>CM076993.1:115900908-116504814 GCA_039090855.1 Macrothele yani
ATTTCGAAAAGGAACTTCGGGAAAATTTCAATGGTTCATTCCTTTGTTCTAATTTGGTATATACTGGAATGTTTCCGAGGGATCAGCTACACATTATATGACATATAAAGAAATTTCATAAAGGAATGGACGAACTGAAAACACAAATCTGCATAAATTATTTAATATTTTATTTCATTTTTGCTATTATTAAGCTTGATGACTTTCATCAGCACTTAATGGAAAGTTGACTCGCTTGCTCCAAACGTGAGGTCACTAGTGACAGAAAAATAAAACAGTCAATGCCGTGAGAACAGATAAAAACAAAAACATCGATATCTTAGTCACGACTTGAACTCAGACGGCAGTACAAAACGTCAGGTGTTCTCAATCGCATTTTTAGCGCGTCTTTTGTAAAAAAAGATCGTGCTTATGTTACCGGGTTGTCCGTCCGCTTGTGGACACCATATCACTGCAACTATTAGCCCGATTTGAAAAACTCTTTTTGCGTTGGAAAGCTTGAAATGTGAGAATGATGACCCTTTATTTAGGTTATTTCTTTACGACGCACAATCTCGTCGCTTGAGGGCGTAAATGCAGATGATAGCGAATTCAAAACACATTTTATTCCATAAATTTGCTTCTAAACATCTGATTCAAAAATTATTTTTCGTTTCGATTCCATTTATGTCAGAGACTGTTTTAGGTATAGTCACTTTTTCAAGTTATGCATTGATTTTCCTCTAGGGAGCGTTAGACTTAATTGTGTTTCTGCTCATAAAACTCCGACTTGAAAAATTTCCGCATAGGATACAGCTCCTGATTGGAAATCATTTGCATATAATTTCTAATTTGGGGCAAATAATAGTTTGGCCACCAGGATGCGCATGTGTTCATTTCTGCTTCTGATGTATTTGCAGCAAAATCTGAGCTTCTACGATCTCAATTGAAAACATTCTTTCGTGGACAGATACCACTCACGTGGATAAATATTTTCGGAACATTTTCTTCTTAATGCATGGCTTCTTCGCCAGGGAACGTAAATGTATATCTTATTTTAGTCAATATCTCTGCTTCTAATGGTCCGATTCGAAAAATTCCTTCTTTATCGGGTAGTTTTCCGTTCGACATGTTTTTCATATAATTTCATAATTTTCAAGTAATGCACAGACCTTCCGTTAGGGGGGCGTAAGGACAAATTGCGTTTTCCTCCGATATATCTGCTTCTAAAACTCTGATTTGAAAAATTCTTTCTGCACCGGATACAGCTCCTGATGGAAAACGTTTTGCATATAATTTCTAGTGTTTGGCAAAGAATGGTTTGGCCACCAAGGGGCGTAAGAGCTCATTTCTGCTGCTGATATATTTGCAGCAAAATCTGAGCTCCTGAAAACTCGATTGAAAAAATTATTTCGTAGGCCGACACCGCTCGCATCGAAAAACTTTCTGAGAATACTTTCTTCTTAAAAAAAGGGAAGGTTCTTCCGCCCGGGGAGTAGATGCATATCTTATTTTTGTCGATATGCTACAAGAGTAAGCATATACTTGTAGGATATCAAGTGTTGATATGTTTCAAGGAGTCCTCACATTCCTGATGGCAGGGTAGTGAATGATGATCCAAGCTTCATCTCCTGTGAAAATGCACTGTAAGAAGTCTTTACCTTGCTGATGATAGAGTACAGAATGTGTAGTATCCTTCGTCTTAACTTATGTTCTTCTGTACAATTCTTAGGTACCCATCTCGAGCAGACTTTCATATGACGAGTTAATCAAGAACACTGTGGAGACTGCACGCTGAAACTCGCAGTTCGCTGACGAATTCTCCCATTGTAATGCACTTGTTATCGCGAATGAAAACATCTCCCTGTAACACAATGTCCTCTAGATTGGCGGTCGTTGTGAGCCCATGTCAAGGCTTGTGGCCAATGGCAGTCTTGCCCTTTGCGAAGTACCTGAAATTTGCATGATGCGAAAATGGTAGGGCAAGCAAATGATTAGCAGCGAAGCGCAGATGCAAATCATTTGCGCCAGTAACGCCACCTAGAAACAGTATAAGAGGAAAGATTAGACAGCTGGTTTTTCCATAGTGGAATTGTGTTTGTTCGCGGTTTTTACGCGCATAAGATCTCAGAATGCCTCTTGTAAGAAAGACGGCCCGCTTCCCAGCACGTGTCGGAATTCTATCGCTGCAGAATCGTAGCTCACCGAAACTGTGGATTATCGTGCCGCGAACCTGGTGCTTGCGTTGGGCAAAATCCGACCACTGTGATGCGAATTTGGAATCGATGGGTAAATGAGGGTGCAACGGAGCGACGGGAACGATCACAATGGCCCCTACATACCAGCGCTCGAGAGGACAGACATGTTGTGCGCATGGCCCTTAGGGATCGAATCAGCACATCACGGACCCTAGCTCATGAATTAAGGTCTGTGGCACAACAAGTATCCGGACGTACGGTGCGACGTCGTTTGCAGCGGCACTGACTGTTTTCACGGCGCCCATTGCTGCGCCTATGCCTTTAACTCTGCAGCCCAGGCGTCTGAGGTATCAATGGTACGCCGAACGACGCAGATGGCCGCATCTGTGTGTGTGGCGCCACCGTGATGACCGGCTCCTGCAGTCTTGCATTTTTCAGCGTCATACCGGCCCAGCACCTAGAGTGATGGTATGAGGTGCCATTGGATATGAATCGCACACGCGTCTAGTACACATAGCCGGAAATGTGAACAGCCAGCGTTACATTTCCGAAGTGTTAGGGCCTGTGGTTGTTCTATATGTACAGGACATCCGGGGGGCCACCTATCAACATGACAATGCGCGCCCGCACTTCGCAGGAAACGCACGCCATTTCTTTGATGTCCAGCATGTTTCATTACTCCCTTGGCCGGCGCGCTCAGCAGATCTTTCGCCTATTGAAAACGTCTGGTTCCTGGTCGCGGAGCGAATAACCCGACAACGACCATCGGCGACTACAGTAGATGAACTCTGGCACAGAATTGAAGTCTCACGGAATGCAATACTCCAAGGTGACATCCAGAGACTCTTCGATTCTATGCCGAGCCGAATGGCAGCGGTTATTCATGCCGAGGTTGGCTGATCTCCGTACTGATTTTTGTCCGTTCTATGCATTCAAATTACCTCAAATTTTAACCACTTCATTCTTGTACTATAAGGTATACATAAACTCAGTCTGGTTACCTTATCATTTTTCCTTCTTGGTGTAGCTATTTTAATGGACAGCAGTGTACTTACACCATTTTTGCACCAGCTTCTTTGACATAACACATTCGCCGTACACTTCCACTAACTGCCGATGATTTCCTCTGGAGCTATCTATAGCCTTTTCAAGAAGAAAGTGGATTACGCTTAGAAATTCCTCGTGTGACAATGCTGACAATAACGCACCCATCTTTCAATAGTACACTGCTGGCCACCCGAAATGCAACACTAAGAAGGACACGAGATAGCAAAACTAGATTTACTGGACACATAACAACATATACAAACATGAAACGATTGAGCTTACATGCCCGGGCGACTTGCGGAACACGCAGACGTCAATAGTTCGTGTGGCCCCCATGGCTGACAATAAGGGCCGCTACACGCTGCGGCATCGAACGAAAGAGGCTTTGGATGTGGGCTTGGGGTATGTCGGTCCAGTCTGCTTCCACGCGTTTCCATAGTTCATCAGGCGTAGCCGCGAGTGGTGCTTGCCGGGGCACTCGGTTGCCGATCAGCGACCAGACGTGTTCGATGAGCGGCATATCGGGAGAACAGGCGAGCCACGGTAGCAGTGACAAATCGTGGGCCGTGAAGACTTGTTGCACGATTCGTGCCACGTGCGGGCGCGAATTGTCCTGTTGAAACGTGGTCGCTGGCAGGTCCTGCAGGTAAGAGAGGACTACAGGCTCCAAAACGTGGGAGATGTAGCGGTGACTGTTAGGTGTACCGGCGATGCGTACCAGAGGGGTGCTGGTGTCAGATCCAATTGCGCCCCAAACCATAACGCCAGGCAACGGACCTGTATGGCGATGCATAATACAGGTGTCATACAGTCTCTCGCCGCAGTGCCGCCACACGCGGACCCGACCGTTGTGGTGTTGCAGACAGAAGCGGGATTCGTCTGAGAAGACAAACTCGTGCCATTCCGTAGTCTAGGTGCGGCGTTCAACGGTCCACTGCCGCCGCACTCGCCGGTGGTGTAACGTCAATGGTAATCGGAGCAATGGGCGCCGTGCGACAAGTCCCCGCTCCTGCAGACGACATCGAACGGTACGTGCTGACACAGTTTGCTGCGCAACACACCCTAATTCCTGCACTAACGTTCGTGAAGTGGCGGTGCGAGCCGTCAATGCCCGCAGCACAACATGCAGGTCCTTTCGTTTGGTGGTGTGCCGCGACTGCGGCAATCGCTCACGTCGGTCCGTCCGTCCCTCCTTCACCCACCGAATTCATACTCGCTTCACTGTGGCTGGATGCCGTCCCACACGGGCCTCGATGTCTTGGTACGATAAACCGCTGTCGCGATAATCCACTATTCGTCCTCTGTCGAACTCCGAAACGTGCTGGAATGACTGCCGTATTCTGCGACGAGGCATCAGGAAGCTTCCCACGCACAGGTCTGGCAGCACAACACACTTCCACTACTTACACCCCGCCTTCTGTGCACCCTTCTTATATTGCTTCTCGGTGGCGTGCTGGGCGTACATGATTTGCATATGCCCTGCAGCGCTAATCGTTTTGCATGTCCTCTCGCGGGCGACTCATGCTGCGAATTTCAGGCCAATCGGATGCTTCCTTCTTGGTGTTGCATTCTGGGTGGCCAGTAGTGTAGTTCCTAGTAAACGAATGGGTGCAGAGACCTTCAGTGACGAAGTGGGGTTCCTGGGACTTTGCGCATGCTCACGCAAACTCTTTATTGAGGCGTAAAGAATTTTTATACCGAACCTTTTGTTTCCTTGTTCATTGAACGACTCTTGCGATTAACCAGGTGAAAAGTAGAAAAGAAGCAAGGACATGTGATCTGCGAGACACATTAATAGAATACTGCTCAAAAGGCTTTACTAAGAACATTCCTCGGCATTTCTAAATTTTCGATTGATTTATTTTAATTCATTTTCTCATATTTGTGAAATGAATAATACATATCACTGTGTTTTTTGTTTTCTCAGAGAAAAAAATAATTAATATTTTCAATCTTTAGCGATTTTTTTCCAGTTGCTGCATTAAATATGCTGAAACACTTATTACGTAAATTTTACGCACATGTATTACTTTTGGTTATGTGAACATTGCAATATATAAAGGTCGTTCTATAAAAACTGAGAGTAATTTTTTTTGAGTTGGCACCAGTTCGAAGGGGGGAAATAACCACGCAGATGACTAACTGAATCAAGGAAGTATCTATGGCAACAGTTATTAGCAGTGGCAGACGATTCTAGTTTTGTTATTGCGCAGTTGTTTAAGGTACGCCTGCATTTCGCCATGTAGCTATAGAATTGAGTGATTCAGAATTAAAAAGTGAAATGCTATGTGCGATAAAATTTAGCTTTCGTTTGGGTAACATTTCTCCAGAAAAAGTTTATTTAATGAAAAAAGCTTACAAAGATAAATGTTTGGGTGAGTCAACGATTTTTAGATGGCACATGTTGATTTCAAAAAAGGGCGTTTGTCGGCAGAACTCGATCCTAGACCTGATCGACCTGAAAGTATTGTTACGGAGCATACAAAACAAATACCACCGTCTGTGTACGATATTTAATAAAAGATGAAAGCTATTTACAAATTAAAACTTCCACTAGCACTTTCGGGGAAACATTTACCCCATCATCAGGTAGAACAGAGAAGTTAATGCAGTACTCGCGTAAACCTTTATAGGAGTGCAGCAATTCACCATGGTATAGTTCTCAAGCGTCACAAGGTTAAGGAGAATAATACTGATACAGTTATCTTATATTGATAAAAAAAATGTTTTAAATAAAAGCCAACATGGGTTTCGTAAGGGGTTTTGGACAGAAACTGCTATTTTAGATGTATTACACTATTTACATTTTAGTCTTGATAACGGCACTAGTGCGGTGGGGGTCTTTTGTGATCTTTCCCGCGCTTTTGATACCATTTATCACGACACATTGTTATCTAAGTTAGAAAATATTGGCATCAGGGGGGTTGTTAAGACTTTATTCCAAAATTATTTAACAGGCCGGAAGCAATTTGTACAAATACAGGGTGTTCGATCTTCTGCTCTTATGGTTCGTCATGGTGTTCCTCAGGGATCTGTTTTGGGACCGTTATTATTTTTAATTTATGTTAATGATTTATTTACTATTACTTCAAGTGCTACTCCTATTTCATATGCTGATGACACAAGCCTATTTTTTTCCGGGGACACTCTATCTCAGTTGATCCCACGTGTGCATCTGGAAATTCAGGATTACTTTCGTTGGTTTTGCTGTAATTCCTTAACAATATTTTTTTCCAAAACTACTAGTGTACTATTTTCGCGATGTAGGCGAAGAGTGGATATTGCAAATGGGATATTATTTAATGGAGTGCTCCTTGACTTTCAGGCTGTTGTAAAGTTCTTGGGTGTATATTTACAAGATAATTTGAGATGGGATGCACATGTTAGTGAAATTGCGGGTTGGGCTCAGATCCCGCATTGGTGTCATTTATAGGATTTCAAGTTTGTTGCCTGCCAGGGTTAAGTTGCTATTGTATTTTTCATTTATTTATCCATTTCTATCTTATTGTCTCTTGGCTTGGGGTCGCACAACTATTGGGAATATTAATAGAATTTATGTTTTACAAAAAAAATGTTACGTTTGGTGAATCCGTCTTTACAGGTACATTATCTTTTTCTCAGTTATCAGATAATGTCATTTGATGTATTATACAGTTTTCGATTATTATTCTTTATGCATGAACGTATATATGCTAAGCAATATTTAGATCTAATCACCTTGCATTTCCGTTCCCATTATCATGACACTCGTGGAAATAATAGTTTTTTAAAACCTAGAGCGCGTACTAATTAATTATTTAAAAATATTAACTTGACCTGCCGTAGGTCCTGGAATGGGTTGCCGCTTCAAATCAAGACGATTACACACTTTTCGGTATTCAAAAAACAACTGAGGACCTTCAAAATTAATGGTTGATTAACGTTTTGTTATATATTACGTATTATTACTTTAATTTACTGCATACTGCATAATGGTTAAATTGTTCTTTGGCTTGACTATTTAGATTCTTTTTTTGGGGGGACTAGGGGCTCGTCAGGCTATTGTTAGCCTTTTTCCCTGGTACCCTTGCTGCAATCACAGTGCACCGCAATGATTTGTTTAAGAACCTACAGTGGTGCTTCAATTTACTTTAACTAAAACTAAAAACAAATTTATTCATGTTATCATACGTGTTTTTGTATTTCCTATTACTTCATTTGTACTTTTCAATATTTGTATAATATTATTGTATAATATTATTGTATAATATTTGTATTTGCATGTTTTTTTGGCACAGAAGTTGCATCTGTGATTTGATTGTGTGGTGAATGGTATAGTGTGGCAAAGAAAAAAAATGATACTACAAATTGTGTTGCGCTGCTAAAATTATTGTCAAATTCACATGTTATTGTCTTATTAAATTTATTTTATAATTATAATTTAAAGTTCAAATCGACGACGTGGTTTTTCCAAACTTTTGGTATGTCCACTAGCGTGTTATCATTACAGAACCTGTCCCCCAAGGCTTCAATGTATAGGCTTTCAGCAAGGGGCAGTGAGTGTACATACGCAGAGGTGTTCAGCAGTCTAATATTCGCCCAGTCAGGTTGCAGTGATCCTTTTTTCACGTTTCTACACTGGCGGAAAGTGAAAAAAGAACACCAAGAAGGAGACGTCTGATACCAACGAAATTTATACAACATAATAACAGGATACAGAGGATAACGTAATCAAAACATTATGGAAAAATACAGCTGTATTTGCTGGTAAACTGAAAAATAACATTTTCATGTAACATGGTTAGTACGAGGTTGAACCGCCATGAACTGCGTCACACTGTGCAATTCTGGCATGGAGTCTGTCGTACAGATGTTGGGTGTAAGTTGGGAGTGTTCAGTTCCAAGCATCCTCAACCTGGACGCGTAAATCGAGGATGGTCGTGGCTGGCAGGTGGAGACCGGATAAGTCGTTGCCCCATAAAATCCCACACGTGCTTAATGGGGGACAAATCTGGTAAACGTGCAGGCCATGGAAGTTGTCTCACACCTTGAAGTGCATGTTGCGTTGCACGTGCCGTGTGTGGGCGTGCGTTATCTTGCTGTAAAACACCACGATGGACCGACCTTACAAATGGCACAACAACGGGCTGAATGATGTTGTTGATGTAGGAGGTGCTGTTTACCGTACCCGGTACAAACACTACTTGTGTACGGGAGTGATAGCTGATCGCTCCCTACACCAGGAGACCAGGTGTACGCCCTGTGGGTCGCTGGAGGATGCACGAAGGATGGAGACGCTCCACTGTGCGTCTGCGAACACGCATACGGCCATTGGAGGCTCCCAAGCAGAATCTGCTTTCATCGCTGAACACGACAGATTGCTATTGCGTTCTCCAGTACAGACTTTGGCGACCCCACTGTAGCCGTTTCTGACGGTGGGCTGGAGTCAGAGGTACACGTGCCAGAGGCACACGTGCACGTAGTCCTGCATCCAGTAGACGGTTGAGGATTGTACGCACAGTCACCTCAGGTGCAACGGCAGCTCGCATTTGCGTCGCAGTGGATGTTCTGCTTGACAACGCCGCTCTTCTTATGCGTCGATCGGTCTGCTCATCAGTCCGTCTGTGACTCCCGGTTCCACGTCTTCTCGTGTGGGAATGCTCCTCGGACCATCTACGCCACCATCGTACCACCACCCATACTTCCCGTCCAATTCGCTTCGCAATACGACGATACGACCACCCGGCCTCGCGGAGTCCGACTAGACGAGCTCGCTCAAAGTCCGATAACTGCTGAAATCCTACACGTCTTTCATGCCCAGGCATTGCAGCTTCTTCAGGGTCTTCGCAATTGTCCGTACGCCGACGACTGATTACATTTACTTCGCCGTACTCCTTAAATACCACCGACGATAATTTGTATATTATACCGTGCTGTGGCGTAAGCGCTCACCAGTTGGTCCCGAAATTAACATCACACCTACGTAAACTCGACGCCTTTAACATATGTAAATTTCATGATCGTCCGCCAATTCCTTCTTTTATGTTCTTTTTTCACTTTCCAGCAGTGTAGATAATGCTTTATTATTGCGGAAAGTTCGAATATCATACTGTTGTTTCTGAACACGAATATCCAAACTTCTCCGTGTCGAGCCTATATAGTTACTAACGTGTTCTCCTGTTGAGGTGTCTAACAGTGGTATGTTGTACACTCCCCATTAGCTTATAATATCGGTTGCTGCCCGATCTTTTCTAACAGATGATATGAGATTCTTTAATAAGGTACGGAATTGTATGTTATGCTTTGAGCATATGCGTGAAAGTGCGTTAGTGATATGTGGGTGCTGTTCCAATGCTCCCACAAACCGTTTGTTAGGCTTTGGGTCTTGTTCCATACTTATGGTTCTTTCGTTACTAATTCTGCAGAATAATCTGTTAACCAACGTCTTTGGATATCCGTGTCTATCCGTCAATTTAAAAATAAACTTTATTTCAGACTGTAGATGACTCTCGCTTGAAGAATGCGTGAAGGCTCTTCTTATAAGAAAGTTAATGGCAGATAGTTTTTGTGGAGTTAGATGTAAGGAATTGAATGGAATGAGGCTATTTCAATCAGTAGGCTTACGATAAACTGAAAAAGACAGTGGATTAGTATCCGGGTTACGAAGTATGCGAAAATCCAAAATAGGGAGTGAAAGATTAGATTCAAGTTCGGTTGTGATCCCGATAGTAGAAAATACTGACGAAAGTGCGTCGGCAAATTGAAATAAATCATCCGTTGAGTGAGGCCAAAACACAATGATGTCGTCGACGTACCTAAGGTATAAACTAGTAACCAAAGGGAATCATTGAGATCTTTGTTTTCAATATATTGTAGCAGAATTTCCGCTAACACGGCAGATAGTGGGGAGCCCATGGGCGAACCCTCACTTTGCAAATAAATTTTAACAAGAAATTTGAAATGTGATCTCCGTTTAACTAAACGAAGTGCGTTCATAATGGTGGTGATTTCGGGGGTTGGGATGTAAATTTCAGCAAGTTTGGCCTCAATAATACGATTAGTGGCGTCCATAGGTACATTAGGGTGCAGTGAAACCACAGCCAGGGAAGCTAATATGATAGGGCCAGCATGTGGCTGATTCATTCTGATCCCTCCAATTGCCCTAGTGGAGCTTTTTATAGAAAAAGATGAGCTCTCTGCTAACTTAGCCAAATATAGGGCAAGGGCTTTTTCGAGTGGTCGAGTAAGATTAACGTAGTCTGCGACCAAAGGCCTAATAGGCAGCCCCTCTTTGTGCAGTTTGATACGCCCAGAAATATCGGGCACACGACAAACGGAGCTATTCTGTTTGGGCTATTCTGTAAAATGATCGACGAATGACGTGTAAAGACATAGCGGCGTCAATTAATATTTCAAAAAAGTCTGCATTCCGCATTCTAAGCGACAAATTACTGCTACATTGTGTGTGCTCCAGATGGGTACCTCATCACCTGGCGAGAGAACAATTGTTAGCCAGAGTTCAGGCGTGCTATGAATGGAAACAAATGTTCGTAAAGGATTCAAACCTTCTAAACACAGAAATAACTGCCGATGAAACATGGGTCCACTATTTCGACCCCTCACGAAGCGCGCAAGGAGTGTCTGGAAACGCACAGGCTCGCCTCCTCCGAGAAAATGTCCGCCAAACCAAATCAGCTGGAAAGGCAATGATGATAATTTTCTTTGATTATAAAGGTGTAGTCTACCAGCATCTGTTTCTCCACAAATTACTGTCAATGCTAAGTATTGCATTTCAGTCTTGAAGAGTCTGCAACGACATATATCGATTAAGCAACCGAAACTGGTGGGCAAGTGAACCCTAAGTCATGATAACGCCCGCCCACATGGGGCTGCTTGTGTTCAACAGTTTTTTTATGGAATGCTGTATTGAAATCATGCCACAGCCTGCATACAGTCCTGACATCGCCCTGGGCGATTTCTGGTTGTTTCCAACAAAATGAAGAAGGAGTTCCGTCACACAACATTCAACACAGATGCTGACGTATTTCAAGCTGTACAGGGGTCGCTAAAGCAGCTTCCACAAAATGCCTTCGCCACATGCTTTGAAGAGTGGACAGAACAATGGGACCGTTGCATTTCATCCGTGGGAAGATACTTTGAGAAAGAATAACATATACACTGGCGGAAAGTTAAAAAAGAACACCAGGAAGGAATACGTGAACGATCATGAAATTTACATATGTTAATGGGGTCGAGTTTACGTAGGTGTGATGTTAATTTCGGATCCGACCGGTGACCGCTTTCGCCACAGAACGACATATTATGCAAATTATCGTCGGTGGTATTTAAGGAGTACGGCGAAGAGAATGTAATCAGTCGTCGTCGTACGGACACGTGCGAAGACCCTGAAGAAGCTGCAATGCCTGGACATGGAAGACGTGTAGGATTTCAGCAGTTATCGGACTTTGAGGGAGGTCGTCTAGACGGACTCCGCGAGGCCGGGTGGTCGTATCATCGTATTGCGGAGCGAATTGGACGGGAAGTATGGGTGGTGGTACGATGGTGGCGTAGATGACCCGAGGAACATTTCCACACGAGAAGACGTGGAACCGGGAGTCACAGACGGACTGATGAGCGGACCGATCGACGCATAAGAAGAGCAGCGTTGTCAAGCAGAACATCCACTGCGACGCAGATCAGAGCTGCCGTTGCACCTGAGGTGACTGTGCGAACAATCTGCAACCGTCTACTGGATGCAGGACTACGTGCACGTGTGCCTCTGGCATGTGTACCTCTGACTCCAGCCCACCGTCAGAACGGCTGCAGTGGTGTCGCCAACGTTTGCACTGGAGAACGCAATAGCGATCTGTCGTGTTCAGCGATGAAAGCAGATTCTGCTTGGGAGCCTCCGATGGCCGTATGCGTGTTCGCAGACGCACAGGGGAGCGTCTCCACCCTTCGTGCATCCTCCAGCGACACAGAGGGCCTACACCTGGTCTCCTGGTGTGGGGAGAGATCAGCTATCACTCCCGTACACAACTAGTGTTTGTACCGGGTACGTTAAACAGCACCTCCTACATCAACAACATCATTCAGCCCGTTGTTGTGCAATTTGTAAGGTCGTTCCATCGTGGTGTTTTCCAGAAAGATAACGCAAGCCCACACACGGCACGTGCAACGCAACATGCACTTCAGGGTGTGAGACAATTTCCATGGCCTGCACGTTTACCGGATTTGTCCCCCATTGAGCACGTGTGGGATTTTATGGGAAAACGACTTATCCGGTCTCCACGGCCAGCCACGGCCATTCCCGATTTACGCGTCCAGGTTGAGGATGCTTGGAACTCAATACCCCAAACTTACATCCAACATCTGTACGGCAGACTCTATGCCAGATTTGCACAGTGTGACGCAGTTCATGGCGGTTCAACCTCGTACTAACCATGTTACATGAAAATGTTATTTTTCAGTTTACCAGCAAATACAGCTGTATTTTGCCATAATGTTTTGATCACGTTATCATCTGTATTCCGTTATTATGCTGTATAAATTTTGTTGGTATCAGAAGTCTCCTTCTTGGTGTTTTTTTTTCACTTTCCGCCAGTGTATTTTGCTGTACCTATATTTCTTCATTTTGTGTGATTTTACTCTCAGTTTTTATGGAACGGCCGTTGTTATTTTCTAAAAAAACCAATGACAGCTATTTAACACGAGTTCGTATTATGATACCATTTTGTGCATTATAGCATTCTCCTCAATTCCATTCCATAGTATATCATGTCTTCGAATATTGTAGTTGTTTATTTTAATTTTCCACCAGAAGATGAATCTGCTCATCTTATCTGGCATTCACACACTTCCGCTGTTTATGCAAAGGTTCCGATGCGTACGTGACGGCCAAGAGATGGGAAATTTGCATTCATTTCCGTTAAAGGAAGTGACGTAATGGAAACACAATACCTTGACTTCCGCAATGAGAAAAGAATAAGGGAGAGATAATATAATAGACAGTGCTCCCATCAGTATTATATCTTCTTTTCGTAGCATAAAACTGGCGATACAGCCGTTGAAATTTATTTTTTTGGGTAAATTGCTTTTCATATCGGTGTTTAATGACGCGTTATAATATGCGGAGACGACCGTCTCTAATTTTTCGCCAAGTGTTTTAACGAAGGGACATAAGCACCTGCATATGGAAAAGATAAACCCCCTCTAGAGGACGCGAACTCGAGCCTTACTCAAACAGTACGTCAATGACTTACGTTCGCGACTCTGGCCAGTTGGCCATGTTATTGGAGTTCAACACTTTTGTTTTTGATATCAGTTCGTAATGGCGTGTAATTATAGTAACCGTAAAGCCCCGCCAGTAAACATATTTACAGTGAACACAGAGGTCGTTTTGTAAGGAATTAATTAATTGTTCTCTCATCTATTCTCACAAATCGAAGACTAGAAATTGGGCCTATGTGTATACAGCGAAAGACATCCATACATAAAATGCAGATCATTTTCTAAATTTCTCGGTGAATATGTAAAAGTTCATTCATAAAATACTAAGAATGTTAGAAGAATGATACATAAAATCAGTATTTCCACTTTGGTAGTTCGCCAATTCCTTGGAGTTTGCGCTAAAGATTTTGTATTGGCGCCTTAAGCAGTAAAGGATTGTCCAATCATTTTACAGTTATATTAGGTGTACAAATAAGCTTAAAGTGCTTTAAGACAACGCAACATGCAATTTGAGAGAAAACAACAATATCTTTACGAATCAAAATATGCGCCGTCATTATCTATCACCTTCCGCCATCGGTCGGGCAGCTGACGGATTCCAGCCATGAAGAATACTTCGTCGTGTGACGAGATGTAGTTGTCAATCCATTTTTGCACTTCGTCACATGTACGAAACCGTACAGCAGACAAACCATGTTGCATCGATCAGAACAAATGATAGTCTGAAGTGGCTATGGCGGGACAATACGCCGGGTGCTTCAAAACTTTATAGCCAAGGGTCAATAACGTTTCCTTGAGCGATTTCGCAACATGCGGCCTAGCGTTGTCATGCAGTAATTTCACTGGACGAAATCCTTTGTCTGTGAATGGACGTTTCCGACAGATTTCCTGGTTCAATCGAAGCATTTATTGCTTGTAGCGATCAGCAGTAACATTTTCACTCTGTTCCAATAGTTCTTAATGGAGCACACCTTTGATATCCCATCTAATGCACAGCAGAACTTTCTTTGAGTGAATATTGCGCTTCGGTGTCGAAGTCGTTGCTTCACCGGGGTCTACCCAGTTGTTTTTGCATTTGCGATTGTTGTATCACATCCACTTTTCATCACTCGTAACGATTTTCCACAGAAAATACTATGTGTTGTTTATTCAACAGATTCAAACATTTCATGACAAGCTCATCCTTGTTCCTCTGGCTCAGGTCATGCAGCACACATTTTCCTTCCTTCTGAACCTTTCCCATTCCGCGTAAACGATTGGAAATAGTTTGTTGAGTTACCTCCAGTTGTTCAGCTAGTTCTGTTTCCATTTGAGACGAATCTTCATCCAGCAGTGCTTGCAGTTCCTCATGTGCAATCTTCTGCGGGGCGCCACTACGTTCTCGATCGCTAACATCAAAATCACCTGCTTTAAACCGTCTAAACTAAACCTCACACGTGCTTTTGGACACAGTATTTTCTTCCAGAACAGAACAGATCGATGCACATGCTTTCGCAGCACTTTTTCCTTGACGAAATTTATAACGAATGCAATATCGCTTGCCATCTTTCACCTACCGATGTGAAAGTGCGTTAGACTGTTAAGCAAATTTCTGCGTCACATGTGGACCAGTAACGGTCACATGACAGCAACGCGGAGAAATATCGAATATGAAAATCAGCTCTATACGCCACACAAAAAATGCTTTAAAACTTACTTGTACATCTAATACATGCTTGAAGCATTTCGGGTGTAGTTTGTTTCTCCACAGACTCGAAACTATCATGGCTCAGTGCTTTGTGACGTTACATAATTTGTTACACTGATCAACAAAATTCGGCACTGTAATTTTTCCTTAGACTTAAAGCTAATATTTCAATTACATACGGTGTAGAGTAGACAAAGATGATGTAAACAATCTTTACTTTTTTAATGGAGTATTTGTTTTCATACGTTACTAAAAAATAATACAAAGTCACAATGCATTGTATGTATTGTCACTATACATTTTATATGCATAAGTTGATTCTTCAATAGGGTATATAAAATATACAACAGAGGACTTGATTTTATGCGTTACTATAAAGTAATAGTATTTATGCGTTATTACAATATATTTGCATATGGTACATTACAATTAATTTACATTTTACAATGGGAACACATTTTAAGTGTATTAATGTGCTATATTATCGAAGTTTTTACATTGCATGTTTCCGTTTATACTGTTGTTCAGGTGCATCTCTCTTGATGGACCAACAGTAGTCAGCAAGCATCGCTTTATTCCACTGTGCATGCAACGGTTCTCCATGACAGGTATCTGCTGGTGAAATCGTTCACCAAGTTCGTCACTAACTGTTCCAATATTATCGGGGGAAAAGCATAGGTGAGAATGAAAGAAATGCAGTTTTAAAGACATGTGACAACCCAACTTTAAAAAATGTTTCACCAGCTTTTGAACCATGCTCCTATAGTTTGAAGCTTTAGTATTTCCAAGGAAATTTTGCAAAACATTCTTGAATGCCAGCCAGCCGAGCTTCCTTTTTTAGTCTCTGAAGAACACTTTCAAGTCAGTCATTTTGTATGAGCTTCCGAATGTCAGGACCAATGGATATTCTCTCTTTTATTCTCTCATCCGATATGGAAGGGAAGAAATCTCGGATAAACCTAAATGCCTCACTGTTCCGATCCGAAGCTTTAACAAAATATTTTATCAATCCGAGTTTGATGTGCAGTGGGGGGAGAAGTATGTCCGCTGCTGGTACAAGAAGTCCGTTCACTACATTCTTAGCACCAGGCTTAAGAGACTGCCGTGAAGGCCACTTTCCTACATGGTAGTGTTTCTCTTTAGCACGACTGTCCCATTCGCAGAGGAAACATGAGTATTTAGTACATCCCAGTTGCATTCCTAGTAAAAGAGAAATGACTCTCAAGTCACCCCAAGGTTTTTCAATGAAAATCATTATACCTCAGCACATGTAATAGCTTTTTCTAGGTATCATAGATTTCTCCCCCCCCCCTCATGAAGCATATCCAACAGGAATAGAGTTATATTTGTTGCCTGTATGTAACAGTACTTCTTTTAAACTCACCTTCGAAGCATCAATAAACAGTCGTCATTCCTCTTTCTTGTGATACAGACCTAAAGACGAAATCAGGCTGGGAACGTCTTTACAAAAGCATATCTCACCAAGATTTTCATAAAAACGAATAAAGTGTTTGTGTCGGTCACAATACACGGGAATATGCACATCATTATCTCATACATTCCGCTCCCTAAGCCTTGATCCAAACAATTCAGCTTTCTTTTTGCTTAATCCCAGATCACGAACGAGGTCATTGAGCTCAGCTTGGGTGATCATATGAGGTGTTGAATGCTTCTCTGATGGAATATAATCCTCGTCTTTTCCACTTTCGCGACTAGTTGATGGAATGCATTCCTCTTCATCTAAAGGACAGTTTACAGGTGGCTGTAGTACAGGATGCACATTGCTGTGAGTTACTGGCTTTAATGCGGAATCGATGCTGGGATACTGCACATGTTTTTGCTTCTTAAAATTAATTGCTTTTACTGCTGGAGTCATACAAAAGTAACAATCTGTTACATGATCTCTAGGTTCCCTCCAGATCATCGGCATGGCGAAAGGTATCGTTGCTCCCTTTCCTCTAATCCACTCCTGAAGCCGAATTGAACAGAGTTCACAGCAGAAATGCAGCGCCCATGGCTTATCCCGCTCGTCAATCCGGCATCAAAATAGTGCTTACAGTCTGTTTTAATTAAAGGGATTATGTTTTCTACGTTTAACATTCACAATTTCGCCACATGTATAACAAAAACTGTTACTAAAATCCACGCATTTACGTGACATACTGATTACTATAAGTCTGTTTGTGAGCTCTTTACATGCTACGCTGATCGCTGTTTGTTATATCTAAATGAACGACGCTTTTCAGCACTTCGTCAGAGTGTGTGACGTCATCTGCCTCACTGGCACCTATACCTATTGCATCACCCATTTCCGGTGTCGTTTGTCTGCATTCAAAAAGCCCTTAAAAAGGAAGTAAAATGAGGTCACAGTGATAAATTCAAGCATAATAAATAAATAAATCATAAAAGTAAACAACCTTACTTTTTATAATTTCTTTCGATATACCAGAGGGTAGATTCCACAACTTAAATCTTGGCCCTCAGTCTCCGGCAGCTGGAATGTACCTGGCCAAGGCAGCGGCCAGTGCGACATGAAGGCAGAGTGTGCTAAGAATCCCCGGAGGACCGGACTAGGCTGCCATCTGATGCTGACCTTGGCTACTTACAATGGACGCTCCCTATCTTCTGATTCAAGGCTTCTTGAATTGGAAGAGGAACTACAAAGGATCAAGTGGGACATCGTGGGGCTAAGTGAGGTAAGGAGAAAAGGAGAAGATCTCATCGAACTGAAAAGTGGACATCTCTTCTACTATCGTGGGACAGATACTGGCAGAACTAGTGGTGTTGGATTTATAATAAACAAGAAACTGAAGGATAAAGTTGTAGAAGTTGAAAGTTCCTCTGACAGAGCTGCACGACTTGTTATCCAACTCTCGAAAAGATACCAGGCTCAGATTATTCAAACTTATGCACCCACCACAAGTCATCCTGAAGAAGAAATTGAAGAATTTTATGAGGAAATTTGTCATCTAAATAATAAAGGTAAGCAGCACTTGAAAATAATTATGGGAGATTTCAATGGAAAAATAGGGCAACGGCAACAGAATGAAACTTCAGTAGGTAAATTCGGTCATGGCAACAGAAACCAGCGTGGAAATACTCTCGTTGAGTTTGCAGAGGCAGAAGGGTTTTTCATCTTGAACTCCTTCTTCAAGAAAAAGCCACACAGGAAATGGACATGGAGACATCCAAATGGGACGACAAGTGAAATTGATTTTATCATGTGTAACAAAAAATTCGTCATAGAAGACTGCAGTGTGCTAAACAAGTTCAACACAGGTAGTGACCATAGATTGGTGAGATGTAAGATGCACCTCAACACTAAACTTGAACGTGGCAAGCTCATAAGACAAACAAAATCTATTGACATAACCAACCTTAAAAAACACCATAATACCTTCAAGTTGGAACTGAAGAACAGGTTCTCTGCTTTAGAAGGCCTAACATCGGAAGAAGTGGATATTTCTGAAGTTAACAGAAAAGTAACCAAAGCTCTTATGGAAACAGCAACAAAATTATCTGGGTCTAAGAACAAGTTTCATGTGAACAAATTATCAGGAAAAACCAAAATGTTGATGCAAAAAAGAAGAGAGATGAGGACAACTAAAGAAGATGTGACTTCCAAAGTGGAATATATAGAGCTATGCAAGACAGTAAGAAAAAGTATCACTGAAGACGTAAGGAAATTCAACTGTGAACTAGTGAGGAAAGCAATTGAAAACAACCAAAGCCTAAAGATAGCAAAGGGACATCTCAGTAAGGGAAGAAAACAGATTATGGCACTGAGAAAAGAAGATGGTTCTGTAACAAGAAATAGAGGCGAAATTTTGACAAGAGTGAAAGATTTCTACTCCAAATTATATGAAAGGGATGATATATGCACTCCAGACATCATGAAAGATACCAGTACCAGAGTTCCTCCAGTCCTTCCAGCAGAAGTTGCACATGCAATCAAGAACATGAAGCGAGGAAAAGCTCCAGGAGAAGATGGAATTACTGTAGACATCATACAAGAAGCAAGTGGAGAAATCGAAACAGTACTCGCCCAAATTTTCACTCGATGCCTTAATGAAGGGAAGATTCCTGAGGATTGGAACAACGCTACAATGATCCTGCTACATAAGAAAGGTGACATTGAGGATCTCGGAAACTACAGACCTATCAGCCTCCTATCAGTAGTTTATAAAATCTTCACTAAAGTTCTTTCACACCGCTTGAAGGTAACACTGGACATGGCTCAACCGAGAGAACAAGCTGGATTCAGGAGTGGCTACAGCACAATAGATCATATCCACGTGCTGAGAGAACTAATTGAAAGAGCAAGGGAATATGAACTTCCATTGTGCATGGCTTTTATCGATTATGAAAAAGCCTTTGATTCGGTGAAACCATCAGCAGTTACAATGGCTCTGAAAACCTGCGGTATTGAAGATGCATACATTAATATTATTAATAACATCTATGAAAATGCAAGTGCAAAGATTAGGCTGTTTGAAAATACAACACACGTAAAAATTGGAAAGGGAGTGAGACAAGGTGACACCATATCTCCGAAGCTCTTTAATGCCACATTGGAGGGTGTTTTTCAGTCGCTGAGCTGGGAAAACAAGGGGATAAAGATTAATGGAGATTATCTAACCCACCTTCGTTTTGCTGATGACGTAGTCATTTTTGCAACTACCCCATCAGAGCTGCAGAGTATGATCCAGGAACTTGCTGACAAGAGTAAAGAAGTGGGATTAAAAATGAACTTTCAGAAGACAAAAGTGATGTTCAATGCTTTTACAAGAAATGAAGATTTATCGATCGATGGAGAAAAGCTGGAGATAACAGACACGTACGTTTATCTTGGACAGCAGATATCAAGTGAGGGTCACATTGATGAAGAAATTAATCGGCGTACAAAACTTGCCTGGAGAGCTTTTGGAAGAAACAGCATAATTTTCAAGAGCAATATGCCATTATGTCTTAAAAGAAAAGTGTTTGATCAATGCATCCTTCCAGTGCTTACGTATGGTGCAGAGACGTGGACCTTAACTAAAAGAGACATACAAAGGCTGCAGACAACTCAAAGAGGCATGGAGAGGTGCATGCTGGGTGTAACCAGGAGAGATAAGAAGAGGAACTTGTGGATCCGAAAAATGACAAGAGTGGAAGACATCATGATCAGAGTTAAATCCCTGAAATGGCAATGGGCTGGACATACTGCCAGAAGGACAGATCATCGATGGACAGCCGAAATTTTAGATTGGATTCCAAGGGACAGGAAAAGACCCAGAAGAAGACCACATGGGAGATGGGTGGATGAAATTCGAAAGTATGCAGGGGTGACATGGAGGAGACTGGCACAAGACAGACCGTTGTGGAGGAAACTTGGGGAGACCTTCGTCCAGCAGTGGATTGATAATGGTTGACAATGATGATGATGATGATGTTTATTGAAATTAGTTATAATTTCCCTGGGAAGAATTTCTTGTTGATCATTGTTATTAATAAATGAACTATCAATGGAACAGTCTGTTAAAAAGATATCTGTGGATTTCTTAAATTTATAGAAGTAACTTTCAATGAACATTTTTCTGAAATTTTCAACAAATTACATTAAATCCACAAGCTATTAGTTATATTTTTTATTTCTCAGAATGATGAACTATCAACTGATGAAAAATATAATTTACATTGATATCAACGGATTTCGGACTATACACACACATCATTAAAAAATGACAGCCTTATAAATTTTGAGCTAAAAATAAAAATGAATTTCTATCTCCAGAGAAAGGAGCTTTAAAAATTCCCCTACTATGCTTCACCACATATTTGTGCGAGCGAGCGATTTCACTTTATCCTTATTTTAAAAATAGAAAGAAAATCGAAGTGGAACCGGATTTAAGATTGTGTTTATCTACTGTTGAGCCAAATATTGCAAACCTTTAAACCTTTGTTCAAATAAAATACGTAGTTCATATTTATATATATACCAGGTCGTTTGGGGAAAAGCTGCCAATTTAGAGGGTAAAAATGAAAGTGGCATTCATACCTCATAGCACACTGACTTTTTTACGCTTCCCAACCGTAGGTTGAAGAAGCGTATATGCTTCAGCATTGTCCGTATGTCTGTCTGCCCGTGCGAACGATAGCTCACGTAAAAAAATGGTTCGATTTCGATGAAATTTTAGTATGTGGTAGGGCTCAACCTGGATACGAACCCTTTTGAAAATGAGCGAAATGGGGTCAAAGGTCAGGACATAGGAGCTGGGTCCATTCCATCGCCCTTATGCAGCATAACTTACGTAAAAATGCTTCTATTGCAACAACACTTTAGTATGTTATTACGGAGGTATACTGAACCGTTTCTGTTTAATATAATAGAAATGGGGTCAAAGGTCAGGACACAGGAACGATATTTATTCCTCAGCCATTATCCTCATAACTTGACTAAATATGTTTCTATTGCGACAAAGCTTCAGTATGTTGTTTCGGAGGTATACTGAACCAATTCTGTTTAATATTGTGACGACCCCCCCCCTCGCGTAATTAATTGGCGAGAGACGTGGCTAGTGAATGGTAATTGAAACTTGATTGGGGGTTTAATTAACAGAGTTATAATTTAAACACTTGCGAGGGGCGGTAAAAAGGGAGAAGATTTTCTAGCACTTTGAATTCGAAGGCAAGATGCAGCTGTTTGCCACAAAAACAAAGAGCCCATAAACAGAAATGGGACAGGTCAGAGTTTAAAAGCTTTTTCCCATAGCTCAAAAGTTGTTTAACCGGCAAGCGTTTTTGAAGCTTTTGTCTGTGCCGCGCGCGAAACAAAGGGAGAGTTTTGGACTTGAAACGTTTCGTAATAAACATGCCGCGATTTCAAGTGGTAAAATTCACCGCTTACCGCCTCTTGGAGACGGGAGATTGTTGTTGAGTGGCAGAATTCGTTTGATAGCCGAGAGAAATAGGACGGAGATTTTTCTTGCGCTCGAAATGTGTTGCCGTCTGCTGCCGCTCTAGAAAACCTGAGCACAAGGAAAGCCAGCTAAAAACATAAGCTGAGGAATAAACAGAACTACACTTCTGGCCACCCAAAATGCAACACCAAGAAGGACACAAGATAGCAAAGCCGGATTTACTGGACACATAAAAACAGATACAAAGATGAAACGATTGAGCTTACAGGCCCGCGCGACTTGCGGAACATGCAGACATCAATAGTTCGTGTGGCCCCCATGGCTGGCAATAACGGCCGCTACACGCCGCGGCATCGAACGAAAGAGGCTTTCGATGTGGGCTTGGGGTATGTCGGTCCAGGCTGCTTCCACACGTTGTCACAGTTCATCAGGCGTAGCCGCGGATGGTACTTGCCTGGCCACTCATTTGCCGATCAGCGACCAGACGTGTTCGACGGGTGACATATCGGGAGAACAGGCGGGCCACGGCAGAAGTGACACCTGGTCCGCCGTGAAGAATTGTTACACGATGCGTGCCGCGTGTTGGCGCTCATAGTCCTGTTGAAACGTGGCCGCCGGCAGGTCCTGCAGGTAAGGGAGGACTACAGGCTCCAAAACGTCGGAGATGTAGCGGTGGCTGTTGAGTGTACCTGCGATGCGTACCAGAGGGGTGCGGGTGTCATATCCAATTGCGCCACAAACCATAACGCCAGGCGACGGACCGGTATGACGATGCATAATGCAGGCGTCGTATAGTTTTTCGCCGCGGTGCCGCCACACGCGGATCCGACCAACGTGGTGTTGCAGACAGAAGCGAGATTCGTCGGAGGAGACAATGTCGTGCCATTCCGTATTTTAGGTGCGGCATTCAACGGCCCACTGCCGCAGCACTCGCCGGTGGTGTAACGTCAATGGTAATCGGAGCAATGGGCACCGTGCGACAAGTCCCCGCTTTTGCAGAAGACTTCGAATTGTCGGTGCTGACGCAGGTTGTTGCGCAACACACCCTAGTTCCTGCGCTAACGATCATGATGTGGCGGTGCGAGCCGTTAATGCCCGCCGCACAACATGCCAGTCCTGTCGTTCGGTGGTGTGCCACGGATGCGTCAATCGCTCACGTCGGTCCGTCCGTCCGTCCGTCCCTCCTGCGCCCACCGAATCCATACTGGCCTTACTGTGGCTGGATGTCGTCCCACACGGTTGCCGATGTTTCGGTACGATAAACCGCTGTCGCGATAAGCCACTATTCGTCCTCTGTCGAACTCCGAAACGTGCTGGAATGAATGCCGTTTTCTGCGACGAATCATCAGGAAGCATCCCACGCACGGGTCCGGCACCTCAACACACTTCCACTACTTACACCCCGCCTTCTGTGCACCCTTCTTATAGTGCTTCTAGGTGGCGTGCCGGGCGCACATGATTTGCATATGTCCTGCAATGTTAATCGTTTGCATGTCCTCTCACGGGCGACGCATGCTGCGAATTTCAGGCCAATCGGATGCTTTCTTCTTGGTGTTGCATTTTCGGTGTCTAACAGTGTAGTTTCGTCTTGGAACTTTCATCAACTCGCCGGACCATCGTAACCTGCCGTAAAGGAGCTATTTCAGGTGACCGGCAGAGAGAAAAGAAACACGGAACCGTCGCTCAAAATCCAGAGAGAGAGAGGAACGCCTGGCTTCAGGAACTAAGGAGCCTCCCTGCAGAGAAAGAGGGAGAGAGAATCTGAAGTTAACCGCCGCCTCTTTGTGTTTGAGTAGGGGAGAAATCTCGTGTGTGTGTCTGAACCTCCATTAGCCGGGGAGCGACGCCGTTTTCTCCTAAAGCATGGAAAGAGAAGTGATGGATATTAAGATCAACCTACCCGTGTGTGTGTGTGTGAGAGAGTGTATTTGTGTTTGTCGGTGTCATCCGGACTTTGGATACTAGAAATTATACGTAAGTACTTTATCAGTATTTTCTTTGCGGCCCATTGTGATCGAACAGACTTTTCGTTAAGACATATTTTCTGAAACACCGAAGAGGACCCAAAGCTGGCCGAAATTATTGCTTTTACTATTACATCCAGTGTAAATTATATCTGTATCCATTAAATACCTGTTTCAATTGTTATACTGTGCCTTCATTGGTTTCTTGGTGTACTGTGCAGATAACTTGGCAAACGAGGTATATTTGCGGATCCAGCGATCGGATCGCAGTCCGGAAACATTTTGGTATCCTGATTATCCTGGACCCGATTGCACCAGAACTCGTAACAATATAATCGAAATGGGGTCAAAGTTCAGGGCATTGGACCGAGATTTTCTCCAAAGCCATTATCCTCATAACTTGAATAAAAATGCTTCTATTACGACAAAAGTTTAGTGTGTTGTTCCGGAGGTACACTGGACCAATTTTGTTTAATATAATCGAAATGAGGTCAAATGTGAGGATTTATTCCACAGCCATTATCCTCATAACTTGACTAAAAATGCTTCTGTTGCGACAAAACTTTAGTATGTTGTTCCGGAGTTATACTGAAACAATTCTGTTCAATATAATCGAAATGGGGTCAAAGGTCATGGCACAGGAGCGAGGTTTATTCCACTGCCGTTATCCTCATAACTTGAGTAAAGATTTGGGGTATGTTCGAAACCGTATCATAATCAACGAATTGCACGATTTTACTAACTTGTTTTGTTTTGTTTTTTCCAGAATGTGAACCACCTTCTATTCCGTTTAATGGAACTTATACTGTTATACAAAAAAATTACGCAGTATCAGAAAAAATTACATACTCGTGTGATGAGGGATTTCTGCTTCTTGGTGATACCGAAAGATCTTGCAGGACCGACAAGCGATGGACAGGCCAAGTTCCTTTTTGTGGTAATATAAACGCATCCTCACTTCTTTAGCTTCTATAAACTTACCAAGTACTTATTATTATTTCGCTTTAATTGCGGATATTGAACCTGTTTCTTTGTTTAACCCTTTAACGACCTTAACGCCCAGAACGTCCGTACGTACAAACGGCCACAGCAACCCGAAACGCCTGTCTGGAGTGAACCAGATTTCCTACCCTTGCCTGTTCTTTAAATTTTTTCGACCTATGAGTGACCAGCAGAAGTCACCCTCAGTCAATATTGTTGTTATTAAACGAACAAGTTAACCAACAGACAATTTCGGGCGTTATGATATTTAGAGTGATACAAGATTTTTGTGGGTCATGGTCGTTAAAGGGTTAACGGATTGTGATGTACCTACTTCAACAGTCACACACGTGTTAAAGCGTCAAGATGCAGCGATAAGCCTTCGTCGGTGTAGCTCTTATGCTGGAATATCTTAATCCGGAGATGAAAAATGGGCTCGTTCGCTATACCGGCACCCGAACGTTAACTGAATCTCCTAGCTGTGTGGTTCGAAAAAATGTATGAAGTCTCTTCCACCACATCGTCTGGAATTAATCTGAATTCTTTCCTCTGTAGAGAATTTCTTCAAGAACGGTTTGTTCGCTGACACGAAATAACCTGAGATTTTCGTATACCTGGGGATACACACACATGAGCCAGCCCATAATGGCCACCCCCACTCTAGAGAAATGAACTCGCCTTGAGACCAAACGGTAGCTCAGGTGAAGATCACAGAGCTGTAGATATGCAACCCGAGGATGGGCTCTCCGTTGGTACAGTATTCGGAGTGAGAACGGAAAAGGCTGCCGATTTATCGGATTCTGATAAAAGACAAATTGTGATGCTACGGCACCCCGGAAGTACGATCACGGAAATGGCGCGGCTTATGGGTTGTTCACGTGCTGCTATAGTGAGTACTTATCAAAAGTGATGCACATATGTCCAAACGACCTACCGTCGTCCAGTCGTGTGTCGTCCGCAGCCCACTGATACCAAAGGGGAGTGGAGACTGTCGCGCATTGTGCACAGACCGCAGGGTCACAGTGCGACAAATCACCCGCAGCTACAACAGTGGTCACAGCACGCAGTTCATTGCAGCTTTCTGCAAATCAGCCGAAGATCCAGCCGGATCCCTATGCTCACTACAAGTCAGTGCCAACAACGAGTGAAATGGGCCTAAGATCATCGAGATTAGACAGTGGATGATTGGATGAAAGTGGGCTGGTCTGACGAATCAAGATTCCTGGCGCATCACTTAGACTACCGAACGCGGATACGCCGATTACCAACGGAGGCTATGACACCTGTATGTACTCTTGGGTGGAAGCAAGTATGCTCTGGGCTATGCTTCCTCGGACACTTTAGGCTCCATTATCCCAATAGCATAATTATTTAGACCTATCAGGTATCTGAACATCATTGCGGATAAAGCTCACCCATTCATGGCAACTGCGCTCTTTGTTGTTGATGGCCATTACCGAAAGTATAATGCGCTATGCCCCAGTGCCAGAATTCTCAACGAGTGGTTCCAGGAACATGCTGGTGACTTTCTGTTAATGCTCTAGTCTCAAACTTCACATGACATAAACCCAATCAAACATTTGTGGTTCGACTTGGAAAAGCGGGCTCGCGCTGAATCACCACCATCCCGAAATGTGCGGAAACTGGAGGACTTGCTGTTGACATTATGGTACCAGATACCCCAGGATACCTATCTCCACCTCATCGAATCGATGCCTCGCCGAGTGGCCGCTGTTTTGCGGGCTAAAGGAGGTCCTACAGCTTATTAGGCAGGTAGTCATAATGTAATGCACATCAGTGTATGTGATGTGCCTACCTCAGAGGTAATGCTCATGTCAAAACGGCAAGTTGATGCGATTAGCCTTCACCGGTGTAGTTTAAATGGTAGAATATCCGACTCCTGAGACGTAAGATGCGGTTTTTGACTTCCATCACCACAAATTTGGACTTTTGCGCCATAAGTTGTAGCAGGTGAAATGTGGGACTTTGTTGATTCGTGCAGTCAATAAGTGATTTGGAAATTAACACATCACGTGATGAGGCTTGTGATATGTACACTTAAATTGCCCAGTCCGGTGTTCTCCTACAGAAAGTCAAGATTCAGTCTACAAAGGGATTCTCGACGGCATTTGACCTGGAGGAAACTCGTCATGGTCCTGAAAATGTCCTCGAACGGGACTCCTTCTTAGGCGGTGGTCTGCTGGCTTGGGGTGGCATTATCTTTAATGGCCGCACAACTCTCCAAGTGCTTACAAGAGACTGAGCGCTAATGGGAACGAGGTCCCACAGCCCTATTCGTACTTTTTCGATGAGCTATTGGCATTCAGTTCCTTTTAGTGAATGATAAAACTCGTTCACACATTGCTCAGCTTGTCGGTGGTTTTCTGCAGAGTGAGGATATTTAGTGGACAGACTGACCAGTTAGGTGTCCCGATCTGAACTCTATTGAGCTTGCCTGCAATGCTCTAGGACGACATGAAGCAGTCCTTCATTTCACTCCGAGAACTCTTCTCGAGCAACATACTGCTCCCATCAAGTAACAGTGTTCTTTGGCTCTAGAATTCATCAATAAATTGGTGATGAGTGTGTATCGTCTGTCCGTAAGAGGTTATCGCATTCCTTAATAACCCTTCAACTGCCTGGAACGAATTACTCGGGGTTAGCAAAATGGGCTGAAATCAGCTCGAACGAATATATTCGTTGTCTGTGAACGCGGTTGAGAGCAAGTGGAACGAGTGAACCTGCTCATTTGTTCTTCAAAAGGGGTCTTTATTATTCAAAGTTATCATCCGGTTGCTTTCTCTTTAGCTTTGTTATACAAAATGGTCATTTAAGGGAATGATTGACACGGTTTCTTTCTGACTGATTACCTGTTAAAAGGCCTGCAATAATACCGAAAAATCTAAGAAAGGAGAAAAAGATGTTTGAGTCAGTTGTGGCCGTGATGTCTATGTCATCTTAAACAGATGTTTGATACCCAGTGGCCATGATGTCTATGTCAGGGAAACTAAGACTTACCCCATCATGCCTTGGGGCTGAGAATAAAGGAATAGAAGGCAGCAGTTATCATTAGTGACAGTTTATAGTCGGTACTACTGAGAATAGAGGCGGAAAGGAATGGCTTTGCGTAGCTTTCGTAAACTGTGGCCGCTCTGTGAACAATTTCTGGAGAGCACAAAACTTTGGTCACTATTTGATTCAGATACCTTGGCCACTTAAATGGATAAGACATTATTTTACATTGTGTACGCGAAATTTTGTAACATTGTGTACGCGAAGTTTTGTAACATTGTGTACGCGAAGTTTTGTAACATTGTGTACGCAAAGTTTTGTAACATTGTGTACCCGAATTGTATACGCGAAACTCTGTGTAAGCGAAGTTTTGTACATACGAGGGTGATAACAAAAGCTCTGCACACGTTAACCTAAAACGGAAGCGGATGATGCAAAATGATTGCGTCATGCCAAGGTCAGACTCTTAGCAACTCAGTGGTGTCAGAACGACGCGTTGTCATTTGCTGTGTGGACGTGAAAGAGTTTGGAAATGGAAGCGTGCAGCTCCTCAGGTCGAGTCACAGCGTTAGACCAGCGCTCTTACGTGAAAATAGAAACTATGCGGGGAAAAACTCCCACACAGATCCACACTGCCTTGCAAGAAGTTTGTGAGGAAGGAACTCTTGATCGAAGCATAACTTCTTCCTGGTGGCAAAGTTGAGACCGAAAATTCCGCAATATGGTCTCAACGCGTTGGAAGCCGGAGCGATCTTACTGCATGACAACGCATCGTGTCACGATGTAGTGTTGGTACATCGAAATATGGCTGGGAAACTTTATCCCACCCACCACACAGCCCTGATCTCAGTCCACCCGACTTTGATCTTTTCCCAAAGTTAAAATATAGGCTCCGCGGCATCCGCCACGAATCGCTGGATGTGACGCAAGTAATACGACAGCTGAACAAAGATAGCGTAGCATCCAGGACCTACCTCATTGCTGACAAACTGTCTTTAGCAGTACAGTGGAGTACATTAAACTGCAATAAGGTACGATTTCTCCGTTAGTTCATAGTTTTCTCAAAAATGGACAGTGTATACACAACTTTTGTTATGACTCCTGTTTCTGGCTGTTTTCAAAAATGTTTATTACCCTTATGCATTTTTCTCTTTACATGCCAACAGTCTCTTTCCTTCTCTCTCTCTCTCTATTGTTACGTGTTTTTTTTCTTGGTTTTTTTTTCTTGGTTTTTTTTTCTGTTTCTACTAATGCCTTTCAGCCTTTAATTTTGGACACTAGTGTATTTCGGATCATCTTAAATATCCAGCAATGTGTGCTGAAAAGGCGCTGTAGCAAAGAATACTCTGTGAAAAACAATGATATTTTACCTATGGATTCTCAGATATACGTTGACGTATTATTTCAGATAACCCTTCCGATATTCAAAGAGCGATTGGTGACGTATACACAGGACAACTGGATGCTTCGAAAATATTTGATAAGGATGTGAAGTCATGCTTCTATCTCGGCCGACAAACTGGACAAGCTCTGAGAATACTCTTAAGAGATAAGGCCATTGTAAATGCCGTTAGGGTGTATTTACCCAAAGGTAATCACTGTATTTTTTTCAATGCATAACTCTAGTTAAACAAGTTTTCATAAAACAATTAGAGCAAGCGCGAACTGGAAGATTTTCATTTTTAAATAACTTGCTGTCATGACGTGGAATATTGAAATCTCATGCTTTACAACACTAGTACAACTTTAAAGCCTACAAGAGAATCGAAACATTTTAAATCCTAAATCTTTGCAATCTGCCGTTTAGCCACAATTATGTACCTAAATACCAGGATAACACCAAACTGTATCATAACAAGTGTACAATACCATATTTGCGTTGTCCCATTATTGCAGCTTTGTGATATAATTTTAGTGTTATTCCTTAAGTAATGTTTCGCGGTACCATCGTAGTGATGATAAATCATTGAGATGACAGTCTATGTGTTATCATAGCGTGGTTTAGCCATTGCTGCTTCATGATGACATCTTAGAATTTTTCCTTTAGTTATTCTGCCTAATAATGTTACATTCTACTGTGTCATTATAGAGTATATGCTGATGAGCCATTACATTATGACCACCTACCTAATAAGCTGTAGGAACCTCTTTATTCCGCAAAACAACGGCCACTCGGCGAGGCATCGATTCGATGAGGTGGCGATAGGTATCCTGGGGTATCTGGTACCACAATGCCAACACCAGGTCCTCCAACATTTCGGGGCTGTGGTATTTTTAGCGCGAACATGCTTTTCCAAGTCGAACCACACATGTTCGATTGGGTTCATGTCAGCTTAATGTCGACGCCACGGCATTAACAGAAAGTCACCAGCATGTTCCTCGAACCACTCCTTGAAGATTCTGGTAGTGTGGCATGACGCATTATCCTCTTGGTAACTGCCATCATCAGCAGGGAACACAGTTGCCATGAATGGGTGAACTTGGTCCGCAACGATATTTAGATACCTGACAGCTGTGAGGGATTGTGCTATTCGGATAACGGGGCCTACAGTGTGCCAAGAAAACATCGCCTACAGCATAAGATCGCCGCGGTCCGTCTATTTCAGCCACACAGTGCATCCAGGTGCCATAGCCACCGTTGGAAATCGGCGTATCCGCGCTCGGCCATCTACGTGATTCACCAGGAATCTTGATTCGACAGACTACGCCACTTTCTTCCATATCATCCACGGTCCAATCTCGATGATCTTGTGGTCCTTGCATGCTTTGTTGGAGATGACGTACGGTGAGCATCGGGACCCGGCTGGGTCTTCTGCTACGCTGGCCCATGCGCAGAAGGCTGCGATGAACTGTGTGCTGTGACATATTGCCCTGATCACCACTGTTGTAACTATGGGGGATCTGCGGCACTGTGGCCCTGCGGTCTCAGCGAACAATGCGCGACAGTCTCCACTCTCCTCTGGTATCAGTGAGCAGCGAAAGACACACGGATCGACGCCGGTTCGTCGTTTGGCCATCTGTGCACCACTTTTGATACGTACTCACTACAACGGCACGTGACCAACCCACAAGCCGAGCCGTTTCCGAGATTGTAGTTCCCAGGCGCCGTGACAACACATTTTGTCTTTTATCAAACTCTGATAAATCGGCAGCTTTTCCCATTTTTACTCCGAACACTCTACTAACCAAAGACCGGTCCTCGGGTTGTATATATACTACTCTGTAAACTTCACCTGTGGCACCGTTCGGTCTCAAGGTGTGTTCATTTCTGTAAGCTGGGGGTGGTCATAAGGAAATGGCCCATCAGTGCATAATGACATCATGCTGTTCCATAAGCTCTATGATTCTGTTTCATTGTTGCTCTTTAACCCTTTAATCGGTTGGAACGAATCAACTCGGGTTCAGCAAAATGAGCTGAAGTCACCTCGAACGAATATATTTACTGTCTAAGAAGTAGTCCAAACGCGGGTGGAGCGGGTTAACCTGCCCCTTAGCTTTGTTATTCAAAATGGTCAATTAGGGAGATGATTCGAACTAATCTTTCCTGAATAATTACCTGCTTTTTAAAAGGGCTATAACGCTGACGACGAATCTTAGAAAGGAAGGAAAATATCTTTGAGTCACTTCTGACATAATGTCCGTGTCAAGGGGACTTGATATCCGTGTCAGACGAAGCTTAGAAAGGAAAGAAAAAATGTTCATATACACTGAAGAGCAATTGAATTAGAGATACCTGTCTAGTAACGGGTAGCACTCCCTTTCGTCCTGATGACGGCGGCGATTCGTCTCGGCATGGACTTGACAAGACACCGGAAGCTTTGGGAAGCCATACGGATCCACGACCTCTGAACAAGCTCCCACAGTTCACGAAGATTTGATGGAGGGGGTCAGAGCCTCGAACATCTCCCTCGATGGCATCCACGATGTGCTCGATGGGATTGAGGTCAGGTGACCTAGCTGGCCAAGGAAGCGAGGTCACGTCTGTGGAGTGTTCATCTAACCATTCGGATACAATTCAGGAGCTACATTGTCTTCTTGCAGAATGAGGTCCCCAGTGGGATGTTGAAGACGCACTAACGGGAGCAAATGGTCGTCCAGGATATCCCGATAACGTTGACCTATGAGGGACGATGTCACACGTACCAGGGGTCCCATTTCAGTCCACGTAAACAGTCCCTAAACGAGAATGCCACCCCCACCAGCATGAAGAGTACCCTGCTGGCAAGAAGGATCCACCGCTTCATGTGGTTTGCGCCGTCATGCCATCCGCATGTACCAACGTGAATCTCGACTCATCAGTCCAGGCAACATTTTCCCACATGTATAATGTCCAGTGGCGATGTTCCCGCGCCCATGCTAATCTTTGCACCCTATGATGTGCGGTCTGCAGCGGTATCCTCGTGAGACGATGGCTTCTGTACCCCATAGCGAGTAGATGGTTCTCGGTGGTGTGGCTGCTTACACGTTGTTGTGCACCACCGCTTATTTTCCGAGTGATTTCTTGCACCGTAGCCCGTCTATCCGCTGTTGCAATGCGAGCTAGCCGACGATGATCGCGCTCATCCACACGCTGTTGTCCACGGCAGTTGGCCCTTGCAGGGATAGTTTTACCGGAATCGATGTACTCACGGTGCACCCGTGACACAGTGGCTCGTGAAAATCCCAGTGTCTGCATGACTTCCGAGATGGAGTGACCCATTCGTCGGGCCCCGACAATTTGCTCACGATCACATGCGCTTAGATCCTTCGTCTTACCCATACTGCGTCCGACTCCTACTGATTCCCGTCGCACTACTCCTTATATTGTCGGATCGCTGCATACGTCATGTCGTTTCCGTTTACAAGGCCGCCCACAGCGCCACATATGCATAACGCCAGTTGTCTCTAATTCAATTGCTCTTCAGTGTAAACCTTAGAAAGGAAGGAAAAAGTCTCTTGTTTCTGATCTTTTAGTCACTTGTTGCATGATGTTCGTGTCAAGGAGACTTACGAAGTCTGCGTCACACGAACCTTAGAAAGGAATGAAAAGATTTTTCATACGAATCTTAGAAAGGAAAGAAAAGGTCTTTTGTTTCTGATATTTGAGTCACTTAGGAGCAAGATGTCCGTGTCAGGGGGATTTATGATGTCCGTGTCAGGGGGATTTATGATGTCCGTGTCAGACGAATCTTAGGAAGGAAAGAAAAGTTTTGTTTGCTATGAACCTTAGAAAGAAAGAAAATGTCACTTGCTTCTGGTCTTTGAGTCACTTGTAGCATGATGTTCGTGTCAGGAGTACTTATGATGTCCGTGTCAGACGAAGCTTAGAAGGGAAATAAAAAATCCTTGGGTTATTTGTTTCTGATCTTTGATTCATTTGTGGCATAATGACCGTATCAGACGAATCTTAGAAAGGTAAGAAAATACCTTTGAGTTACTTGTTTCTGATCGTTGATCACTTGTGGCATGATGTCCGTGTCAGACGAACCGAAACGGGATGGGTAGGGGTGGGCCGAAACCTGCTGGGATTTCTAAATTTATTCAAGTGCGGACGTTGTGACGTATTACAGAGGTGAATCACGTGTCAAGACGACAAATCTTCAGCTGTACATTCCGTCCGTGTAGTTGGGACAGCAACTTACTCCGGAGTGAGGGGTCGCGGATTCGATCCTCGTCACGGACAAACTTGTGCCTTCATTTTGGCGCCCAAACATAAAAAATTAATCAGCCTGCCCTTGGATTCTTCGGAAAATGCGTGATGGTTGTTGCACTCCACGTCTGGAATTAAAAAAAAATTCCTACTTCGCTTAAAACAAAAGGAACAAGTTAGTAAAATCATACAATGCATTGATTATGACGCTTTCCAACATACCAGAAATAATTACTCAAGTTATGAGGATAATGGCTGTGGAATAAATGTCACTCCTGTGACCTGACCTTTGACCCCATTTCAATGATATTAAACAGAATTGGTTCACTGTACCTCCGGAACAACATACTGAAGTTTTGTCGCAATAGAAACATTTTTAGTTAAGTTATGAGGATAATGGCTATGTAATAAATATTGCTCCTGTGTCCTGACCTTTTACCCCATTTCTTTGATATTAAGCAGAATTGGTTCAGTATACCTCCGGAACAACATACTGAAATCTTGTCGCAATCGAAACATTTTTAGTCAAGTTATGGGGGTAATGGCTGAAGAATAAATCTCGTTCCTGTGTCCTGAACTTTCACCCCATTTCGATGATACTAAGCAGAATTGGTTCAGTATACCTCCGGAACAACATGCTAAAGTTTTGTCGCAATAGATGCATTTTCAGTCAAGTTATGACGCATAAGGACAATAAAATGGATCCCGCTTCTATGGCAAATTGGTGTTTTCACAGCATCTAACCGTTACTAACAAGTTACGCGTGCGAGCGCATCTCCCACATATTATTCGGGTTGTAAAATTACTCGCGTTGCGTTCTTTTCAGTAACGTGTGCTGTTCTTCCGCGGCCGGTTTCTCCGAGTCGCCACTGACGTGCTAGGTGTGTGGTCCTGCAGGGGCTTCTGGACACGGATGTTAATGCGACAATATACACTGAAGTGCCAGAAAAACTGGTATAGACGAGATTATGAAAAATACATAGCAACGTCACCTATGCGCGTACTCGGTTGCGTCCCCCAGTGCGTATATAAAGCGATAGACATCCTTGCCAACTGTCAGAGCTGTTTTCAGCATGAGAATGACAAGTAATAACGACTTAAGGGACTTTCAACGCAGTGGCATAGTTGGCGTTCGAGAGATGGGCCATAGTATTTCGAAGGTAGAAACGAAGTTCGGATTTTCACGGACGACTATTGCAAGGGTGTACCGTGAGTACAAGAATTCAGGCAAAACCTCCAACCTACGATACCAGTGTGGCCGTAAAAGGACATGGGCTGAACGTGACCATCGTTGGCTGTCAAGAATCGTTTCATGCGACACTCTCGCAGGTAGCATCGGAATTCAATGCTGCAGCCTCAACAAGCATCAGGGTCCGGAGTGTTCAACGTACCCTGCACGATATGAGATTTGGGAGCCGACGCCCAACTCGAGTCCCCTTGTTGGGTGCACGACACAGAGCTATACGCCTCGCTTGGGCACTGCAACAGCGTCAATGCACACGTGATGACTGGAAACAAGTAGCCTGGTCTGACGAGTCGCGTTTCCAACTGTATCGGGCAGATGGAAGGCTTCGTATGTGTCGCAAACCTCATGAAGCCATAGATCCCGCCTGTCAACAGGGATCTGTACCGGCTGGTGGGGGTTCCGTAATGGTATGGGATGTGTTTAGCTGGACTTCACTGGGACCCCTGGTACGTCTACAAACGTCTGTGACCGGCCAACGCTATGTGCGCATCCTTTCTGACGAGGCACACCCGCTCATGTCCTACATTCATGTTGCTGGATTGGGCCTGTTCCAACAGGACAATGCACCTCAACACAAGCGTCGGGACGCCACATTATGGTTAGAGGAGCATTCATCTGAGTTTGGGGTGTTGCCATTCCCACCCAAGTCCCCAGATCTGAACGTGATAGAGCACATTTGGGATGCCATGCAACGCACTATCGAACACAGCAATCAGAGACCTCGGAATACACTCGAATTGTGGAACGCTCTGCAGGACGTATGGTGTGTATTGCCTACAGCATATTTCCAGAAGCTAGTGGAGTCCATGCCCAGTCGTATTTTTGCAGTCCTGCACTCCCGTGGGGGACCTACTAAGTATTAGACTGGTGTATCAGTTTTTCTGGCTCTTCAGTGTATGTTTCACCAAATAAGCTCCACTAATTCCCTGGAATGCCTCTCTACAAGGTACAGGTAAATCCTATCAGTCTTAATGTTTGGTCATGAGTTGTGATGTATCTGCACTTCATGTTTTTATTTTAAAAACAATGCGCCAGAACGTTAAAGTAAAATATTTTTGAACATGTACTGAAAAAAATTGTCTCATTTGAAATCTTGCATACATTGCAGGAAAATACTTCTTTGAAATCTCAACAGAAAACGGAATGGATAAGGCGAAATGTGACTCCTTTCATGGCCGTTTAAGTAAGCATAACAGATAAAAAAAATTACATACGTATAACTGTTAAAATAGTTTTATCAATAGAAATGCTTTGGAAAAAAATAATGCAATTTTTTTTTGCCTTTCTCTTATAAAATTCGAAAAAGAGCATTGTCTGTGCTGGCAGAAAGACCACTAACATAGCAATTCTTACACTAGCATCTGCTTTAGATAGCTGAATATTTACGACGACTCGAATTGTTATTTATGTTATATTTTTCGAAAGTTCCTGGGATTTTCACATTTTCAAGTTACTTTTACGCTTATGATATACACTGAGCGGTCATTTTATTATGACCACCTGACAGTTTTAAGCAAATAGGCTATGGCTGCACGCTGTTGCCGCCAGAGGGCGAGGCTAGTACAAAAAGGGAAATCTTAGTGCTTGCGACAGTAGTAGAAGTGATTTTTGGGTGACGAAATGGATAAAAAATGCGATTTGACGGACTTCCAACGTGGGATGATTGTAGGAGCTCGGAGCCACGGAGCAAGTATCACCGAAACCGCCGCATACGTGAAATGTTCCAGAGCAGCTGTTGTTAAAGTGTTTAAAGACTGGAGTGTCAGCCAAAAAACTGGGTCTCTACGTGCAAAGTGTAGTCATCATCGACTAGTGACTGCTCAGGCGGAACGGAGACTGTCCATACTGGTAACAGATAACAGAAATGCAACAGTGCAGCAAATTACAGACCATCTTAATCAAGGATCCCCTCAAATGATCTCTGCACGCACTGTTCGCCGTACACTTCATCGGATGGGATATGGCAGCCGAAGGCCTGTTCGAACACATTTGCTCTCTGCAGTTAACAAGAGAAAACGTCTCCAGTTCGCACAGGAGCACAAGGATTGGACAGTCGATAATTGGAAAAAATTATGTGGTCCGATGAATCACGTTTTCAGTCGCACCATGCTGATGGGCGAGTGAGAATTTGGCGGAAACAGCATGAAAGCATGAACCACAAATGCATTGCTAGAACTCTTCAAGCTGGTGGAGGCAACGTTATGGTTTAGGGAATGTTTTCCTGGCATGCTTTGGGCCCTTTCATTCGTGTTGATCAACGTCTGACTCGCACATCATATCAAAACATCGTTGCGGACCAAGTGCATCCTGTCATGTGGATGGTTTATCCCAATGCCGATGGCTACTTTTAACAAGATAATGCCTCCTGCCATAGTGCTCGTATTGTACAGGATTGGTTTCAGGAACATGCCGGTGAGTTTACTTTGCTTAGGTGGCCCCCACAATCTACATATCTCAACCCCATTGAGAATTTGTGGGATGAAGTTGAACGAGCCATCAGACAGCTGGATCCACAAACTTGCAATTTCACCCTCCTGGAAAGTACTATTCATCAAGAATGGTCTCAGAATCCACAAACCACCTATCAACATCTCGTGGAGTCCATACCAGAAGACTCGACGCAGTATTAAAGGCAAAAGGTGGCCCAACGAAGTACTGAGGGGGTGATCATAATAAAGTGGCCACTCAGTGTATACACTCATCGCCAAAAAAAATAGGTGCACCCAGAAGGAAGAAACCGACAGGAATAAAACTTGGTGGGTAGGTTTGACATAATGATACACGCAAATGATTCAAGTATCACGCTCGGCCGTGTTTGTGACGCCAGCAAAGAGGGGTCGTAACGCTGTGCCTGACCGACTATATAAGGTCGTTCCGTTGAGCCTGTTTGCCATTCTGACTCGTGCTGTCGTGTTGCTTGCATCATTTGCAAGTGAAGTATGCTTCCGAGAAAAGTTCGGAAGCAATTCGAGAAGCTGGAGAAGTTCGAGAGGGGCCGCATCGTTGGGCTTCCGGAAACGTGATGGTCTTTTCGCCGTATTGCCCGCCATACCAGTCGTGCGGATATCACCATAGCACTCTATTGGTGGCAGTTGATAGAACAAGGCATGCAGCAGCGACAGGTAGGGTATGGGAGACCTAGACGAACCACAGAGATGACCGACGGGTTGTCCAACATGCACGGAGTGACCCAACAGCCACGATTGCGGATATTCACCGAGCAGTGGTGCCCTCCATGCATCGTCCGATTAGTGCCAGCACCATTGGCAAACGGCTGCACGACGTAAGACTACACGCGCGCAGAACGTTACGACGACTGATCTTAACACCAGCGCATCGTCGCCAAAGGCTGCTATAGTGACGTGCAAGACTGTCATGGAGCCACTCAGAATAGCAGCGGGTGATCTTCAGTGACGAGTCCCACTTTTGTCTTGGAGGAGACGACCAGCGAGTCCGTGTGTAGAGGCACGGGGGTAAGGCCTAAGATAAACGCTTTGTTTTTGAGCGTCACACGTCCAGAAGGCTTGGTATTATCATGGTGTAGGGTGCAATTGCCTACGATACCAGATCACCTTTGCTGTTCATTACAATACTCTGATAGCCCAGCTTACATTCATGAGGTCCTGCAACCAGTGGCCCTACCTTTTCTGAACTCTCACTCCGGTACGATTTTCCATCAGGACAACGCTCGCCCGCATAAAGCTGCTGTCTCGAGAGCTGGCCTTCAAGACACTGACACTTGGCCATGACTAGTCGCATCGTCTGACCTCTCACCGATTAAAAATGTGTGGGATGCTATTGAACGCACTATCAACACTCCACCCCTACCGAACAATCTGCAAGAACTGCGTGAGAAGATTCAAGCTGCATGGGATGGCTTATCGCAGGACATCATTAGGAACCTGTACAACACCATGCCGAGAAATCTGGCATGCCAGCTCGACGCCATAATGGCGGCTCGAAGCCGTACTGAGAGACACAACTTACTATCGTGTAGCTCAATAAATTATGCCCATATCAGTCTCAATGTTTAATCACTTATTGTTCCTGGTAACATTTGTCTTACTCCCGAATAGCATTGCAATGCGAGGAGTCCTTCTGGGTGCAACTATTTTATTGACGATGGGTGTAATATTGTGAATATGGGAAAAATGCTACAAAACTCGAAGAACATTTTCTGAATAGTTTGAAAATCTAAATGTTATTTCCATCAAAATAGACCGGAAAATATTCTAACATCCTGACATGTTTTTCATTTTTTCGAACTAATGTTGTACTCTTTAGTAGACTAGAAACATATATATATATATATATATATATATACTTAAGAGCAGAGCCGAAAACATAAGAAAAACTTAAGAATTTAAAACGAAGGTTGCAAATATATATATATATATATATGCATCACCACCACAGCTGAGGAAATTACTGTCCACCATTCCGCAGTCCACCATCTCACACACATATATATACACTGAATGAAGTGCCACAAAAAAACTGGTAAGGTCCCCCACGGGAGCACATGACTGCAGAAATACGACAGGCCATGCACTCCAGTAGCTTCTGGAAATACGTATGCTGTAGGCAATGCCCACCATACTTCCTGCAGAGGGTTCCACAATTCGGGTGTATTCCGAGGTCTCGGATTCCTGTGTTCGATAGCGCGTTGCATTGCATCCTAAACGTGTTCTATCACGTTCAGATCTGGGAACTTGGGTGGGAATGGCAACACCCCAAACTCAGATGAATGCTCCTCTAACCATAATATGGCGTCCAAACACTTGTGTGGAGGTGCATTTTCATTTTGGAGCAGACCCAACCCATCAGCCTGAATGCAGAACATGAACGGGTGTAACTCACCAGAAAGGATGCGCACATAGCGTTGGCCGGTCACAGACGTTTGTAGACGTACCAGGGGTCCCAGTAAAGTCCAGTTAAACACACCCCATACCATTACGGACCCCATACCAGCCGGTAAAATTCTCTGGTGACAGGAGGGATCCATGGCTTCATGAGGTTTGCGCCACACACGAATCCTTCCATCTGCCCGATACAGTTGGAAACGCGACTCGTCAGACGAGGCTACTTGTTTCCAGTCATCAAGTGTCCAGTGGCTGTGTTGCCGTGCCCAAGCGAGGCACATAGCTCTGTGTCGTGCACCCATCAAGGGGACTCGATTTGGGCGTCGGTTCCCGGATCCCATATCGTGCAGAGTACGTTGCACAGTCCGGACGCTGATGCTTGTTGAGGCTCCAGCATTAAATTCCGATGATACCGGCGAGAGTGTTGCACGCCTATCGCGTGAAACGATTCTTGACAGCCGACGATCGTCACGTTCACCCAATGTCTTTTTCCGGACACACTGGTATCGTGGGTTGGAGGTTTTGCCGGAATTCTTGTAGTCACGGTACACCCTTGCAATAGTCGTCCGTGAAAATCCGAACTTCGTTTCTACCTTCGAAATACTATGGCCCATCTCACGAGCGCCAAGTATGACACCGTTTTGAAAATCCCTTAAATCGTTATTACTTGTCATTCTCATGCCGAAAACAGCTCTGACAGCTGGCAAGGATGTCTATCCCTTTATATAGGCACTGACGGACGCAACCGAGTAAGCGCATAGGTGACGTTGCTATTTATTTTGCAAGACCTCGTCTGTGCCAGTTTTTCTGGCACTTCAGTGTATATGGAGTAGTGAAAAATTAACAAGGAGACAAAGGGATATCGAATATAATTATTCAAACTACGAACATTTATCATCATCAACATCATTGTCAACCATTATCAATCCACTGCTGGACAAAGGTCTTCCCAAGTTTCTTCCACAACGGTCTGTCTTGGGCCAGTCTCCTCTATGTTACTCCCGCATACTTTCGAATTTCATATACCCATCTCCCATGTGGTCTTCTTCTGGGTCTTTTCCTGCCCTTGGAATCCAATCTAAAATGTCGGCTGTCCATCGATGGTCTATCCTTCGGGCAGTATGTCCAGCCCATTGCCATTTCAGGTATTTAACTCTGATCATGCACCTCTCCATGCTTCTTTGGGTTGTCCGCAGTCTTTGTATGTCTCTTTTAGTTAAGGTTCACGTCTCTGCACCATACATAAGCACTGGAAGGATTTATTGATCAAATACTTTTCTTTTAAGACCTAATGGCATATCGCACTTGAAAATTATGCTGTTTCTTCCAAAAGCTCTGCAGGCAAGTTTTGCACGCCGATTAATTTCTTCATCAATGTGACCCTCACTTGATATCTGCTGTCCTAGATAAACGTACGTGTCTGTTATCTCCAGCTTTTCTCCATCAATCGATAAATCTTCATTTCTTGTAAAAGCATTGAACATCACTTTTGTCTTCTGAAAGTTCATTTTTAATCCCACTTCTTTATTCTTGTCAGCAAGTTCCTGGATCATACTCCGCAGCTCTGATGGGGTAGTTGCAAAAATGACTACATCATCAGCAAAACGAAGGTGGGTTAGATAATCTCCATTAATCTTTATCCCTTTGTTTTCCCAGTTCAGTAATTGAAAGACGTTTTCCAATGTGGCATTAAAGAGTTTCGGAGATATTATATCACCTTGTCTCACTCCCTTTCCAATTTTTATGTGTGTTGTATTTTCAAACAACCGAATCTTTGCACTTGCATTTTCATTGATGTTATATGAATGGTGAATTGAAGAACGTAGAAAACATAAATTAGAAAACCAGGCTGTCTTCATCAGGAGAGCATCAACCTGGTGAAGAGGCTTTTCTAGTATCAGTACACGACTAGGAAAAAGCCAATAGCCGACTAACCAGGCTCTCGAAGCCACTGAAATCCAAAGAAATAATAGAATAAGAAACCTTCCTAAATTACAAAACTGTAACAAAGTTAGGGAACTATAACTTACTCGAAGACGGCGTGAATCCTACAGCCGGACTGCTACTAAAACTCGAGAGACTGAAATACAAACAGAAGGAACACGAAATAAGTAACATGGAATTGGTGTAAATGAAAGTTAAACAAATAAGGAGTAACCTAATTGGCCGAAAGAGGTGAGCGTAGTGATAGATGTAAAGCTGTTTATGTAGATGTTCTTCAGCCACAAGGGACCTACCAAGTGGAACTTAGTATTAGTTGTAAAGTCCTGTGTTGGCACAGAGTGTTGATGTGTAATTTAGAGCTGGGGAGGTTGAATTGAAACGAAGGACTAATTGATTAAAGTAATGTTTGAGAAAGTGGATTGGAATATTATTAGATTTAAATTTATTGACTAGGATGTTGAGGCTCTTGATAATATTTTCTATGTCAAGAGCCATGGCCATAATGGCCATCACCAGCAGGGAACACAGTTGCCATGAATGGGTGAACTTGGTCCGCAACGATGTTCTGATACCTGACAGATGTCAGGGATTGTGCTATTGCGATAATGGGGACTAAAGTGTCCCAAGCAAATATAGCCAACAGCATAACACCGCCGCCACCGGCCGGTTTCCGCCCAATAGTGCATCCAGGCGTCATAGCCTGTTTCTTCCCAACAGTTCATCCAGATGCCATAGCCTGTTTCTTCCCAACAGTGCATCCAGATACCATTGCCTGTTTCTTCCCAACAGTGCATCCAGGTGCCATAGCCTGTTTCTTCCCAACAGTGCATCCAGATGCCATAGCCTGTTTCTTCCCAACAGTACATCCAGGTGCCATAGCCTGTTTCTTCCTAACAGTGCATCAAGATGCCATAGCCTGTTTCTTCCCAACAGTACATCCAGGTGCCATAGCCTGTTTCTTCCCAACAGTGCATCCAGATGCCATAGCCTGTTTCTTCCCAACAGTGTATCCAGGTGCCATAGCCTGTTTCTTCCCAACAGTACATCCAGGTGCCATAGCCTGTTTCTTCCCAACAGTGCATCTAGATGCCATAGCCTGTTTCTTCCCAACAGTGCATCCAGATGTCATAGCCTGTTTCTTCCCAACAGTGCATCCAGATGTCATAGCCTGTTTCTTCCCAACAGTGCATCCAGGTGCCATAGCCTCTGTTGGTAATCGGCGTATCCGCGCTCGGCCGTCTACGTGATGCACCAGGAATCTTGATTCGTTAGACCAGGCCACTTTCTTCCAGTCATCCACAGTACAATCTCGATGGTCTAGGGCACATTTCATGTGTTGTTGGCAATGACGTGCGGTGAGCATGGAGACCCGGCTGGCTCTTCGGGCTGTGGTAGGCCCATGCACAGAAGGCCGCGATGAACTGTGTACTGCGACACATTGCCCTGATCACTGCTGTTGTAACTGCGGGTGATTTGACGCACTGTGGCTCCTGCGGTCTCTGTGAACAATGCGAGACAGTCCCTCTGGCGTCAATGAGCTGCGGTCCACACGCGCTGGACAACGGTTCGTCGTTTGGCCATCTGTGCACTACTTTTGATACGCACTCATTACAGCGGCACGTGAACAACCCACAAGCCGCGCCTTTTCCGAGATCGTAGTTCCCCAGGCGCCGTGCCAACACAATTGGTCCTTTATCAGACTCCGATAAATCGGCAGCTTTTCTGACTCCGAACACTGTACTAAACGAAAGCCGCTCCTCGGGTTGTATATTTACTGCTCTGTGAACTTCACCTGCGCCACCGTTCGGTCTCCCAGCGAGCTCACTTCTTTAGGCTGGGGGTGGTCATAATGTAATAGCTCATCGGTGTAATTATACCATAGTTAGCCGGCCATCCGAGCCCTTTCAGTAGGAACAGGATGCATAGTTGCACTGGAATGTAATGTCATAAATAATAAGGAATTGATGCTACCGCTTGTCAAGCTCTGTATCTCATTTGAGGAAAGGCATAATTTACAACGCATGCGGGTTGGTGAGAGTGTTTGGCATTTCCTTTAATGCTGGTGGTATAGTCATGCCGTTGCTTAGCTGGTCGTTAGAGCCTTTTCAGTAGAAACAGGAAACACCACAACGCGGGATTTACATTTGCTTGAGAGAGACTCTATGCTGTTCATCAATAGATCTAGCATGATTGATTTCTCTATAACCGGTTCCTTTGATTAATAATAACGGAATACCAGTATATTCTTATTATGAAGAATATTTTGAACACTCGATTGCAGACATCCGGTTGATTAGTTTTTAGCCAGTTCCACTGACTACGAATGACCGTGTTCATATTACGTATATTAAATTATGCGCAGTTTTTCCGGAGGTGGTGTGACGTGCCTGCCCCGCAGGACGCACACGATATAAAGGCAGATAGCAGCAATAACGAACGTCCGCGTAGCTCAATTGGTAGAGTGACTTGTTCCGGAATAAGTGGACTCGGGTTCGATCCCCGGCGTGGACAGAAAATGACGGAGAAATTTACTTCGTTATAAAGGCGCCCGAACTTTCCGGATGACCAGGCCGTTCAAAATCTCGCAATGGTGTGATGTTCTTCCCACACCGCGAGATAGGAAAAATAAGAGAATCTCTTCTCCAGCGCTTCGAAAAATAAATGTGTGTGACGTTGCATTCCACACACCAGATTGACTGGGAGTTCTCAAGTGCACGTTCTACAGCGGATGGCTGCCTTCAGCTATTCATGGTCACGGCTGACCAGTGGGCCATGCCCCAGGCCCTCTTTCGGGGGGGTTGTGACGTGCCTGCCCCGCAGGACGTACACTGTATAAAGGCAGATAGCAGCGATAACGAACGTCCGCGTAGCTCAGTTGGTAGAGGGACTTGTTCCGGAATAAGTGGACTCGGGTTCGATCCCCGGCGTGTGCCAAAAATGACGGAGAAATGTACTTCGTTATAGTGGTTGTTATAAGTGCGTATTCGTTTTTGCTGAATTCTGAGATTTTCTGAAAACCTCTTCGGAATAAAATGTTTTTGACAGAAGCGATTCATAAGACGTAGTCATCACAACCGAACATTCGGTGTGGTCTCTCTTATTTAGTTTTACCATTGAGGAGTGCGCAGGCAAATCCAAACATGTCACAAAAATGTGAATTATCAAGTAAGCATTGGATATGAAAAAGGGTGATGGTCTGATTCCGTTTCTGTATCATAAGCCGACCCAAACCAAACAGCTCCTACTCATTTTATAGGCAAAAAATGCGCGATTCAATCAAAATTAAACATGTCGAGTGAACCAATCAGAGCTCCAAAATTCGGTCACGTGACAAAGCCGATAAGAATGACGCAGTGGCATTCACGTTTTCAGACAGTCGACGTGTTCTGTTCAAACGTGGTGATTATTTTCGTGCGTTTGTCATAGTTTTAGAGATACTAGTATGGAAGAGGTCGGAGATGGTTTAGTAATGGTGAAGGAAGGTTCAAAAAGGACAAAGGAAAAGAACCAAAAGAAAAGAGAAAGTGTGAAAGAAATGGCTAAGAAAGAACGCTATGGTGCACCAGATGGTTCCAAAGTTTTCATGGGTTGCAAACATCAGAACACTCGGTTCTTGTGCTATAAAATTCGTCCATGTGAACATCAGGAACAATGTGAGTGACTGGAGAACGACTGTGGTCTACATATTTGATTTTTATTAATGTACTTGTTTTCTAATTTTTATAAAAATCCGTTCTTTTCAGTCAAGGAGTTTTTTATACCACCTATTATTATTTTTATTAATTTCTAATAAATTGAGCAAAATGAAAACATACCCACATGGGACAGCAACTTTGGTAAATAATGAACAAACATTATAAAAAAAAACAAAAAAGAAACGTCAACTGAGAAGTGAAAATGCTTCTCTTTCTCCATCAGCTTTTTCTTTCAAACCTTGAGAGTTTTGTTAGAGAATAAGTATTATATTAAAGACTGGTTGATTATTGAACACATAGGTAGATTAAATTCAGAATATGTTCAAACAAAATCCAACAAGTCACTAGGGCATCTGATCAAAAACAAACATGTCACTTGAAGCCCGAACAAAAACAAACAAGTCAACAACAAAAAGTTTAATATTTTGATTTTAAAATATTTTTGATCTGAATCACATCCATAGACGTGTTTAGAGCATCAAAAGGAAAGTGGCTGATAGTTGAACAGTACGAAATTCATTGCGCATAACTCACTGAACGTTTTTTCTGCCTACTGCAAATCTAGATATGATGTACATGTTTGGTTTCGCTTGCGCGCTCTTCAATTAATATAGCTGATTTATTTCAGAGTTAGAGAAAGAATCAAAACCCTACGTATTGCTCTCAAAGCCCACAGCATTTGAGATATGATGTTTACCAGAATTCCAGGAATCTAGATAAAAGCTTGAATTTAGTGACTAGAATCTAATTAAAAAAAACACTCTGTGGTATTGGGGAATACAAGTACCGTATATGCAACATGCTGTTTAAAGAGGTAAACAACCAACATCTTAAGTAGCTGTCTGTTTATGAATGAAAAGGTAATAAAGAAGAGTACAATTATTCTGCTCGTGAAAAATTTTGAACATATTTCAGCCAGATTTGTTTCCCAATTATGCTATTCTTTACACGCAACTAATTTTCTTTACCTTTCATTCACTTTGTGTTAGATGAAGAACAGTGGAAAACTTTTCGCTGTGAGGAGTCAATGATGACAGACAAAATTTGCATTCGAAGCAAAAGTTTTACGAGCACCGACTGGACAGTTTGTGAAGTGCAAATCTATACGTATGATGGTCAGTATGCAAATTTGATGCTTTAATGATATCTTTTTCTCACTATTTTGTTTAAGTAACAATACATAGATTAATTATGATCCAATATTGACCAGTCTTGTTTTTTCAAAAGTGAAATTTTAAAACGCTTTTATAAAAATCATCCAGTTTTTGTGCAGAGATGATTTCAGTCTAAACCACTCTTGTGATGAATGCTTACCGACGTTTCTCCTGTTCTTGGGACTTTGGGATATTTCCCATTCACAATTTTGTGTTCCCAACTCTCCAGTCTTTCGGAATTGTTTTACGAGTAGAAACTCGGTTGAGTATAGTTATTTAGTGATGTATAGGATTTGTCAGCTGAATTCTAATTACAGCAGTTTGTTCAATTGACATAACACAAATTGCTGATCAACTAGTTGAAATACCCCAAACTGCTAATCAACTAATTGACATACCCCCAAACTGCTGATCAACTAACTGACATACCCCCCAAACTGCTAATAAACTAACTGACATATCTCCAAACTGCTGATCAACTAATTTACAGACCTCCAAGCCGCTGATGAACTAACTGACATACCCCAAGCTGCTGATCAACTAATTGACATACCCCCAAACTGCTAATCAACTAATTGACATACCCCCAAACTGCTAATGAACTAACTGACATAACATCAAGCTGCTGATCACCTAATTGACATACCTCCAAACAGCTGATCAACTAATTGACATACCCCAAGCTGCTGATCAACTAATTGACATACCCCCAAACTGCTAATTAACTAACTGACATACCCCCAAACTGCTAATTAACTAATTGACATATCTCCAAACTGCTGATCAACTAATTGACATATCTCCAAGCCGCTGATGAACTAATTGACATACCTCCAAGCCGCTGATGAACTAACTGACATACCCCCAAACGTGCTGATCAACTAATTGACATACCCCCATACTGCTAATGAACTAACTGACATAACATCAAGCTGTTGATCAACTAATTGACATACCCCAATTGCTGATCAACTAATTGACATACCTCCAAGCCGCTGATGAACTAACTGACATACCCCAAGGTGTTGATCAAATAATTGGACATACCTCCAAACTGCTGATCAACTAATTGACATACCCCAAGCTGCTGACCAACTAACTGACATCCTCGAAACTGCTGATCAACTAATTGACATATATCCAAACTGCTGATCTACTAATTTCCATACCCTAAGCTGCTGTTCAACTAATTGACATACCCCAAGCTGCTGATCAACTAATTGACATACCTCCAAGCTGCTGACCAACTAACTGACATACCTCCAAACTGCTGATCAACTAACTGACATACCCCAAGCTGATGATCAACTAATTGACATACCTCCAAACTGCTGATCAACTAATTGACATGCTCCCAAACTTCTGATTCACCACTGAGGTTTTTTTTTTCGGGTATAGTCTTTCAGGTAAGGAGTTTTCTTTAAAACTGTTCCTACAAATCAGTCAAGTTCCTGTAGATTCCTACTGGATTACTTCAGAATGCTAATGCATTTCGTTCATACAGGTGTTTGATATATAGGCTGTCCTCAAAAAATTTAGTAGAGAGAAACAAGCCAAAAGACTTAGAAATAAACTTCTGCGTTGAGATTTGATATGCACTGCTCAAAATAATTAGGTGACGTCCAATATTGCAATAGTTGGGTATAACGTAGACAGCCGAATCATTCATAACCCAATGCAAATTAGCGTCTGTGACGTCCGAAGGCATAAATCACAGACTGGGATAAAAACGAAGGTTTCCCGAGAGCTTCCTTATTCTGCTGCGTTTTGTCGTGACATTTCGTTTCTCGAAGCCTTCGGTTTGGACAATGTCTCAACAGCATGATTTACCGGACTCAACGGCGTGGAGAGCTATCGTCGGCAGACTCGTAGCTGGTCAGACAGAGCGAGTCGTAGCAGAAGCCATTGAAGTGTAACGGAGAGCGTTTCCGATTGTGGATATGATTTCAGGATACGGGAAGCGTTCGAGGAAGGCAAGGTCAAGACCGTCCAGGAACAAAAACAGCAGGAGACGACCGTTATCTATTGTTAACAGCCCGTCGGAACAGGCGGCAAAAAAAATGCTACTGAACTGGCAGCGAGAGCTTTTCGTGTCACAGGACGCAGGTTGTCCGCTCAAACTATTCACAATCGCCTTCACCAAGGTGGAATTTATGCACATTGACTAATGGCGCGTGACCTTTTCAACTCACGACATCGTAAGGCTCACAGGAAACGGGCTGAGGTTGGTTGGGAGCAGGACGAGTGGAGTCAAGTTCTCTCCTCTGACGCGTCCAGATTCAGACTGGAGTCTGACAATCGACGAGTTCTTACCTGGAGGGAAACCGGAAAAAGAAGTAACCCAGCTTTAGTGTAGCAAACATCACATTACGCCGGACGCGGATTTATGATCTGGGCAGGAATGAGTATCGGTAGACGTATTGAACTGTACTTCATCCGAAATGGCACTCTTACAGCCCAGAGATATAGAAACGATTTTCTGAGACCTCTTGTCATGCCTCATGCTGCAGCCTTTGGTCATAAGTTCCAAAACGTGGATGATAACTCCCGACCTCATAGAGCTCTGCTAGTGGACAGCATTATTCAAGAGGAGGAGATTAAACGAATATAGTGGCCATCATGATCCTCTAACTTAAATCTAATTTCACATGCCTGAGACGCTCTTGGCAGATGCATTGCAGATCTGCCGGCAGCTCCGTTGACTCTTAGCGAACTGCAGTCATCCCTCATTGAGGGGTGGTGAAAGTACTTAATATACTCCAAAAACCTCCTGGACAACCTCATCGATTCCATGCCACACAGGTATGCAGTGCTCTTAGCCTTTCTAGGGAACTACACACTCTACTAGAGGTCAGTTACCACCTTCAAAAACGTCCTTTTTCCTTGCTGTACAGATATGCATATTGCTGTATAGCATATCGCATAATGTGCATTAAATGATAATATTGTATAAAAATTCGCTGTGACTTTTCTTACATATATTACTGAATATATATATATATTTTTTTTTGATTGGAGGTTTAACGACCACCGTGAGCAACTCAATGGGCTATAAGCAGTCTCCCGTCCCTAATTCAGCGTCACTAGTTCCAGGGAAGGGAGAAGAGAGCCAGTGCCGTAAGACAAACACAAGATCCATGCCTCACCGGGATTCGAACCCGGACCCCTTTCGGACGAATGAACAGAGGCCATCGCTTAGACCACTGTGACACCGGGGCGGCTACTGAATATTCAACTCTATCTTATATAAAAATAACATTTTAGTTTCAACAATGTCAATAGCACATGATGTTCCATACAATATGTGTTGCTCCCCTAATTCTTCTGAGAAGTGTATAATATTTAATTTGATACAGGGTGTTGCACTCGCTCTCGGCCCCTGAATTAACTTGCAAACTAATGGACGTAATTCCGTGAAATTTGACAAGGACCTACCTTGGTGTATGAGGAGCATGATGATCTCAGAGCAAGTGTTGAAAGGGATCGTCATTAATATCAATGCATGCCTGCACAGTGCACACGCCTCTTCATGTTGCGGAAGGTATTCACCAGCACATAAGGAGTCATAGCCTCAATTTCCCACCGAATATTTTCCCGCGGTTCCATGAAAGTCTGTGGTTTGTTGCGATACACTTTCCCTTTCAGCGTGCCCCGTAGGAAGAAACCCGGTGGGGTAAGGTCAAGCTACCTTGGTGGCCAAAGTCCATAAGAAAGGACACGATCTTCAAAGAAGGAAACAATTTCAGGCATGCTGACATTGGAGATATAGAAGGTGACACCATCCTGCTGAAAATAGCCAGTACGGAGTTCCACGTCGTCCAACTGTAGAACAACAATAGCGCTGACACTCGCTATTTTCTAGCTCGTGTGTGGCGCATGCGTGAAGCCGATTGCATGTTCGCTGTCCTCGGTAGTTCGCTGACCATGCTTCTCATACATCAAATTTACTGAATTACGTCCATTAGTTTGAAAGTTTTAAGGGGAAAATCAGGGGCCGGGAGCATCCTGTAGTGAGGAATAGATTTATATGCAGGGTGTCCGAAAAGTCTTTCCCTGATTACCAACGTCATTCTTATCCGCTGTATGTACAGATGTGAAACTGGTGCCAAAATGTTGGAAAACTAACCAAGTTTTTTTGTTGCAGGTTTCCGCAACGTATCTGTAGTGTAGCAGTGTCAGTGTCCAGGACACCGGAAATGTTCACAAATCAGGAAAAAGCTCAGTGTGTCCTCTGGTATCACGACACCCGGTCACCAATAACAGTGCAGAGGAACTTTCAAACAACGTACGGAAAGAAGCCGCCCGATGTCAAGAGTATTAAGTCGTAGTACGAAAAGTTGAAGACCACAGGATCTGTTGCTGACTTACCGAGAACTGGCCGACCATTAACCTCAGCTGAAAGGGTGGAAGCACTGAGACAGTCTTTTGTGCGAAGTCCCAAGAAATCAGTGCGTAAGGCCTCATGTGAATTACAGATGCCAAAAAGTTATGTTCATGATAAAAAGTTCTGTTCATGATTTGTGAACATTTCCGGTTTCCTGGACACTGACATTGCTACACTACAGCCACGTTGCGGAAACCTGTAACAAAAAAAACTTGGTTAGTTTTCCAACACTTTGGCACCAGTTTCACATCTGTACATCCAGCGGATATGAATGACGTTTGTAATCAGGGAAAGACTTTTCGAACACCCTGCATATCTCAGAGATATTTTCCGAAAGTCTGAAAACGAATGCTCAATAGATTTCACCATCTTCGAAGTTCAACATATTCATGAATGAAATATCACCATCATCATTGTCAGCCATTATCAATCCACTGCTGGATGAAGGTCTCCCCACGTTTCTTCTCCAACGGTCTGTCTTGTTCCAGTCTCCTCCATGCTACTCCCGCATACTTTCGAATTTTATTTACTCATCTCTCAAGTGGGTGTTTTCCCATCCCTTAGAATCCAGTCTAAAATTTTGGTTGTCCATCGGAGTGCGTCCTTCTGGCAATATGCCTAGCCCATTCGCATTTAAGGGATTTTAATTTTCACGATGTCTTCCACTCTAGCCATTTTCCTAATCCAGCAGTTCCTTTTCTTATCTTTCTTGGTTACACCAAGCATGCATCTCTCAATGTTTCTTTCAGTTGTCTTTGCATGTCTTTTTTTAGTTAAGGTCCACGTCTCTGCACCATACGTAAGCACTGGAAGGATGCACTGATTAAACACTTTTCTTTCAAGACGTAATGGTATATTGATCTTAAAAATTGTACTGTTTTTTCCAAAAGCTGTCCAACCAAGTTTTACGCGCCAAATAATTTCTTAATCAATGCGACCCTCGCTTGATATCTGTTGTCCAAGGTAAATGTAGGTATCGGGTATCTCCAGTTTTTCCCCATCAATCGATATATCTTCATTTCTTATAAAAGCATTGTACATCAGTTTTGTCTTCTGAAACTTCATTTTTAATATCACTCCTCGGCAAGTTCCTGGATCATAGTCTGCAGCTTTGAAGGGGGTAGGTACAAAAACTACAACTTCTTCAGCAAAACGAAGGTGAGTTAAACAATCTCCATTAGTTCTTATCCCTTTGTTTTCCTAGTTCAAGGATTGAAAAACATTTTACAATGTGGCATTAAAGAGCTTGGGAGATATGGTGTCACCTTGTCTCACTCCCTTTCCAATTTTTATTGGTGCTGTATCCTCAGAGAGCCGAATTTTGCACTTGCATTTTCATAGATGTTATTAATAATACTAATGTATGCATCTTTAATACCGCAGGATTTCAACGCCATTGTAACTACTGATGGTTTCATGGAATCAAAGGACAATTCATAATCGATAAAAGCCGTGCGTAATAGGAATTCATATTCCCTCGCTCTTTCAATTAGTTCTGAACATATTCATTCTTTATGAATGAAATATACCTGGTGGTTACAGAATAAGTATCCCTATTCTCGGGTCTATAGAAAAGCAAGGAAAGAATTTGGGTTGAAAATTTCTTCGCTAGGGAGTATTGGCGCTGCAGACGCAAGAACGTAACAGACACGTGTTTAAATTTACTCTTTATTGACACCACAAATATTTCAGAACAAAATCTGCTCAATATGCTGGCCATCATAAAAGATGTCATACAGCAAAAGCAGAAGGGTATGTGATGCGTCAGGTCGGAGCATGTCGCTGCCGATGTTGGCCATTTCATGTATGGTCAGTGTTGCCATAAATTTTAACTTGAAATCAGTAGATCATAGTAAAAAAAAAAAAAAAAAAAAAAATCAGTGGGGGGGGGGGTGTTCCGTGAAATATGCACAACCTGTCAAATTTATTGTGGGCTTGGATGCATTCTTAATGTGAAAGGATACTCAGAACTGTTGATATTTCAAAGAATACCAGTACTCCACACATTTCTATTCAACACCTTAATACAAATTCAAACTAACATGACTCTGGGTCACTTTTTTTTACACAATATTAGTAATGATCAGCTTTTTAAAACAAATGTTGCAGGTTTTATAAGCAGTGGCCATAACGCAATGTAGTAATTATTCATTATTACACAGAGTGCAACAAAATGTTTGGTTTTTGAAATTACAGTCAAACCAGTGGCGCACGCAACCAAGGAATGGGGAAGGTTAGGGTTATTTATACAGAGAGAAGGTATGAATATTAACATATTGTGAGACACATTACATGAATAATCGGAAATTAAAACCTTTTATAAAACAGATTACAAAAATAATTACTCACAATAGTTCAGTGTGATCCTTGGCCTTGCACTGCTGCTGAAAGCACTTCAAATCGTGGTCCGATCTTTGAAGCGCAGCATCTCAAGTCATGTTCTGGTAGTAGTCGTCTTCCAATCTTAATTTCCATGACAAAAAGTGTCGAAAAGCCAGGTTCACATATGTAGATAGTCGAAAACAAGTAACACTTGCATAACTTGGTTGACTAGAATGTTTTTTTTTTTTTTTTTTTGGTTTTTTTTTTTCAATTTTATCCAAAATAAACACAGTGTTTGTTTCAGGAAACTTTGACGTAAAGCTTCGTGAACTTCAATGAGCTCTTCCTGGTGACCTATAACGTCTGATGAAATGTGTTCAGGCAAGTCTTCAACATTAATATCAAATAGATTGCGTATCCAACTATATTTCGCCCTATCTTCTGGAACATAGCGATCGAACTGAAGACTTAGTTTTGAAATTTAAAATTAAAAAAAATAACACTTTAATATCATTTTTTCTGGGAAGCTACGGTCACCCAAGTTTGGGTTGCGACCTTTAGGTTAAGAATACTTGCCCTAACGCAATCACAGTTCAATCGGTCTTATTTGTTGTCTTCTACGAAAACAAATTATAGACTTATATTTTTTACTGAACAACAGCCAGACGTTCTCGTAATAGGTGAAACAACTACCATCTTCCATACTAAAGAAGGTGTCATTAATTAAAATGCCTAAGTACAGATGTTTTTCGAATATTTAGGGTTTTACCAAAAACTTGGAAAGCATATGGGTATAACAGACTAATTAGCTATTTAGATTTTAAAAAATCATGATAGCCAATATGGATTTGGAAATAAATCAATTTAGTTTGCAGGTAGAATTAAAATCACAAATACCGTTTGCTTCTTCTCCTCAGAAAAGTGCTGTTTGTGGTTTACACTATATTGACAAAAGTCATCGGACACCTAGAAGAGAAACACAACATAACATTTATTGACATACATTAGTACGGTGTCGGTCCACCTTTGGCTATAATGCATGCACTGACCTTTCGAGACATGCTTTCGACAAGGTTTTAGAACAATGCGATAGGTATGCGCTTCCATTCAGTACATAATGCTGTCGCTAACTGTTGCTTAGTAGTAGGCCTTGGTTCCAAACTTCTTATGCGGCGCTCTAATTCATCACATAGGTGCTCTATGGGATTAAGATGAGGGCTCTGTGTTGGCCAGTCCACACACGATATGGAACTATCGTCAAACCACGTCGTAACAACCCTTGCTTTATGGCTCGGTGCACTATCCTTCTGGTACCAACAAGGCTCGGTTCCATAGTATTGCAACAGAGTTGGTAAGGCATAATTGTCTAGAATATCGAGGTAGACTTGCTAGTTAACAGGTTTTTCCACAATAACCAATTGGACGGGACCATATCTCGAAAAACACCCCCACACGAGTAAACTGCCAGCTCTAAACTTGATCGTAGGAACAGTACACTGTGGTAAAAGCGTTCCCCCGGCTGCCTCCATACCCACCCACGGCCATCAGATTGAAGAATCGCGTACCTGGATTCATCAGTCCATAGGACCCGTTTCTGTTGACCTACGGTCCACGATAAATGTTCTTTACACGATGCTGAACGACGAGTAGCATTCCGAGTGGAGATGAAAGGCTTATGAGCAGCCGCACGACTACGGTAACCCATATAATGAAGTTCTCTGCGAATGGTACGTGTACATACCGAGGTTCCAGCATTTTGACTCACCTGTACACTGCGGTCTTGTGTAGTAGTAGTACTCCGTCGATCAGCTGTAACGACTCTCTTGGGGCTTCGACGTCCTCTATCACTGATTTTCTTTGGTCTGCCGGTACGTTTTGCTGCTCCAGGCACGCCGTGTGTCTTCCACTTATTCAGTACATCCAAAACAGTGGACTTGGGTATGTTCAAACACCTCTCGGTTTCTTTTATGGACAACCCACTAATATAACACCCAACAATCTTTCCTTTCTCAAAGTCAGTTGTCTCCCGCCGCGACATTTTCACTTAACCTTACAGTGCGATATGATCGCGGTCAGCTGCAGGCTTGTTTTTATACCATTTTCAGCTGTGCCGCGCATCTTAACAACGCAGCGGATACGTTCATTTGCTTTTCAAGGGTGTCCGGTGACTTTTGTCAATATAGTGTATATAAGCAACTGAATCACTAGAGCCTAAAATCCTCTCCAACAGCATTCATTATTCATTCATCCATTTTTAATCAATTTACACAACAAATAGGAATCCATTGAAGTTACCCTAATTTTTTTATTTTTTTTTACTTTTCTAAAGCATTCCATGTAAGTAGCCATAATGCAGTAAACCGCTTTAAAAACTATATAACATCAGCATCAGAGATGCATGACACAAATTATTTTAAAGTTGATAGGAAAAATATTACGATATTACGTCACAAGCCAAAATCTTAGGCATAACAGTAGAAAATTGAGGAGGTTGCCTTAAAACCAAAAAACAAAATCAGTAGATCTTCCGACAGGATCCAAAATCAATAGAATGGAAACACTGAGTCTCGTTCTCGTTCTTAGATCTGTAGGAGAGTATCTCTATCCCCCCCCCCTCCCTCCCATATTAAACACTTGTCCTTGAATTATTTCCCGAAGTTAGGAATCACAAGGAGTAATGTACGATGCGCTTCAGATTCTCATTGATACGTGAAATTTATTTAGATGAAGGAATTATTTTATGCAGTTACTCTTGAGGGTTATTTCTAGCACTTCTGTTATAACAGCTCCATATGTTTTCGTATGCTTGAAGTAAAAGCGTGCAATCGTACGAGACTGAATTATTTTGTAACGGAATTTGGTCCAGATGTATTTTCAAAGGATGGAATTATATTGTTTTCCAAAGTGCGTGAAAAGCCTATTTCCAATGAAAAAACAAATTACATTTTCAAACATCTCGAGAGCCCAGCATGAGTCTTTGCCTAGCCGGAAGTCAAAAGGGAAAATTTGGCTAAATAATATAGTCCATGTGCTGAGAGAACTAATTGAAAGAGCGAGGGAATATGAACTTCCATTGTGCATGGCTTTTATCGATTATGAAAAAGCCTTTGATTCGGTGAAACCATCAGCAGTTACAATGGCTCTGAAAACCTGCGGTATTGAAGATGCATACATTAATATTATTAATAACATCTATGAAAATGCAAGTGCAAAGATTAGGCTGTTTGAAAATACAACACACATAAAAATTGGAAAGGGAGTGAGACAAGGTGACACCATATCTCCGAAGCTCTTTAATGCCCCATTGGAGGGTGTTTTTCAGTCGCTGAGCTGGGAAAACAAGGGGATAAAGATTAATGGAGATTATCTAACCCACCTTCGTTTTGCTGATGACATAGTCATTTTTGCAACTACCTCATCAGAGCTGCAGAGTATGATCCAGGAACTTGCTGACAAGAGTAAAGAAGTGGGATTAAAAATGAACTTTCAGAAGACAAAAGTGATGTTCAATGCTTTTACAAGAAATGAAGATTTATCGATTGATGGAGAAAAGCTGGAGATAACAGACACGTACGTTTATCTTGGACAGCAGATATCAAGTGAGGGTCACATTGATGAAGAAATTAATCGGCGTACAAAACTTGCCTGGAGAGCTTTTGGAAGAAACAGCATAATTTTCAAGAGCAATATGCCATTATGTCTTAAAAGAAAAGTGTTTGATCAATGCATCCTTCCAGTGCTTACGTATGGTGCAGAGACGTGGACCTTAACTAAAAGAGACATACAAAGGCTGCAGACAACTCAAAGTAGCATGGAGAGGTGCATACTTGGTGTAACCAGGAGAGATAAGAAGAGGAACTCGTGGATCTGAAAAATGACAAGAGTGGAAGACATCATGATCAGAGTTAAATCCCTGAAATGGCAATGAGCTGGACATACTGCCAGAAGGACAGATCATCGATGGACAGCCGAAATTTTAGATTGGATTCCAAGGGACAGGAAAAGACCCAGAAGAAGACCACATGGGAGATGGGTGGATGAAATTCGAAAGTATGCAGGGTCGACATGGAGGAGACTGGCACAAGACAGACCGTTGTGGAGAAAACTTGGGGAGACCTTCGTCCAGCAGTGGATTGATAATGGTTGACAATGATGATGATGATGAGATATCCGCAAAAGATAATGTTTTCAAATTATTTATAGATCTGTGGGTTTGTGCGAGGTCTTTGTTTATCCACGCAGAATTTCCACTCCTGATCATTCGTCTGTAAGGGGTCCGGGTTCGAATCCCGGTCAGGCATGGATGTTGTGTTTGTCTTACGGCACTGGCTCTCTCCCTTCCCTGGAACCAGTGACCCTAAATTAGGGACGGGCGACTGCTTATAGCCCATTGAGTTGCTCACGGTGGTCGTTAAACCTCCAATCAAAAAAAAAAAAAAAAAGAAAAATTTCCACTCTGGGAGTTTAAAAATTCGTTCTTAAAGCATTTCTTGGGAAAGTACACAAAAGAAATAGTTCCAAACAAATTTACCGTTCAATTTATATTTTTTGTATTTTTAGTGCGTAAATGCTTGCGGAATTTACTCATTACATAAGTCTACGGGGGTCATAAAAGTTCTGTACACGGTCCATTTTCGAGAAAAGTGTGAAGTAACAGAGAAAACTTACTTTATTGCAGTTCCATGTACACCCCTTTGCTGCTAAGGACAGCTTGCCAGCGGTGAGGTAGGTAGGTCCTGGATGCCCCGTAGTGAGCCATCTTTGTTCATTTCTCGTATTACTCCGGTCACTTCAAATGACATTTCGTCCAGCGATTCGTAGCAGATACCACGGAGCCTATTTTTTAACTTTGGAAAAAAATAAAAGTCGAGTGGACTGAGATCAGGGCTGTATGGTGCGTGGAGTAATGTTTCCCAGCCATATTTCGACAAATGTCGCCGTACCGACGCTGCACCATGACACTCAATCCCAGGCAGACACGAACGCTTGAACCACTAAATATCCGCCGTGCGTCGGATAGGCGCGTTAAGCCGTCGGCCCTCGGGTACTGGCAGCCCGGTTGTAAATAAGGGCGTCTTCTACCTCGCTTCCGTGTCACTTTGTTATAGAGCACTCTAGCCCAAATCTCCTAGCTTCCTATTTCTAATGGTTGTTTAAGACCTGGGTTCAGACACCCCCGTCCTAAAATCATCTACATATGATCTGATCTGCACCATGACACGATGCGTTGTCATGCAGCAAGATCGCTCCCGATTTCGAAACGTTGGGGCGATTTTGACGAATTTTCGGTCTCAACTTTGTCCTCAGAAGGAAATTGTGCTTCGATCAAAAGTTCCTTCCCCACAAACTTCTTCCAAGTCTGCGGGGGAAAAACTCCGACACAGTAGTTTTTCCCGGCAGATTTCGATTTTCACGAACGAGCGCTGGTCAAACGCGGTGACTCGACCTGAGGAGCTCCACGCTACCATTTCCAAACCGTCCCACGTCCTCACAGTAAATAATAGCGCATCGTTCTGACACCACTGCGTTGCTGAGAGTCTGAACTTGACATGACGCAATCATTTTTCCGATTGCATCACCGCTTCCGTTTTAGATTAACGTGTGCAGAATTTTCGTTATGACCCTTGTATCATAGCTTTTCAAATATTATATGAAGATTGCCTGGGATTCCTTTTCAAAACATTGCACACACACGAGCTCTTATTTATCAAGCCTTTGACTATGTACGTTGCACTTGGACCCGTTGTCAAGTTTTTGCCAACTTCAAACTCATCGAGAGGAAATCTGTGGCGACAATCATTAACTACAGAAAGCCAAATTTACAGAAGAATACAGGAACTTAAAGAAAGGTTACATTAGAGATATATGTGACCCAGTACGCTGCAGAAACACTTCCAGGAGATGGAAGTAGTACATTGGAGACCAGATCAGAGCCGAAGAACAATAACAACAGCACAAGACAACGGTCACTTGAATTTACTGGCTCCTAGGAATCGTTGACGACGTATAACGGAACTGCAGCGCATAATCACTGCGTTCCCAGGAGAACATGTATCCACACAGATCGTACGCAATCGTATCCACCAAATTGGCAGCAGCATCTTAAAGTCAAATTGCGCAATTTTGCATCTCTGTTGGGTTCGAAGGGCACGATTCAGCTTTATCTATGCGTTAGCGTAAGTTTTGGCATTCACATTGGACGAAACTCTACTAGGAGAACTTCATGCGTGTCCTAGAAATCGTCATGAGGACTTTTTTTGTGCAGGTTGGGTTACTCTGAAATTTTTTTTTGTTGGCGCGGAAACAAAATGTTTCCACACCATACTGGCCATCTTTGTTTCGGGAGGGTAGTGGTACTCCCAGGTCTCGTCGTCCGTCAATACACCTAGCAGAAATTCATGTCTTTCTTCTGCGTAACGCATCAAGTGGTCCAAGGATGACAACATTCTCTGTCCCTTCTGGTCGTCTGTCAAGTTCTTGGGCACCCATCACGCACTGACCTTCCGAAATCGCAAATTCTCATGCACAGTATCGTACGCTATACCGTACGAAATAATACTACGTTCAAAAAGTTCCGGAACTTTTTATATTAAAAAAGAATGAGTACAGGTAATACCTGTTTATGCGGTGTTTCCTTCGAAGTAGTTACCCTGTGCAACTATGCATCTTTGCCAGCGCTCATACAAAGATTTAAATGCAGATTGCAAGCCTTCTTTTGTCACATTCTTCAGTGCCTCCGTTGCAGCTCGTTGCTCTTCTTCGGAACATGAGAAGCGTTGCCCCTTAAGCAAATTCTTCATCCGGGGAAGAAGGAAAAAATCACACGGGGAGAAATCAGGGAAATAAGCTGGTTGTGGAAAAACGGGAATGTGATGTTTGGACAGGTAATCGGATACCTGGAAGGATCTGTGAGCAGGTGCATTATCGTGATGGAGCACCTAAGAGTTCGTCTTCCAAAGATCGGGTCGCTTGCTTCTCACTGATTCTCGGAGACGTTTCAGGACGTTGACGTACTCTTCTTTAGTTACCATACGACCACGTGGAAGGAATTCCTTGTGTACGCCCCCCTTGCAATCGAAGACAAATATTAACAAGACCTTTCCGTTGGAGCGGCCGGCCTTGAACTTTTTTGGTCGTGGTGACGACGGTGATTTCCACACTTTTGACTCTCGGTTGGATTGGGAGTCGTACAGAAAGGACCAAGTCTCATAGCCATTGACCATCGATTCAAGAGATCGGGATTTGAATCCACTGCATCGATGTTACCCCCGCAAACTTGCATGCGCTCATCCATTTTTTCTTGTGTAAGGTTTTTGGGAACAATTTGTTGGCACACGTGATGCATGCCCAGTTTCTTTGTTAAAATGGCATGGCAACTTCTACAATCGCTGCAATAGTTTTTCGACGGTCATTTTTCACAATTTCTTCCACAATGACGATTTGTTCATCCGTTGTTGATATTGAAGGTCGTCCTGACCTCTCATCATCCCCGATACTCTGTCGCCAGTTTTCGAATCGTCGATGCCACCCATAAACACTAGTTCGACTTATTGCATTCTCACCGTACGCTGACTTAATCATTTGAAAAGTCTCAGCGAAAGATTTTCCGAGCAAAACGCAAAATTTTACACTTTAACACTGTTCAAAATTCGACATTGTTGTCCTCGCGATGGAGATCGACGAATGCCTGTAATCACGAACTACGCACATACGCTGTGCGAGTTGGATCTGGATCAAACCGGTTCTGGCTGGTCGGTCACATCATGCTCTTCGCTTGCTCAGCGGGAAATGACGTAATTCACTGCCACTAGGCAAATATTCAAAATGTTTCGGAACTTTTTGAACGTAGTAGTGTTAAACGTCTGTGCCAATGTGCGCTGATGGATCGGCCGCTCACTCAATATTTTCACAGTGGCAGGTAATGACGCAGTTACAGGTCGACCGGAACGTGGCGAATCGGTAAGGTTGCCACTGCGCTCTTCGAAGAAACTGCACCGTCTGGAAATGTTGTTGCTGTCCAAGAAATTACCACCATATACAGTAGTGGCCAAAATTGTGGAAACCTTTTGGAAAAAGTGCATTTTTGAGGTTTGATGGCTCATAACACCACTTTTGTTTGGAGTAATACCATAAAATTATATATCACTGGAAAGATAACTTTATGAAGAATGTAATACAACAACGTTTGTTCAATTATCTGTATTCCATGAAAAGTTATAGCCAAATAACCAGAAAAAGGAAGCACAACTTGCTTAGGTTGATATGAAGTAGCTTCCCTTCATTTGAATGCAGCCAATGAGCATAAGTGTTTAGAGAGCCAATCAGATGTCATCTTGTTTTGGCAATGAGTGAATCAGGTCACAGTAGGATTCAGCTGTCATGTATTGGAGCTGAGAGGAGGACATTTGTCAGTGTGTTATGTGATTGCTATCAAGTTGGTAGGGTTTTGTGTGTGTGTGTGTGTGTGTGTGTGTGTGTGTGTGTGTGTGTGTGTGTGTGTGTGTGTGTGTGTGTGTGTATGTTCTTTCCTTAAGTGAGCTTGTAAAACGTAATAAAATTAAAGAAATGGCGTAAAGAGTTGACTGGTCACTCAGAAAGCAATGTAAAGTAGTACTATTAAGTGAACAACGCTTCAGTTATGAAGAAATTAGAAGAAAAATTGGTAGAAACTTAACCAAAGGTGGCATTTCTAAATTTTTGAAGATGTATAAGGAGATTCAGTCACTACAAAACCAGGCTGGTAAAGGCAGGAAAAGGCGCACAACAACAAGGGATGATAGAAGAATTAAAGGACTGTGCCTAGGTGACAGAAGAAAATCATCTGGGTGTATACAAGATGAAATGGCGCAATGCAACGTGAAGTTGAGTGCAAGGACTGTTCGGCGCAGACTGCAGGAATTTAGTCTAAAATTTTAATTCCACGAAAAATGCCATATTTATCTCACAAACAGAGGTTGAAAAGATTAAACTGGGCTAAAACCCATGTTAACTGGACAGCGGAACAATGGGAAAGTGTTATTTGGAGCGATGAGACCAAACCCTCCGTGTTTGGTAGTGATGGGATAAAATACGTATGGAGAAGAATCGGAGAAGATTTGCATCCTGATTGCATTACGTGTACCGTGAAACACCCAGTTAGTGTTATGAACTGGGGTTGTATGACATCAAAAGGTGTGGGCAGAATTTGCGTGATTAATGGGAATATAAATGTCCAAAAATACATTAATGAAATACTTGAGCCCAAACTGAAGTCTTCCGCACGTGATATTTTCCAAGATAATGAAGCATTTATATTTCAACAGGATTTAGCTCCATGCCATGCTGCTGCTGTGTGCAAAAAGTGGTTTCAAGATAATCATATTCCACTGCTGGAATGGCCTGGAAATAGCGCAAACCTTAACCCCATCGAAAATCTATGGAGCCGACTAAAAAACTTGTTAGTCAGAAGCAACCCAGCAATAAAACCCAATTAATAGAATTATTAATTTAATCTTGGTTTCACATTATAACAGCTGCAGAACTAAAAAACTTAGTTCACTTCATGGAAAGGCGTTGTAAGTAAGTAATTAACGCTAAAGGTTACCCAACTAAGTATTAACTGACATGGTGAGAATTTTTGTATATCTCACTTTTTCTATGTGTTTCACTTTTCTTCTTTATAACTGCTGTTCTAATAAAAAAAAATCCTTCATAAAATTTACTGCATTACATTCTTGATGAAATTATCTTTCCATTGATAGATAATTTTATGGTATTACTCTAAAAAACCGTAGTGTTATGAGTCATCAAACCTCAGAAATATACTATTTCCAAAAGGTTTCCACGGAGTTTTCCGTTTAGCCCACAAAAATCGGACTACACCACGTTGCTCTTTATCCGTAGGCGACGCTAACAAACGTGTCGTCTGTGTGCCGTCGTTTACACTTTCTTCCACCACCGCGACACCTGATCCAGCCAAAACGGTTTGTAGCGTGATATTCAAACTCGTTGTGTTCCAAACTGCTACCTGCAAAGAGAAAAAAATTGCTGTGCGTTACTTTTCGATCCTGTCTCGTATAATATCTCATTGCAATAAAATTTATTCAGAGAAAAGCATGAACATCTTTATTAGCTTTACTTTGGAAGTTGGACAAGATAGAAATGTGCACGCCATCATTTTGTTTATTTTCCTCAATAGAGAGTTTTTTGTATCTTTGTTTTCATGTGACCCTGAATTCCGCATTCGTTTGGATAACAGCAATTTCTTTCCGCTCTTTTCCGAAACGCATAATCCATAATTCTTGGAAAAGCGCTAGAAAGCCACTTCCTTTTTGTGCAAGGTGAATACGGCTACAGTTTGCTTCCGATTTGCTTGGTCTGCGTAATAACAAATTCCATGCTTCCTGTTTACAAACGATAGCTGTTCATTTACAAAGGAACGAGTGGAAAATTTTTCGACATCAGAATATATTACAAAACTTCAAAATAAACGATTTAGATGATCTGATGAAGGTACTACTAAGATGTCTTAAATTTATTTAACAAAATACAATGAAATCTCCCTTACACAGTATGTTTTCTTTTAGGGGTTGGCCTTAAAAAACGTGTAAATGTAAAAAACGTATAACAGAAATTTCAAAATGTTAAATACTATTGTAAAATTTATATTTTAAAGGAGTATAAGATGCCCCTTAATAATGATTTATTTAAAAAGTTGGATTGGCGACGAAAGAAAAAAACAAAATAGATGACACCGAATTTTCGGGTGTAATGAGCACGTCTTTTGAATCCGTTCTGACGCGAATTAAATTTATTCAAGCTATTCAAAGACAATGAAACCGGTATGGAAAACTGTAATATCTGACCGAAGAAAGAATCGGATTTTAATTCCGGGTTTTTAATCCAATCGGGTTTTTAATCCCGAAGATATTGCTGTAAATGGAATTGTGAACTTGCGCCCTCTGGTGGCAGACTTGTGCTTTAAGAAAATTTTGAAATTATATGAGAAACATTTCAAATCAGGTGCTGTATGCGATACAGAAAAAATTTTCAAATCGGAGTTTTAGAAAAAGAAATATGGTGGGGAAGCAATTTACCTTAACGCCCCTTGAGAAAAATCTATGAATAACTTGAAAATTTTAAAATTACATGAATAACATTTCGCATCGGAAACGCTATACAACAAAGAAGAAATTTTTCAAATTGGACTCTTAGAAGTAGAGATGTTGACAAAAAAATGATAAACATCTAATCCCCGTGCCGGAGAAACCATGCATTATGATAACAAGAATATATTCCGAAAAGGTTTATCGACGTGAGTAGTATCGGTCCACAAACGAATTTTTTCAATCGATATTTTGGAAGCTCATATTTTGCTGCAAATGCAACAAAAGCAGAAATTGAAGCTTACGGCCCCCTGTTGGCCAAACCACTTTCAACAAAAATTAGGAAATATATGTAGAAAATTTCCCATCAAGAGCTGTATCCGCTGAGGAAAAAGAAATTCAAATCGGAATTTTAGAAGTAGAGATATCGGGGAAAATGCACTTTACTTTTACGCCCCCTACCGTAAAATCTATGCGTAACTTGAAAAGGGGACTATACCTAAAATGCTCTTCGATATGAATGGAATCGAAAGATGAAAGAATTTTTTTCAATCGGATGGTTAGAAATAAATATAAGGAATAAAATGTACTCAAAATAGTATAACAATATACTAAAAATCCGAAAATTCTTGGCGTAGAATTTTATATTTTATACAAAATTTTATATTTTATATTTATATTTATATTTATATTCATTCTACGCCAAGAATTTTCGGATTTTTAGTATATAGTTATACTATTTTGAGTTTAATTTGGTGTACAGTTCCTACTTTTTGAATAAAATGTATTTTGGATTCGATATCATCTGCACTTACGCCCTCTAGCGGCGAAATTGTACATCGTAAAAAAACGAAATGAAAGGTCATTATTCGCATATTTCAAACTTCCCAATGGAAAAAGAATTTTTCTAATCGGACTAATAGTTGCAGAGCTATGATGTCCATATACGGACGGACAGACAAACCGATGACATAAGCATAATATTTTTTTACAAAAGACGTGCGTTACAAATTATAATATATTTTGTCTCATTACAAAATATATTATAATCCAAGTTCTTCAAAAAGAACTTGGATTTTCACAAAGCCCATGAAAATCCAAGTTCTCTTTTGACGACTCTATCTGTCTGTAAGATTCCTGATTGCAGAATAAGTGAAATCTTTACAACTAAAAATCTGAGATCAGTGCTTCAGGATGCACCTCATGAATTAATAGCTTTTTCCTGCGGATACTGAGTACATACCTTTGAAACCAGAATTCTGAATACTAATGATAGGAGTATCTTCCACTACGCCCTGAAATAGTGGAGCCACAAAGTCACGTCCCAGAGAAATACCAGATTTTAAATAGCTCATATGTGTGTGTGTGCGTGTGTTATGAAATGCGTACCCAGTTTTTCATCCAAACCCAAAGTAAACAACATACCCTTCTCTAGACCAGATCAGATCATATGTAGAGGATTTTAGGAAGGGAGTGTCTGACCCCAGGCCCTAAAAAACTCTTAGAAATAGGAAGCTAGGAGATTTGGGATAGAGTGCCCGAAACGAAAGTCACACGGAAGCGAGGTAGAAAAGGGGAGGAAGACGCCCTTGTTTGTTACCGGGGGTAAGAAGTACCCGGTGTCCGACGGCTTTACGTGCCCATCCGACACACGGCGGTTATTTAGTGGAGATGCTGAGATCGAAGATGAGGTTTCTCCATGGCAGTGACGAACGTTGACCTTTCTGTAGAAACTAGTATACCAGTAATCCGAATTTATTGGAGTAGTATAAAAATCACTTTTCCAAGCTTTCGCACATCAACCAGATGACCATCAGAACATTAAAGGAAGCCATTTATGATTCACAATTTTATACCCAGGAATCATGCCTCAGCATCTTCAAGTTAACAGGCTTGGTCTCAAATACTAGTTTCTACAGTTTCCAAGGACAAATCTATGAGCAGACTAATGGCGCCCCGATGGGATCCTCGCTTTCAGCCGTCCTAGCAGAAGCAGTACTTCGCCCAACTGAATATAATATATTATCCAGCATCAGACCACAGCCCACCACCTGGCCGCGTTATGCGGACGACATACACTCACGGACAATGAAATTTGCGCACCTCAAAGAAAACATGCTACAACCGCAAAACTTTGCAAATAGTTAGAGTGCGTGTTGGTATGCAAATGATCCACTTTTGGTGCGAGTGCGCATGATCGCACACCCTGTGGTGGCGCTGCAAACACAAACCGGGGTGTAATTGACGCCCCATGAAAGCGAAAAGCACCGGCCCACGCAAGCAAGAGTACAGAGTAACAAGAATACCGGGTAGACGCCAGAGACGTCGATTTACGCAACTTACGGGCGTTGAGAGAGGCCTGAACGTGAGGCTAAAAACCGCAGGGTGGTCGGCCAGCCGTATAGCCCGCCACGTGGATCGTTCTGATCATACCGTCTGACTGTGTTGGGAACAGTGGACATGTGACGGCACTGCCACACGTCAGAGCGGCTCAGGACGCACCAGGAGAACCATCGGTAGAGACGATCGACGGATCGTGCGCCAGGCACGAACGGATCCCACGGGGACCCGGTACACTATGCACGCAGATGTAGCGGATTCTGTGTGCCCACGAACCATTTCCCAACGCCTCGCGGAAGCGAATCTGCGATTCCAGGGCCCTTTACGTGTGCTGCCATTAACACCAGAACATCGCCGGCTTCGTGTGCAGTGTTACCAGGCTAGAGCAACGTGGAACGCCACAGACTGGCGACGTGTGGTGTTTAGCGATGAGTGCCGCTTCGTTTTGGAGAGAGATGATCATCGTGTCCCGATGTGACTTTGCTATCGAGCGCCACACCTCGCCTACTGCAGGCATTATGGTCTGGGGAGCCATTGTCTACGATAGCCGATCAGCTCTAGTAATGGTTCGTGGATCATTGACGGGCCAGCGGTATGTAGATGAGATCCTACGGCCCCATGTGCTCTCATTCTTGGCCGGTATTCCATGTGTGCTATGCCAGCAGGTTAATGCCCCCCTCCCCCCGCACACCACTGCGGTTGCCCAGAACTGATCACGTCATGTCCAGACACTTCCATGGCCTACCCGCTACCCGGACATGTCCCCTACCGGGCATGTGTGGGGCAGTTGAAACGCCAGCTTGCCGCAGTGCCGCACTATGCGGAATTTTAAGCACGCCGTCAAACACGTGTGAGTCATTCTGCCGCAGGACAGCATCAGACGTCTGTTCGACTCCATGCCGGACCGTATTGCAGCACGAGGTGGTGCGACGCGCTATTGAAGATGACCGGACTCCGTGCCACAGATCCCTCTGTAATTGTCTTGCAGCTCGGTTTTTGCCATCATATGTATCATTCATCTGCAACATTACGTCCATAAATTATCATTTCAATCCGATGCTTCCTTCTTCGTGGGCAAATTTCATTGTCCGTGAGTGTACTATGCTGAAGAGAAATACTGACAAACTCCCTCTTTACAGCGAGGCCAGTGCTTATGCGATTCCTCTACAATATCCGGACGGCTCCAGACGATACTACTTTGGAATGACCAAGCATTTATTTAAAATCAGAGTCAACGAGCACAAAAAGGGACACAAAATACGGTAAAGTAACCAATGCCCTATCCAAAGAAGTCAATTTCAAGTTTGGTACTCCTATATGGGGTGAGATAAAGAAATTAGCTACCTGCTGTACCCCTAAATGTACAGTGGTTCGAGAAACCTTGGAGATCGTTAACAACAGCGATACTTGCAATGATAGCGTCTCTCTGAAGTAGCCAAGAATTTGGAGTCAGTTCTTCAAGTAAAGCATTCTTCTAACCAAGATACCGCGCGCACAACCAACGTGGTGATGCCTCGTTCCTTTAAATGAAGTTTACGTCGTACTTATGGTCAAGTCAATTTCCCGCGTTCAAAGTGCTAAAGTTTTCTATTATTCAGCTTGCAGTTTGTGTCTACCATGCCTTTTTTTTACTGCAGGTTTAACGACCCCGTGAGCAACACTATGCGTTATAGGCAGTCGCCAGTCCCTAATTTAGGGACACTGGTTCCAAGGAAGGGACGGAGCTAGTGCCGTAAGACAAACACAACATCCATACTTCATCGAGATTCGAACCCATCAAGAACGAATGGTCAGAAGACATCAGTTAGATCACAGCGCCACTTGCCATCCTTGAAAAATCCATTTGGTTGATGTGCGAAAGCTTGGAAAAGCAATTTTTATATTACCCTGTAATGTAGCACGTTGTTTTAACTGAAAAAGAGAAAAAAATTTGTAAGGTGCAGCGAAAACAAATGACACTGACTACGGAGAGAGCATTTTCCCACGACGAACTGTTGCTATGGAAACTGTGGAGGAACCGAATGACAAATGAAAGTTGAGATGATTACTGTGCATTGGAGAGAGAGTTGGAGAGGAAGGGGTAATAGAAAGATGTTTTTTTTTTTTTTTTTTGTGCTCTTCCGTGAAAAGAAGCTTAAAAGTGAAAAAATTTCCGATTATTATGTTGATTTTGTCTTTTTGTGTTAAATAGAGTTTGTTTTGTTTGCGAGTGTGGCAAAGAGTAATTGAACTCCAACGACGGTACAACGCCAATAAATTCGGATTACTAGCCTAGGTATACTGTTTTCTACGTAGTTGGTGTATGGTTGTTCGTTATTAAATAATACTCTTCTTTGCCGGGATGAAAGTTCAACTTTGGCTGCATTAAGAAGAAACACAACAACGCTGTTTCAGTTCTATCAAAGTTGTAACATACTGGGTTACATATAAAAGAATCAAAGAAACGTGTGTTTTTGGGGTCTGGTAGGTTTCGTCCAACGACGACGATTGGTCCAATGCCGATTAGGCCGCCCCGGTGGCGCAGTGGTCTAAGTGATGGGTTCTTATCATTCGTCCGAAAGGGGTCCGGGTTCGAATCCCGCTGAGGCATGAATGTTGTGTTTGTCTTACAGCACTGGCTCTCTCCCTTCCCTGGAACCACTGACCCTAAATTACGGATGGGCGACTGCTTATAGCCCAACATTGAGTTGCTCACGGTGGTCGTTAAACCTCCAATAAAAAAATGCCGATTCGTCCAAAGGAACAATTGGTCCAAAGGTACGATTCGTCCAATGGTAAGATTGGTTCAATGCTGATTAGTCCAATGCCGATTAGTCCAATGTCGATTCGTCCAATGGTACGATTGGTCCAATGCCGATTTCGTCCAAAGGGACAATTCGTCCAATGGACAATTGGTCCAAAGGTACGATTCGTCCAATGGTACGATTGGTCCAAAGGTACGATTCGTCCAATGGTACGATTAGTCCAATGCCGATTAGTCCAATGCCGATTCGTCCAATGGTACGATTGGTCCAATGCCGATTTCGTCCAAAGGGACAATTCGTCAAATGGACAATTGGTCCTAAGGTACGATTCGTCCAATGGTACGATTGGTCCAATGCCGATTCATCTAATGGGACGATTGGTCCAATGATACGATTATTCCAGTTCCGTCTGATCTGTCGGAAGTGCTACTCGTGCGAACAAATCTCATCTGTTCTGATTCTTCTTCGATGTTGTATGTAAGTACTAGTGGTCCAAAAAATGTCAAAATTTTGTTCTATATTTCATGCGTAATAATGTGGATACAATTTCTTTTTTTTTCTTTTTTTTTTTTTTTTTGGCATCGCTTTTTTTTTCTGGTTGTACTGTTCTTTCTGCCGTATGAAGTTACTGATGTACGAGCCGAAGTTCAATCAACATCGATGTTTCTCTCGTGCATTAAATAATAGAGAAAACTAGTTTCCCGTTTCTGTTTGTAGCATGCAGTGGGGTTCGGCTAAGTCACCACTGGAAAACTGGACGGGGTTCGGACCTCGGCCATTTTAACAGGTTTTATTCTACCAATGCCATTTTCATAAATTTTGTATATCAAATCAAGTTAAATTACACTGGCGGAAAGTGAAAACAGAACACCAAGAAGGAGACGTCTGATACCACCGAAATTTATACAGCATAATAACGGAACACAGAGGATAACGTGATCAAAACATTTTGGCAAAATACAGCTGTATTTGCTGGTAAACTGAAAAATAACATTTCCATGTAACATGGTTAGTACGAGGTTGAACCGCCATGAACTGCGTCACACTGTGCAATTCTGGCATGGAGTCTGTCGTACATATGTTGGATGTAAGTTTTGGGAATTGAGTTCCAAGCATCCTCAACCTGGACACGTAAATCGGGGATGGTCATGGCTGGCCGTGGAGACCAGATAAGTCGTTGTCCCATAAAATCCCACACGTGCTCAATGGGGGACAAATCCGGTGAACGTGCAGGCCATGGAAGTTGTCTCACATCCTGAAGTGCATGTTGCGTTGCACGTGCCGTGTGTGGGCGTGCGTTATCTTGCTGGAAAACACCAAGATGGACCGAACTTACAAATGGCACAACAACGGGCTGAATGATGTTGTTGATGTAGGAGATGCTGTTTAACGTACCCGGTACAAACAGTAGTTGTGTACGGGAGAGATAGCTGATCTCTCCCCACACCAGGAGACCAGGTGTAGGCCCTGTGTGTCGCTGGCGGATGCAAGAAGGGTGGAGACGCTCCCCTGTGCGTCTGCGAACACGTATACGGCCATCGGAGGCTCCCAAGCAGAATCTGCTTTCATCGCTGAACACGACAGATCGCCATTGCGTTCTCCAGTGCAGACGTTGGCGTCACCACTGCAGCCGTTTCTGAAGGTGGGCTGGAGTCAGAGGCACACGTGCACGTAGTCCTGCATCCAGTAGACGGTTGCGGAATGTTTGCACAGTCACGTCAGGTGCAACGGAAGCTCGGATTTGCGTCGCAGTGGATGTTCTGCTTGACAACGCTGCTCTTCTTATGCGTCGATCGGTCCACTCATCAGCCGTTTGTGACTCCTGGTTCCCCGTCTTCTCGTGTGGGAATGTTCCTCTGACCATCTACGCCACCATCGTACCACCACCGATACTTCCCGTTCAATTCGCTCCGCAATACGACGATACGACCACCCGGCCTCGCGGAGTCCGACTAGACGACCTCGCTCGAAGTCCAATAACTGCTGAAATCGTACACGTCTTCCATGTCCAGGCATTGCAGCTTCTTCAGGGTCTTCGCACGTGTCCGTACGCCGACGACTGATTACATTCACTTCGCCGTACTCTTTAAATATCACCGACGATAATTTGCATATTATGCCGTGCTGTGGCGTAAGCGCTCACCGGTTGGTCCCGAAATTAACATCACACCTACGTAAACTCGACCCCATCAACATATGTAAATTTTATGATCGTCCGCCAATTCCTTCTTGGTGTGCTTTTTTCACTTTCCGGCAGTGCATATTGCACTTTTACTTAGGCACTAATATTTAATTCATAGTCCCTAGGCCTAGGCCTTTTTAACATTTTTTATTCTACCGATGTCATATTCACAAAGTTTACACATCAAGTCAAGTTAATAATATTACACTTTTAGTTAGGCACTAAATATTGATTCATAGGCCCTAGGCCTAGACCTTCTTAACTGTTTTTATTTCATCGTCATATTAACAACGTTTACACATCAAATCTAGTTAATAATATTGTGCTTTTACTTAGACGCTAAATATTAATTCATAGGCCAGCGGCCTAGGTGTCTTTTAAAGAGTTGAGTGATAATCCGCTGAGTGATTTTTATTAGGTTTTATAAAATGTCTACAAATACCAAATATTTGGGTTGTAACTTAAAAATCTTCTAAAAAGGCTAGCGGCACAGGTGCCTTGTAAAAAGTTGAGGGATAAACCGCTGAGTGCTTTTTATGAGGTTTTATAAGATGTTTACAAATACTAAATGTCTAAATTGTAACTTAAAATCCCCTAAAATGGACCGCGGCCTAGGTGCCTAGCAAAGAGTTGAGAAATGATCCGTTGAGTGCCTTTTATTAGGTTTTATAAAATGTTTACAAATACCAAATATCTAGGTGGTAACTTAAAATCTTCTGTAAAGGCCTGCATGCCAGGTGCTTTGTTGGTTGGTTGATTTTTATGGCGCAAGGGCCATGTTTGGCCAAAGAGCGCCAGGTGCTTTGTAAACAGCTTAAAAATGTTCCATTAAGTGCCTTTTTTCAGGTTTATAAAATGCTTTCCAATACCAAATCTATGGAAATAATATTTCAAAAGGATATAAAGAGGAGAATAACATAAATTATTATTCCTTTCTTAAAAATAAAAAAAATGGTCGTTGGGTGGATGATACCATTGGACGAATCGGCATTGGACTAATCGTACATTGGACGAATCGGCATTGGACTAATCGTACATTGGACGAATCGGCATTGGACTAATCGTACATTGGACGAATCGGCATTGGACTAATCGTACATTGGACGAGTAGTCCATTGGGTCAAACGGCATTGGACCAATCGTCCCTTTGGACGAATCGGCATTGGACTAATCGTCATTGGACGAATTGTCAGGGGCCGGTATTTTTGATAACCTGAAATTCAAATTTTAACATGTAATCTCAAAAAGCATATAAATGGATAAGGTATAGAAACTACAGTAAAATATCGGGACTGGTGCAGAATTACGTATAAAATTGAAAAACGTATAACCAAGGCTCCATTCTATTTAAATTCAGTGAAAGCATTTCCTTCTAAATGCTGTTTAAGAAAAATGTATGTTTCGAATGGTAGATAAACCTTTTAATCAACGTATTTTAATTTTGATACAGCCATTCGTGTTTACAAAGATTACAAAAATAATTAGAAAAATTTGTGCAAATTTCATAATACGAGGCCTGAAAAATACACCGGTGAGCCATTACATATTATCACCCCCACCCCCACCCCCACCCCCCAGCCTAGAGAAATGAACGCGTCTGGAGAGTGAACGATGGCGCAGGTGAAGTTTACAGAGCAGTTTATATACAACACAAGGACCGGCGTTCGGTTAGTAGAGTGTTCCGAGTTAGAATGGAAAAAGTTGCCGATTTATCGAGAGTTTGATAAAGGTAAAATTATGATAGTACGGCTACTGGGAACTACAATCTCGGAAACGGCGCTGCTTGTCATATGTTCACGTGCCGTTTTAGTGAGTACGTACCAAAAGTGGTGCACAGATGGTCAAACGACGAATCGTCGTTCAGCCGCGTGTCGCATGCAGCTCATTGTTGCCAGCGGGGAGCGGAGACTGTGTCGCATTGTTCACAGAGACCGCATGGCCACATTGCGACAAATTACCCGCAGCTAATACAACTGTGTTGATCAGGGCAAGATGTCCCAGAACACAGTTCATCGCGGCCTTCTGTGCATGGGCCTTCCCCAGCCCGAAGATCCAGCCGGGTCCCCGTGCTCACCGCACGCCGTCGCCAACAACGCACGAAATGGGCCCAAGATAATCGAGATTGGACCGTGGATGTATAACGAAGTAAATTTCTCCGTCATTTTATCCACGTCGGGGCTCGAACCCGGGTCCCCACATTCCGGAATAAGTCACTCTGACAATTGAGCTACGCGGACGTTCGTTATCGCTGCTATCTGCCTTTATATCGTGTGTGCCCTTCTGGGCACGCACGTCACATCTCCCCCTACGAAAAAGGTCTGGGGGCATGGCCCTCGGGTCAGCCGTGACCATGAATCGTTGCAGGCAGCCATCTGCTTTAGATCGTGCACTTGAGAACTCCCAGTAAATCTGGTGTGTGGAATGTAACATCACACACATTTTATTTTTGGAAGCGCTGAAGAAGGGATTCTCTTATTTTTCCTCTCTCGTGGTGTGGAAAGAACATCACACCATTGCGAGATCTTGAACGGCCGGGTCATCCGGAAAGTTCGGGCGCCATTATAACGAAGTAAATTTCTCCGTCATTTTTATCCACGCCGGAGCTCGAACCCGGGTCTCCTCATTCCGGAATAAGTCGCTCTACCAATTGAGCTACGCGGACGTTCGTTCTGACTGCTATCTGCTTTTCCGTCGTGTGCGTCCTGCTGGCAGGTACGTCACATCTCCTACCCCCCGAAAGAGGGCCTGGGGCATGGCCCACGGGTCAGCCGTGACCATGAATCATTGCAGGCAGCCATCCTCTATAGAACGTGCATTCAACCTCAATTGTGTTGCCAAACGTATTCTTTTGAGAGAACAGATATTACGTTAAGAGTGAAGAATAACAGAATAAACTCAAGATTTACATAGGGAAAGAAGCTAAAAAGGAAAGTTAATTTAGAATATACGTCACAGATGATTGGATAAAAGTGGCCTGGTCAAGCGAATTAAGATTCCTGGTGCATCACGCAGACGGCCGCGCGCGGATACGCCGATTATGACATATGCACGCACGTTTGAGCGGAAACAGGCTAGATGCGGCGGTGCTATGCTGTGGGCGATGTTTTCTTGGGACAATTTAGGCCCCATTATCCCAATAGCATAATCCCTGACAACTGTCAGGAATCTGAACATCGTTGAGGACCAAGTCCACCCATTCAAGGCAACTGTTTTCCCTGCTCGTGATGGCCATTACCAATAGGATAACGCGCCATGCCACACTGCCAGAATCGTCAAGGAGTGGTTCGAGAAACATGCTGGTGACTTTCTGTTAATGTCCTGGAATCTAAATTCATCTGACATGAACCCAATCCAACATTTGCGGTTCGACTTGTAAAGCGGGTTCGCGCTAAATCACCATCACCCCGGAATGTAATGTACGGGAACTGGAGGACCTGCCTTTGACATTATGTTACCAGATACCTAAGGATACCTGTCGCAACCTCATCAAATCGATACCTCGCTGAGTGGCCGCTGTTTTGTGGGCTAAACGGGGTCCTACAGCTTATTAGGTAGGTGGTCATAATGTAATGACTCATCAATGTATGTAGACTTTTTGCGGGAGCTTAGGGACATGTAAATCGATGTCTCCTAACGCCCTTACACTCTCCTGACTACAGGATGTTGTTTCTCACAGAGGTTTGACTAAAGAAGAGTTGTTCTATAGAACAGATTCAAGTGAAAGCAAACAGTCTGGGGGGGGGGGGGGTAGTCTGAGGCGCTGGCCTCTGGCCATTCGTTGGAATTTGACCAGAATTCAAGCTCCAGGTGAGGCATGCGTGGTGTTTTTGTCTGATGTCGCCAGGTCTGTCCCTTCTCTGGAATCAGTGGTCCTAAATTAGGGACAAGCTATTGCTAATACCCCTCGCAGTTACTCATGGAGGTTGTAAAACCATGTTACATAAAAAAATGTGAAATTGTACACCCGCCTGAAAACATGTCCTAACTCAGAGGTGTGCGCGATGACTTGCTTGAACGATATAACGCGCCGTACCGAAAGAACTATCTGAAGTAAAGAACGCACCATACCGAAAGAAAGATCTGAAGCAAAGAACGCGCCGTACCGAAAGAAAGATCTAAAGCAAAGAACGCGCCGTACCAAAAGAAAGTTCTGAAGCAAAGAACGCGCCGTACCGAAAGAAAGATCTGAAGCAAAGAACGCGTCGTACCGAAAGAAATATTTGAAGCAAAGAACGCGCCGTACCGAAAGAAAGATCTGAAGCAAAGAAGGAGCCGTACCGAAAGAAAGTTCTGAAGCAAAGAACGCGCCGTACCGAAAGAAAGATCTGAAGCAAAGAACGCGCCGTACCGAAAGAAAGATCTGAAGCAAAGAACGAGCCGTACCGAAAGAAAGATCTGAAGCAAAGAACGAGCTGTACCGAAAGAAATATCTGAAGCAAAGAACGCGCCGTACCGAAAGAAATGTCTGAAGCAAAGAACGCGCTGGTTTTCTTAACCTAGAGGCGCCACATACATCCCGATGATGTTTATTGTGGATGCCGAATGCTTGGCACTGTGTTTCTGATTCGTCGACCCATTGTAACCGTGTGCACATTCTGAAGACCGTAGACTTCTTGCAGATGGCGACGGGTTTTCGCTGTTGGCACTTTCCTTGCGGAAACCTAATCGCACAGCGTGCCTCCGAATGAGACCATGTCTCCAGGCTCGTCGTTGTTTTCACTTGAGTATGTTGTCCACCAAATGGCTTTGTCACTCAAACTCCTGTACTAAACAACGCTATCTAATCAAAAGTGATTGGCGCTGGGAGACACCGACTTACTTATTCTTATCCGCCTTCAAATGTAAATTAAAGTTCATCATCTGTCAAAATTACCGCCAGTGGTCTTCCGGCTATTCGTCAGAGATGGGTCCGGGTTTCAATTCCGGTGAGGCATGGATGCTGTGTCTGTCTTACGAAACTGGCTGTTGCTCTTACTTGGAACCAATGACCCTAAATTAGGGCCAGACGACTGCTTATAGCCCATAGAGTTGCTCACGATGGTAGTCTAACCCCCCAACCCCCCCCCGTGTCCAACCTATCAAAATATTTCTTTAAGAGTTTAAACAGCCCCCTAAGTCATTCTTCCCTATTAAGTTGTAAATACAAAGGCCGTTTCATAAAAACTGAGAGTATTTTTTAGTTGGCAACAGTGCAAAGGGAAAAAATCACCACGCAGACGACTCGCTGAATTAAGGAAGTATCTATGACAACAGTTATTAGCCGTGGCAGACGATTCTGGTTTTGTTATTGCGCAGTTGTTTAAGGTACATCTGTATTTCGCCGTACAGCTATGAGTGATTCAGAGTTAAGAAGTGAGATGCGTTTTGCGATAAGATTTTGCTGTCGTTTGGGTAAAACGGCACAGCTGATTTAATGAAAAACATAAATGTTTGGGTGAATCAACGATTTTCAAATGGCACCATGATTTCGAAAAAGGGTATTTGTCGGCAGAACTCGCTCCTAGGCATGGTCGACCTGAAAGTGTTGTTACGGAGAGTATTGTTAACACTGTTTGGACAATCCTGCACGAAGATCGACGAATGACGTATGAAGACATAGTGGGGTCAACTAATATTTCAAATACATCGGCATTCCGCATTCTAAGCCACAAATTACGGCTGCACCGTGTGTGTTCCAGATGGGTACCTCATCACCTGATGAGATAACAATTGTTAGCCAGAGTTCAGGAGTGTCATGAGTGGAAACAATTGATTGCAAAGGATCCAAACTTTCAAAACACAGTAATAACTGCCGATGAAACATGGGTCCACTATTTCGAACCCATCACGAAGCGCGCAACGAGTGTCTGGAAACACACAGGCTCGTCTCCTCCGAAAAACGTTCGCCAATTCAAATTATCTGGGAAGGTGATGATGATAATTTTCTTTGATCATAAAAGTGTAGTCTACCGGCATACCGTTCCTCCACAAAAAACTGTCAATGCTGAGTATTGCTTTTTAGTCTTGAAGCGTCTGCGACGACACATGTCGATTAAGCGATCGGGACTGGTGGACAAGCGGACACCGTGATAACGCCCACCCACATGTGGCTGCTTGTGTTCAACAGTTTCTTTCGAAATGCAGTATTGAAATCATGCCACAGCCTGCCTACAGTCCTGATCTCGCCCAGTACAATTTGTGGTTGCTTCCAACAATGAAGGAGAAGTTCCGTGGGGCAACATTCAACACAGATGCTGACGTTATTCAAACTGTACAGGGATCGCAGCTTCTACAAAATGCCTTCCACACATGCTTTGAAAAGTGGACTGTACGATGGGACCGTTGCATATCATCCGAGTGAAGGCACTTTGAAGAAGTATAACATATATTTTTGCTGTACCTATATTTCTTCATTTCGTGTGATTCTACTCTCAGTTTTTATCGCCGTTGTATATTATACGTTAAAAGATTCATCACAAAGAAATAAAGAATCCATGTCGCGAATGCGTGACTGCAGTAGGTCACAGTATTTAAAGTCCAGCAACTTTCTTCTGATATTATTAGTTCCAATGTTAACATCTTTTGAAAGGATGTTTTAGTAAAGCTGTTTTAAAATTTTCACAAAAGCAAACAATAGTGATTCATTCATTTTCCGTAAGTGTCGCTGCGATACATGAGAGTGCGGACGATCACGTAGTAATAGCATGACGTAGTTCAGTTATCTTCTCTTTAACACCTTTGTTGACACTGCTTTTGAAAACGATAGCTGCTTCCTATATTTATTTGATAATATTGTTGCTTAAAATGAGAACAGTAGATTACTATATGCTCGACTCTATTTCCCTTATCGATATGACTCAGCTCGCCATTTTAAGTAATTCAGTGCGAAGATCTACAACTTGTTGTTTAGCAGAGCTTTTTTGTTGTTGTTGTTATTTTCTATGAAGGTATTTTATCGTGTATTTTAGCCAATCGAATGTACTTTCCTATAAACAAAACACAGAAAGAAGGTTAGTTATTCCGCCCGGGTGGCGCAGTGGTCGAAGCGATGGCCTCTGCTCATTCGTCCGAAAGGGGTTCGGGTTCGAATCCCGATGAGGCATGGATGTTATGCAGTATTTGTCTTACGGCACTGGCTCCCTCCCTGGAACCAGTGGCCCTAAATTAGGGACGGAAGACTGCTTATAGCCCATTGATTTGCTCACGGAGGTCGTTAAACCTCCAATAAAAAAACCACAGAAGGTTAGTAATTGCCCACTAGTTCATTTGGTGATCCAAGTATCCGCGACTACGGAGCTGTGAAAATAGCAAACCACTGAACTGACAGATTCCACATTCCACTCCTGCAGATTTAGAAGCATTTTTAATCAAGTTGGCAGCAATGAACTAAAAGTGAAAAACAAAATGGAAAAGGAACAAGTTAGTAAAACCATGCAATGCATTGATTATGATATTCTTTCCAACATACCAGATATCCATATTTAAATAACGAGGAAAATGGCTGTGAAATGAATCTCGCTCCTCTGTCCTGACCTATGACCTCATTTCGATTATATTAAACACAACTGGTTCAGTATACCTCCGGAACAACCTACTAAAGTTTTGTCACAATAGAAGCATTTTTAGTCAAGTTATGAAGGTAATGGCTGTGGAATAAATCTCGCTCCTGTGCCATGACCTTTGACCCCATCTCGATGATATTCAACAGAACCGGTTCAGTAAACCTCCGAAACAACATAGTTACGTTTTGTCGCAATAGAAGCATTTTTAGTCAAGTTATGAGGATAAGGGCTGTGGAATAAATCTCGGTCCTGTGCCCTGACCTTTGATCCCATTTCGATGACATTGAACAGAAGCGGTTCAGTATACCTCCGGAACAACATACTAAAGTATTGTCGCAATCGAAGTATTTTTACGTACGTTATGACGCATAAGGGCGATGGAATGGATCCCGCTCCTATGTCCTGACTTTTGATCCCATTTCACCCATTTTCAATAGGGTTCGTTCCCAGTTCTTCCCTAACACAAACAAAAGTTTCATCGAAATCGAACCATTTTTACGCAAGTTATCGTGCGGAGAGGCAGACAGACAGACGGACAGGCAAAGCTGGAGCACAAACGCTTCTTCAACTACATGTATGGTTGGAAAGCGTAAAAAATTGCCCACTAGTTCATTTGCATGTATGGATGCCAGCAGTGTGAGATGGTGGATGAAACATTTTAAAGACGGTTTCACAGACATTAGCGATCAACCTCGTAGCGGTTGCCGTCGAACAGTCTCTACGGAACACTACAAGGAAAGTGTTGATGCTTTAATTCGTGATGGAAGACGTGTGACGGTGAAGGAAATTGCTGCGAGCTTGGGCATAGGATACAATGCAATTCAGAAAATGATCAGCAGTTTAGCATATCTGAAAATGTGTACCGCTGGGTTCCACGTTTACAAAGGCCATCACAAAAACATCTCGTCACAACTTCTAGATTAGTATCGAAATGAAAGGGGATGATTTTTTGCACACTACTATGATTAGTGACGAAAGTTGGTTCCACCATTTCGAAACTGAAACTAAACGCTTGAGCATGACATGGCATCATCTCCATTCAGCAAACAGTAAGAAGCCTAACACAGTTCCGTCAGTTGCAAAGGTCATGCGAACTGTCTTTTTTGGGACGCAGATGGGTGATGTACTGGTTGATTTTTTTTAGAGGCTGCACAAACCGTAAATGGAGCTCGTTATGTGCAAACATCAGAAAAGCTGCGCCGTGCTCTGCTTGATAAACGACCGGGAAAGAAAGTCATCGTCCAACAAGACAAGGCTCTGCTCATTTGACCTCGGAAGAAATCCAGAAACTCTGGGATGGGAACTCTTACCTCACCCTGCTTACAGTCCAGACCTGGCAACCTCCGACTATCATCTTTTTGGATTCCTGAAGGACCAGATGTATGGCCAACACTGCTAGAGCACGGGAGCAATACATCAAACTGTACGTCGGTATCTTCGAGCAACTGGACGGAGTTCTTTCGCAAAGGTATCTTTAAACTGCCACCATGATGAGAAAAATGTGTTCAAAGAACGGATTTTGTAGAAAAACACAGGGTGTTTCATTTGCTATCGACCCCTAAATTTCCCTTATAACTTGCTAATTAATGGACGTAATTCCGTGAAATTTGACACTGACCTACCTTAGTGTATGAGAAGCATGATGATCTCAGAGCAAGTGTTGAAAGTGGTCACCATTAACATCAAGGCATGCCTGCACACGTCTCTCCATGTCATGGAAGATATTCACCAACACATCGGGAGTCACAACCCCCAATTTCTTGCTGAACGTTTTCCTTCAGTTCCATGAGAGTCTGTTGCGATACACTTTCCCTTTCAGCATGCACCATAGGAAGGAATCCGGTGGGGTAAGATCAGGCGACCTCGGTGGCAAAATTCCCTTATAAAGAAATCTAAATATCTTTAAAACTTCGTGCCAATCATCTCGGATTACTATACTAAGCCGTCTAAGCACGATACAAACCCAAAACAAGTATTAAACCACATAGTTGTTAAAACCATTGTAATATTAAAATCATTACACCAACGCTTTGGTGTAATAAAATCATTACACCAAAATATTAGTTTTAAAATGGTTCTAAAAACTATGTGTTTTATTACTTATTTACGCTTTCCAACCGTAGGTTGAAGAACCGTATGTGCTCCAGCTTTGTCCGTCCGTCCGCACGATAACTCGCGTAAAAATGGTTCGATTTCGATGACATTTTCATATGGGGTAGGGGACCACCTGAGGACGAACCCTATTGAAAGTGGGCGAAACGGGGTCAAAGGTCACGACATAGGAGTGGGATCCATTTTATTGCCCTTATGCGTCGTAACTTGCGTAAATATGGTTCGATTTCGATAAAAGTTTAGTATGCGGTAGGGGACCCCTGGGGACGAACCCTATTGAAAATGGGTGAAATGGGGTCAAAGATCAGGGCATAGGATCGAGATATCGTCCTTATGCGTTATAAGTTACGTAAAAATGCTTCGATTGAGACAAAACTTTATCATGTTATTCCGGAAGTATACTTTACCGGCTCTGTTGAATATCATCGAAATGGGGTCAAAGGTAAGGGCATTGGAGCAAGATTCATTCTACAGCCATTATCCTCATAACTTGAGTAATAACTTTTTTTTTTTTTTGATTGGAGGTTTAACGACCACCGTGAGCAACTCAATGGGCTATAAGCAGTCGCCCGTCCCTAATTTAGGGTCACTGGTTCCAGGGAAGGGAGAGAGCAAGTGCCGTAAGACAAACACAACATCCATGCCTCACCGGGATTCGAACCCGTACCCCGTTCGCACGAATGATCAGAGGCCATCGCTTAGACCACTGCGCCACCGGGGCGGCGAGTAATAACTTGAGTAGTGATTTCTGGTATGTTGGAAAGCGTATCATAATCAATCCATTGCATGATTATACTAACTTGTTTACGCTTTCCAACCGTAGGTTGAAGAAGCGTATATTCTCCAACTTTGTCCGTCTGTCTATCTGTTCGTCCGCACGATAACTCACGTAAAAATGGTTCGATTTCCATGAAATTTTAATATGTGGTATGGGACAACCTGGGAACGAACCCTATTGAAAATGGGTGAAATGTGGTCACAGGTCAGCACGCAGGACCGGGATCCATTCCATCGCCCTTATGCATCATAGCTTACGCAAAGATGCTTTGATTGCGACAAAACTTTATTATGTTGTTCCGAAGGTACACTGAACCGGTTCTGTTTATTATAATCGAAATGGGGCCAAAGGTCAGGGCACAGGAGTGAGACTTATTCCACAGCCATTATCTTCATAGCTAGACTAAAAATGCTTCTATCGAGACAAAACTTTAGTGTGTTGTTCCGGAGGCATACTGAACCGATTCTGTTTAATATCATCGAAATGCGGTCAAAGGTCAGGGCATAGGAGCGGGATCTGTTCCGTCGCCCTTATACGTCATAACTTGAGTAATGATTTCTGGTATGTTGGAAAGCGGATCATAATCAATGCATTGCATGATTTTATTGACTTGTTTTGGGTTTGTACGGTGCTTAGAAGGCTTAGTATATCAATCCTTATAAAGATTATGATCTTGAAAGAAGGAAACAATTTCAGCATTGGTGGTGTGGCAGGTGGCACCAGCCTTCTGAAAATAGCCAGTGCGTAGATCCACGTCGTCCAACTGATTCACAAACTCATGGAAGATTTCCATGTAGAATGCGGCATCCACCGTTGTACGGGAGAAGATTAGGCCAATACGACACCCCAATTTTTTCGTCACGAAGAGGTGTCTTTGGAACTCCTTTATACACCCATTTTTCAGTACGTGCGGACAATAAACACACGCTTCTCCACTGTGTACTGGTTCAAACTGTATTTGCTCGTAACACAAAGTACGATGACTGTTGATGATTCCGTAACAATGGCACCGTCAGATGCGTCACGCCAACTGCCGAGAACAGCGAACACGCAATCGACCTTCACTTCGCGCAGGCGCAACACAAGGGCTAGAGAGTAAAGCCGCCACTCGCTGCCCTTTAGCCCGTGTGTTGCGCCTGCGCGAAGTGAAGGCCGATTGCGTGTTTGCTGTCCCCGGCAGTTCGCTGACCATGCTTCTCATACTCCAAGGTAGTACTATAGCGTGCAAATTAATTGGGACAAACTATTTTATTCTCAGAATTGTAATGTGATCGCCAGTTGAAGTCGGAAACCCACGTAAACCAGTTTTATCAGCTGTGAGGTGGTGTGACTGTTAGAACTTGATAAGTAAGAATGTGGTTTGGCAGGTTTTAAACAGGAAATAGGCACTTCAGCTTCAGTTGTGAGCTTTCGTGTGTGACAGGTGGATGTTAGTTTTTGCTCTCTGTGAGTACGTGTTGCTTTCGTGTATTGAAAAATGGATATTTCCCCAAGGAAGCGTGCAAAAGTAATTGCTCTGAAGGATCACACTTCTATAACAGTGAGAGATATCGCTTCTTCAGTTGGTGTAGGCAAATCAAGTGTATCAAGACTGCTTACGCGATATAATGCATCTGGATCATCGTCTCCAAAAAGGAGAGGTAAATGTGGAAGAAACCGAAAAACAACTCCACGAACCGATAAATATCTAATCAGAAATAGTAAAATGAATCCAAGAAAAAACAAGCACCGACCTTCAAAGAGATTCATTGGCTAGTGGTTGTGATGTTAGTGATTCAGCTGTACGCCGTAGGCTTCTGGAAGTTGGCCGGAATGCAAGAAGACTAACGAAAAAACAATATTTGAATGCGAAAATGTAGATAAAAAATGTTTAGCATGGGCCAAAAAATATAAATCGTGGACTGCTGACGACTGGAAAAAGGTAATTTTCAGTGATGAAATTAATTTATTTGTGCAGGGTTACCAAGCAAATGTCGTTAGACAAAGCAACAGTGAACCCTTAAGACCTGAGCCTGTCAAACAAACTTTAAAACACCCTGTGAAACATGTTTTGGGATTTTTTCACGTCAAATGGCACTGGAAGCTTAGTTCCTGTTCAAGGTACGAAGAATTCAGCCAAGTATGTAGAAGTATTACAACGTAGGATTGTTCCATTCTTGCAAACTTTTGACGGGACATTTCAACATGACTTGGCCCCATGTCACAATTCGAAATTGGTCAAGAATTTCATGCTGGAAAAATCAAATTCATTTGCTTGATTGGCCTGGAAATTCACCAGACTTAAATCCCATAGAAAACTTGTGGAATATTTATAAGAGACGTTTAGGTAAAATGGACTGTACAATAAAAGAACGCATGATAACGAATGTTATAAAAGTGTGGTTCCACGATTATGAAGTCAAAAATATGTGCACTCAATTAGTGGAGTCAATGCCAAAACGAATTCAAGAGGTCATTTCTGCTAAAGGAGGACATACCTCATACTAATACAGGTATTTATCGGTATATATCAAGGCATAAAATGATATAAAGGCATAGTTTTGGAAAAAAGAGTGATGTTTTACTTTGTCCCAATTAATTTGCATAGTATAGTAGTTGAATTACGTCCGTATCAAATAGGTTCACTGAATTACGTTCGTGTCAAGGTAGGCTCACTGAATTACGTCCGTGTCAAGGTAGGCTCACTGAATTACGTCCGTGCCAAATTTCACTGAATTACGTCCATTAGTTTGTAAGCTATAAAGGAAAATCCAGGGCCGAGAAACACCCTGTAGATTAAGGTGTCGTGTATTAAGGTGTCGTACTTATACATATTTCTTCAATGATTACAAATCACAATTTTTAAAAGATTGTTGCTCATTAATTTTATTGTATTGAAGTTTAAATAATGAAGTCCATCAAAACATTCCCATGTGTTCAATTCACAGAAGCAGTTACTTTTTAAAGAATTTGTTTTCAAATCGAATACTTTATACTGAAAGTTATTAAAATGGTCTTCCTTTTTTGCAGAATCAGCATGCAGTCAGCCCCCAAGGAACTAAATGTGCCAAATTCGCAGTTGGTAGTCAATAGGAAGACGGCAATGTTAAAATGCGATGGCTCAAAAAAGAGAGATCACCTCTATTATGTCTGCGAGGATCGTGAATGGAAAGAAGTTGGAAGTAGAAATTGTGAAGGTAGGGCAACACAATTCACTTTCATTGAATTTTACATATACAGTAGTTACCATTAGTTTGGGAAAAAACAGAAAAATCGCTAAAACTAAAAAAATCCATAGTGAAATATGAAATTTGGTGAAAACCTGTATCGCATAGTAAGTTAGAAATACGCTGATCTCCATAAATAAAAGGTAATTTATATTTTTAGATTAAAAAAATTGTGACAGGATGATAATGATCAAATATGTTAATATGACATACAGATAGACTAATTTATGCGCATAAAGAAGCAGACGTTTGTGAATGTTCAGGTAATATAGGGTACATGAACGAAAGGTACCCTTTTATGTCCTTGGCAAAGCAGAAGAAAAACATCCACAACACTTGGAATACTGTCCCCTGTCAAAGTTTAATAAAAAATATGTCCATCCCTCACTGCAATGGCATCGCCTGCGCATGCTCTTAACAAAATTGTCCAGAAGATCTTGAGGTAGGTTGCGCCACTTCTGTTTCAGCGCCATAACTCGGACGTTTTTGGTACGCGATTTGCGTTCCACCAGGATCCTCTCAAGAGCTTCCTATACATGTTCTATAGGATTCAGGTCAGAGGAGTACGCAGGCCACTCCATGCGGTCTATTCCTTCGCTGTTCAGCAGGTCATCAACACAGATCGAACGAGCATCGTCATCCATAAAGATGAAGGAATTTCCAACAGCACCACGAACATTGCGTAGATGAGAAACGATAACATTCATGGTTAACATTCATTCATAAGCATGGTTAGCATTCATTCATAAGTGTGGTTAGCATTCATTCATAAGCATGGTTAACATTCATTCATAAGCATGGTTAACATTCATTCATAAGCATGGTTAGCATTCATAAGCATGGTTAGCATTCATTCATAAGCATGGTTAGCATTCATTCATAAGCATGGTTAGCATTCATTCATAACATTCATTCATAAGCATTCATGGTTCCACTTTTCAACAGTTAAAATTCGGTGCGTGCATTCATAATGATAGCGGCCCAGCCCATCACCCCACCACCTCTGTAATGGTCAACTTCCACGAAGTTGGTGGAAGAGTAAGCAGTGCGTGGTTCACGCCAGATGTATTGGCGCCTCGAATCGTACGACAAACAAAATCTACTTTCGTCCGAGAAAAGGACATTGCGCCCATTGCTTGTGAGTCCAATTGGCGTGTTCACGACACCATCGATACCTCTTTGTTTTGCGTGATGTGGTCAAAGATGCACATCGTACCGGTTTGCGGGCATACATTCCAACATTATTCAGTCGCCTTGACACAGTCTGGCGAGATACTGTATTTCCCGTGCGTGCCTGAAGCTCTCGTGCTAAAATGCCAGCAGTTATGCGGCGACATCTTTCTGCCTTTACAGTTATATAACGATCATTAGCAGGGGTTGTTTTGCGTAGTCGACCACTGGTGTACCATCTGGTAGCTGTTTCACTTTAGGAAAATTGTTTCCACAGCCGTGCGACTATGCTTTTGCCAACTCCGAACTTAATGGCTACATCTCGCATTAAACGCGCTGCTTCCAATTTCCCAACAATTCTTCCACATGCAATATCATCTAAACGTGTTCTTCGTGATCTTGTGCCACTCGCTATAACAACAAATAACCAACAATAACAAGTAACTAACAGTTTAACACACGTAAAGATAACTCTATCGCTTCAACTTTTATCACTGTTCAGCAATCTCGTGCTCTCACATGTTTCCAGATATGTAAATTATGGGCAGCCAATCGGTCGTACCTGCCTCTTATGCCGGTTAATACCGTTAGCGATTTTCCGCCAATAAAGACCTATCTAACGTCCACACATTTGCATATTGCCTCTACCCCTTAATTTATGGACATCAGTGTATTTCGTAAGAAACACTCATTCCTACAAAAATGTCCACATGCAGAACCAAATTAAAAGTAAGGTGTCCAAATGAAATAGCAAAGGCACTTCATTTGAGAGTGTGGTCCCTCCCCCCTCACAGTAATACGGCCCTTACACCGATGCTTCACGCTGTGGATGACAGTACCTAGGAGCTCAGTAGGTAGAAGATCGGGAGACCTGGATGGCCATTCCATACGGACACTGATTTCTTCTTGAAGATATTGTTCTACCAGCCTCGTTCAGTGAAGACGAGTATTATTGTCTTATAGGAGAAATGTATTTCCTAACGCACCTGCATAAGGGCAAACATAGGGGTTCAGGACACGATCCCTATAGCGTCGAGCATTCATAAATAATAAATGATAGCGCGTGGAGCGTGCGAAAGTCATGATATGGTATAACCCTTGATACTGAACTCTGTTAATCAGTGTTATTGTTGTTCTCCAAATAGGAAAGGCAGCGGAATTAAAGCGAGTTTTATAAAGGCCAAACTATAATCGTCAGACGACTGGGTTAGAGCTCTTGTGAGGTATATTCGTTTTCAACTTTAATTATTAGTACCCTTTCCTATGTAAATTTGAGTTAGTTCTCTTTTGCACGTTCCAAACTTAACGTGATATCTTCTATCTCACGTGAATGGAGGATGGCAACACTATGAGGTCCGTACGTAAGACACGTATGCGGATGTGATCAGAACAAGACGAGATACACACTATATTGACAAACGTCACCGGACACCCCTTCAAAAGAGAATGAACGGATAAGCTGCGCTGTTAAGATGCGCGGTAGAGCTGCAAACGTTATATAAACAAGCCTGCAGCTGACAACGATCATATCGCTCTGGGAGGTTCAGTGAGAATGTCGCGGCGGGAAAGAACTGATTTTGAGAAAGGAAAGATTGTTGGGTGTTATATTAGTGGGATGTCCATAAGACAAACCTAGAGGCGTTTAAACATATACAAGTGAACTATTCTGGATGTACTGAATAATTGGAAGACACATGGCGTGCCTGAAGCAGCAAAAGAAAATCAGTGATAGAGGACGACCAAAGAAAATCAGTGATAGAGGACGTCGAAGCCTCAGGAGAGTCGTTACAGCTAATCGACGGAGTACTGCACAAGACCTCAGTGTACAGGTGAGTAAAAATGCTGTAAATTCGGTATGTACACGTACCACTCGCAGAGATCTTCATTCCATGGGTTACTGTGGCCGTGCGGCTGCTCATAAGCCTTTCATCTCCACTCGGAATGCTACTCGTCGTTTAGCATGATGTAAAGAACATTTATCGTAGACCGTAGATCAATGGAAATGGGTCCTATGGACTGATGGATCCAGATACACGATCCATAAGTCAGAAGGTAGCGTGTAGGTATGGCGGCAGCCGGGGGAACGTTATTTACCACAGTGTACTGTTCCTACAATCAAGTTTGGAGCTGGCAGTGTATACGTATGGGGATGTTTTTCGTGGTATGGTCCCGGCCCATTGGTGATCGTGGACAAACCTGCTAACCAGCACTTCTACCTCGATATTGTGGACAATTATACCCTACCAACGATGTGCCAATACTATGGAACCGAGCCTTGTTGGTACCAGCAGATAATGCACCGAGCCAGAAAGTAAGGACTGTTACGGCGTGGTTGGACGATAATTCCTTATAGTGTGTGGACTGGCCAGCACAGAGCCCTTATCATAATCCCATAGAGCACCTATGGGATGATTTAGAGCGCCGCATAAGAAGTTTGGAACCAAGGCCTACTACTAAGCAACAGTTAGCGGCAGCATTATGTAACTGAATGGAAGCGCATACCTATCGCTGTGTTCCAAAACCTTGCCAAAAGCATGTCTCAGTGCATGCATTAAAGCCAAAGGTGGACTGACACCGTATGTCAATAAATGCTATGTTGTGCTTCTCTTCTAGGTGTCCGGTGACTTTTGTCAATATAGTGTATAATGGCTACGCAGTAACTGTGTGGAGGGTGATTGTGATGGTGAACGTTAATGATCCTTTTGGATAAAAGATTGCTTAATTGTCGTTTAAGTAGTTTGAAGCTACGTGTTCTACGTTAATGAAAGTGTCGTGTTTCATAGTGAACTGCTTTTGTGGATATTAACACAAGTTTCGTGATTTCACCTTGCTGAAGTACAAAAGATCAAGTGCTTATTATTAGCAATAAAGGATTAGCTGTAAGTAACAACTTCTTGAAATTTATTTGAGTGACTCGTATTTCACTGTAGGTGAAGTTCTTGATCTGTGTAGTATTTTAGTAAGTCAGCTACACATAAACGCTACACCCGTCTGAGACGGCAAGGCTTGGGGAATGCTCCCGTTAACCGCGGTTAGTACCTTCAAGAAGTGGCCCGAGGAGGGACAAACACGGCACATCGATGCTCGAGGTGAGCGAAGGCTACCCTCTTTTGGTACGAGCACACAGAAAAGATTTTGTGGCGCAACTCGCCGGTAATTTGAATGCTAGTGATCGGAGTAACGTATCAAAAAACACAGTACATCGAACCCTATTAAAATGGTGTTCGCGTGCAAGGGACCATGCTAACATCGGTTATCCGTCGAAAGCTCCTACAATGTGCACGCGAGCATCAAAACTGGACCTTGAATGTTTCAAAGGTCGTCGTCCGTTCCGATGAATTTCGTTTCCTGTTGTACCATGTGGATGTCCGGGCACGTTTACGTCGTTCATCTGGGGAGGCGTTGGAAACAGGATGAACCGTGGAAAGTAAACAAGCCGGTGGAGGAAGTATAATAGTTTGGGCAACGGAAATCCTGGGTCCAGTCATTCATGTGCAGGAAACTATGACGTCTACCATCTACCTAAACATCATTGCAGACCAAGTACATACTTTCAAGGTAACGGTATTCCCCCTATAGTAGTGCCTCATTTCACAGATAATGCGCCTTGTCACACTGCCCAGCTTGTTCCACAATGGAACATGAGGAAAACGTCCAGGTGCTGTCTTCAAGTTCACCAGAGATAAATCCAATCGAGGATCTGTGGTTAGTGTTGGAACAGCAAATCCGATCTGCGGCGGTTTAACCACTTAACTTAAAAGAGCTAAAAGATCTGTTGGTAACGTTTTGGTACCAGATACCACAAAGTACCTTTAGAAATCGTCTAGCTCTCGTGCCACAAAGTATCCTTTAGAAATCGTCTAGCTCTCATGCCACAAAGCACCTTTAGAAATCGTCTAGCTCTCAGGCCACAAATCACCTTTAGAAATCGTCTAGCTCTCATGCCAAAAAGCACCTTTAGAAATCGTCTAGCTCTCATGCCACAAAGCACATTTAGAAATGGTCTAGCTCTCATGCCACAAAGTACCTTTAGAAATCGTCTAGCTCTCATGCCGCACTGGGTAAGAGTTGTTTCGGTGGCACAGGGAGGACAAACAACATATTAGGCAGGTGGTCATAATGTTTTGGTTCTTCGGTGTATACCAGTCCATTCTGCACAACTACTACCAGGAAAGTACTTCGATTACGTTGCGAAACGTATAGCGATTTCCATTCTCTCACCAGACAAATACACGTCAGCTATCTGGTTCCACCCAGTGCTGAACAAAATACAGTACAAAGGGCATCCTGGAAGTAATGTCTCGTCCCTCATAAGATTTGTAGCAGCAAAAAATGTGAAACTTGGTGGTAAAATACCTCGACATATTGCTAATAATTCTAGCTTATTCAAAGCATTGTCCATCACTTTCTATACATTTCCGCCATCTTTGAACCCATTGGTAAAATCCATTTTGGAAAAATTCCCGAGGCCGTCGTTTCACATATGATCTCACAGACAGTTTAACGTTTGTCACATTGTCGAAACATTCTCCACGAAGGATGGTTTTTCAAAGAGGCAAACAGGAAAAAGTATGAGGGAGCTGAAATCAGGACTAAAGGGGGTTGGGACATCACCGTCCACCCCATTTTGGCAATGGCCTGTAAAGTCTCCATTGAAGTATGGGGATTTGCGTTGTCATGGTGTAAAACAACACTATGAAGTGGAATGTCACGTCTTTTCCTTCTGATAGCTTCCTTTAGTTTCTTCAATGTCTGTCCATAATGGAACTTCTGGATGGTGACACGACGATCAGCGTTGATGAGGTCTTTCACGCGTTGCCTGCTGGCATCTGTCACTGCAGTGGCGAGTCTTACACTCCGTTGTTTGTCCGTTACTGAACTTTCTCCCTCTCTGAACCTCTTCATCCATCTTCGGACATTACTGATATCGATTGTGGCAGCTCCATACACCGCCAGGAGTCTTTTGTGGATTTCTGGAGCCTTACATCCCTTTTTTTCAGGAATTCATTTACGGCTCACTGCTTTCCTCTGTCATTCATTATCTTTATTTCCGATTCTGAAAACAATTTGTTCCCACATTGGTAACATATCATAGTTCATGTCAGTGCAGTTTCATTAAAATCACTACTAAAATTTCAAAAGTTATGAAGGAGGAGGCCTTACTTTCAGGATGCCTCTTGTATTACGTCACTATTCGAAAGCCAAGACGAGATGGATCTTGACACCATCTTAAACTGACAAGCCTGTGGCTTGCACGTAAGGGAACACTTTCGGAAAGTCTGTGGGAAACGAGTTGCTCTGATTCCTTTTGGCCATTAATGCGATGCAACAGTAAGTTTGAGACGCTGTTACTTTTGGGTACGTGGCAAAACAGATTCTCGGACGAATGTTTCACTTGTTTCAAAATGGTTCCTGAGCCTCGATGCTAAAAAAATTGGTGACGCCAAAGAAACAAGCGAAATATTGAATTATTTGACAGCATACGGCCTCAATCGCTCCTCAGTGTTCTAAACTTTGACAGGCATTTTTCCGAATGGCGAGAAAACTGACTTATGCTGGAACATCTACGATATACTGACAGTTTCAGAAAGAAAACGTTCCTGTTTCCTGGTGTTCTGATTTCAATAATACTTCCCTGCGTGAAGAGCAGTTCTGAAATTCACAAATTTGTCGGTGACGAAGATCGAAATTGCGTCTCATCGCTCCGGAGCAAGTTGTTTCAACCGACTAAACTTTACTGACGAAAAGTACCTCTGCAGATCCACCGTCCCGACACGCGCTTCACCTCCGTAGTGCATCACACAGTCCTACATGTGTTTTGACATTTATATCTTTTAATACCGCAACGCAGTGTGAAAGTTTGTATAAGCCTCTTAGGCTGTATTTGTTATTCAAACTTTTGTATTCGATATTTAATATGATCCTGCATTGACTTTCGTACTGGACATGTACTATATTTGTGCACGTTCCCGCTTTAGTCTAATGGTTTTCTTTCCTTTCAGAACAGAAGATTTCAAAGAATGGCAAACATACCGGTAAGTAAATGAAATTATCATACATCGAACACATACACTGAAAAGACAATTTATTGTACGTACCAATCCAATGGCGTGTAGAGCCACCTTTGATCCTCAAAAAACAGCGACAACACGTCGTTGAACGGACTGTACCGGGTGCTGGATATGTTCATGTGGTATCTTGGCCCGTGATTGGACGGCAGCGGTCCGTAAAGAGTCAAGAGGTTTAGGTGGTGGGTTTAGGGCTCGAATATATCGCTACACTTCATTCCACAGGTGCTCCATCGGGTTTAAATGAAACCTAATGGATCATCTCCAAACAGCAGCAACATGCCGATTAACAAACACGCCGATCAACAAACAGACTGTACTTGGGTCTGGAAATGTTCCTGTGGTATCGCAGCCCGTGATTTCACGACAGCAGTCCGTAAAGCGTTTAGAGTTTTAGGTGGTGGGTTTTAGGGTTCGAATATGTCGCTACACTTCATCCCACAGGTGCTCCATCGGGTTCAAAGGAAACCTAATAGATCATCTCCAAACAGCAGTAACACGCTGATGGTGCTGAAAATGTTGCTGTGATATCGTGGCCCACGATTGCATGACAGAAGTCCGTAAAGCGTCAAGAGTATTACGTGGAGAGTTTTTGGCTAGAATGTATTGCTACACTTCATCCCACAGGTGGTCCACTGGGTTCAAATCAAACCCAATGGAGCACCTCAAATGGAAGCAACACGCCGTTAAACAGACTGTACTAGGGTTTGGAAATGTTCCTGCGGTATCGCAGCCCGTGATTTCACGACAGCAGTCCGTAAAGCGTCAAGAATTTTAGTTGGTGGGTTTTAGGACTCGAATACATCGCTACTCTTCATCCCACAGGTACTCCATCGGGTTCAAATGAAGCCTCATGGATCATCTCCAAACAGCAGCGACACGCCGATGAACAAACAGACTCTACCAGGTGCTGGAAATGTTGCTGTGGTATCGCGGCCATCGATTGCACGACAGAAGTCCGTAAAGCGTCAAGAGTATTAGGTGGTGGGTTTTGGGCTCGAATGTATTGCTACACTTCATCTCAAAGGTGCTCCATTGTATTCAAATCCAGAGAATGGGAGAGCCATTCGTGGACTGCGGACTCACAAAATGCTTCTCTAATAAACTAGCTCTTCACCGAACAGGAGCAACAGGACAAGGCGTTGTTGTTTTGTTAAAAGAATGCATTATTCCGTGAGAAATGGATAGCCATGGACGGATGTAGATGCTCCGCGAGAAAGTCAACACCAGGTGGTCTCAGTCGGTACCAAGTGCACCAGTGTGGCTCATGTGAGCTCGCCATAGAACTTTACATTGCCTCCACAAGCCTGTAACACTCTGACTTAATAGGTCCGGGATCCATGACCTAGTGGGGTTTACGCTAAATATGCACTCTCCTGTTGGAGTGTTTTAGTTGAAACCTGGATTCGTCGGATTACGGTACCCGTTTTCCGTCCGCATCGGTCCAGTGGCCATGTTCCTTCATACATTGCTGTTTCACATCCCGGTACCGTACTGTTTACAATGGTACGCGATGTGGGCGTCGACTACCGTAGCTCATTCTGCCATCGTGCATAGAATGGTCTTTGCACAAAACCTTGCTTGGTGCTCCATTATTTAATAACAACATTAGTCCCTCCACTGTGGCCCACAGTTCCGAAGTTACGATAAGGGGATGCTGAGCTTATTTCTAACATCAACGGCGCATTAATAGCCACATTTCCCCCAGCGTGTTTTCATATTGATGCAATTAATAGCCACATTTCTCCCAGCGTCTTCCATTGTGGTGTACTCCTGGCACACGCGTGAAACTGTAGCACGCTGAAATCCCAGACGTTCTGCCGATGCAGAGAAGGGCCACTTCACCTTTCTCACATCGACTATCTTCTCCCAAAACTTGTTGAGGTCACTGTGCTTACCGATCATCACAGTCACTGATACGCTGTACAGCAAATGTGCCTGACCTATTTTATAACCCCCCCCGTGGGGGGGGGTATTGTCGGCTGGCCGTATTATTATGACAGAGTAGTGTTTTTACATTGATGCAATGTGTGCGACAAAATGTGCTTTTAGCGTGTATACGAGTACATACATACGCCTAGTCCCTTTATAGCAGTTGGTTGGTAGCTGTTGAACAGGTGAGTTGTCAGCTCTTGCGGATCCACTGAGCGGTATGATTGCTCTTCAGTTGCTGAAATCTGGTCGCATCTGGCATTACAATCTTTTATACCATGTGTGCAGCACATGAAATAAATGGAAACTCTTAAGTTCTTTTTGCATGACAGCTAGGTCGAACAGATTTTGCAAGTAGTTTTCTGGCTTCAGCGTTGACTACCGATGTGGTGAGTTTCTTCTCAAACAATGGAACCCTGAATTTTATTTCCGTTAAAGCTGCTCTTGTCGAAGTCAATAATTCTGTCATTCTCAGTGCTCTGGTGGATTATTGAGATATTTGCTGGCTGGATAGTGTGGAAGAATTTATGTTTATCAGAGTTTTTGTTTTTTCGAACCATTTTTGAAGCAGCTTTTGGAAATAAATCTCCGGTTTATTGTAGATAGGAATTTCAAAGACTTGAAGATTGTAGAGATATGCGGAAACTTAGCAAAATCGTGAAACCAAAATGCGTGCTCTACATATCCTCGTTGCAGTGGAAGCAATCTTGATTGCCATGAAGAACAAGGCCGCCCGTTTTGGAGTTAGTTAGGAGCCAATGCCTATGTCTGACGAATATCAAGAACAGTGTGCTCCTGAGGATGTGAAGCAAGCTCTGATGCCTCAACTTTATTATTGACAGTGTGTGCATAAACAGTTTTAGTACCGGATCTTCATGAAGTGCAGTGCTTACCTTAGGATGTGGAACACGTTTCAGTGCCTGAATTCCATGAAAGGACAGTGCGTATCTGAGAGTAAGAACCGGCTCCATTACCTGAATTCCTGATGGATAGTCTGCATTGAAGAGTGTGGAGACGATTCCAGTGCCTGAAGTCTATAAAGGACAGTGTATACCTGACAGTGCACAGCAGGTACTAATGCCTGGATTCCATGAAGAATAGTGTTCACCTGAGAGTGTGGATGCAGTTCGAGTGCCTGGATTCCATAAAGCCAGTGTGTCCCTAAGAGTGTGAAGCAAGTTCTACTTCAGTTGAGAGAAACAGGCAGGGAAGGATATGAAGGAAATATCAGCTTGAGGTTCTATAGAAATTCTTACGCATACGTCACGTGGTGCTGTTCATTTAGAAACGGATTCGTCTTCAACGGAACCTGATAATTACCGTATTTCCCGGCGTCGTGAACGCTATTTTTTTCCTGAAATAAGTCTCGAAAATTTACCATGCGTCCTGGAGACAGAAAGTTACGTTTTTCGTAGGTCTATGCTAAACCCGGAGGAAGGTTATCTATGTTATAAAATGTTTATCGGCAAACTTTATTACGTAATAATAAGACTGCTTTCTTCGTGGAACGCCATGGAAAGACTGTTTTTCTTCCTTTCGCGTCGCTTTTTGCCGGGATGCATTTACGATAAACCAGGTGGTCTATACTATGAGCCCGACACACACATATGGAGTTCTAGATCGAAAGAGCCACCCTAAAGGGGATTTGTCAAAACGTGTAAACAATGTTAGCTCGCCTGTTCGAAAAGCTTTTCCCACAGTCGTAGCTGAAAACCAGGTGGTATCTTTATGTATATGCTATCTTATTTATGAAAGAAGAATGGAATCAGTGGATGCGGGCCATAGACGACGACCTAACCCAAACAGGTCGTTTGAAAAGGCCGAAAATTGTTCAGGTGTGCGAGCGGGTCCTAAAATCATGGAATGCTGTGAAGACTGAAATAGCAGTAATATAATTTTTAAAATGTGGCATCAGTAATGCGTTAGATGACACAGAAGATAGCATTCTGTTTGAAGATAGTGACACTTCGGACTGTATTGACGATCTTGGTTATGACAATGATGCCAGTGATATGGATAACACACACCAATGATTTTTTTTTTTTTTGGATTTGAATATGTGGATAGCTGAAATGGTTTTCCTTGTATGTAGGGGTAAAATTTACATTGCTTTTAATCTTTATGAAAGTGCTGATATCTTATTTTTATATTTATTCTTTTTTTCAAAATTTTGCATTTTAAAATTGGGGTGCGTCCTTGACGCCGGGAAATACGGTATGTTGCTGAGAGAGTTATCCAACACACAAATTGCCAAGATGACAAAGTTCATACTTGGTCAGGTAGGAATTTTGCCCCATTTCTGAAAACCGTTGAAAACTTGAGGAGCAACTTATCTCCTGGACATCATATCTGAGTACATATACTGGTGTACTCTCAAGTCCATTTATAAAATGCACTGTAACCTTTTTGTTTAGATGGTTTAACGACCACCGTGAGCAACTCAAATGGACTATAAGCAGTCTCCAGTCCCTAATTTCGGGCCACTGCTTCCAGGGAACGGAAAGAGCATGTGCCGTATGACAAACACGACATCCATGCCTCACCGGGATTCGAACCCGGACCCTTCACTGATGAATGGTCATAAAACAAACCGCTTAGACCAGACACTGGGACGGTGTACTGTAATGAAGTACGTATTGTAGATGCACCTTTGCTGTAGAGAAGTAGTGGGTGTAAACTCACGGAGTTCTGTATTTCTTACAGTAAATTTGAGGTTGAAGTGCCCAAGGTCCAACACAACCTTCATATGCATAAAATGTGTACGACGCTCTTTTGCCAAAATATGATCTTTGGCGTCTAGCAATTTCACGAAAACAAACGACAAACAGGCAACTGGGAAACAAATTTTCCTGAGAAATAATTCTTCATAAATACATGGTAGGCATTGTAATGCTATTATTGGCGTATTTTTACTGTATTCCAAGTAATCAGTTCATTGAAAATTTTCATCGTCCAGGAGCGGCAGTCGAACCCGCACCTCCCGATTTCCGGTCGGGGAAATTCGGTTACCCAAGTGTATATGACGTACTTTCATCGCTGGAATTTGTGATCTACGTCCGACCTTGGATGTGAGAAAATGTCATGAGACGATACGATGGGACAGGATTAGCTTCGACTAGCGCAAATCTGAAAGTTACCAGATATCTACGCTCAGTTGGTTGGAATTTCTTTGTCCTGGGTAGTGCAATGACTAACATGCTCGACCGGAAATCGGATGTTACGAATTTGATTCCCGCTCCAGGATGAAGAAAATTTTCAAGTTTTCTGAAGTAACTGGTTACATGGAATACAGTGAAAATACGCCAATATGTATTAACAGACATCTAGTTGATTTAGCACCCTTGCAAAGATTATTCTCGGAGAAGGGTATAAAGATGCCATAAAACCAAACCTTTTTCCAAATTAAAAATTTCTACTTGGGCTTATGTACACACACCGGCCACTGCATTAGAAATGTGAATGCAAAGTCCCTTACGCAACGTATATGTAAAATACGTGGTCCCCTGCGTCACCACGTGATTTAGGTAACTATTTAAGATTGCTGCTCGTCAGTATAGTGTTGATCACAATAGGGAAAAGCAAAGGATCTTTTGGAGTTCGATAAAGGGCATATTGTGAGTGCCAGTCTAACTGGAGCAAAAACACAAGCCATCCTCTTTACAGGGTCATTTTACCTACACCGCCTCTAAAAATAGAAGAGGCACCCAGAAATTCAACTCCAGTAGCACCATTAGGCACGCGCCCACTAATCCATCAGCTACGCACCTTGGGTGCTCTTCAAAACAGCGGTAGGATTGTATGACGATGCCCACCTGTGGGAGATTACAGTTTCCTTTCTTAGCAGTTTGGCGTCTACTCCTTCAACTCTAATTTTTCATTCCCGTTTCGGTTCCCTGTCTTGTCAATTGTCAAGGCAGTCTGCATGTTCCCTAATTTTAACACCTTTGCAAATCCAATAGCATGTGGTCAGGGGCGGATTTCCGGCTAGGCGCACTAGGCGCGCACCCAGGGCCTCACTGTTTGAGGGGCCCCAAAAACATATAATTGGATTTTCGGTTTTGTTTTGGTTTTCACGGACCGAAGCAAGAAATCAATCCTTAAAGCGACTACTTTGTATTGTTAATTGATATTTTACTTTCTCATATTAATAATATATTTTTTCTTGCTGTTACTGATATTTCGCATTCTTATCGATGTACTTTTTTGGAAGGAACGGTTAAAATAATTTTGAGTCCCTTTTAGTGGTAGGTAAAGAAGGTAGTCACGCTTCGCACACTTTTCATTGTTCAAGGCAAATTCTTAACTGGCCTGCTGTGCTATAAATTGCTTTCATGCTACTTCCAGCCAAGGGACCACATCTGTGTTGGAACCTTCCTAACTTCCCCCCCGAGTTGCGATGAGGAGTGCTTGTAAAAACTTTCCTGATGATGAGGGGAGGGGGTCTGTTAATTGCTTTTTTCCTTCGTGGTAGGATAATCAATGAAGAAAGAAATATTCTTCATAGGATAATTCTTCTTAGGGCAATCAAGTTCTTTCTCGGCCTTAATCCCTCTAAACTATCCTAAACCAAAAGAGTTATTAATATTTTGGCTGCAAAAGTAAGGAAATTTGAGAATATCACACTATCTTTTTCTTATTTATTAGTGTTAAAAGTAATTTATATTGTATTGAAACAACATTTTCTCATTACTTTCTTCTCCCCTGGTTTAATAATGATAATTATCAAGTATTCTCACCTTTTCTATTCCTTAAATCGACTTAAAACTAGCTTTTTGAAAACGCAATAAAATTTTTCAATGATACTCTTACTCAAAAACCTGCAGTTCCTACTTTTCCATTTTCAGAGCGGATTTTTTGCATTCGTATGCTTCTGTTTCTGATAAGTGAAGTGCAGGTATAAATGGTATACGGGTATTTAAAGTGCGAAACTTAATATACATTGATTTTCTATTAGCCTCAAAATTTTATTTCTGATAACTACAGTGCATGTAGTATATGGGATATTAAAAGCCCCAAACATAATATTCGTTGATTTCCTATTAGCCGCAAAAATAATTTTTGAAATATCTCTAAAATAAAAAAAAAAGTTTGATGTGCACGGACAGACAAAATTATTACACTAGCACTGTTTCTTACAGAACGTTCTAATAATAGAAAGATACACAGTGTGGCAAAGAATTTTTAAGAGTGGGTGCGTAAAATGAAATGGAAACAAGAAATTATAATTTGTTTTGGTTTGTTATTCAAAATAAGTCCCTCCGGCTTCAATACACTTGTTGCAGCGATTTAATAATGATTCGAATGCCTGTTCCAGTTCACTTTGCGGAATTGCCTCTAAAGCACGCGTCGAAGCTGTTTGTATGGTCAAAATATCATCAAAATAACACCCTTTTAACGTCATTTTAAGTTTTGGGAATAAAGAAAAGTCGCAGGGTGCTAAATCAGGCAAATGCGGTGGATGTTTTACCACACAGACGTTATTTTTCGCCAAAAATCTACGAACAAGAAGTGAGGTGTGACTGGGTGCATTATCGTGCAACAAACACCAACTGTTTTCATCCCGATATTCTGGACGAATGCGACGAAATTCTGCCCATCAAACGCCTCAAAACATTTAAATAAAACTCACCAGTAATTGTTTGTTCACTTGGAACAAATTCTTTGTGGACAGACAAAATTATTACAAAATTATTACGAAAAATGTAATGAGCATTGTTTTGATTTTCGATGGACCTTTTCTTGTTTTTTTGGCTTGTGGTGAGTTTTTTGACTTCCATTCCGCACTTTGTCGCTTTATTTTATGATCATATTGAAAACACCATGTTTCATCACCTGTAACAATCGATTTTAAGAAGTTTGGATCATTTTCAGCGGCTGAAATGATATCTCTGCAATGTGCGCTTCTCCTTGATTTTTGTTCATTGGTTAACGTGTGTGGAACAAATTTAGCACAGACTTTTGTTTTGCCCAAATCTTCATGCAGGATGGTTCGAATCGTTTCTTTGTTAATGTTTAAAGACTCTTCCATCATTCTTAGTGACGCACATCGATTGTTTGCCACGAAATCACGCACTTTTTCAATAATCTCAGGTGTCCTAGATGAACGTGGTCTTCCGGTATGCTTATCATCTTCTAGCGTCTCTCTTCCGTCCAAAAAACGTTTGTGCCACAGGAAAACATTTGATCTACTTAAACATAACTCACAGTAAACTTCTTTCATCATTTGGTACGTTTCTGAGGCAGTTTTACTAAGTTTTGCTTTAAATTTAATAACAGCCCTTTGTTCCATCTTAATAATTCAACATGAAAAAATTTTTACTTCTCTAATGAACGACCGTTCCGTTTGAGTTACTTTAACAACTGCGCAGTACTTTTGGCAGAAAGCAAGCAGTGGTCACGGTTTATAACGCATTCGCGATTACACTGGTGGCGCCACCGTAGGCTGAAATCTAGCGCCAGTCTTAAAAATTCTTTGACGCACTGTGTATAATGGAATTTTAAAAAGCGTAAAACCCTTTTTGTTTCCCCCCTCCCTTATTTTGTTAATCTGACGGATGAAAATTTCTTTGGGGATAAGAAGGGGCCTCCTGAACCTTTTATCGCCTATGGCCCCAAAACATCTAAAGTGGCCTCTGCATGTGGTGCGTAGTCAGGTGTCAGCAGACAAAGTGAGCTTACATGCATAGAATCTGAACCTTTACAAGGAACATTTTGATTGATTGATTGTTTATGTAAAGCTTAACATTCTATGGATCTCTAATACTCTCTTTATGGAAAGTTTAACAATATTTGACTACTCACATCCCATTCTGGGTAATTTTACACTTTTAATGTCTGTCTTCGAAATGCATCTTATGTGATTTTGTTCTTTCCTTACAGTAATAATTATAGTTGTGATTGCTGTGGTTGTAGTGCTAGTTTGTTTCCTCGCGGTGGCTGTATTCATCTACAAGAGAACGTAAGTACACAGCACACAAGAAAAAGTAAAATTTTCTTTTCGGCATTCAGTATATTAAGTTCATTTGATATTTTAATAGAACGGTTTTGTCTAATATTTACGTCTACAAAACACTCAAAAAATGAAAATAAAAAAATTATTACAGAGCCATGAAATTGTTGCGCTTTTTAAAATAAGCAAAGGAGGAAAAAAATCCATCACCACCGTAGCATACAAAACGTCGAAAGCCTGCAATAGATCTGCGCTCGTTATCGCGAATTTTCTCAGCAACACAAATCATTTCTGTCACGTATTGTTACTGGAGATGAAAAGTGGTGCCAGTTCGTGAATTTCAGGCATCGGAGGGAATGGTTAAGCCCAAACAAGACGCTCACACCACGTCCAAAATATGACCTTCATCCTGTGAAGTTCATGTGGTGTGTCTGGTGGGACATGGAAGTCATTATCCACTGGGAAATGCTGCCGAGGAATCGAACCATCAACGCTACACTCTATTGTGTGCAACTCTGCCGCATGGAGGGAGCAGCTCAGCAGAAACAGCCACATCGGCGCCATGGTGTCCTTCTCCAACATGATAACGCACGCCCTCATAGTGCAAACATGACCAAAATGGTTATTCAGGACATGAAATGGGAGATCCTTCCACATCCGGCCTATTCCCCAGATGTGGCAGCTTCAGACTATCACCTGTTCCGATCTCTGTCGAATGGACTCCGTGGCTGAACGTTCAACAATGATGTTGATCTCCAGAATTTCCTTGATGATTTCTTCGCAGCAAAACCTGATCGTTTTATCAATAATCGCTTTGCAGACCTATCCAGACGTTGGGACACCATCGCAAACAATGGGGGAGGGGATATACATAGTTGATTGATTAGGTTTTCCCTTCTGATGTAATACATTCCTCTGGTGAGGTGAAAAAAAAGACATGAACTTATACATCAACCCAACAAATACACGAAATATTCCTGAAAACAACGTGCAACAAAATAACGGTTAGGTATCGGTCTTTTAACGGATTTTCCGTTTTCAAAACACTCTCTGTTCTTCTAACTTCAGTATTTTGACAGATTTTCCGTTGTCAGTAATTCCGTTTATTTCAGAAGAGGCAATTTCGGGATTTTCTGTATTTATACAGCTTTCGCCTTTTTTTTTTTTTTTTTTTTTTTTAACGGAGATTCTTCTTTTCCTTTGCCCCTACATGGGACTCAAACAAAGATACGTCTTCAATAACAGCCACATAACGCATAGTCACATACACTATATTGACAAAAATTACCGGATATACCTTCAAAAGCAAATGAACGGATCCGTTGCGTTGTTAAGATGCGCGGTACAGCTACAAACGATATAAAAACAGGCCTGCAGCTGACCGCGATCATATCGCACTGTGAGGTTCAATGAAAATGTCGTGGTGGGAGAGAACTGACTTTGAGAAAGGAAAGATTGCTGGGTGTTATATTAGTGGGTTGTCCATAAGAGAAACCGAGAGGCGTTTAAACATACCCAAGTCTACTGTTTTGGGTGCACTGAATAAGTGGAAGACACATGGCGTGCCTGAAGCAGCAAAACGTATCGGCAGACCAAAGAAATCAGTGATAGAGTATGTCGAAGTCTCAGGAGAGTCGTTACAGCTAATCGACGGAGTGCGGCATAAGACCTCATTGTAAAGGTGAGTGAAAATGCTGGAACCTCGGTATGTACACGTACCATTCGCAGGGATCTTCATTCCACGGGTTACCGTGGTCGCGCGGCTGCTCATAAGCCTTTCATCTCTACTCGGAATGCTGCTCGTCGTTTAGCATGGTATGAAGAACATTTATCGTGGAACGTAGATCAATGAAAACGGGTCCTATGGATTGAAGAATACAGATACACGACCCATCAGTCTGGTGGCCGTGTGTGGGTATGGCGGCAGCCGGGGAACGCTATTTACCACAGTGTACTGTTCCTACGGTCAAGTTTGGAGCTGGCAGTGTACTCGTGTGGGGGTGTTTTTCGTGGTATGGTCCCGGCCCATTGGTTATCGTGGACAAACCTGTTAACCAGCACGTCTACCTCGATATTCTGGACAATTATACCCTACCAACTCTGTGGCAGTACTATGGAACCGAGCTTTGTTGGTACCAATGCACCGAGCCATAAAGCAAGGACTGTTACGGCGTGGTTTGACGATAATTCCGTATCGTGTGTGGACTGGTTAGCACAGAGACTTGATCGTAATCCCATATAGCACCTATGGGATGAATTAGAGTGCCGCATACGAAGTTTGGAACCAGGTCCTACAACTAAGCAACAGTTAGCGGAAGCATTATATGTACTGTATGGAAGCGAATACCTATTGCTGTGTTCCAAAACCTTGTCGAAAGCATGTCTCGAAGGGTCAGTGCATGCATTAAGGCCAAAGGTGGACCGACACCGTACTAATGTATGTCAATAGATGCTATGTTGTGTTTCTCTTCTAGGTTTCCGGTGACTTTTGTCAATATAGTGTATAAGGTAGAAATGAAGAGGGACTCGAATCGCTTGATGAGGAAGTGTTTCTCACTATTAATGCGGGTGAATAAAAAAAGAAATTTCTGAAGTGCAAAAAATTACAAGAGCTGATGAAAAACTAAGACTAGAACAAAAAGTTTTCGTATTCTAACTATTCGGTAGTAACAAAGGTTAGTATCGTAGGTTAGGTGAAATTGAAAGTCAGTGTTGACATACCTGTACATAGATTTATTGAACCACATATGTGCCATTTTGTTCCACAACTTGTCACCATCTGTGCGGCAGCTGTAGGATTTCATCCTCCCAAAACTTCGCATCATATTCCACGTGGATGCTGAACTTGGCATCCACCTGGAACAGCGCATCCTGACGATGAATAATTCTAGGTGGTTTTCGCAGGCTTTTAGAGATTTGAAGTTATTTCCATTAAGGGAAATCTGTACGGGCCGGAATAGGCGCTAATATAAAGGTGCGAGTTCCGAGGAATATGGCGGGTGAAGTAGGACATCCCAGTCAAGCTGCACCAATTTCTGCCGACTCTGCAGAAGCGTGTGGTTTGGCATTGTCCATATGGAAGACGACACCCTTCCGATTGGCCAATTCCGGACGCTTTATATCGATGGCTAGCTGCAATCGATACAATTGGGAACAGTACATGCCAATGATAAATACGCAGTTGACGTGGATTAGGAACCTCAAACAGAGGTTATCGCTCTTTCCACGTTTATAAGTGAGTCACGGAAAAATTATCATCGGCAGCCAACGGGAATCGAGTCCAGGGTCTTCCAGCTACGCGCCGGATATGCTTTCACTGCACCACAGCAGCCTCATTCAGTACATGCCGGAATTCACTCTCTGGTTGGGCAGCGGGAACTGGTAATACACGATGCCTTTCCAATCCCACCAGATATCCAGCATCACCTTCTTCAGATACAGACTGGCTTTTGAAGTGGTTGAGGGTGGTGTGTTTCATTTCCCCCCAAGAACGTTTCCGCCCTAAATTGTTGTACATAATCCATTTTTCATCGCGCGAGATTGTCTTTTTAACAGATGGGTCGTTGGTGTTGCGTTTGAGTAGAGAACGACATATGGAAAAGCGGTCCATTAAATTTTTTTTCCGTTTAAGCATGCGGTGCGGTACCCAAACGTCGTAGCGATTCGTGTATCCGAGTATCTCCAAATGCCTTGCAACGCTCATATGAGATACTAGACGAAAGCCCGTCAACAATGATGGGGAAAAAAATTATGATAGAGAAATTATTGACATTTATTTATTGAGTGTTTGAGTTCCACGTCAATAGATGGCGACGTTGGCTCACAGCTTTCTGAAAATTTCTCGAGTAGTCGGTTATGGAATTTCATACGACGGGCTGTCTGTTTATTATGCGTTTCGTAAAACCTTTATTGCCTGTTTCTCCAACACTTCCTTGTATACAACATTTTTCTTATACACTGACTGTGAACCCTGTACCAATTTCCCCTGTTCTTTTCAGTGAACTGTTTTTATCTTGATCAGATCGTCGTACTCTTGACGTTGCCACATACAGATAATTAAACACTGGTTCAGGTAATGAACCAAAATTTTCGATGTAAAGTTTTTTGTAGCCGCCCGGGTGGCGCAGTGGTCTAAGCGATGGCCTCTGATTATTCGTCCGAAAAAGATCCGGGTTCGAATCCCTGTGAGGCATGGATTTTGTGTTTGTCTTACGGCACTGGCTCTCTCCTTTGCCTGGAGCCAGTTACCCTAAATTAGAGACGGGCGATTGCTTATAGCCTACTGAGTTGCTCACGGTGGTCGTTAAACCTCCAACCTAAAAAGAAAAAAAAATCGTATCTCTAGTTGACAGTGTGACGTAACACATCTCTGACATCATGTGAGAATGATTTGGATTAGATGACGTCACACCAGCAGCTGTGTTCTTTGTTGCTATGACAACAAAACAAAGTGGTATATGCGTGCGCGTGTAGGCTGCAGATGTGACACGACCCTGCAGAATAACCAATGGCCCTAAAGAATGCCATGATATGGCAGAGAGCATCGGGGATCCACCTACATGATTCACATTCAAAACCAAACAGTCGGGGTCGTACACTCCTGTAGGTTTTCGTCAGACGTACACTATACCAATGGTGGAAAACACTGTGAAGCACGATTCATCAGACCACATGTAACGTTGCCAGTCTTCAGCATCACAACTTTTAGGTGCTTTGAATCACCTCACACGTTCTGTCGAATTGATATCGATTGTCAGAGGTTTCTGGATTGCAGCATAATCATAAATACTAGCTCAATGGTGCAGAACATGGAAATTGGATTATTCAGACTGGTGTTCAACTCTGATGTTATTTGCGGTGCCATGGTCTTCTGCTTCCGTGGTACAATCCGCGTCAACGTTCGCCTTCCCGTATCTGACATCGTATAACGGCCACAATTTGCACGTTTCAAGGCAAAGCCATATCCTTTTTGATAGGTAGTCATAATATGAGCTACAGTTCTACATCTTACACCTGCTGTCCCTGCCTTTCTACGAGTACACTGTTAAAAATTTTGAGGTAGGTTGCACCAAGAAGTGGTGCTACAGCAGCAACACCACTTTCTGAGAAAAGATACATCAGTGTGTTGAGCAAACAAAATCCAACAGCATGGTGCAAACGTGCACCATAATGTGGTGAAAACTTGTACAATAGCGTGGTGCAATGTTACACCATGTTTTTGGAATTTGTTTGCACATCACCATGGCGTATCTTTTCTCCGAAAGTGGTGTAGTTCGTGTAGCACCACTTTTTGATGCAACCTAGCACAAATTTTTTAACAATGTAGTTACTGAAGCTCCTGCACCAATTATTATGCCGTTTATGAGAACACTGAAATGACATTTTCGACATTTACTCCACGGCAGCTTTTCTTTTTCTCCTGAGAATATAGTACTGCTAAATGATAACCGACATCGTACTGCACCACTGTATACAGAGACATCATCACTGCGATTTGAATGCGGTGCATTGCGTGTACTCCAGTCGCGCAATCGGTGTTCCTGTTATTTAAATAAGCCTCGGTATATTTTGAGCTACGAGAGATATGCTGTGAGAGGAGTACAATTTGTAATGTTCTGATTACGATATGCTGTTTCACATAAGAGCGATAAAAAGTGTGAGACTTCATTTCAAATTATCCCATACCGTGCACACTCAAGAAGCGCATATAGCGTAGTAAATGCGTTAATTCACTGGTTTGCCATATCACAGACATGTTCAATAGGAGACATGTCTGGCAAACGTTCAAGCCAGAAAAAAGCGGTATCTGCTGTGCTGGTGAAGAGGGCTTGAACTTTCGCACTCCACTGGGAGGCTTTTTCAGGGCAATGGTTAGACATAAAATGTAGGGAATTAGAACACGTAAGAAACAAAGATGATTGTTTTTAAATAACGCGGGTGACATCACGAGTAGTAGTACATCTTTGTTTCTTACGTGTTCTAATTGTCTGCATTTTAGGTCTAGCCTTTGCCTTGAAAAGCCTCCTAGCGGAGTGCAAAAGCTTGGAGAATCTTTATGCGTACTAAATTAGTGAATAAACGGATTTATTACGCTAAAAGCGTTTCTTGAGAATGTAAGACTTGATCAATTTGGAGCATATTCGGTGACGGAGGGCGATAACACTGCTAAACACTCACATTTTGGTGCCTTACAAGTTAGACCTTTTTTTGGATACACACTACTGTTTGTGAAAATTGTAACACCAAGAAGGAACAATGCAATTCGAATGAAATTTATACCACACATTACTGATATGACTGTACATAAGTGATTTAATTTTCAGAACAATACAACAAGTTTTACCTGCAAAAATCAGTATCTTCTGAAGCCTCCGCGAGCTGCAATAAAAGTAGACGGCGTCGCATTGTACCGAAAAGGCATAGGACGGTGTCCTGGGTAATTGCTTGCCACGCGGTATATACGCGAGTCCACGGATCATTGGTACTGACGGTTGAAGGACATTGATGGGTCAGTTGCCGAGTGACCATATCCCAGACATGTTCAATAGGAGACATGTCTGGCGAACGTGCAAGCCAGGGAAGAAGCGGTATCTGCTCTGCTGCGAAGAGGGCTTGAACATTCATGGCAACATCTGTTTGGACATTATCCTGCTGGAATATAGTGCCAGGAGTGCTCTGAAGGAAGGGTATGACTTCTGCCTATAAAACTTCCCTGATGCAGCGGTCGCTGTTGAGATTACTCACAAGTCGTAGCAGCTCAGATCGCCAACGGTACCCAATGGCACTCCTCACCATCACACTTGACGTTCGGCCCGTATGACGCTCGACAATGCATGCTGGAAGAAGGCGCTCACCACAATACCATCTAATGTGTATGCGGCCATCATGGTAGTCCAAGTTGAATCGGGACTCGCCCGAAAACACGACATATTGCCTATCAGCATGCTACTGTCCGTATTGAAAACCCCATTCCAGCCTGAGGCGTCCATGGTTTAGGGTCAAAAGAATCCGCCGCAGAGGGATGCGTGTAGCCAGTCCTCTGTGCAGCTGACGCGTTGAACTGCGAAGGCAGACAATGTCACACCTTTTGCAGTGCTCCACTGTTGTGCTAACACTTGCGAAGTATCTGCCATGCGAACGAGGTGTCGGTCATCCCGCGATGTCGTCACATTTTTCGGTTCACTGCCGGATTGTCGATGCACCTGGTTCTCTTCGGTCCACTGCCACCACACGCACGTCACTGTTGTGGCGTTATGTCTCGTCCAAGCCGCAATGTCACGGTACAAAAGTGTACCTTCACACAGACCAATCATTCGTCCCCGTTCAAACTCTGTCGTATTATGATATTGAGCCCTTTGTCGTCGCCGAGGCATTATTGAGTCCTGGAGACCCTTTCACAACTCGCTGCACTGAGAAAAAAGGTTTGTTTCAAACCACAAAATAATTTTGTTGAGCTGTTTTGTCGATTTATTTTGTTGCTTTAGTAAAACTCCATCGGAATTGTTTTGTTGGCAACACAAAATTATTTCGTTGGCTATGTTTTGTTAATTCAACTATATGGAGGTGGCATCGACCTTACGACAAAGCGCACGTGATTACTAGCTGTTCCATACGGGCACTACCAGACTACCAATGACCAGAAGAATCTCATTTTGCGCTTAAGATTTCGCTTTGAATTATGGCTGACTAGGAAGTGAGTGCAGTGTTAGAAGACTGGGAACTGTCAACTCTGATAGAGACATTCAGAGGTAAGAATTTCTGATATATCTTAATAATTCCGATGTATTTTTATGCTAGTTTTTATTGTGTGTTATTTTGGTTGGATACAGTGAATTTTAGTGATAATTTGGCCTCGCTTTGTAGACTCATAATTACATTAAAAAAAATATTACTTTTCTTTTTTTTGTCTAACCAAAAATGTCAATAATTTGTTTCATCAAAAAAAACTAAAGAAAACATTTAAAAAGAAATCGGATTTAGAAACATATTAAACACGCACCAAAATAGTCTCAATACATCGTTATGTCAAGTACCAATCGTCCGTGAGCATTCCAGGTGATAAACCCACCTTCAAATGCTGAATTCGTTTACAAGGGCAGGTATAGCCGGGTGGTTAGCACGACTGGTTCTTAAACTAAAGGTCTCGGGTTCGAATCCGCTCGGTGAGGTATTTTTCGCTGGCTCTGAAAAGATTTCTTCGTAATGTAACATCGTCCAAATTCATTTAAACGCCACTATAAAGTTAATGCGTCAGGGAAAATGACACCTCCTAAAATTATTGCCATCGGGAAAAAAGTTTAGGGACGAAGTGGCCCAGCTGCGTAACTCTAAATTTTGAGCAAGAAATTACTGTGTCACGATAACAATATGTTTGGTTGTACACCCAAGGTCGAAGGGCACCACCTAAAATAATTGCCATCGGGAAAATGGTTTAGGGACGAAGTGGCCCAACTGCGTAACTCTAAATTTTGTTGGAACAAGAAATTACTGTGTCACGATAACAATATGTTTGGTTGTACACCCAGGGTCGAAGGGCACCACCTAAAATTATTGCCATCGGGAAAAAGGTTTAGGGACGAAGTGGCCCAGCTGCGTAACTCTAAATTTTGTTGGAGCAAGAAATTACTGTGTCACGATAACAATATGTTTGGTTGTACACCCAGGGTCGAAGGACACCACCTAAAATTATTGCCATCGGGAAAAAAGTTTAGGGACGAAGTGGCCCAGCTGCGTAACTCTAAATTTTGTTGAAGCAAGAAATTACTGTGTCACGATAACAATATGTTTGGTTGCAGCAACAAAACGTTTTATCACGATAACAATACATATTGTTGGATCAAAGAAATTTCCCAAAATCGACAAAATTATTTTGTTAAATGAACAAAACGTTTTGTCATGATAATAATAAATTTTGTAGAATCAACAATAATTTTCAACAAAATAAATTTGTAAGTTCAACAAACATTTTTGTTGACTGTATATCGACAAATGTTTTTGGTTGATTCAACAATTTTTTGCTGAATTAACAAAACGTTTTTCTCAGTGTGTCAGCGATGCACTACTGGTGTGTATCAGATCAGATCAGATAATATGTAGAGGATTTTAGGTAAGGAGTGTGTGACCCCAGGTCTTAAACAACCCTTAGAAAAAGGAAGCTAGGAGATTTGGGCTAGAGTGCCCGAGAGGAAAGTGACACGGAAACGAAGTAGAAAGGGGAGGAAGACGCCCTTATTTATTACCGGGGGCCAGTACCCGGGGTCCGACGGCTTAACGTGGCCATCCGACGCATGGCGGGTATTTAGTGGATCTAGCGTTCGTACCTGCCGGGGATCGAACCTGAGGTCCTTTCCGTGGTAGTCACGAACGTTGCCCACTAGGCCACCCGTGGCCCAAACTACTGGTGTGCATCATATCATATCATATGTAGAAGATTTTAGGAAGGGAGTGTCTGACCCCAGGTCTTAAACAACCCTTAGAAATAGGAAGCTAGGAGATTTGGGCTAGAGTGCCCGATAGGAAAGTGACACGGAAGCGAGGTAGAAAGGGGGAGGAAGACGCCCTTATTTATTACCGGGGGCCAGTACCCGGGGCCCGACGGCTTAACGTGCCCATCCGACGCACGGCGGATATTTAACGGTTCGAGCGTTCGTACCTGCCTGGGATCGAACGCGAGGTCTTCTCCATGGCACACACGAACGTTGACCACTTAATACTGGTGTGCATTCCTAAACAGCTTTCTCTTTATACCCCTCACTCGACTGTCCAGAGGCGCTACCGAGCCCAGACGTGCGCAATGACTCTGCACTTCTGATCATTTGCATGTCTTACTCTGCTTTTGCATATCCTGTAAGTTTCACGTGATTATCATCATTCCTTCATGGTGTTGCAATTTTCCCAAACAATAGCTTATTTAGGGCACTGATTCGAAAAATGGCATCAGTTTTGTCCTATCAGCTATAGTTTTGGAGAGATGGCATAAGCACCTTATATGGTTATTCAACCGGTCGTCCGTCAAAATTCGGGATCCAAAATGCATAATGTTATTTTTGTAAACACTTTCACAAATATTGATGCTATTAATATTACACCCTATTAAAATATTACATACTATTTACAACCACATAATACTAAATCAGTAATTTCAACCTATTCCCTCAGAAATGCGTTGAAATACACATATTTCTGAATCAGTTTGATGGATCCATTTTCCTCAGAAGGCCTCTGACGTTATTGCAGAACACTAGGTCGTTGTCTTTACAGAAGAAGGACAGCAAATCCTTTTCTCTGTTACGATAAAATGTAATGTTGGTTCCAGAATGAAGTGAATTATTTTCATTCAACCTGGAGGCCAGCAATTCAGAAGCCTCCTTTGACAGGTTCAGATCCCTGATGAGGTCACTAAGTTCACTTTGGTTAAAGCCTTGACCACTTCTTGAAGTCCTTACAAAATCACTGTCACTTTTTACACTTCTGTTATCTTGTACGTCATCATACATGCATGCTTCATCATCATCTGGGAGCTCTGGTAGAAGTTGAAAGATAGAACAGGTACCTCACTTGAGTGTGGATGAGGTCGTCTTGCTGAATCTTGGTCAGAATATGTCGACTATCGTCGATTATTTCGATTGATGCTCTTAATGTTGACAAGGCAAAAATAACAGTCATCATGGTTTTTTGATTCCCTCCAAACCATTGGTACTCTAAATTTCAGGCAACTTCACTTTCCACTTGTCCATTGGCGCAAATGCTCCGTGCAAGTTTTGCATATGATACGGGGAGCCCAGGAATTATCTTGTTCTACAACCTAGACATGAAAATAACTAAGATATACCCTCTTCACAAACTCAGAATTGTTTCCAAATTCCTTTTAGAGTGTACTCGCCACAAATGTTGCAAAAGACATCTGGATAGTTCAAGCAGCTTCTTTGTAAGGAAGATATGGCGTCTATTCAATCTGCAAACATTAATAGATCACAGTACGTTCTCAAATTGTATAGTTGTTCACTAACTCACAATTAGACTAACAGACTCTGGCTTTAGAATAATAAATTAGTAAATTAAATTCATTTAAATTGTAATTTCAGTTCATTTAATTCCAGGAACAATACAACACAGACTCTGTTCACATTGATTCGATTCTATTTGCTATCTACCTATTTCTGTTCTAAGCGAGCTTCGCTTCACGAGATCCCGGCTAAATGTGGCATACCTGCGCACGTCAGGGAACCATTATGTTCCTTTATCTCCCTGAACAATAATTAATTATAAACTTTATTATAATTCTGCAGATCATCATCTAAGGTGGATATGCCGTATCTCCAAAACTATTAGGGGTATGCAAAAGTTTCCGCCGTTTTAAGGAGAAAAGAAACAGGAACAATCAGGAAATCAGTACACATTTATTCAACGAAATATTGGCCGTTAGCATTAATGACATTTTGCCATTTTTCAAGCAACAAATGAATACCCCTGTGATAGAAGGAATCGGGTTGTAAGCTGAAGAACGCAGTGACGAAAATTTTCCACCTCTGGAACTGTGGTGAACAGCTGTTAGGATAGGGCATGTTGTATAGAGCGAAATAGATGAAACCCTGTGGGTGCAATGTGCAGGGAGTAAGCCGGGTGTAGTAAAACCGCCCAATGTAACTGTTCAAGGGTTAATTTCATGGTGGAACCGACATGTGGTCTGGAATTATCGTGTAACAGTATGACTGGGCGACATCCTTTACCTGTCCATAGGCGTTTTCGCTCGATTGAGGCGTTCAGTTTCATCAACTGATCGCTATATCGTTGTGCAGTGATTGTTTCACCCGGTTTCAACAGTTCGAACTACAGCACACCATGCATATCCCATTACACACACAACAGTACCTTTTTCTCGTGGATATTTTGTTTTGCAGTGAATGTTGATGGCTGGCCTACGATGACCCAGGATAGCTTGCGTACGGAGTTGTCGCAATAAGCCCATTTTTCATCCTCGGTGACAAATTTACACAACAAATTCTTCCCTTGAAATCTCTTCAGCAACAACATGCAGATGCCAAATCGTTGACCAATATTTCGCTCCGTTAAAGTATGCAGAACCCACTTACCAATCTTTTGGATCTTCCCCAAGGCCTGTAGATGCCGTACCACCGTCGATTGAGACACTTTCAAACGTTTCGCCAGTTGCGTGGTCGATTGTGTGGCATCCTCTTGCAACAGCGATTCCAGCTCTTCGTCTGCGAGTTCTTGCGGTCTTCCTGCACGTGGCTTCACTTCCAAGCTTAGATCACCTTTCTTAAACCTGGTAAACCATTCTCGACATGTCCGCTCACCAGTAACCGTTTTGCTATACGACCGACACATTGAACCGTATGCTTCACTCGCACTTTTCCCTAAATTAAACATGCCGCCCGGTGACGCAGTGGTCTAAGCGATTGCTTATGATCATTCGTCCGTAAGGGGTCCGGGTTGGAATCCCGGTGAGGCATGGCTGTTGTGTTTGTCTTAAGGTATTGGCTTTCTTCTCTTCTCTGGAACCAGAGCTCCTAAATTATGAAAGGGCGACTGCTTTTAGCCCATTAAGTTGCTCACGGTGGTCGTCAAACTTCCAATCAAAAAAAAAAAAAAAAATAAACATGAATAACCAACAGTGCCGCAAATGATCTTTATCGACCGCCATGCTTGGCTTCGTGTAGGAACTGACCGCACGGGTCGCCGGCCGATTAGACCCTTACAGCACCCGCTAGCAGGGGCGGTGGAAACTTTTGCATACCCATAATAGAGCTGATACCGCCAAACCAAGGCCATTTTGGAATCAGCACCCCAAATATATACAAGAAAATCTAACTTCCAAAGCGCCAGACACATTTTTTATTGCTGTTTCTGTTGTTGTTCTGTGTAATTGTCAAACGTATATTATTACGAAATACTGTAATAGTTTGAAATCTTACTCTTACAAGAGATGCATTATTAATGTGCTGCATACTCGGAGATTGAAAAAAAAAATCATTGAACATGGAAGTACTGAATTCTGTGAATCTTAAATTTTAGACGGATTGACGCTTGAGGTACCTTTTACACGCGTAATAAAGATTTTCAGCTTCGACTTTTACACCATCGATACAAATTACAATATAGGGATTTTTCAAACTGCTTAGTAACTTATTAATATTCTAAGGTCGTCAGCCCTTGTTATTCTCTAGAGTAGAAAAACTGAATTTTATAAAGATTTAGGGAATATCAGCGATCATTTGGGTTAGAAATTCGACAGCTGGGAGTTACTTTTATAGTTGATACCTGAAAAGAAGCTGGTATATGGTTCGAGGTTTTAGGTAAAACAAATCCCTACGATTAAAATTCAAACACATTTCTGCTGTTGTACTTTTTTTAAATAATTTGTAAGCAAGTAAATAACTACATTTCTATTTTACTTCTAATATACAGGCAAAACCCAGTTGTTGTTATGGTGCAACCAAAAGAAACTTACTACCTTCCCGGAGCAGGTAACTGCACGTCAGACGAGGAATCAGAATACGCATGTGTGAACTACGAAGAAATACCTTTGACTCCAATCTACATGAGGAAGCAACCCAAAAATGTGCCTTCCGGTTTACCTGATTTGCTGGTGGAATATGTGAACACAGTGGACCATAAAACAAGCTACGCGAATGGACAAAGTAATTCCAACTACGGGCAGACCTTGGATTACACTGATCCACAAGACTCTTTGAAACAAAAGACCGCTAAAGAAAATACTCTTAAGGAATCATCGTTCTATGGAGATTGACATTTGCTCCGGAAATAATTTGGCTCATTTTTTTTTTTTTAACCTTCAGATGCCTCACAGAAGTCAAAGCAATCAAGTCAATATACACCAAATTAATTACTCACACAGCATGGCTTACCTATTTCATGTCAAATCAACTCATACATTTATGATTGCTGATAGTTTGGCATTATGAAAACCAAAGTCACAATTGGATGTACCTATTATAAACTCAAAAGAAAGTCTATCTTGCCCTATTATCATCATCATTATCATCATCAATCATTATCAATCCACTTCTGGATGAAGGTCTCCCCAAGTTTCTTCCACAGCTGTCTGTCTTGAGCCAGTCTCTTCCATTTAACTCCGGTATACTTTCGAATTTCATCCATTCATCTCCCATGGGGTCTTCTTCTGGGTCTTTTCCTTTCCCTCGGAATCCAGTCTAAAATTTTGGTAGTCCATCGGTGGTCCGTTCCTTTGGCAACATATATATATATATATATATATATCATCATCATCATTGTCAACCATTATCAATCCACTGCTGGACGAAGGTTTCCCCAAGTTTCTTCCACGGCTGTCTGTCTTGAACCAGTCTCTTCCATTTCACTCCGGTATACTTTCGAATTTCATCCACCCGTCTCACATGTAGTCTTCTTCTGCGTCTTTTCCTGTCCCTCGGAATCCAGTCTAAAATTTCGGCTGTCCATTGATGGTCTGTCCTTCTGGCAATATGTCCAGCACATTGCTATTTCATGGATTTTACTCTGATCGTGATGTCTTCCACTCTTGTCATTTTTCTGATTAACGAGTTCTTATTTCTCCTGGTTACACCAAACATGTATCTCTCCATGCTGCTTTGAGTTGTCTGTAGTCTTTGTATGCCTCTTTTAGTTAAGGTCCACGTCTCTGCACCATACGTAAGCATTGGAAAGATGCATTGATCAAACACTTTTCTTTTAAGACACAATGGCATATTGCTCTTGAAAATTATACTGTTTCTTCCAAAAGCTCTCCAGGCAAGTTTTATACGCCGATTAATTTATTTGTCAATGTGAACCTCACTTAATATCTGCTGTCCAAGAAAAATTTAGGTATTGGTTATCTCCAGCTTTTCCCCATCAATCGATAAATCTTCATTTTTTGTAAAAAGCATTGTACAACACTTTTGTCTTCTGAAAGTTCATTTTTAATCCCACTTCTTTACTCTTGTCAGCAAGTTCCTGGATCATACTCTGCAGCTCTGATGAGATAGTTGCAAAAATGACTACGTCATCACCAAAACGAAGGTGAGTTCGATAATCTCCATTAATCTTTATCCCTTTGTTTTCCCAGTTCAGTGATTGAAAGACATTTTCAAATGTGTCATTAAAAAGTTTGGGATATATATGTATATATATATATACACACTGAGTGGCCACTTTATTATGACCACCCACTCAGTACTTCGTTGGGCCACCTTTTGCCTTTAATACTGCGCCGATTCTTCGTGGCATAGACTCCACCAGATGTTGATAGGTGGTTTGTGGAATCTGAGACCATGCTTGATGAATAGCACTTTCCAGGACTGTGAGATTGCAGGGTTGTGGATCCAGCTGTCTGATGGCTTGCTCAACTTCATCCCGCAAATTCTGAATGGGTTTGAGATCTGGAGATTGTGGGGCCCACCTAAGCAAAGTAAACTAACCGGTATGTTCCTGAAACCAATCCTGTACTATATACGAGCACTATGGCAGGGCGCATTATCTTGTTGAAAGTAGTCATCGTCATTGGGATAAACCATCCACAGGACAGGATGCACTTGGTCCGCAACGATGTTTAGATATGATGTGCCAGTCAGACGTTGATCAGCACGAATTAAAGGGCCCAAAGCATGCCAGGAAAACATTCCCTAAACCATAACGTTGCTTCCATCAGTTTGAAGGGTTGTAGCAATGCATTTGGGGTCCATGCTTTCATGCTGTTTCCGCCAAATTCCCACTAGGCCATCGGCATGGTGAAACTGAAAACGTGATTCATCAGACCACATAATTTGTTTCCAATTATTGACTGTCCAATCCTTGTGCTCCTGTGCGAACTGGAGACGTTTTCTCTTGTTAACTGCAGACAGCAAAGGTGTTCGAACAGGACTTTGGCTGCCATATCCCATCCAATGCAGTGTACGGCGAACAGTGCGTGCAGACATCATTTGCAGGGATCCTTGATTAAGATGGTCTGTAATTTGCTGCACTGTTGCCCTTCTGTTGTTTGTTACCAGTCTGGACACTCTCAGTTCCGCCCGAGCAGTCACTAGTCGATGACGACCCCACGTTGCACGTAGAGACCCAGTTTTTTGGCTGACAGTCCAGTCTTAAAACACTTTAACAACAGCTTCTCTGTAACATTTCACGAATGCAGCGGTTTCGGTGATACTCGCTCTATGGCTCCGAGCTCCTACAATCATCCCATGTTGAAAGTCCGTCAAATCGCCTTTTTTACCCATCTCGTCACCCAAAAATCACTTCTACTACTGTCGCAAGCACTAAGCTTTCCCTTTTTATACTAGCCTCCCCCTCTGGTGGCAGCAGCGTGCAGCCATATCTCATTTGCTTAAAACTGTCAGGTGGTCATAATAAAGTGTCCACTCAATGTATATCATCATTATCAACCATTATCAATCCACTGCTGGATGAGAGTCTTCCCAAGTTTCTTTCACAACTGCCTGTCTTGAGCCTGTCCCCCCCCATGTCACTCCGGCAGGCTTTCGAATTTCATCCATCCATCTCCTATGGGGTCTTCTTTTATCCCTTGGAATCCAGTCTAAAATTTCAGTTGTCCGTCGGAGGTCCGTTCTTCTGACATGTCCAGTCCGTTGCCATTCCAGTGATTTCACTCTGATCATGATGTCGTCCGCTCCTGTCATTTTCCTTATCCACAGGTTCCTCTTCTGATCTTTCCTGGTTACACCAAACATGCATCTCTCCATGCCTGTTTGAGTTGTCTGCAGTCTTTGTATCTCTTTTTTAGTTAAGGTCCATGTCTCTGCTCCATACGTAAGCAGTGGAAGGATGCATTGATTAAACACTTTTCTTTTAACACATAATGGCATACTGCTCTTAAAAATCGTACTGTTCCTTCCAAAAGCTCTCCATCCAAGTTTTATACGCCAATTAATTTCTTCATCAATGTGACCCTTACTTGATATCTGCTGCCCCAGAAAAATGTAGGTATCGGTTGTCTCAAGCTTTTCTCCATCAATCGATAAATCTTTGTTTTTTGTAAAAGCACTGTATTTGTCTTCTGAAAGTTCATTTTTAATCCCACTTCTTTACTCTTGTCAACAAGTTTTTGGATCATACTCTGCAGCTCTGAAGGGCTAGTTGCAAAGATACGTCATCAGCAAAACGAAGGTGAGTTAAGTAATCTCCATTAATCTTTACCCCTTTCTTTTCCCACTTCAATGATTGAAAGACATTTTGCAATGTGGCATTAAACAGCTTGGGAGATATGGTGTCACCTTGTCTCACTCCCTTTCCAATTCTTATGGGGATTTATTATACACAAGTGTATAATAGGGCCAGTTCTTTGCATTAGGAACACCTACCTACTAAAGGGTTGGTCCACCTCTCTCTTTTTAATTACGGCTCGCAGACTCCTATTAGGTACAGATTCCACAAGGTCTCGAACATCCTCCATGCGTAACATAACCCATGTCCTCTGCAGCAGTTCCGTCAGTTCACACTCATTCTGCGGATGACAATCAGCAGTTCTCATCCCCTGTTATAACATTTCTCACAAATGTTCAATTGGGTTACAGTCAGGGGAGTGTGGGGTCCAAGGCAAGGTGGCGAATTCGTTGTCGTGTACTCCCAACCACTCAGTAGCTATACAAGCCCGATTACATGGTGCGTTTCCCTGTTGAAAGATGGCGCTGTGGTCCGGGTAAAACTCCTGCAGATATGGATGGAGATGGTCAGTTAACAAATCCCTGTTGCGTCCACCATTTAGTGTTTGTGGGATGATAACCAACGGACCTAAGGCTTGCCACGGAAAATCTCCCTAGACTAAAACACCACCTCCACCTGCCTGTTGAACTCCAACTGTACCAGGGGATAAGGCTTCATGCTGTTTACGCCGCATGCGATCCCGGCTTTCACCATGGTGCAACAGGAAACGGGACTCATCACTCCAGACCACCTTCTTCCACCTGTTCAGGGTCCATTGCCGACGTTCCTTGGCCCATGCGAGGCGTTGTTTGCGATGACTGAGTGTCATCATGGGTACCCTTATTTGGTCTCCAGCCTTGGAACCCCAGGGGCAGCAAAGTGCGGCGCATGGTGCATATGGAAATAGGTCCAACTGCATCGCTGTTGTACTGATGGGTGACTGTTGCACGTCGTTGCTGCGATACCAAACGTGACACCCGACTCTCGCCACTAGGATCAAACACGGGTGGCTAGCCAATGTGAGCCATTCTGCTAGATGTCTGTGCATGGTAAATCAAGTCCTGGTACTGTGCTTCGTACAGCACTACAGTTCTGTACTGTGCTTCACACAGCACTTCGGGAGCAGCCAACAACTGCGGCTGGTGGCTAGCTAATGTGAGTCATTCTACTGGATGTCTGTGCATGGTTAATCCAGTCCTGGTACACCCTTGATACAGCAGTACGGGAGCATGCCAACAACTGCGGCTGGCCAATGTGCCAGTGGTTAACCAGTCCTAGTGCACCCTTCATACAACAGTACGGAAGCAGCTAACGACTGCGGCTAGTGGCTGGCCAATGGGAGTCATTCTGCGGGAAGTCTGTGCCTGGTTAATCCAGTCCTGGTACACTCATGATACAGCAGTACGGGAACAGCCAACAACTGCGGCTGGTGGTGGGCTGATGGGAGCCATTCTGCTGGATGTCTGTGTAGGGTTAATCCAGTCCTGGTACACCCATGATACAGCAGTACGGGAACAGCCAACAACTGCGGCTGTTGGTTGGTCAATGGGAGCCATTCCGCTGGATGTCTGTGCAGGGTTAATCCAGTCCTGGTACACCCATGATACAGTAGTACGGGATCAGCTAACAACTGCGGCTTGTGGCTGCCCATTGGGAGCCATTCTGCTGGATGGCTGTGCGTGGTTAATCCAGTCCTGGTACACTCTTGACACAGTAGTACAGCAGCATCCAACAACTGTGGCTGTTTTCGAAAAACTGGCGCCTTTCACCCTAGCTCCAACTATCTGGCAGCCGTCAAATTGGCTTAAGTCGATACGTTTCCCCATTACTAACAGAAGTTTACTGATCACGTACAGATCAGGTCATATGTAGAGGATTTCAAGAAGGGAGTGTCTGACCCCAGGTTTTAAACAACCCTTAGAAGTAGGAGATTTGGGCTAGAGTGCCCGATAGAAAAATGACACAGAAGCGAGGTATAAAGGGGAAGGAAGACGCCCTTATCACCGGGGGCCCAGTACCCGGGGTCCGACGGCTTAACATGCCCATCCGACGCAAGGCGGATATTTAGTGGTTCGAGCGTTCGTACCTGCCTGTGATTGAACCTGATGTTTTCCCGTGGCTGTCACGAATGTTGACCATTAGGACATCCGCAGCTCGATCACTACAGTGAATAGGTGTGTACAATTTATAGTAGCCGCACGTGACGTTGATATCACGTGGTACTTGGTTATCACTCCGAATATGCAAAACAGGGGGTATTTCAAATGCAAAGCTAACTGAGTGTGTTTGCTTACATAAGATTATTATTCTAACAATGATTGGTAATTATGTTACGTATTTTTCCCGATTGTGTATACACCCCTACCTTAGTAATGTCATTATTTATTTGGATAATAACATTGGCATTACAAAATTATTTTCATGCGATGAAAGTATATTACATTCATAGCGTCCATTTCAAAATTTTGATAATTTTAATGCATTTAAAAATACATAAAACATTGAAGGCAGGTTCTTTAAAGCTAAATATTTGTACTGTAATCAACATCAATAAAAATGGATTTCATTTTCAGTCAATTATTTATGAATTCTTCTTTTGTATTTGATGAAATTCAATTAGTCCCACATTTATTGCTATGCCACTGAAATCACATATTTATTCACAGAATAGAAAAATTTAAATAACCTAAGAGAAATTACATTATCGTTTGTGTTATGTTATTTCTTGGGAACACTTACTTGCAGTTGAGTTTAGGTGTATTTAACATGGGTAGACGACACATGTGTGTACCCATGTGTCATGTGTCTACCCATATGCTCTCTGTCACCAACGCTCTTCAATATTATTGAATGGAGATAATGTAGAGCAAGTGAGACTATACAAATACCTCGGTAGCATAATCCAAGAAAATGGAAAATGTGACATGGAATGAAAAGAAAGAATTAATAACGGCAAATATGCATTTTACAACAAGAAAAATTTGCTTAGCAATAAAATGAATAAAAATTTAAGGAAAAGGCTTAATTTATTAAGTGCTATATTTGGAGTATAACTTTATATGGGACAGAAACGTGGACAATCGGGAAGAAAGAAGCTAAAATGTTGGAGGCATTTGAAATGTAGTTATGGAGAAGAATGGAAAAAATAAAGTGGATTGAAAATTTTACCAATGATGAAGTGTTGCAAAGAATTGAGGAAGAATGGAATATTCTCAAGACCATAAGAAAAAGAAAATATAACTGGATAGGACATGTGTTAAGAGGACACAGCTTATTTAAAAGAATGACAGAAGGGAAAATTGAAGGAAAACGACCAAGAGGAAGGAGACGACTAAGTCAGATAATATCCGAAAACTTGAAAATTTCGTCGTCCTGGAGCGGTAATCTAACCCACGTCTCCCAGATAGCGCCCGGGAATGCTAACCGCTACACCACCCAGAACGACCAAGTCTCAAGTTTCCGATTAATTTGAATATAACCATCACAGGATTCGCTACTCGAAGCAACCGACATTAATGTTTAGCGAATCTGGAGGTTAAGAATCCTACCCCGTGATTTCCCGGAGGAGCAGATAAATAACGAATGACATACGGGATTACACCATATAACACAAATTTTGAAGATGACAATTCGATTTTTGCTGTAAATGTGACAAGGATGGTAAGTCAGATACACCAAAAATCGAATTGTCATCTTCAAAATTTGTATTATATGGTGTAATCCCGTATTTCATTCGTGATTTACCTGCTCCTCCGGGAAATAACGGGATAGGATTCTTAACCTCCAGATTCGCTAAACATGAATATCGGTTGCTTCGACTAGCGAATCCTGTGATGGTTATATTCAAATTAATCGGAAACTTGAAACTTGGTCGTTCTGGGTGGTGTAGAGGTTAGCATACCCGGGCACTATCTGGGAGACGCGAGTTCGATTCCCGCTCCAGGATGACGAAATTTTCAAGTTTTTTGATATTATCTAACTTACCATCCTTGTCATATTTACACCAAAAAACGGATTGTAATCTTCAAAATTTGAGTAAATATCAAGCTGAAAACACATGGAATAATTAAAACGGACATAAATCTAGCTGTTCTTCCATATAACATTACAACAGAAATGGGATTTTTTTTATCATCCTGAAACGAGAATTGAACCCGCATCTCCCGCTTTTGCGCTCGAGTATGCTAACCATTACACCACCCAGGACAAAGAAATGCGGGTTCAATTCCCGTTCAAGGACGATAAAAAAATTTCAAATTTCTGTGGTTATTTTACATGGAAGAACCGCTAGATTTATGTCCGTATTAATTATTCCATGTGTTTTTAATTTGATATATCACCCTTAGCTGTTTAAACATCTTTCCAACACAAGACTACGATTCATTGCAATTTTCTTGTATTGAAGCAATAATTAACATTTTACTCATTTTCCTGCACTGCAGATTCCTTTCAGAGGCGTGATTAGGGCGGTGCAAGCGGCGCGGCTGCCCCGGGCGCAGCTCAAAGGGGGCGCAAACATCCCTATGTACAACTGATTAAATTGGAACTTTAGCACCAGTTTCTGGTACAGTTTTCCTGCGGCATATTTTGCCATTTGTCTATTTGCAGAATTTTCTATATGTTCAAGGATGATCCCTAGGACCCTACCAACGAGGTCGTTACCCTACCGAAATTTTCCAGCTGCACTGTTTATTATTTTCATAGTCATTTCAAAATAGTCCTTTTTGCAACATACACTGACTTGCAAAAATTAAGGACAAGACGGTTTTTCGAATGTAACGTCGTGCAGAAGTGCTCCACCATCGACTCAAATCATACCATAAGATCCCCAAGATGTAAGAATATGGGACCAAGTGAGTAAAACCGTCCAAACAAAGAATACAAAGGCACTTTATTGAAAACGTAGATCGAGCACAACTGGACAGAAGACAGAAACGTTCATGTGACAGCCGGCTGCCAAGAAAAATCCAGTCTTTAGTAGGGGATATGATCACCCCTGACTGCGTTGCAGAATGTACGTCTGTCCATGCTAAGGACGAGGTTGTCAAGGAGCTGTTGAGGAATCGCGGCCCATTCCTCTTGTAGTGCCAATCGCAGCTGCAGAATCGTTGCTGGCGGCTGGTAACGTGCTGTGAAGCGTATTCCGAGAAGGTCCCACACGTGTTCGATTGGATTTAGGTCCGGGGACCTTGCAGGCCAATCCATGCGTTGAATATCTTGACTCTCCAACAGCCACTGTACGATGAGGTGTAGCGTTTTCGTCCATGAAGAGGAACTCAGGACCCACAGCACCTCTAAACAGACGCACGTGAGGCAGGAGAACCTCGGTACAATAGCGGACACCAGTTATTGAACCTCCTTGGAAGATGTGGAGGCCAGAACGAATACCAAGCATGATACCGCCCCAAACCGGTCCCTTTCGATGACGTTGGAGCTGTGATTGCGTGTTCCCTGATCTCTCTAGATGTGTATACGTCCGAGAACTCGACCCCATTGCTGATGTGTCCAGTTCTTGCGTTCCTGGCACCACAGAAACCACCGTCTCCGATGAGCAGGCGTTAATGGCACACACCGTACTGGTCGTCGTGCAAATAGACCACCTTTGTGCAGCCTCTTGGCCACGGTAAAACGCGATAACGGACGTCCAGTTGTCTGTTGCATGTGCCTTGCGATTTCTCCCGCTGTCTGTCTCTTCTCGCCTGTAGGACAATATACCGGTCGTCAGCCGCCGTGGTTGCCCACTGCTAAACTCTCGGACAGCTGTTCCTGTCGTTTAAAATGTTCTCCAAGCTCGTGAAACGATGCTGTGAGCGATCCCGGACTCCTTGGCCACACTAGTCCCACTTCGACCTTCTTCCAACTTACCAATGACGCGACCTCTGGTAAAGTCATCCAGATGTCGTCTACTGGATTGCCTGTTGGCCATATCACACGGTGGCAGCAAGTCGACGTCGTTCAAACCGATGTACACCGTGCAATAGCTTTCACCGTATTGCTGAGCGTACACCGCCCGTGTGCTTTATACCCTTCCGACACTCTCCCCTCTACGTCATGCTGCATATATACGCATTCCCTACCGTACCGGACCCTAATCTATCTCCTGAGTGGTCTTTCGGTCCGTTCTGCCTGCTCGTTCCGCTGTTATGCTAATTTCTCCTTTTCTTCCTTAATTTTTCCACACCAGTGTAATTATATACTGTTTGTGCATTGTTATTCTCCTTACGCTTGTATAGTTAATAAGGTTAGCTGAAATTTTTATATGCACATTATGTTGCACCTTCAACGTTTTTTTCTCTGATCATTATACTTTTTGTCTGTGTTGACTCCTTGCATGACGAGAGAGAGAAAGAGGTAGTGAGAGAGACGGAGGGGAGAAAAAAAAGAGATAGGAAGAGAGGGAGGGAACGAGAGTAGGTAAAAGAGAGAGAAGGGGGAAGTGAGGAAGAGAAAGGGTAAAAGAGAGAGAGAGAGAGAGAGAGGAAGTGAGGAAGAGAAAGGGTAAAAGAGAGACAGGAATAGAGAGAGAAAGATGAGAAGACAGTGGTCTCTGTGCATTAGGGAATGTAAAGTATAGCCTTAAAAAGTTAATTTATTGCATCACTTACATCCCTGTTTTAAAAATCTCTGATTTACAACAATAAAATATCATATGCGGTGTGAGAAATGGAAACGAACTCCAAAAAATTCTACGCAAGTACTTGGAAGCTATTAAAAGTTTTCGGTTAGATCCCAATCTCAACAACAAATAAACGTTTTTTATTTTATTTATTTATTTTTTGCTGCGTTTTTTTATCTTTCCTTGATGATGAAGAGGGTTAAATCGGTCTTAAGGAACAAAACTGGACAGCAATGACTGCAAAAATATATATAAATTAAACATAAATTAAATATGTAATTTTAATTGAATTTAAATTAATACATATAATGTGTGTGTGCATGTGTGTGTAAAAGACAGAGGGGCTGCAATATTTTGTGGTTTACCGCAGACACAGAAATATCTAGTTACGCCCGTTTGTATAGTACCGTAAAATTTAATTACTTACGTCGCTGAAAAGCAGTAGACAAGATACGTTCTCTGAGAGAGAGTGGGTTTGTCGAAGACTTTATTCCACTCTTATGAATTTCACTGCGATAGCTAAATTCAAAATTTGTAATAGTTTATTCGCTTTTAGTGAGAACGAAAATCCAAACGAGCCAAAAATTAGTTTCTTTTTCAAGACTTATCCATCACTAATAAAATAATTACGAGAAAATATCTTGAAAAAATTGAAAATGCCCAGATTGCAAAAATATCCGTGCAAATTTTTAAAGTGAGAGACGGTAAAGAATGCGAAAATTAATCTTTATTTAATTAGTTTCGAATGGGGAGAAAGTATTTTTGTTGTGGCTGAAACAGATTTTCCAGAACTGCAATTCAAGAATTCGTGTAACTGTAAGCCCCCCCCCAACCCAAGGTGATAAATCCGATGCACATTTTGTTAAAAAAAAAAAAGATATAACAAGCAGCAACCCAAATTTTTGCCGTAGATGAATCTCAATGCATTATCGTACAGAATAAATTGATAACGAGGAACAGTACACCAATTATGTAAAAAATAGTAACTATACAATGGTCCGATTTATTGGTGTAGGAGTATATGCATAAGCGTTTGCACATTAACTAGATGACTTTTTCAAAGAAGTTAGACAGAAACTGCAAACTGAATAATAGAACGCTTTAACAATTTGAACGCGAAGACTTGACTTTGCAATAAATAGATACGACGTTATATTCATTTAAAGATAAGAGGTACCACGTTCATTGTTCACTCGGTATCCTGGTAGAGAGAAGGCATTACTTGAACTGATTCCAAATTCGTGTCAATTCGAGTGAGACGCTATCATTGCAAGTATTACTGTTGGTGATGATCTGCAAGTTTTCCCGAATGGCTATATATTTAGGGGTACAGTAGGCAGCTAATTTCTTTATATCCCACATAGGAGTAGTGGACTTGTTTTTGACTTCTCTGGATAGGGCCGTAGCTACTCTACCGTATTTTGTGTCCCTTTTTAACCCACGTCCATCCCCAACCTGATGCTCCGCAGCTCTTTCTGTCCAGCAGAATACAAAACAGCTATCTTCTGTTCCTGAATGAGAAGAGCTTTATCAGTCTCCTCCGACACCCATTCTAGGCAACACGAAATTGAAAGCTTCATCAAGTTGGCCACTGATGCAGGATTGGATATTCATTGAATCAGATACGCAGCTATATACAAAAAGCCAGGGTCAAACATTCTCATCTTCGTATGCCATAGCTTCGGCATTTAGGTTCAATTCCCTACATACCAAATGTGTCTTACAGACCCAAGAACACCGTCAAGAATATGAACTACGGTGCCGGCATAAGGTCTCCTGCATCTTTATATACTACAAGAGAGAAATACCGAAAAACCACCTCTTTCCAGTGAAGCAGATGTTTACGTGATCTCCCAAGAATATCCGGACAGCTCTAAACGATACCACATTGGAATGAGCAAGAGAGAAATACCGAAAAACCACCTCTTTCCAGTGAAGCAGATGTTTACGTGATCTCCCAAGAATATCCGGACAGCTCTAAACGATACCACATTGGAATGAGCAAGATTCTTTTGGAATCAGTCAACGAGCATAAAAGGGGGCATAAAATATGGTAAAGTAGCTAGGGCCCTATCCAGAGAAGTGAAATTCAAGCCTGCTACTCCTATGTGGGACGATATAAAAAAAATCAGCTACCTACTCTACCCTTAAATGTACCACCATTCAGGAAACCTTGGAGATCATCACCAACAGTGATACTTGCAATGGTAGCGTCTCACTCGAGTTGCCACGAATTCGGAACAGTTCTTCAAGTAATGCCTTCTCCCAACCAACGTGATACCTCGTATCTTTAAATGAATATAATGTTGTAGCTATTTTCACCGCATTCAAATTGTAAAAGCGTTCTATTATTTAGTTTGCAGTTCCTGTCTAACTTCCTTGAAGAAGCCATTCGATTGATGTGCAAAAACTTGGAAACGCTTATGTATACACTATATTGATAAAAGTCACGGGACACCTAGAAGAGAAACAAAACATAGCATTTATGGTGTCGTTCACCTTTGGCCTTAATGCATGCACTGACCCTTCAAGACATGCTTTTGACAATTATTTTTTTAATTTAAGGTTTAACGACTACCGTGTGAGCAACTCAACGGGCTATAAGCAGTCACCCGTCCCCAATTTAGGGCCACTGGTTCTAGACAGGTAAGGGAGAGAGCCAGTGCCGTGGTTCCAGACGGGCAAGGGAGAGAGCCAGTGCTATAAGGCAAACACAACATCCATGCCTCACCGGGATCCGAACTCGGACCCCTTTTGGACGAATGATCAGAGGTCATCCCTTAGACCACTGAGCCACAAGGGTGGCAATATGGTTTTGGAGCACAGCGATAGGTATGCACTTCCATTCAACACATAATGCTGCCACTAACTGTTGCTTAGCAGTAGGCCTTGGTTTCAAACTTCTTATGCGGCGCTCTAATTCATCCCATAGGTGCTCTAGGGATTAAAATCAGGGCTTTGTGCTCGTCAATCCACACACGATACAGAATTATGGTCAAACCACGCAGTAAGTCCTTGCTTTATGGCTCGGTGCATTATTCTGCTAGTACCAACAAGGCTCGGTTTCATAATATTGCCACAGAGCTGGTAGGGCACAATTGTCCATAATATCGAAATAGATGTGCTGGTTAACAGGTTTGTCCATGATAAACAACGGGCCAGGATCATACCACAAAAACCTCTCCCACAAGAGTACACTGCCAGCTCCAAACTTGACCGCAGGAACAGTACACTGTGAAAAATAGTGTTCCCCCGGCTGCCGCCATAACGACACACGACCAGACTGATGATTCGTGTATCTGGTTTCATCAGTCCACAAGACCCGTTTCCATTGATCTACGATAAATGTCTTTCCACCATGCTAAACGACGAGTAGCATTTCGAATGGAGATGAAAGGCTTATGAGCAGCTGCACGACCACGGTAACCCATGGAATGAAGTTCTCTATGAATGGTACGTCTATATACCAAGGTTCCATCATTTTTACTCACCTGTACACTGAGGTCTTGTGCAGTAAGTACTCCGTTGATTAGCTGTAACGACTCTCCTGAGTCTTCGACGACCTCTATCACTAATTTTCTTTGGTCTGCCGGTAAGTTTGCTGCTTCAGGCACGCTAGTGCCTGAAGCAGCAAACTTACTTATTCAGTACATCTAAAACAGTTGACTTGGGTATGTTTAAACACCTCTCTGTTTCTCTTATGGACAACCTTCTAACATAACACCCAACAATCTTTCCTTTCTCAAAGTCAGTTGTCTCCCGCCGCGACATTTTCACTCAACCTCACAGTGCCATATGATCAAGGTCAGCTGCAGGCTTGTTTTTATACTGTTTGCAGCTGTACCGCACATCTTAACAACACAGCGGATCTGTTCATTTGCTTTTGAAGGGGTGTCCGGTGACTTATATCAATATAGTATATATTCCTACGCCAAATAAAACGGATCACTAGTTTAGTTACTATTTCCTACGAACACAATAAGTTTTGAATTTCTATCTCAGGCTACTGATAGCACATTTGATTAGACTGTATTGACTATCCAACTGCACTTGGCAAGAGCAGACTGAGGTACAGGATATCAGCTCACAGGAATGGGGCTTAAATTTGAAAGTCGGGAAACGGGGGAGGGGTTGTATCAAAAACTGCAGTTGGCTCAATAGAATATTTGCAACACAGGCGTTTTTTTTTTTTTTTTTTTTTTTTTTCTGAAGCCATAAAAGTGGCAAACAAACTTTGGTGTTTTAGTACAACTTGTACTTCAATATTCTATTGGGTTGTAGGAAAAGTCATGACGTATTTTAGCCATGTTTTGCAAAGGTCATTTATTGATAGAAAGAACAAAGATCAATCAATGATATAATGCCCGTTTTGTTCGATAACCTTTTGCCATCTTTCAGTGAGCTGCAGAATGCCTCGTTCATAGAAGAACCTGTCTTTCGTGACAAAAAACTGTACACAGTGCTGATTTACAGCCTCTTCTGAACTGAACCCTATACCACGCAAGGACTGTTGAAGAGAGAGAAACAAGTGGAAGTCTGATGGCGCAAGGTCAGGTGAGTATGCTGGGTGTGGCAACACATCCCACCCAAGCTCCTATAATTTTTGGCGGGTGATCAAACTTGTGTGTGGTCTCGGGTTGTCGTGATGCAACACAATACCTTTACGATGAAGGAGCTCTGGACGTTTCTGGATTCGTTCAAACTATCCAATTGCCGACAGTACACATTCGAATTGATTGTTTAGTTCCGTGGTAGGAGCTCGACACCTTTAAAATCCCACCACAGTGACCGCAGAACCTTACGCTGATGAATGTCTGCTTTGGATGTCGTTTGAGGCGAAGCAGCACGTCAGGACCAAGACTGTTTGCGCAGCACATTGTTGTACACAATCCACTTTTCGTCACCAGTTATCAGTCACTTCAAAAAAAGGATTGTTTTCCTCACGTTTAATGAGCATATCGCAGATGTTTATACGCGCCATCAATTGAGCTTCTTTGAGTTCCTGAGAAACCCACACATCGAGCTTGCTTACGTATCCCAGCTTCTTCAGGTGGTCGTGAACGCTTGAATGATGGATGTGCAATGTGTCTGCAATCTCTCGTGTCGTGTAACGTGGGTTTGACTCGATCAATGCTTTGATTTGGTAGTCATCAACCTCAGTGGGCCTCCCGGACCAAGGAGCGGCGTTGAGGTCAAAACCACCAGCACGTAATTTTGCAAACCACCGCTGGCCCCGACGTTCTTGTAGAGCATCAACACCGTACACTTTACACAACTTTTCACAAGCTTGACGCACGTTCTTCCCTTTACGGAAGTAAAACAGTAAAATATGGTGAAAATGCACAGTTTAGTCTTCCATCTTCAACTTGATGTCAAATCTCCGCAAATCAACCAAATATCTCACTATTCCTTTTAGACTGCAGCTAGAACTGGCACCTGTTGAATGCTATAGCGATAACAGGGCTGCGCATGCCTCTAGTACTTGCAAAACCGCCCAACTGCCATCAGGTGCCAAAATAAGTCATGACTTTTCCGACAACCCAATACAAGAATATTGAAGTACAAGTACGCATGTTTTTTCTATTCCGTCGGCCAAGTCCGCGCCTGCTTCAGAATCGTCCGAAAAGTTAGTGACTCCCTAGGACATAATGGAATCAAATCTTACCATACAAAAATGGAAATTTATGGCAATATAGCAGTCATACTGTTCTAACTAAACCAGCCAAAGCTACATTTTGCAGTGCATTTCTAATTACAGTTATCATTTATAGGGTCCATAACCAGACGGAATTGATAGGCAGAGCTGTAGTATTGAGTGTCCGAGGAAAAAAAACGGCATTTTTAATATAACAGTTTCACTTACCCCAAACCTCGAAAGAATCCAAGTTAAATTTCAAAGTATTAGGTGTACAAATAAGTTTGAAAGAGTTTTTTGTGTGACATATACCGCTAATTTACATATCCAACATTCCCAGCGTTGTTGTCATGGAGCCGTAACTGGTCCAGAGTATAAAATGTGACACAGAAGTTTTCCCAACAGTCAAACGCACTTACACATCAGTAGGTGAAAGATGGCAAGTGACACTGCATTCGTTACGAATTTCATCAAGGAAAAAGTGCTGCAAAAGCATGTGCATCGATTTGTTCTGGGGGAGAATATTGTATCGAAAAGCACATGTGAGTTTTGGTTTAGACGGTTTAAAGCAGGTGATTTTGATGCTAGCAACCGAAAAACATAGCGACGTCCCGCAGGAGGTTGCACATGAGGAACTGCAAGCATTGTTGGATGAAGATTAGTCTCAAATGCAGAACAGAACTAGCTGAGTAACTGGGGGTAACTCAACAAGCCATTTCCAATCGTTCACGCGCAATAGGAAAGATTCAGAAGGAAGAAAAATGGATGCCACATACCTGAGCCAGGGGAACAAGGATGAGCGTATCATAAAGTGTTTGAATCTGCTGAATAAACAACACAAAGTATTTCCTGGGGAAAATTGTTACGGGTGATGAAAAGTGGATATGGTACGACAATCCGAAATGCAAAAAACACAGGGTAGACCTCAGTGAAGCAAAGACTTCGACACCAAAACGCAATATTCACTTCAAGAAAGTTCTGCTGTGCATCTGGTGGGATATGATGGGTGTGCTCTATTATCAACTATTGGAACAGGATCAAACTGCTGATTGCTACAAGCAACAATTGCTGTGATTGAACCAGGAAATCTGTTGGAAACGTCCATTCACATACAAAGGATTGCGTCTCGTAAATTACTGTATGACAACGCTAGGCCGCAAGTCTTTAAATCGGTTAAGGAAACGTTATTGACGCTTGGCTGGGTAGTTTTGGCACCCGGCATATAGTCCCGACATAGCCCCTTCAGAGTATCATTTGCTCCGATGAATTCAACATGGTTTATCTGCTCTACGGTTCCGGACATGTGACGAAGTGCAAAAAATGGATTGAAGATTTCATGGTGTCACCCGACGAAGTATTTTTCATGGCTGGAATCTGTCAGCTGCTCGACCGATGGCGGAAGGCGATAGGTAATGGTGGCACATATTTTGATTTGTAAAGGCATTGTTTTCTCTCAAAGTATGTTACATTGTCTTAAAACTATTTTGTACACCTAATACATGTCATCGTGTGTGTTCAATAGTTTGAACCTATAGCCGTAGCACAACAAAAAATGTTTGGGGGTCACAGATAAGTGCAAACTATTTGCGGGGGGATTCTTGGAAATAAGTTTCTTCAAAAATGCTCCTATTTAATTGCCATTAGTGTAAGTTGACCAGATATTGATTTGAGGACAAAATGGTGTGGTTGTTCCCAAATCAGCAGATCATTTGGGGGAAATGTACATACTGAAAATAAACATGAATTTTTTTTTTTTTTGGGGGGGGGGGCACAAAATTGCACTGTTTAGACACTATATTGACAAAAGTTAGTAAATACCCCTTAAAAAGCAAAAGGAATGGGTCCTCTGCATCATTAAAATGAGGGGTACAGCTGCAAACAGTATAAAAACAAGCCTGCAGCTGACAGCGATCATATCGCACAGTGAGGTTGAGTGAAAATGTCAGAGAGGGAGAGAACTGGCTTTGAGAAAGGAAAGATTTTGGGTTGTATGTTAGTGGGTTGCCCATAAGTGAAATCTAGAGGCATTTAAACATACCCAAGTCAACTGTTTTGGATGTACTGAATAAGTGGTGTGCCTGAAGCAGCAAAACGTACCAGCAGACCAAAAACATCGGTGATAGAAGAAGTCGAAACCTCAAGAGAGTTGTTACAGCTAACCGACGAAGTACTGCACAAGACATCAGTGTACAGGTGAATACAAATGCTGGTACCTCGGTATATGCACGTACCATTCGCAGAGAACTTCATTCTATGGGTTACCATGGTCGTGCGGCTGCTCATAAGCCTTTCATTTCTACTCGGGATGCTATTCGTCATTTAGCATGGTACAAAGAACATTTATAGTGGACCGTGGATCAATGGAAACGGGTCCTATGGACTGATGAATCCAGATACAAAATCCATCAGTCTGATGGGCATATGTGGGTATGGCGGCAGCCGCGGGAACGCTATTTCCCACAGTATATTGTCACTACGGTCAAGTTTGGAGCTGGCAGTGTACTCGTGTGGGGGTGTTTTTCGTGGTAAGGTCCCGGCCCACAGGTTATTGTGGACAAACCTGCTAACTGCACATCTACCTCTATATTCTGGACAATTATGCCCTACCAACTCTGGCAATATTTTGGAACCAAGCCTTGTTGGTACCAGCAGGATAATGCAAGGACTGTTACGCAGTGGTTTGAAGATAATTCGGTATCATGTGTGAACTGGCCAGCACAGATCCCTGATCTTATTCCCAGAGAGTACCTATGGGATGAATTAGAGCGTCACATAAGAAGTTAGGAACAAAGGCCTACTACTAAGCAACAGTTAGCAGCAGTATTATGTATTGAATTGAAGTGCATACCTACTGCTGTGTTCCAAAACCTTGTTGAAAGTATGTCTGGTAGGGTCAGTGCATGCATTAAGGCCAAAGGTGGACAACACCATACTAATGTACACTGAAGTGCCAGAAAAACTGGTACACCAGTCTAATACTTTGTAGGTTCCCCACGGGAGCACAGGACTTGCAGAAATACGACAGGGCATGTACTCCACTAGCTTCTGGAAATATGCTATAGGCAATGCACACCATACTTTCTGCAGAGCGTTCCAAAGTTCGGGTGTATTCCGAGGTCTCGGATTCCTGTGTTCGATAGCGTGTTGCATGGCATCCCAAGTGTGTTCTATCACATTAAGATCTGGGGACTTGGGTGGGAATGGCAACACCCCAACTCACATGAATGCTCCTCTAACCATAATGTGGCGTCCCGACACTTGTGTGGAGGTGCATTGTTCTGTTGGAACAGGCCCAACCCATCAGCATGAATGGGTGTACCTCGTCAGAAAGGATGCACGCATAGCATTGGTCGGTCAGACATTTGTAGACTTATCAGGGGTCCCAGTGAAGTCCAGCTAAACACACCCCATACCATTACGAAACCCCTTCACTCACCAGCCGGTACAGTTGTGACATTGCTATGTATTTTGCATAAGCTCGTCTGTACCAGTTTTTCTGGCAAAATATGTCAATAAATGCTATGCAGTGTTTCTCTTCTAGGTGGCCGGTGACTTTTGTCAATATAATGTATATTTGATTCCTTTATGTTTATTAACAGCTATTTTTTTCTTACAGTTTTTAAAATCCTGATATTATGACCATGTTATGGCAAGTGTTATGTTCATTGTCGTACAGGTCAAGCCAGTTTGACATGCACTACACATTGCATTTACACTGTTACTGTGAAATATGAACAGAATTACAAACAGACATGGTCAGTAATAAAATTTTATTCTTAACAGAAGCAATCTTAATCACGTGTTGTGGCTTCATAACAGGTTTTCGATTCAATACAATCTGACAAGGAATATTTTCAAATACTATTTTCAGCAGCCAATACTTTTTTGTGGGAGAAAATGCCATTTATATGGCGAAACTGTGAAAAGAAGATTTTACATGGTTATGTGAATTATTATCTGCAAGACTTCAGAATGTACAATCAACACAACACCTATCAAACTGAACTCAATGTGCTTTTCAACAAGTGACATAAACTCAATGTTAAAACAGATCTTGTCAAGTGAAACACAGTTAATCACAAAACCAAATGAAAGATCTTTTTAAAAAGACAAAAAAAAGTATAAGGTAGAGTTCATAATCAAACATATCAAGATAAAAAGTTAGCAGTACAGTACGACAAGCATTGTATGAACGATGGCAGATTTTTTGATTTTAAAGAGTAATGTTTACTTACTAGGAATTGTAAAGTTTTAACAGTACATCAAAATACTACAAAACACAACTGTATAATGTAGTTAAAAAAATTTAATCCACATTGGTAAGTCAGAGCAATATAGTGAATGTATTTTTCTGTGAAGCAAATTTCAAATTTGTTGAAGTATATCACACATTCTGAACATTTTACATGTGTACACTGCAATAGTTCCCCTTTGTTACAAACTTTTTACAATTTCTTACAACAGTATTTTTTTTTTTTTTTTTTTTTGATTGGAGGTTTAACGACCACCGTGAGCAACTCAATGGGCTATAAGCAGTCGCCCGTCCCTAATTTAGGGTCACTGGTTCCAGGGAAGGGAGAGAGCCAGTGCCGTAAGACAAACACAACATCCATGCCTGACCGGGATTCGAACCCGGACCCCTTCGGACGAATGATCAGAGGCCAACGCCTTAGACCACTGCGCCACCGGGGCGGCAACAACAACAGTATTTCAAACATCAAATAAAAACCACCAGCAAATGACATGGCTTGGTGGATATAATGGCGATCCGTAGCAAAAAAAAAAAAAAACTCGTCTCTCGTGTACGGCAAGCTCCAGTCGATTTGCCAAGCCTTAAATGTGAAACCTGAAACAAAATGTCCGAAGCTTTGAGCACTTTATACAAAAATTTTGCTTCTCTATTTTTCTCACATTTTTAGTGTAAAAAGTGTTGATAAAATTATAGTTTTTAGCGTACCATCAAAAGTACTGCCACTTCCCTAATATTGCCTCTTTGATTGCATCAACATACTGTGCAGGAACCCAGTATATCCAGTACCTAGATGCTTCTGTTGTACCTAATTGAATACCCTGAAACAAACAGAATAAAAAAAATCACAATTTTAAACATCACTGTACTTAAAAGATTAACATACATAAACGTCACTATGCTATTCTATGATATTCAGAGGTTAGCTCCACAAAATAAGGTAATCTGCCAGATTAAAGTTTAAAACTGATGACGCTAGATTTTACTTTGATGCAGCACACATTCATATACAGCAATCTTGGTACACAACTCGATCTTCACTTGCATCCACCGAACACGAGACCTTTTGTGCTTCATACTCATTTTTCCAGACATTAGTTCTTTCAGGAATTCCTAACTTTTCCTGCCTGTTAGTCTGAATGAACTCTCTTAGCAAATCTCACCACTTATTCTTTCAACATAGCTGAACCACCTCAGAATACCCCCCCCCCACACACACACACACTCTTTACACAAAGTTCATACTCTTCTAAGCAAAATAAATTCAAGCACTTTTCAAGGAGATATTGAACATAATATTCATATACATGCACAAAAGTGCCATAATTGAAGTTTGCTACATGGCTAACGTTATGCTTTCGTTGACTCATTAATGTCAATCATTTTACTGTTCTACACGTTCTGCATTAGTGTAGAGATTCGAGACATCACCAGGACAGATAACAATTCAATTATGTTTTTCACAAAATAACATCCATTAACAGTATTATTTACATATCAGTACTTACTCTGCCTATGGCCGCATCCTTTCTTCTGGTATATGATTCATCATTGAATTCTTTGCAATTGTACATCCATGTACAACTCTGCTGGGCAGATTCCATTGCACTGTATCTGGGCCAAAATATGAACACAAAAAGGTGTTTGTAGTATGAAGGCTAAAAGTAACTGAAGTATCTAGACCACGTCGGAACATGATATATGAAACAATGAAGGTTAAAATATCTGAAGTATCTAGACACACATTGGAGCCTGAATATGAAACAGTACGAAGGTTAAAATATCAGAAGCATCAAGACTTTGCCAGAACTTGATAGAGATAAAACTTAAGAATAAATAAAATACTGCTATGAAAATAATTTAACTCCTGATTGGGCCAATATCACATTAATAACAACCCACAAGCAGAATGAACAGCAATTTATCTCGGAATCTATAGTTATCAAAAAAACTAAAGACAAGAACTGTAATGATAACATTCCAAGAGAGTTACATTATGCATGGAGGCATTTAATTGAGATTGAAAAGAATAAGTAAAAATGGTACCTCAATAAATGTGAGAATTCACGAGACACAGAAGAAAATTTGATTCATAGACAAGTTCGTAAACGAATGATAGAGGGCGATAGTAACAACGAGCAGCATAGATCCTGTGATGCATCACACCATGGTGGGGAAGAGTGTGGCCGACTTGTCAAGCCTGCATGTTGCATTGTTGAAGGTTCACTCTCAAGGTGAGGACCAAGCAGAATACCAGTGAAGATGGCATAACAAATGCTGAAACAACCGGTTTGGTTGTAAAAAGATTAAGCGGCGTGAACCAGGATTGACTGCATGGTTTTTACACCATTTCGTTTATTTATTCTTAAATTTTATCTCTGTCAAGTTCTGACGTGAAGTCTTGATGCTTCGGATATTTTAACCTTTGTACTGTCTCATATTCAGGCTCCAGTGTGTGTCTACATACTTCAGATATTTTAACCTTCATTGTTTCATATATCTTGTTCCGACGTGAAGTCTAGATACTTCAGTTACTTTTAACCCTCCTACTATAAAACAGCTTTTTGTGTTCACATTTTGGCTCAGATACAGCGCAATAGAATCCGCACAGCAGAGTTGTACATGGATGAGATACAATTCCAAATAATTCAACGATGAATCATATATGCCAGAAGATAGGGCGCGGCCATAGGCAGAGTAAGTACTGATACGTAAATAATACTGTTAATGGGTGTTATTTTGTAAAAAACATAATTGAATTGTCATTGGTTCTGGTGACGTCTCGAATCTCTACACTAATGCAGAATGTGTTGAACAGTAAAATCATTGACAATGAGTCTACGAGAGCATACTTTTCAAGGACATTTTAAAACCAAATTATTCTATGTGTGTGCTGCCGGTAAGTCAGTGGGTAGGTACTTTTGTCAGTTCAGACCAATAAACTTAGCTGGGACGAGGACATCTTCAATGCCTGCCTGTTACCCTCTGCCCCCCCTGTTCATTTATTTTATTAACTTTGAATTGCCCTGTTTTGATGTTTTTTGATTGATGCATTTTTTGATGCTGTCAGGAGATGGAGTCACAAGCAATTCTCAGAAGTTCCACCCTCCAGCAAGAACGCGTCCTTAACTCGTCAACAGAAGCCCATCACAATTCCCGAATACATCATTCCACTTATTTTACTACCATAGCTGACGTTTTACTCTGTAGTGATGTAACAGGGTGTCCACAGAATTATCAAACCTAATTTCCCTGACCAAATATATAAGAAATCCCTGACCTTACACAAATAAGTTTGAGTTTTTCAATATATGTGCCATGATAATAAATAAAATTGAATTGGATAATTGAGAAACTTATATTATTTAAAAGTGTTTCCGTTTGATGTATAAAGTTTCCCAAATGACTGATTCATTTAATTATTATTATTTTTTAATCGGCCACCACCTTCCCCATAGCCATCCAACTCTCACCTTTTTAATTTTAAGTTTACTCTTTTTTTCATGGTTTCACAGTTATTGAAGAAACACTCAAATAAACCCATACACAATATTCAAAACAGTTACTATAAAAATATTACAGTAGGAAAACAGTCACTGTTTTTATATTACACACCACTTTTCTTCTTTTCCCAATCTGAAATCTTCGCCTGCAATGCTGCTTCTTCCAACTCTAGTTCCTTCCGTACTGTCTTTTTACCTTTAATTCCTTTATTTCACGATAAATTTTTCTTTTTTCCTTCAGTTTTCTTTCTTCGTTTTGATGAGGGCGTCACTCCCCGACGCCGGGTTAAAACTAGTTGTAGTCTAACTGTGATTGAAATTTCCCTGACCTTTTTTGTTAAATATCACTGATTTTCCCTGACTTTTACCAACATTTCAGGCATTTCCCTGATTTCTCCTGACTTTTACCAACATTTCAGGCATTTCCCTGATTTCTCCTGACTTTCCAGAATGTGGACACCCTGTGTAATAGCAAAGGTACCAGCTGTCCAAGCACTCCCCTGCATTGAACTCAAATTCTGCACTATTCGATCAGCTCGCTGTTGTTTTTTTTATCAAAACTACCCTAGGTATATAGAAATCTCCTATACAACTTTTTAGCACAAATAATTATTGGGTAGGCCAAAAAGTAATTGCATTTTTTTCTGTGTAAATGAAAGGCAAATTTTGAATGGGAAACAAACTTTAGTCAACAACGTATTGTCCATTTTGTTCGATGACCTTCTGCCATCTTGCAGGCAAGTTCATGATTCCGAGCCCAATGCATCTCTCCAGCACACAAATGATGACTATGTCTCTTCTGAAGTACCTAGATTTCACTGCTGTACATCAAAGTAAGAACAATTACACTTTGATACACAGCCATTCGAGACCTTTTTGAGAACTCATTATTGCTGTGAAATCCTCCAAAAGCAGATGAATTACCTGCTTACTAATTTCACTGTCTAATTTGTTTTTGCTGTCAAACATGCTTCCTAAATAAACAAATTCATTCACCCAGTGCTATTTAGACTAATTCTGTGTCATTTAGACTAATCTTGCAATAAGTAGCTTCTTCCTCAAAACCCATAACTTTTTTTTTTTTACTTATTTATACTGAATTTGAACTTCACGCAAACTTTGTACATCCAGAACAACCTACTATGCAACAACTTACTTTTGCCATCTGCCAACAGAAGAGTGTGATGTGCACATTTTTTTAAACCTGAATGCTACTGCTTACAGCAATCTGCACATATGGATATTACCATGGCATCACGCATGGACACATCCATGAATATCTTAAACAGCCATAGTGACCATTTAGACTAATCTTGCAATAAGTAGCTTCTTCCTCAAAACCCATAACTTTTTTTTTTTACTTATTTATACTGAATTTGAACTTCACGCAAACTTTGTACATCCAGAACAACCTACTATGCAACAACTTACTTTTGCCATCTGCCAACAGAAGAGTGTGATGTGCACATTTTTTTAAACCTGAATGCTACTGCTTACAGCAATCTGCACATATGGATATTACCATGGCATCACGCATGGACACATCCATGAATATCTTAAACAGCCATAGTGACATTACACAATGCTGTCCGATGCCTGCATCAATAGAAAACCATTTCAATAAAACACCATTCACTTGTATGCTTGCTCTACCTGCAACATACATAGCTTTCACACTTATAAGCAGATTGCCAACTGTACCATATTTATTCAAGATTTTTCTCAGAAGTATCCTGCCTACCCTTTTTTGTTGTAGCACAAAATAATTAACAACAACAAAAAACAACCTCAATAAGTCATTTGTGGTCAAATTTCAAGTACATACAAATTTCACAAATTAAATTTTAGAAACATCAGCAGAAAGGCAAATTAAAAAGGCACTTTAAAAATCCTGTTTTCATTGGACCAACATCATTTTCACCAGTGTAGGCAAATCAGTGAAATTTTAGCAGTTTCTTGCTGTTCATACAGTTATGTGCTACTTATGCAGCAAGCCTACAAAGTTTAGCCTTAGTTGAAAATTTTTTTACCAGTTCCAGTAATATCACTGCCTCCAGGAAAAAGTTATGCAAGTGCAAAAACTTCACTTTGCCAAGTGTCATGGTATATAATGGAAAAAAATTCTCTTTGATGGGGGTTGCCATGTTTGCAAACTGCATTTTTTTTTTTTTATTCCAATAGTGGTGTGGTCTGTTGAGTGTAATCATAAATACAAAAAAAAAAAACAGCAACAATATCAATCTCAAAAAAAACCTATCCACATGAACAATAGTAGTAGTAAATAAAAAGGGGAGGGGCTAACCCCAATTTACAACTGCATCTGACAGATGACACCACAAACACTTATAGAAACAACTGAATGAAAAAGAAAGATTACTCACATGTCAACACCCATTATGGGGAAAATTCCTCCACTACTTCCACTATTATATTGAAGAAAAGCATGACAGTTGGTAGGGTGAGGTTTTCCAAAACTTCAGATTTCCTTGGAGATAGTAATTAATGCTTGTGATGACGAAAATAAGACAAATTATATTTTCACTAGTTTCAGCCTTGCAGCAGTGCTGACACAGAATCAAACATAATGGCTGAAATTTCAACAAATCTTCCTGAACTGGCAAATATGAAATTGGACTAGTGAACTAAGTTAAGATTTTTACCCCCCCCCCTTTTAACTTATTATGAAAACAATGTTTTGAAAATTGAATTAAGGAAATTTTCAAATTGGAAATGTTCACAAAGAAAAGAAATATTAAATTGTAAAATGAAGAATGAAATCTGACAGCCAAACAGGTTTTCTTTTGAGGTTTTTACATTCTTATTTCAGTTCTCTTATTTGGGGCACTACAATGTTATCAAATTAAAAAAAAAAAAAAAAAAAACTAATCTGCCAACTACAGGCAATGAAACTGACACACTATAGCAGAATGTCAATTATTTTTCAATACAACACACAAAATCTGCTTCACTGCTTGTCTCAGTCCCCATTACCTACAGGAGAGAATTATGTATGGAGGAAATGAATACATGATCAGATTTTTAGATACTTACATTTGATATGTTTAAACTCTGTTAAATAGATTTACGATCATGTTGAATCAACACACAGTTCGTTTTACTGTTTACTTCCAAAATTAAGAGATAAAGCAGTTATTTAACATGAGATATGGTACATTTTCATAAAATTAAGACAAAGTAAAAAAAAAAATTGAATAGACTGAAGAATCTAGCTATTTACTATTAAAGATCAATACACAACAGTTGTTCAGTAATTTATGTACAGAAGACAAGTTATTGCAAGAATTCTTGTACATCTTAATTTGCTAAATTGTTGAAATTCAGATATCTCACCTTTCATATAAGATTGACAAATTTAAGATTCACTCATTCTCACATTGGCAGCCTACGGTTGTGAAGAATTAAACCTTAAAAACATGCAGAAAGATACATATGAAATGTGGTGCTATTGGCAAAACTGCATATTTCCTTGTATAACAGAAGATGAGGTGCTTGGAAAAAAATTTGAAGGTATAAAATTCTTCAGGGAGAGGGGGGCATTTGACCAGCTAAAAGCAGTTTTGTTTTTGTTTTGTTTTTTGTTTTTGCTTTAATAAAAAATAGGAATTAAAGTTAGCCAAATGGAAGGACACAATCAGTGATCTCTTGAATATAAAGATTTCTTATTGCTCAGAGTGCCAAACTGCAACAGTTTTTTTTTTGTAATAGTTAAAAGCAAAGCCTCAGACAGTTACGTGATAGAAAAATACACAGCACTTTTGGTAAGAACAACTAATACAGAACATGCATCAAACACTTCTTTCCGGTCGTCAAGAGAGATAACATAGGACAACTGGATACACAAAAAGACTGGTAGAACAAATGTACCATATACACTTTGTCTACAGATTTTAGCCTAGATGTCCACTGCCTACAAAAACAAGTGGTCTGGGAAAGGTTGGCATTACAGTTTCTAAATTGTGTGTTACTATACTGATATCCATTGCACACTGATGAACAATTAGCAAGTCATAAGAAATGGTTAGAGTGTGGATTAATTGATCTACATTAAACACATAGACTGCCAAGGCCTATTTAGGCAAATTTGGTCTCCGATGCCAATTTGAGTTAGGCATGTTAGATACATCTCCAGTAAATCAGAACCTGGACAAAACATGGGTCATACTGCTGAAGTTGTGCCACACTTGCTTGAGGACTACTTGGACAAGGGATATGCTCTGTATATGGAAAATCTTTGTAATTCCGTTGCTCTGACGAAATTTCTGTCTGCTCGAAAAACTTATGTGGAACATTATGCCCCAAAAGATTAAGTGATATAAAAATTGAAGAAAGGGGAAGTTATGCCTTGGCCATGTTGAGGCTACATCACCAACTGATATAAAAAAACAACAACGCTCGAGTAAGCTATGTCGGGTATGTACAAGAAATAGAAAACATCGAGGCACACGCTATTATTGCCCAGTGTGCCAAGGGAAGCGCTCTTTGTGCAGAAGAACATTTCAAGAAATATCACAAATAAACAATATTATTTTCACGAGTTTTAGTAATGCACTTTTCTTCATGTATTTCTGATTTTTTTATTTTTTATTTTGTGAATAAATTTTTTGTTTTCCGACACCATGGTTGATTTTTCATTCTTATCCCGGAAGTCCACTATCCATCAGTTGCATACATCTGCTGGAAATACATTCGTAGATGTGCCTGAAAGGCAAGACATACCACTCCCAAGTTGAATTGTATATGGTATTCTGCGCCAGATCACCAAATATGAGTTAACTCATGTTTGGCAGTCAACATGTTAAAATCTGACATCTGGGGTCCAAAACAATGCCATGCTTGGAATAAGTAAGCAAACAACCATGGCCAACACATGGTGAATAATCACAGCCAGGTAACTATGTTTCTTTATGAGTCTACAAACCCAGAATTCCTGTACGGATAGCATATTCTTAAAAGACTCTCCAGACATTCTCCCCTTCACAACTACAATGGGCTGACAAACTAACCATAAAACTGGTTGGTTAACTCTTGACCAAAGCTACTTATACTACACAGCTGAGTTTTTTAACCGGGTGAAAAGTCAGAACATGTGACAAGAAAGTATGAATGTAGCAAAAGCATGAACAAGATGGAATTGTTCACTGTAATCTATTTATGTAAATATTTAAAGCACACCACTGTATTAACAATATAAATACATATAATAAATTACTGAATTCAAAACAAATTAAGACACTGCTTCAAACACAGCTTTTCTTCATTTCTTTTGTACTTCAACTCAATTTTCCTTTTGTGTTGCTTTTTTCTCATAAAATTCCATGGCCACATTTGTCTTTTGTTGACTCTGCAGCTGCACAGCGATCTTTGCTTATTTTTTTTTTCTGTTGATATCATTCCCTTCCCATTTCTTCATGTCACTTTTCTTCTTCACTCCCCCTTTTATTCCCTCAAATGACAATAAGTTACCCATTATGCTGAAAGAACTTTGAGCCTAAGAACCATGAATGAATGATATCAAAGTTTGCTCTACTTTAAATAAACGGTGCAACTTTCAAAATATGAATGCTTTTGAACACCGTGAATCAGTTCAAACAAATTTTCAAACTTCATCACTTCCGTTTTGGGGAAACTCCCCCCCCTTCTCAAGCTTAAGCGCAAACATTTATGGGGGGAAAGTAACATTTAATAACAACACAAGATAGTGAGAACATGACAGGAACATAGATTGAGAAAAAATCTTCACTTCGCTCCGACTTACGTTTTCTGAAACTTTTCCTTCCATTTTTAAGCTGAAATGCAGTATTTGCAGAATAAAAGGATATAAGAACATCACCATAAAAAAAAAAAAAAAAAAAAAGATTACGGGAGAAATCTTTGTTTTGTTCTAACTTCCGTTTTTGAAAGTTTCGAAGGACTTAATTCTGTCCTCGAACAGAAAATCAACCCCCCCCCCCCCCAAATTTCTTGTGCACTGATTGAGAGAACACCCAAAGTAATAACGGAAATGGCGGAATTCTTCAAATCCACGGAAGAATCTCGTGCCTGAAAAGGCTACAGGGAAATCATCGTGCCGTCTTAACTTCCATTTTTGGAAATCGTTGCCCACAATTTCATGCTGAAATACAAACATTTATGCAATAAAATTATATTTTACAACAATACTGAATGCAGGCAACATCATGAGAAAAAGAATTACAGGAAATTTTTTTTTACTTCATTTAATTTCTGTTTTTGAAAGTTTTGAAAGAGGAAATACCAACCCCAGGGGGAAAACAACTCCCCCCCCCAAATAATCTTCAATTCTGCATCAATCTCAAGAATTAACCCAAATGATGACGAAAAAAGTGGAATTCCGCAAAAGAATCTCGTGTACGCCTGTGACCTACACTACTTCCATGGTAGCTTGGCCACAATGGGCCATGACCTGGATATTCACAAACAAGCATCATACATGAACATACACAATAAACATTTTCTGAAAATTTTTGCAAGACAACCCAGCACTTAATTTTTATCCATACGCCAATTAGAATGATTTTCCAGTACTTCTAATATTGGATTTCTTTAGTAAAAGTTCGCTATTGAAGGTTAATTTTTTTTACATGCATTAATGCAATTGCATTTTTGGACTTACCGTTAATTTGGCGAAGATTCCAAGAACACTTCCACAGCACGTGGATCCTCGTTTTCCCCATATTTCCGTTATGTAGATGTGGCATGGGCATGGGGGCTTTTTCATTCAGTTGCTGGTCCCCACTTCAGTTTTTTCACCCGTTGGTTTTTAATTGGCCTCGTTACTAAATGAATTTTTTCCTTTGCTGCTTCCTCATATACTTCTATACATGTTTTTACTCCGAGTACTTTCGGTAACACTCCGTTACAGTCATCTAGGGGACGTTTGCTCCGACCAGCACGGACCCTGTCAGTAGAGCTTTTGGGTGGTTCTCGCGGGCTGCATCTGTTAGCGGCTATCGCTTCCTCTTGGGCGTTGTGGCGCCATCACTTGTTGGTCACAGATCTCATTTTTCGAAATTTCCCATTTTTTTTTGCTCAATTTTAATTAAATTCCTACAACTGTTTCTTAAAATATTAGGGTCATTATGGTTGCAAACTTTTGCTCTATTTTTTTCTATCATAACACCTCAGAATAGCAGAGTCGGTAATGATAGAAAAAAATAGAGCAAAAGTTTGCAACCATAATATGACCCTAATATTTTAAGAAACAGTTGGAGGAATTTAATTAAAATTGGGCAAAAAAAAAAAAAAAAAAAGATGGAAAATTTCGAAAAATGAAATCGGTGACCAACAAGAGATGGCGCCACAACGCCCAAGAGGAAGCGATAGCCGTTAACAGATGCAGCCCGCGAGAACCACCCAAAAGCTCTACTGACGCGGTCCGTGCTGGTCGGAGCAAACGTCCCTAGATGACGGTAACGGAGTGTTACCGAAAGTACTCAGGTAAAAAAACGTACAGAAGTATACGTGGAAGCAGCAAAGGAAAAAATTCATTTAGTAACGAGGCCAATTAAAAACCAAAACTGAAGTGGACCAGCAACTGAATGAAAAACCCTCCATGCCGCATCTACATAACGGAAATACTGGAAAAACCAGGATCCACGTGCTGGAAATGTTCAACTTGGAATCTTCGCCAAATTAACGGTAAGTCCAAAAATGCAATTAGAATGAGTGCAGTGCAATAAACAAATGTGATCTCCTTTATGAGAGCAAAAGTACTGTTTTGTGCGTGTGTGCAATAACAGCTGAGTAATGGTCGTATACAGTCTATTCATACAGGGCTACCTGGTTTTGTTACATCTTGTGGAATAAGAGCTGTAGCACTTCAACTTTAATAGTGCTCCATTTTATCTACATGCCAAAAGAATGCAATCAACTCTTGAACAATGTTACCAGCTAAACTACATACTACATCTTTCTAAAATAACAACTTATGTGAGTCTCAAATCTCCTTGAATGGCAAATGAAGACATTCACTGAATAATTGCCAAGCTTCAGCACTCCATTGGGAGACAGTCTGGGCCATGGTGAAAGCTAGAAGGCATTGCCAAGACTGAAAAACTGAAATTTTTTCTCTACACCCCTTCTCCAGGTCTTCAAATCATAACAAATTAGGACTGAGCTCCCATTAGCCGCGTTTATCTTTGTTTTTGTTTTTTTTATATATAATCACACCCATTCATGTGTGTTTGTATATATATTTATTGAGCTACACACCAATAAGCAGTGTCTCTCAGTATGGCATCGGGCCGCCATGTTTGCTCAAACAGCATGCCAGATGTCTTGGCATGGAGTTGTACAGGTTTCTAATGGTGTCCTGCAATAAACCATCCCATGCAGGTTGAATCTTCTCACACAGTTCCTGCAGATTGTGCGGTAGGGGTGGATCGAGTGTGGATAGTGCGCCCAATAGCATCTCACAGATTTTCAATATGCGATGCGGCTGGCCATGGCAGTGTCAGTGTCCTGAAGGTAAGTTCTCAAGACAGCAGCAGTAGGTGGACAAGTGTTGTCCTGTCGAGAAATCGCACCGGAGTGAGCGTTCAGAAAAGGTAGGGCCACTGGTTGTAGGACCTCATTAACGTAACGTTGGGCTGTCAAAGTGCCTGTAATGAACACCAAAGGTGCGTAGGCAATTGCACATCACACCGTGACACCAGGCCTTCTAGACGTGTGACGCTCGACATCAAACCATTCATCTTTGCACTGACCACGGTGCCTTCACACACAGGTTCATTGGTCGTCTCCTCCAAGACAAAAGCGGGACTCGTCACTGAAGATCCACTGCTGCCATTCCGTGTGGTTCCAAGACAGTCTGGCCCTACACCATTGCAGTCTTTGGCGATGATGCAATGGTGTTAAGGGCAGTTGTTGTAATGGCTTGCGTGCGTGTAGTCCTATGTCACACACCCATCAGCCAATGGTGTTGGCACTAATCGGACTATGCAGGGAAGGCACCACTGCTCGCTGAATATCTACAATTGTGGCTGTTGGGCTACTCAGGGCATGTCGGGACAATCCGTCGGTCCTCTCTCTCCATGTTTCACCTAGGTCTCCCAGACCCTTCCTGTCACTGCTGCGTGCCTTGTTCTATCCACTGCCATCAACAGCGTGCTATGGTGATATCCGCACGACTGATAAGGCGCAATATGGCGGTAAGATCATCCCCGCTTCCCAGAGCCCGATGATGCGGCCCCTCTCAAACTCCTCCCAACTGCTCGTATTGCTTCCGAACTTATCTCCGAGGCATACTTCACTTGCAAAGGATGCAACCAACACAACAGCACGAGTCAGAAGGGCAAGCACACGCAACAGGACGATCTTATATAGCCAGTCAGGCACAGCAGCACTACGACCCCTCCTTGCTTGCGTCACATGTGTGGTCAAGCGTGACATTTATGACACAGCAGAAACCCGTATTCAACTAGGTCTTTGTAGAGATGAGTTAATGCTGTGTTTTGCTGGTTCTTGAAAAAGCCAAAGCTCATCATTTACAAAACTTTCTGCATTCTTGCATGCTCTTCTCTGCTTGCTTGCTTTTTTTTTTTTTTTGTTCTAGCTCTTGGCTCCCGTTGAAAATGCTTCTTAATTTTGAGCATATATATATATAGTGAAATCTCGAAAATCCAGCATGCAGAAAACCGGCAACTCCAGAAATCCGGAATTTTTCTTATTTCGTTTTCGTGAGAACATCCGATGTTTCACCAATGACCATGGAAATGTCCCGATGTACCGTCTCAACAACACATTGTGAGATCATCCGATTTCCGTGTGCGAATTGCCGATAGCCGCCTACATGCAACGACAGGAGGTTTCTCAAATTCGTCGTCTCATTGGACCGTGCTGAAGTGATGCGGACCAATGAGACGATGAATCGGCATGTACGTTTGAATTTGAAATGTGTGAAAAACGTGTGATGAGGATCTGTGCTTGGTGGCAGTATGTGGATTCGATCGTGTAATGACATCCACATTGGCCTTCATGATGCATCGCGGAAATCGCCTTCGTCATGTATCTTAGTTACCGAATTTTACATGGATGTTACGAAAAACCGTAACATCCATGTAAAATTCACATTGTGTTTTCGAGATGCATCAATACATCGCCCAGCCCTAGCAGTTGCTCTGGCTTTTTTTCTAGTTTTTGTCTAACCATTTGCCAAATTCATTTTTTTCCCCTACAGAGTTTTTTTTATAATAAATAGTACAAAAAGGTAATTGCCAATATTTTCGCCAAAACTTTTTTATCCATCACCAAAACGATGTTTTTTCACAAATTGCAAATAATACGATTGGCAGCATGACCCCTGCTTATCTATAAGGCATAGATGAGCAAATGTTTGTTAAAGTGACCTGTTACGTGTAAGTACATGCTTTACATAACGCCCGTTACACAATTTTTGGATAGCTTCAGTAATTCGGAAATTTTCAGAAATCCGGCACTCGTCCGGTCCCGTCGATGCCAGATTTTCGAGGTTTTACTGTATATATACAACGTGACGATTATATACACTGAAGAGCAACTGAATTAGAGACAGCTGGCGTTACGCAAATGTGGCGCTGTGGGTGGCCCTGTAAACGGAAACGACATGACTTATGCAGCGATCCGACAATATAAGGAGCAATGCGACGGGAATTAGTAAGAGTCGGACGCAGTATGGGTAAGACGAAGGATCTAAGCGCATTTGATCATGGGCAAATTGTCAGGGCCCGACGAATGGGCCACTCCATCTAGGAAGTCGTGCAGGCACTGGGATTTTCCACGAGCCACTGTGTCACGGGTGTACCGTGAATACATCGAATCCGGTAAAAACCATCCTTGCAAGGGCCGACTGCCATGGATAACAGAGTGTGGATGAGCGGAGTCATTGTCGGCTAGCTCGCATTATAACAGCGGATAGACGGGCCACAGTGCAAGAAATCACTCGGCAATTTAACGCTGGTGCACAGAAACGTGTAAGCAGCCGCACCATCCAGAACCATCTCCTCGCTATGGGGTACAGAAGCCATCGTCCCATGAGGGTACCGCTGCTGACTGCACATCACAGGGTGCAAAGATTAGCATGGGCGCGGGAACATCGGCACTGGACCCTAGACATGTGGGTAAATGTTGCCTGGACTGATGAGTCGAGATTCACATTGGTACATGCGGATGGCAGGAAACTAGTATGGCGCAAACCACATGAAGCGATGGACCCTTCTTGCAGAGCACTCTTCAAGCTGGTGGGGGTGGCATTCTCGTCTGGGGACTGTTTACGTGGACTGAAATAGGACCCCTGGTACGCGTGACATCGTCCCTTACAGGTCAACGTTACCGGGATATCCTGGATGACCATTTGCTCCCCTTTGTGAGTCTTCAACATCCCACTGGGGACCTCATCCTGCAAAAAGACAATGCACTGTGCCATTGCTCCCTTGGCCAACTAGGTCACCTGACCTGAATCCCATCGAGCACATCTGGGATGCCATCGAAAGAGATGTTTGAGGCTCTGATCCCCCTCCATCAAATCTTCGTGAACTGTAGGAGCTTGTTCAGGGGTCGTGGATCCATATGGCTTCCCAACGCTTCCGGTGTCTTGTCGAGTCCATGCCGAGACGAATCACCACTGTTAATAAACAGATATCTCTAATTCAATTGCTCTTCCTTTTTCACAATATTTGTGAACTCTGTGCAAAAGTATTTCTGGTTTTTGTAGAGATGATGAGTATGGGTCGGGCCAGTTAAGCAATAGATGTAAGCAAAAAATTTTTTTTTTTTTTAATATTTAAGCTTAATTTTAATGTTTCCACATTTTTGTGGGTGTGTGTATGTTAATTTAGAATTTTTAGGGGACTTAATTTTACATCTATGGCTTAGCAGAAACTAATTTTCAACTTAGTCTTTGTGGAAGTTAGTAAATGCAGTTTTCCTGGTCCTTGAGAAAGCCAAGGCTTGGCATTTTCTGCTTCTTGGTTGTATTATTGTTTTCTCCCTGCCTGTTGGCTTTGAGTTTGTTCCTTAATATTATTTTCATTCATTTTTCTTTAAGTATTATTATTATTTTTTTTCCTGCTTTGTAGGTTATTATTTCTGAGTGTTCTTTACCGTTGCTTTTGCGCGTTTTGGTCTTCAGAATGTTTTTTTATTTTTTATTTTAAAATCTGGTTTTTGCTCAAGTTTTGTTTTAAGTTTAGAGAGAGAGAGAGAGAGAGAGAGGTCTCAACAGCGTCAATGTCAGCCTGATTGACAGCAATGTTTTCACAGCAATGCATAGAACATACATTCATTGATACAAACCAGAATATCAACAAATGCAAAGTAAAATCTTTCAAATTACCTTAATATATGTCTAGCTGATATACGAAATTTATGTGATACACTGACATTTAACAACAGTTTATGGCAGGGGAAACATTGCGAGGAAATTTTTATTTACTATTACAGGAGAAATTTTTGTTTCGTCTAAGTTCCGTTTTTGGAAATTTGTCAAAAACGAAATTCCGTCCCTAGGACAGAAAACTTTCACCCATGGTCTGGCCTAGAATTATTTTTAAATTGTTTCAAAGTTAGTTGTTACTGTTCTAAGACTGATAATTCTATCCCAAACAAAGCCTGCAAGTGGAGCATGAAAGCTCGGCAATTATCGAGTGAGCATCTTTAAACGCCATTAAAGAAGATTTTAGGCTCACATGGGTCATGTGTTGCTTTAAATAATGTTATGCAACAAAGTTTTGTGTTCACCTCCAGAAATCAGGGAAAGAAACATGTAGAAAACTTCAAAGACCCTTCAGCAGTGGAGTGATGTCATGTACAAGGGTGTTTGTTTGGCACATAAGATTTCAGATAAAACAGACAAAATGTTGAAGATCCGGCAAGAGATGGAATACCATCAACTTCAGTTTCGGAGATTCTGTTTAATACTGCAAGTGCAATTGGCAAACAAGATTGCCAAATCACTATTAGACAGCAGGGATCATAGCATACTTCTGGAAAATTTTAGGTAAGAATTTTAGGAATTTTAGGAATTTTTAGAAAAATTTTAGGAAAATTTTAGGAGTGTATTTCAATAAAAACTAGATGTATATTTGTATACATCTAGTAAAACAACTTTGTATACATTGTAAAGAGTTTGCTTCACACCCTTCAACCATATATACTGATAGACTGCGCATGACATCAAAATTTCTGGCTCCAACATAAAATCACATGACAACAGTCAAAAAGATGGGTTACACCTGCTGTGCTTATGGTTGCTCTGACCGATTTAGTAAAGAAAGTTCTATGATTTTTCATGGGTAAGAAACGAATTAAATACCTAAGTCAATAAAGTTCAATTACTTAACCAGAAACTTGCAGCTATTGATATAAAAATATAGTAACTTAAGAAAAAAAATGGAATGCATGTTCCAAATTCTTCGCAAATGTTCATCACATTATAAATCACAAAATGTAAACAACACGATCATGCATGTATATAGCTCATAAGTAAACTTACCTGAAGAGTTTTCATTATATATGAGGTGCATTCACATAATACACCGAAAACACTGAAGTTCTGCAGCGTAAATTAGTAATCATAGCAGCATTTGTACACGAAATTTGGAGTCTGATGATGACGTGCCCAATGTTTGAGCCATGGCGGCTTTGATGCAGCTATTGCCAATGCGCAGTCCATTAGTATATATGGTCGAAGTTCACACCCAAATTTTTTGCATAACGTCTAATGTCTAAAGTTTAAGTATGATTTACTTCTAATGTTCAGTTCTTATCTTTTCACGTGTTATTATCATATTCAAGTATATTTACCACATTCAAGTTTCACTTTGAACATTAATATGCTGTTGAACCAGAAGCAATTCACGATTTTCACAGTAAAGTTTTCAGGTTTCACATTAAACTATAATATCCTAAAAAGGTAATTGAAAACCAAGAACTATGTACAATTGTTCACTGAATTACTTTTTTCATATTATTGTTTTAACCTTTTCCCGATTAGCCTATCTTTTTCTGCTTCCACCACAACTAATTTACTTTCAGTTTTCTTTATTTCAGCTGAACCTTGTATGATCAAGTTAGAGGCAACTGCTATTTCAACAGTATTTTGTTTTTCTACAGCTTTTCTCATTATTTCTGTTCCCTCTTGAATTACTGCTAGGGAGGCTTCTTTATCTTTTTTAAGCCTATTTATTTCTGCATCATTTTCTTTTATTTTGTCATCAAACTCAGCTTTTCTTTTTTCTCTAGCTGCTTTTCCTTATTTTCCCTCTCTTTCTTCGAAAATAAAAGCATAACAAACAGCGCGAAAACTAGCTCATAAATAGAATATTTGAAACACTCTCAATGTATGCACTCTCAATTATTAGGGATGGTAGAGGGGAAGGGAATAGAACTGTCCAAAATTAGCATGTTTTCGTTGCGCTAGGGCGCTTAAGCACGGCTGAATTCCTTCAGATACCCCCAATGTTCAAATGATTGAAATGTGCTGATGCTCATGGAATGAAATGGTTGATCAGCTATGATGACCGCATAAAAGTTCGGGGTGGGGGTGGGGGCTTTATTTTTTTTATTTTTTTAGTTTATGCAACATTTTACATCACTCCAGTATTTATCTTGTCATCATCAACAATCGCAATGCAACTACCGCTTACGATCGCGGATATCAGCAACCGAAAATCTGCCATATCTCTAAGTGATATAACACACAGTATCCTGTTACAGTGTATTGTAATTGAAAAAAAAAGGATGTGGAAAAAAGAAACTTTCAGAAATTAAGATCATCAAGTCATGCGTTTCAAAAATCCGTTTTCCTTTATAACGTTTAAAAACATGTTTTTGCTTTTTTACCTGTAGTGTAAATAAAAAAACTATGTTGATTTTTTTCTTATGGAATCAGACGTCCGTATGTCTGATTGTCTTCATCTGAGTTCACACTTTAGCTACTGTGTACAAGTAGACCTATTTTTTCAGCTCAAAAATATGTAGTTTTGTATATATTCACAGTATAAGTCATTCCTTATTCCCACAGAACTGAATTCAGCATATGCAAAATGAAGATCATCAAGACCCGCCCAACACTATGTTTCTGATTGTCTGCTGTTTATATTCAAGAAATGCAAACATGGATCAATGGTGAATGCAGCAACTATGATTTTTATTTATTACCAAGAAAAAAAAAAGAGCCGTGAAAGCTGTAAAGCTGAAACGGATATTTCTCTCGACCCCCCCCTGCACAAAAACATTCCAATTAAGATCAAACAGCAGGAGGACGCGTCCACACAACACAACCTTTGGAATTACCTGATGGAATGGCTTCTTTTCATTTGGCACATTGCCATAAATCACCACCTGCAGCTCACTGAACTGTCAAGTTGCACCCTTCCTCCTTCACTTTAACTATAATAGAAACTGTAAAAAAAAAAAAAAAAATGCTCCCCAATTTTCGACAAAAATTAAATTACCAAATTTACGTCATGATGTTGCAATTTACTAAAATACGTTTGTTTATCTGCTGAATATTGCTTAAATCCATTGAAAACTTTTTAATTATAGATGATTTTTTTATTAAAACAGTAACTCAGACGTCTGAATAAAAACGTGTTTGTAATTCAAATAGAGTCCATATCATCACAGAAAAAAAATTTAAGGATCACTCTGTTTAAATAAACCATGGCATCTAAAAAAAATAATTCACTTGCTTTTCCCGTAATTTATAATTACTGTTTCTTTTTTTCAATCCGATTATGCAACGTTTTTTTTTTTTTTTTTTTTTTGCATCTGCTAAAGTTCCTAACGGAATTTGGCGAAATTTGCACTAGAACTTTATGGTGATGTATCTTAACTACTGTAAAAATTTTACTGTGTTATTTTCAAAATTCAGAAAAATGGATTTCTGAAAATATTCTCCTAGTCCTTTTGTGCTGTGGAAGTGATAAACAGGTGTTTGCTTTCTTCCCAACCAAGGGCTTCAGATCAGCGCTCCCAGCTGTCAATCAACCGTTGCTATGGTAACACCCTTTCTGCTGGAGGCTCACTCTGTCCAAAGAGGCACACATACTTGTCCATAATAAAAATTACCAATGCTAACTTTTAAAGTTTTAAACCGATTCAACTGGAATTTTGGAAGTGAGCTTCTGTAATCCAATTACAGTGAATGTAAAAATTTCAGCCACTTTCGTGAAAAATTCGCAAAGATAGTTTTCTTATTTTTTATCATAAGTAGCGGAAGTCTCTTGAGGGGAGGGAGGGTGGCATGCACATAAACAAGAAGAAGATGAATGTGTTGTTCAGGCATACTCCTCACTGGTGGATGCCAGCTGACTTGGTACATACGCGACCCCCTGCAAATGCTAAATGCCTCTTCTTTCCCCTTCTGTTCTCAATTGTCGGACGGACATCAAGCTCCCCTTCGACCTACTAGTAATGATCCAATTTTATTGCACTGGAAGTAGCGCCTTTTTTTTCTTTTTTTCCCCCCAGCCAAATTAGGATTTCGTGCACATCGGAAACCGCTGCCGGTGGTTTCTTTGAGAACAGAGAAAAGGAACTTTAAAAAATGAAGGGGTAACAGTAACACGATTTCCTAAAAGGGCATTTTTTTAAGCACTAATTTCAAATTTCAAGGCTTTTCAAGACGGCATTAAAAAAACACCGTTTTTCCAGGATATTCCAGGCCTTGAAAACGTAATCATGATTTTCCAGGACTTTCCAGGTTTTCAAGCACGCGTGCGCACCCTGCGTAATGGTAAATTTATTGGCGTTAATAACGGTTGTGTTTTTAATAAATAAGCTTACGAAAATTTTAGGATGAATAGCAAATTTTAGGTATAATTTTAGGAATTTAAGGAGGGTCACAAAATATTAGGAATTTTAGGAGGAATGCGATCCCTGAGACAGTTATCAGACGCACTAGACATTTTGCATGGAAGCACCTAGAGCACAACAGAGCACTTTAGCCTGTGTTGCGTGCACTTCCATTGGCATTTACAGTGCAGCAAAAGGAGCTAAGAGGGGACATTTGCACAGAATTGAAAAATATTACCAAATTGAAGGGGACATTTTTTTAAAAAGATTATGTAACTTTTGGCATTCCCCAGTTAAAGAAACTAATATGATGTCATCATATTAAAAGCAACTGGGAAGGTCAAAATGTTGTGGAGGCAGTTTTGAAGTTCCTGTTAAAGGACAATCTGCTATGTGTTTCATTGAGACTGGATCACATGCTGGGACAAGTGTATTAGGTGCAACGGAGAGCATTTTGAGAATTAGCATCTGTAGATGCTCATGACTAAATGTCAGGAACAGTAAGGAGAGTCTTTATCACTTTTTGATCAGCCAATCTATATATTGCTGCACTCATTCTGACTTGCATGTGTGCACATGCCACTTAATTTTTATCAATTTTATTTCGAGCAATTTCAGTTGCACAGCATGCACATATTATTTTATTATCATGATTATAGCGAAAGTTAAAATCGAGGCTAAATAAAACTAAATAAAATTTAACCCACCATAATGTGATACTCTTCATGGCCTTCGATGCTTTCACTCATCACATTTTTAATTGAATTCATAGGAATTTTGTCTGTCCTCTCTAAAAAATACAGAAAAAACACACATTGAAATGTGAACTTACATTCATCATATACTGCATTTAAAGATCTCTAAAGAATTTATTTTTTAAAATGCACACAAGAGTTACAAGGGTTGGACAGAATAATGTGAACACCATGCTCAGAGAAGTGACTTTTATTGCAGCTGCGTACGTTGTAATACGCAAAGGTATCCACCACATTTTGTTTGCAACAGCTTATTCCTTTTCTGCACAAAGGTTGGGAGCTGATCGCTCTAAGTATTGAGTTGCAAAGAAGGAAATGTCCGATGAAGAGGTGCCCAAAGTTGAAGCCCAGGCACACCTTTATCACTGAGACTGCGCACAACACCGGCAGGTAGGTGGCTTAAGTCAGTGGCAGTTAGCTGTCAGAAGGCGAAGAGTGTAATCACCAGCCAACATGGAAGTGGACAAGGAGCACATCTGCCATTGCATGCTGTATGGAGTTTCGTTAGGATAGCTAGCACTCCCACAAGTACTGTTAGGAGCATTACCAGAGTGTACCCCAAAGCCATAACACATCATCAGTGCCGTCATTCGTTCAAACAGTTTTGAGAGGAAAATTTTGACCCACAAGACTGTCCCAAAGCCAGAAGACCCTTAACAATGGATGTGGGCATGCTGAAGACCTTTGTGGAGACTGGCCCATGCGTAACCACACAGGAGTTGGTCAAAAACAGCTGCGGACCACCCACATGATCATTATCATGCACCTGCGTCAACTTGGGAAGGTGCACAAGAGGGGAGTTTGGGTATCCCATCAGCTCACAGTTGAGCGGAAAGCAAATTGCACAAGTGCATGCATTTCCCTGCTAGCACATGACCAAGTTGAACCGCTCTTGGACCACACTGTGACAGGTGACTAGAAATAGGTACGGTCTGATAATGTCAGGGCATGGAAACAGTGGTTGGACCCAAAAAGAGAAGCCCACGCCAACCCCCAAAGCCGGCTTACACCCACGTAAGGTCCTGCTGTCCGTTTGACGGGATATGTGGGGACTGTGTTTTTCTTAGTTGCTTCCAGACAAGACCACTATCACCGCCGATGTGTACTGCTGTCAACTAGACGATCTGCACATATCACTCACATTGAAACGACCAACACTACTGAACCACAAGGGCATCCTCCTACAGCAGAAAGGAGTGAGACCTCACACGGCACGGGGGACCAATCACAAGATCAGGGACATGGGCTGGTAGCTGCTGACACACCCAGTCACTGCCCCAAGGGATTACCACCTTTTCCGGTCATTGCAGTATTTCCTTGAAGGACAGAAATTCACCAGACAGCACAATAAGCACATGCTTACTCACTTCTTTGTGTCCAAGTGTACAGAGGAATCTTAAAAATTATGAACTGTTGTCAACAAGCACACAGAAGAAACCTTGATATAAAATAAATACACATCCATAAACATAAAACTGATACTTTTATTTGTTATTGAATAGAATGGAAAATATTATACAAAAATACCATTCATACAATATATACTACACTGGATAAACAATGAGAAAATTAAGGAGTTAAAGAGCACTCTGAAGTGCTGAAAAGGATGACGAAAAAAAGTATGCAATATGGTGCACATCAATGCCATCTTTAGTTAAAAACTACAACACATTTTGTACTGTGACCTTTCTCTTATTACACTCTCACCAGCTAAACAGATCAGTATTAAGAAATAACAAAAGCCACTAACTGAGCAATGATTGAACAATTGCTATGATTTCAATAATTTTATCATAGGATCTAGCAATGCTGCACATTAACATTTTCACTGAAATTCTATTAGGGGGTGGGTATATATAGCTACTAACAGATCCTGGAGGATGTCTGTACATCAGAAGCATGTATGCCTAAAAGAAAAATTTTTTTTTTTTTTTTTGATTGGAGGTTTAACGACCACCGTGAGCAACTCAATGGGCTATAAGCAGTCGCCCGTCCCTAATTTAGGGTCACTGGTTCCAGGGAAGGGAGAGAGCCAGTGCCGTAAGACAAACACAACACCCATGCCTCACCGGGATTCGAACCCGGACCCCAGACGGACGAATGATCAGAGGCCAGCGCCTTAGACCACTGCGCCACCGGGGCGGCTAAAAAGAAAATTAAACTTCAATGTATAACATACGTACATATATATATATCACTAAGCTGTTCTCTGAGATTCCGAGGTTAGCTCCACAAAGAAAAGACAAACTACCGGATAATTTTTATCCGATTATTTACTTACTGTTGCCATATCAAACTCCTCCACTTACAGCGATCTTCGCACACAATTCCAGCTTCACTTACATCCATCACACGACGCACACAAGATCTTCTATATTTCATGATCTTTTTCTCGTGCAGACACTCCTGAATCTGATTCTCCCATGACTTCCTTGGCCTTCCTCTGCTTTCCCTTTCAACACATCTTCATTCCTCACATGATCAGAACGTGTCTTCCCCCCCCCCCCCTCGTAAGTAACGCATTTCTCCTGCACACAAACAACTCCTATGTTTCTTCTGTAGTACCCAGGCTTCACTGCCATACATCAGAGTAGGAACAATTACACTTTCTTACACAGCTATGCCGGATCCCCTTGAAAACATATCATTCCTGTGAAAACCTCCCAAGACAGCTATGACTTTCAATGAAGAATTCACTCTCCTACTAATTTTACCATCCAATTTGTTCTCTCTGTCAAACATGCTTCCTAAATACACAAACTCATTCACTGTACCATTTAGACTTAGGCTACATTCAGTACTATCAGTTTCCTGCTGAAAAACCATAACTTTGGTTTTTCCCTTATTAATACTCAGTTTGAATTTCATGCAAACTTTGTAGATCCGGGACAACATACTATGCAACTCACTTTTGCTCTCTGCCAACAGGGCAGTGACATCAGCATACAGCAATCTGCACACACACACACATCACCAAGACATAAACCAGTATTGTCTATTTTGGCATCATGCATGCATGCATCCATAAATATATTAAACAGCCAGGGTGACATTACTCAACCTTGCCTGACTCCTGCACCAACAGAAAACCATTTGGATAAAACACCATTCACTCGTACACAAGCTCATACCAACATACATGGCTTTTACACTATTAAGTAGACTTCCAGTAACACCATATTCTTTCAATACCTTCCACAGAAGTGTCCTATTTACTCAGCCGTAAGCTTTCTCTACATCTATGAAGGCAGCAAAAACTTTCTTACTAACAGCCAGATACTTTGCAATCATCATGCGTAATGCAAAAATTTGGTTAGTGCAGCCTTTACCAGGCATTAAACCACTCTGAACATCCCATACTTTCATTGATGTAAACCTTCATACTTTTTCAGTAATGACCTTACCAAACATATTCCCTGGCACACTCAGTAGGCTAATACCACGATGTTTCTTGCAGTCAGTCTGATCCCCTTTTCCCTTATACAAGGGAACAATGATAGCATCCTTCCTACCTACCTTGCAACATCCCCAAATAGGCATCCTTCTTTCTCTTTACTGCCTCTTTAATCTCACTATTCCATCAACCATCACCTCTATTGTTACCTATTATTGTGGTACCACAGACCTCTTCAGCAACCGTAACAACACAGTTCTTAAAACATTCCCACTTCTTTTCTACATTCCTCTCACATGACATCAGCTCCTTCAGTCATTCTCTGAGTAAGTTAGCATAATGCTGATGATCCTCAGAAAGCCTTTCAATTTTTATCCTTTTCACCCTAGGCCTCTTCCTATTCCTCCAACTAACATTCAGTTTCACTTGTGACACTACCAAGTAATGATCAGAGCCAACATCTGCACCTCTCATCACACGAGTGTCAACAACTAAGTGTTTCAGATGCTGATCGTAAACAACAAAATCTATAACACTCTTTTGACCAAGAGTAAGAATTTCCCAAGTATATGTGTGGATATACTTGTGGTTGAAAAACATATTAGATACACACAAACCATTCTCAATGCAAAGTTGAATTAACCAGTTTCACCATTATCATTTACAAAAGGATCATTAAACTTACCCAGAACATTGTCAGAAATGGCATTCTTCACACCTACTCGAGTATTGAAATCCCCTGCTATTATCTCTTTAGCACCAAACTGGCTCAAAACAACTTTTAGCTCATTCCAGAAATCTTCCTTCCCATCAGAAGGTTCTGAGTCACAAGGAGCATACACTACAACAATTACTAATCTCTGAAGTTTCAATTTCAGACGTATCCAAAGAATTATCTCACTAATGCAGCTGTAATGGATCAAGTTGTTCTTTATCTTTTCACTTAAAATCACACCTATACCAGCTTGTCCCCTAACATTATCCAATACTCCAGACCACACGCTCACCGTGACATTCACTTCTTCTACCCCAATTTCCTTCTTTTTGGTTTCACTTACACACAGCACATCCAATTTATACTTATTCATCTTGCCATTTATACCTCTAGTGTTCCATACACCAATCTTACACTCACTCAACCGTGATCTCTTTCTCATGCGCCTTTCAGAATTTCCATGTCTATTCTGTGGTGGACTGTCCCTCTCAAGTGCGGTTGGTCCACCGTATCCCACACTTGAGTCATTTTTTTTTTCATTTCTTTTGTGTCTTTTTAATCGGGTAAAATAACATATTTTAGTATAGCCCAAGTGTTTTAACTGAGTAAACAAACACTTATTTTTTTCAGTGCTTCTTGTCGATCACAATGAGACTAGCCTGATATTTCATGATTAAACATTTTTTCATAGTTACTCATGTCGAGCACAATATTGATTAACAATTGTATTCCCTGTGGGCTTTGTTTCTAACATTCATACACAGACTTCAAGAAATAATGTTTGCATATTAAACAGCTAATACTTATTTGCTAGAGACAGGTAACAATTCATATACACATAGGTGTGTATGTAGGCACATGCACACGAAAAGAAAAAGTAAAGATTCCCCTGTCTTTATATCATCTTATTATTATTACTCTAATATCAACCTAATACACCAATGAGTCATTACATTATGACCACCCCCAGCCTAGAGAAATGAACACACCTGGAGACTGAACGGTGCCAAAGGTGAAGTTCACACAGCAGTATACAAACCCGAGGACTGGCTTTTGGTTAGTCGAGTGTTCGGAGTCAGAACAGAAAAGCTGCCGATTTATCGGAGTTTGATAAAGGACAACTTGTGATGGCAGGACGCCTCGGAAACGGGCACAGCTTGTGGGTTGGTTGTTCACATGCCGCTTTAGTGATTGTGCATCAAAAGTGGTGCACAGAGTCGCACATTGTTCACAGCAGCTGCAGGACTACAGTGTGACAAATCACCCGCAGCTACAACAGTGGTGATCAGAGCAATGTGTCACAGCACACAGTTTGTAGCACCCTTCTGCGCATATGCCTGCGTTGCTGAAGAGCCAGCCTGGCCTCAGGCTCACTGCACGTCATCGCCACCAAGGCATGAAATGGGCCCAAGATCGAGATTGGACCGTGGACGATTGGAAGAAAGTGGCCTGGTCTGATGAAACAAGATTCTGCTGGTGCATCACATAGACGGCTGAGCACGGATACATTGATTACCAACAGTGGCTATGGCACCTGGACGCACTGTTGGGTGGAAACAGGCAGGCAGCAGTGGTGTTATGCGGTGGGCAATGTTTCCTTCGGACACTTTCAGTCCTATTGTCCCAATAGCACAATCCCTGACGGCTGTCAGGTATCTGAACATCGTTGGGGACCAAGTTCCCCCATTCATGGCAACTGTGTTCCCTGCTGGTGATGGCCATTACCAACAGGATAATGTGCCATGCCACACTGCCAGAATCGCCAAGGAGTGGTTCGAGGAACATGCTGGAGACTTTTTGTTAATGCCTTGGCCTCCAAATTCACCAGACGTGAACCCAAGGGAACATTTGTGGTTCAAGTTGTAAAAGAGGGATCGTGCTCGCCGAGTGGCCGCTGTTTTGAATGCTAAAGGGGGACCCCTACAGCTTATGAGGTAGGTGGTCATAATGTAATGGCTCATGGGTGTAATAGTCCTAAGCATACAGGAATTGAAAAAAAAAATCACTGTACCACATCTTCATAGGTAGAGCATGGCCCTTGATTCACTTTATGGGACACCTAAAATATACTTTTATAAGGGATTCACTTTGCAGTTGGTATGCATGCCAAATATGCAGTAATCCACAGAAGTGATTTAACAAGATGTCTGGAATCAAAAAATTTAATGCCCCAATGAAGAGTTCAAGCCTGTGCACATCTCCAAAAAGCCCGAAACATTACGATTATGGGCAAAACACGTAACAATATTAACAAATAAAGGTAACTTGATCACGCTAGTTACGTTAACTGAAACTTTTACAAAATGTTTCAGTTAACGTAACTAGCGTGATCAAGTTACCTTTATTTGCCCGAAACATTACTTTGCCACCAAAAGATTCTATTCCCTTTCATTTACTAGGAGTGGGTGATGAAAGGCGAGTGTGTTATTGGAAACATGGTCACATGAGGAAGAGCAAAGCTTAATTCTTGGGAATTGCTCGGGAGGAAATCCACTGCCTGTTGGTGGAAGTGTGCTGGTGACAGTCTAACCTTTGCCCCAGCCCAACTAGCTCAACTCCGCAGGAAGGACTGTCTACACTATGTTGACATGCACATTAAAATTACTGACACAGTGCACAAAAATTTAAACACAAATTTTGAACTAAACTGTTTAATTTCCAACATTAACTTTAAATCAGAGATCAACATATACCTTTAAAGGTCTCCTCACAGCATAAAGCCTTGCATAAACAGAAGAATTCAGACAAATAATTCTCCATCAATTTTAAACAGCCATAATACAATAGAAGAGAAGTTGTCACATTACACTCGGTCAGTAAGTAATCCCACGAAGCACTCCTCGACAGATACCATGTCAGCAAGGAAAAATGACAGTTCAATCAGTAGTAAGCAAGCTTAGCCTAGGTGCCTCTCCTTAACAGAAACAATTATCGGCAGGAAAGATGAGAACGAAAGTTCAATAAGCAGTAATCAAACTCGGCCTAGGTGCCTCTCCTCCACAGACAATCATTGGCAGGAAAGATGAGAATGATGGAAAATGACAGTTCAATAAGTATCAATCACGCTTGGCCTAGGTGCCTTTCCTCCACAGACACTATCATTGGCCGGAGAGATGAGAATGGAAGTTCAGCAAGAAGCAATCAAACTCGGCCCATGCGCCTTTCCTCGGCAGACACATTCCTGGCTTCAAAGGTTTTTATGGCTGTTTCCTCATGATGAAGATAAAAATAAAAATGCAGGAGCAGCCACACAAAGAAGCTGATGAAATCTTCGTTACATGCTCTTTTATCTGACTTCAAACAATTGCCAAGGAACATGCATCCAAGATTATGCACATGCACACCAAGACGATGTACCGAAGGAAGAGGAGCCAAGAAAAAGAAGTGCTTTAAGTTAAGGCCTTTAGATTTCATTCAATGCCTCATAAATGCCCTTCTGTGATAACTATTTCTCTCGTACCCCGTAACGTGACATGCTGCAAAGATGTTATGTCATGCGGAAGCAGGTATAGAAATGGTACAAGGACTTTGCAAAGGAGGGGACTAACACTGATGACAAACTTTGAAATGGGCTGCCATTTGAAAGGAAATCCTGCAACGTGTGGATGCTCTAATTTGTGTGACAACAGATGCATTTCCTCAAGAAAACTTGCCTGCAAACTGGAAATTTCAGATGGGGTGTCCACAGTTTTGTGCGCAACTAACTGCATGATTGTAAAGTCTGTGCAAAGTGGGTACCTAAGAATCTCACAGAAGAATGTAAGGCAAGAAAAATGAGTTTCTTCCTTACACATTTGCCATGCTATCATCAGCAAGGTGAGAGAGAACTTGTCGCACCACATTTTGTCAAGGGAGACAAAACTTGGTCATCATTTGATACTATATCATCAGCAAAGTGAGGACTTCTTGCACAGCAGGGTCTCAGGAGACGAAACTCGGGGCATCATTCGATTCTCTATCATCAGCAAGGCGAGAACTTCCTGCAGCACATCAGCAAAACTAGGGTGCATTATTAGACACCAGAAAGAAGACAAACGGCCATACCACAGAAACACTAATCATCTACTGAAAATGTCAAGATATTGCTGTCAAGCCAAAAAAGTGACACCAACTGTCTTTGAGACTGTCAGGATGTGCTTCTGATTGGACCATGGTGCAAGCTTAACAGCCAACAACAATACTGTCAGATGCTTGACTTGTTGTGTAAAGCCATTTGCTACAAAGGGAAAAAAACAAAAAAAAAACCAGCCAACAATACTGTCAAATGCTTGACATCTGGAATTCAAGACAGAGATGTTCTATTGCATCATAACACCAGACCACAGGCAGCACAACACACAGTTGAATAGTTTTTGAATACGGTTGGAAAGTTTTGAAAGATCCTGCAACAGCCCAGATATCGTACGTTGCGGTTTCCACCTGTGTGGCACTACCAAAAAAAAGAAACAAAAAAAAAAAAAAACTTGGTCCATCAGCATTTTGCTACAGATGTAGATGTGAAATTGGCAGTAAACGCATGGCTGCACCATGCTTTTATTGCCAATTTGAAGAGATTTGATTTCTTCTATACTGGCACACACAGCATACAGTCATAAAAAGATCTTTGTTTAAATAGCTATGGTGACTTTGTGGAAGTTTAAAGAAGCAAAAGCAGATATCTTTGTGCATGTGTACTCTACTCAACCCATAAATACTTGTGAGCAAGGTCTGTTACTTCATATTTAAAACAGCCATTGCAGAAACCACTATTTTACAGATACAACTAAATTTACACACACAAATAAAAAAAAATCACAACCAATTCAGTTTATATGCTAGGGCACGCACACACACATTAAATGCCATACATTTTGTAATTAAAAAATAAAATAAAAATTAAAGTACCAACCTTTCGTTCCAATCCATAATTGATCAAGCTCAAGTTTAAACGTTAATCGAACTTTTCCTCCTGATTTGTTGAGCATTCCAGAAAGAGGATAAGGAGGTAAACTGTCCTGTGCAGAAGGAAATATGACACAATTAAAAAGAAAAAAAAAATCATCTAATTCTATACAAAGGCTAAGAAAATGCATTCCTCATGCATGGAAAATGAAATGTAAGGTATGACAGACATAATTGCAATATGGACATGACATAAAAAAGTCATGTTACGTTACATATGAAAATAAATTCACACACCATGCAATAAGATAGCTCACTGCTGGTTTAATAACTGTTCAAATACCTATCCATGATGTTAACAAGAGTTATTTCATTACTTTTTATTAGGTGTACAAATAAGTTTTAAAGTGTTTTAAGAAAACACAACATGTAATTTGAGAGAAAACAACAATACCCTTTCTAAATCAAAATATGAGCTATCATTATCTACCACCTTCCACCAACGGTCGGGCAGCTGATGGATTCCAGCCACGAAGAATAATTTGTCGTGTGACGTGATGAAGTCGTCAACTCATTTTTCCACTTCGTGACATATCCGGTACTGTATAGCAGACAAACCACGTTGCATCAATTGGAACAAATGATAGTCTGAAATGGCCTATGTCAAAAACTATACACCGTGTGCTCCAAAACTTCGCAGCCAAGCATCAATAATATTTCCAGGACCGATTTTGTGACATGCGGACTAGTGCTGTCATGCAGTAATTTTGCAAGACGCAATCCTTTTGCCTGTGAATGGACGTTTCCAACAAATTCCCTGGTTCAATCGCAGCAAATTTGCTTGTAGTGATCAGCAGTAACAGTTTGACCCTGTCCCAATAGTTCATAAGTTCATATATTCATATCCCACCAGATGCGCAGCAGGACTTTCTTGGATTGAATATTGCGTTTCGGTGTCGAAGTCGTTGCTTCTACCCAGTGTTTTTGACTGTTGTACCATATCCACTTTTCATCACCCGTAACGATTTTCCCCAGGAAAGACTTTCTGTGTTGTTTATTCAGCAGATTCAAACACTTCATGACACGCTCATCCTTGTTCCCCTGGCTCAGGTATGTGGCACCCATTTTCCTTTCTTCTGAATCTTTCCCATTGCGCGTAGACGATTGGAAATGGTCCGTTGAGTTAACCCTAGTTGTTTAGCTACTTTCTTTTGCGTTTGAGACGAATCTTCATCCAGCAATGCTTGCAGTTCCTCATGTGCAACTTTCTGCTGGGCGCCACTCTTTTCTAAATCACTAACATCAAAATCACCACCTTTAAACTGTCTAAACTAAAACTCACATGTGCTTTTCAATACAATATTCTCCCTCAGAACAGATTGATGCACATGCATTCGCAGAACTTTTTCCTTGATGAAATTCGTAGCGAATGCAGTGTCGAATAAATGCAGTATCGCTTGCTAACTTTCACCTACCGAAGTGCAAGTGTGTTTGACTGTTGGGCAAAATTCTGTGTCACATTTTATACTCTGGACCACTTAGGGTCACATGACAACAACGCGGGGGAATGTCAGATATGTAAATTAATGGTATACACCACACAAAAAATGCTTTATGTTAGTGGGTAGGTGGTACGATTCGAATGATGGCTTTCGGTGATCAAATTATTTTATTGCTGGAATCCTCTTTCATCTCCTTTGCTATGATGTATCCAAAGCACTACTCCACTTTGAATCACTTACCACAACCACATTTTAAAAACACAACACTTTATTACATAAAAACGACATGTAGAAACACCGAGCTCTTTGCTACACGATCACGACAACCTCTCTCTACGGAGGAGAATATCCAAGTGACGCTCTTACGCCACACATGCAGTCTCTGCAATGCGATGGGAATCTGGCGCCATCTATTAAGTCAAATAGTACATAAAAGATTGGGAATAACAAAATTTATAACACTTTAAAACTTATTTGTACACCTAATAAGATAGATATATGTCACATAATAGTTGTAACATATGATTTTTGTGCATATTTTTTGTTTTTTTACAATATACAGTTATGGTTCTAAATATGGAACTGAAAAAAATATATATATATATATTTTTGGTTGCATACCCTGACTGTATAACATTTTGCTCACAAAATTATTCAATCTATAATGAATCAACTATTGAATATTAAGAAGTCATCAGACTTTAATTCTGCACTGCATTAATACGCAAACATTTAAAACCCTTTGGTTTTATTCAGAGTAATTCCCATTGCTTTTATATGCTGATTTTACTTTGTTGTGTGCATGTCTGTGTGATTCAAGGAGCACAGTTAACATTTAATAGCTGCTGCCAGATTATAAAGTTGATTGGTACACACACACACACACACGCTGGATCTAGTTTTGTTTTTGTTTTGTTTTTATTGGAGGTTTTAACGACCACCGTGAGCAACTCAATGGGCTATAAGCAGTCGCCCGTTCCTAATTTAGGGTCACTGGTTCCAGGGAAGGGAGAGAGCCAGTGCCGTAAGACAAACAGAACATCCATGCCTCACCGGGATTCGAACCCGGACCCCGTTCGGACGAATGATCAGAGGCCATCGCTGAGACCACTGAGCCACCGGGGCGGCGGATCTAGTACTTGAAATTAGTACAATTATTAAACAGTTCACTTACACAGTTCATTTTACACAAATAAAAACTTTCATAAGTCGTTTGCTGTGTTTGATTTCATATTGTGGAAGTCAAATGGCTGATTGGCACCAAAGGGTTTTAAACATCTGCGTATCAATAAATAATTGAGTTTAAGTCTACTGGCTTATCGTAATTCAATAGTTGAATAATCTGAGTGATTTTACTGCTTTCTTGAGTAAAGCCAAAGGATAAGAATAATTATGCACAGACTTTTTCTTTCAAACAATGCTAAATTTTCCCACGACACAGAACATTTTGCATGTATGTTCTCATTTTCATAACATACACAGTGTGGACAAAAGTGATTGGACACTAAGTAAATAGAAATACACAACAGAATTTACAGCAGTAGCAGGTAGGTCCTCCATTTGCAGAGGTAACCACCCGACGAAGTAAACTGTCCACAATTCCACAGAGTACTGAGAGTGGGATGTTCCTCCATTCTGCCTAGAGTACATCGACCAACTCTGTCAGCGAAGAATATTGTGTTGGTCTAGATCTCACCCATCATTTAAATTCATCCTACAGGTGTTCAATGGGATTGATGTCCGGGCTCTGAGCAGGCCACTCCATCCAGGAGACCTGATTTTCATCATACCACACCATTGTAGCCCTGGAAACATGACCAAGGTACGAAACTAAAAAATTTGCTGTGTGCTAAATGGCCAGTGCAGCTAAAATATTTAGGCAGAGGAAACATAGTGTTAAAAATAAAATTACGATTACAGGAAAAATCTTCAATGTGTCCAACTTCCGTTTTCGAAAGTTTCAGGTGGAAAGCATCCTTCACCAGTATCAATTGCCCCAAAATTTCTGTTCAGTTATGCATCAATCTCGAAAATAGCGCAAATTACGCCGGAACAGGAAAATTTCTAGAAATAATTGATTTTGGTTATTAAAAACAACCAAAAATAAAAATATGTGGTATTATATAATAGAATAATAGTTACATACTATATGCACTACTGTTTCACACATTATATACGTTCCATGCGTTGTGTGCATATTTGCAGCAAAATCATCTTGCCATTTATATATCATATACGACTAGGAATATTATTACAAGTTTCAATTATTATATCATCAAGGACTCACCTTGTATCAGTATTTCAAATTAGTAAGCTTCATTCTGTATCTTGAAATAAAAATATGTATCTAGCATGTCATTAGCCGCATAGAATCTTCCTATTGTAAATAGGCCTAATTGAAATTTGCGACCAGGGTTTAAACTCAAATAAAACACGACTATGGATATCATACAAAGAGACTGAGAAAGAATTATATACAATGCAATTAAAAAACCATTTACCATCAACAGGTGTCATCAATCTTTAAAAGAAGGAATGGACACAATCAATGACAATCTAAACAGACATTAAATAAATTTTCATCAATTACTGAACAATGCCAGACAACCTCTGCAACATGCACACGACTCCACATAAACCACCGGACATGTTTCGGTACGACTGACTTTCGGCCATTATCAACGGTATGCATCCTGGATCAATGTTCAAAGTTGTTATATATCTACGTCACCTCGGCATCCCCCCGATACAGTTGCTCCACATCGACGTCTTCCGTCATCGTTACATATACTTGTATTCACGTGTGAGCCACATCCACGCCATCTATTGGGTTAATTTCGGAATTGCTGCAGCTGTTCTTATTTCGTAAGTATATATTATTTCTTTTATTTTCCTTTTTGTTGTTATATTTCGTATTATTTTCTTCTTGTATTAGATATTTCCACGAATATGGGATATCTTTCGGAGTAGACATATTGCAATTAGAGCTTTGGTTTTTCTCAATTGTTATAGCTTCAGACCACAAAATTTGATTATGTTTATTGTGGGAAGTTAAGATTTTACTATTTTCCCCAATCGGGTATTAACTCATTTATCATACAATGTTGTATAAGTGATGTTTTTTCTTCCTTTTTAATCCAATTACTATAGTGCTCATTCAACCTCGTTTTAAACCTTCTTTTAGTACTACCAATGTAATATTTGTCTTGCTTATTTTCCTTTGGGTCTATTGTAGGAATCGTGTACACACCTGCCTTATTTAGTGGATTTTTATTGTAACCACTATTTGTCAGTAATTTAGAATTATCAGTAACTATTTCAGCAATTTCAATATTGTAATCCTGGCATTCTTTTCTTATAATATTGCTTAGTGGAGGTAAATAAGGGATACTTCAGTAAAATAACGTATTTCTTTTTGTTGAACTATTGTTGTGCCTCAGTATATCAGCTCTTCTTATTTTCTGATATCAAGCCAACAGGATATCCAAAAAATTTAGCAGTGTCTTTAATTCATTTTATTTCCTCTATAAGTGCAATTTTAGTTGATAAATGTGTTATAGCTCTATTTATGAATGATCTAAATGCTGAAATTTTATACCTCCATGGGCGACAGGATTTTTTGGGAATTATAGCAGGAATGTAAGTAGGTTTTCGGTATACACTGAATTCAATTTTATTTTGATACTTAAATAAAAAAATGTCAAGAAAGTTAAGTTTGTTGTCGATTTCTTTTTCATACGTTACTTGAATAGTTGCGTACATACTATTGAAGTTGTTTATGAAGATCTCCATACCATTTTCCGAGTGCGGCCAGAAGATCCGTACATCATCAACATATCGTAAATATAGTATAGGTAAGTTATTACTAGATCTGTTGTTGAATATTTTCTTTTCTATGTCTTGCATAATAACCTCGGCAAGCAAACCAGATATTGGTGATCCCATTGGTGCGCCACATAATTGTTTACAAATTGTATCATTGTAAGTGAAGTAATTATTCTCGGTTATGAGCTTGAGTGCACATACAATGCTTTCAATTTTCGAAAATTCGATCTTTTCTTCTAATCTTTCTTCAATTAGTTTAATAGCATCTGTTGTGGGAGTGTTTGGGTACAATGAGATGACATCCATACTATACATCAAATATTCGGCACCGTCAATAGCTTTAATCTTGTCGATTACTTCGGTTGAATTCTTCACTGTATATCTAAGATTGCAATAATATACTTTCAAGTGGTTATAAAGGCTTTTTTCTAATCTGATTGTTGGGGCTTTATTTTTATTAACAATGGGTCTAATTGGTTTATCACACTTGTGGGTTTTTAGCTTGCCGAAAATGTGAGGCACAGATGCAGCAATGGGAGGGTACGCACTCTTTTTAACATCATCTGGAAGTGACATATGGTCCTTTATATGTGCCATTCTACGCAAAATATTATCCGTAGGATCATTATTTACTGGGGTGGCCTTTAAATCGTCAATAGCATCTTTCATTTTTTTTTATTATAATCAGCTTGGTCCAAAATTATCAGCTGCTTAGATTTATCGGCTAAAATACATTTAATGCCAGGGTTATTTCGTAGTTCACGCAAAGCTTGTTTTTCGTATTTAAGTCGAGCATCAGGTATATTCTTTTTCACATGATTAATACATCTTACCATTTTAAAACGTGTAGCATCTTGCTTCTTTTTAGGAATTCTGTATATAATGTCTTCAATCTGAGGCAAGATATTTTCTATTGGCACGGAAGCAGCATATGCAAATTTCACACCTTTGTTTAAAGCCTTTTCCTGCCATGTCGTAATTTGTTCGCTTGAATAGTTGGCGAACTGTACGTTTTGGTCATTATTCTTCTTGTTGATATTATATTGATTTAGAGCCAACTAAACTTTCTATTTTATAAAAATGTTTAGTCCTACACGTAGTATGTAGTCTATCGACAGTGGCAAAGACCCTTATCATTTCAATTCTGATACTATTTTGCTCCATGTACTTTGTGCAGTCACAATACTTTTCATAACACTTTCTACTTAGGTGGCCTCCCATTGCTGCATCTGTGCCTCACATTTTCGGCAAGCAAAAAACCCACAAGTGTGATAAACCAATTAAACCCATTATTAATAAAAATAAAGCCCCAACAATCAGATTAGAAAAAAGCCTTTATAACCACTTGAAAGTATATTATTGCAATCGTAAATATACAGTGAAGAATTCAACCGAAGTAATCGACAAGATTAAAGCTATTGACGTTGCCCAATATTTGATGTATAGTATGGATGTCATCTCATTGTACCCAAACACTCCCACAATGGATGCTATTAAACTAATTGAAGAAAGATTAGAAGAACAGATCGAATTTTCGAAAATTGAAAGCATTGTATGTGCACTCAAGCTCATAACCGAGAATAATTTCTTCACTTACAATGATACAATTTATAAACAATTATATGGCGCACCAATGGGATCACCAATATCTGGTTTGCTTGCCGAGGTTATTATGCAAGACATAGAAAAGAAAATATTCAACAACAGATCTAGTAATAACTTACCTATACTATATTTACCATATGTTGATGATGTATCGATCTTCTGGCCGCACTCGGAAAATGGTATGGAGATCTTCATAAACAACGTCAATAGTATGTACGCAACTATTCAAGTAACTATGAAAAAGAAATCGACAACAAACTTAACTTTCTTGACATTTCTTTATTTAAGTATCAAAATAAAATTGAATTCAGTGTATACCGAAAACCTACTTACATTCCTGCTATAATTCCAAAAAAATCCTGTCGCCCATGGAGGTATAAAATTTCAGCATTTAGATCATTCATAAATAGAGCTATAACACATTTATCAACTAAAATTGCACTTATAGAGGAAATAAAATGAATTAAAGACACTGCTAAATTTTTTGGATATCCTGTTGGCTTGATATCAGAAAATAAGAAGAGCTGATATACTGAGGCACAACAATAGTTCAACAAAAAGAAATACGTTATTTTACGGAAGTATCCCTTATTTACCTCTACTAAGCAATATTATAAGAAAATAATGCCAGGATTACAATATTGAAATTGCTGAAATAGTTACTGATAATTCTAAATTACTGACAAATAGTGGTTACAATAAAAATCCACTAAATAAGGCAGGTGTGTACACGATTCCTACAATAGATCCAAAGGAAAACAAGCAAGACAAATATTACATTGGTAGTACTAAAAGAAGGTTTAAAACGAGGTTGAATGAGCACTATAGTAATTGGATTAAAAAGGAAGAAAAAACATCACTTATACAACATTGTATGATAAATGAGTTAATACCCGATTGGGGAAAATAGTAAAATCTTAACTTCCCACAATAAACATAATCAAATTTTGTGGTCTGAAGCTATAACAATTGAGAAAAACCAAAGCTCTAATTACAATATGTCTACTCCGAAAGATATCCCATATCCGTGGAAATATCTAATACAAGAAGAAAATAATACGAAATATAACAACAAAAAGGAAAATAAAAGAAATAATATATACTTACGAAATAAGAACAGCTGCAGCAATTCCGAAATTAACCCAATAGATGGCGTGGATGTGACTCACACGTGAATACACATATCTGTAACGATGACGGAAGACGTCGACGTGGAGCAACTGCAGCAGAGGTGATGCCGAGGTGACCTAGATATATAACAACTTTGAACATTGATCCAGGATGCATACCGTTGATAATGGCCGAAAGTTTTTTTTTTTTTTTTTTTTTTTGGAGGTTTAACGACCACCGTGAGCAACTCAATGGGCTATAAGCAGTCGCCCATCCCTAATTTAGGGTCACTGGTTCTAGGGAAGGGAGAGAGCCAGTGCCGTAAGACAAACACAACATCCATGCCTGACCGGGATTCGAACCCGGACCCCTTACGGACGAATGATCAGAGGCCAGCGCCTTAGACCACTGCGCCACCGGGGCGGCATAGTGGCCGAAAGCCAGTCTTGCCGAAACATGTCCGGTGGTTTTTGTGGAGTCTCGTGCATGTTGCAGAGGTTGTCTGGCATTGTTCAGTAATTGATGAAATTTTATTTAATGTCTGTTTAGATTGTCATTGATTGTGTCCATTCCTTCTTTTAAAGATTGACGACACCTGTTGATGGTAAATGGTTTTTTAATTGCATTGTATATAATTCTTTCTCAGTCTCTTTGTATGATATCCATAGTCGTGTTTTATTTGAGTTTAAACCCTGGTCGCAAATTTCAATTAGGCCTATTTGCAATAGGAAGATTCTACATGGCTAATGGCACGCTAGATACATATTTTATTTCAAGATACAGGATGAAGCTTACTAATTTGAAATACTGATACAAGGTGAGTCCTTGATGATTTAATAATTGAAACTTGTAATAATATTCCTAGTCGTATATGATATATAAATGGCAAGATGATTTTGCTGCAAATATGCACACAACGCATGGAACGTATATAACGTGCGAAACAGTAGTGCATATAGTATGTAGCTATTATTCTATTAAAATTCTAGAAGCCATGGCACTCTCATTCCTGAAGATTACAGGGGAATTTTTGTGCCGTCGAATTTCCATTTTCAGAAATTTTTCCTTCAGTTTTAAACTGAAATTCAAATATTTATGGAATAAAATGATATATAACAATGCTGGGCAGAGGCAACATCGCGGGAAAACGAAATTACGATTACAGAAAAAGTCTTTATTTCGTTTACTTCCGTTTTTAAAAGTCGAAACACCGTCCTGATGCGTATCTTTACATGTTGGTAAAACTCTTTGGAGTGTATTTTACGCGGTTCTCGATGCATATTTTTACATGTCGAGAAAAATTCCTGATAAGTATTTTCACGCGTTGGTGAAATTTCGATGCGTAAACACGCTTTTCCATGCGTACTAGCCACGTAATTACGCATTTTAGCAAACTCTAGTTAGTGCAATCGCTAAAAAATTATGCACCATAAGCCAAGAAGTTATATTGACGCTAGATTTACAATTACATCGATTCAAAGGACAACCGATGTGCAAAGCGATGCACAGAACAAATAATCATACAATTCTTCAGTTACAATTACGGAATTTCAGGCAAGCCGTAGCCCCGCTCTGCTTCAGGTTGAGAGGGGCGGAGGGGTGCTTGCAAAGGTCCAATGATCACTGTGCGAGGATCCTGCTCATTGTTCAAGGTCGCTTCTTTAACTTGCTTGTGTGACGTTAGTGTGGACGAGAAGGGGAAGTCAGCAAAGTGAGCGCACGTAATTGATGCACAGTTTTATGTGTTACGTGCATCTTATAGAAGAATTAAGAAACGGGGGGGGGGGGCAATTCTTGCAAACCACTAAGAATCGCGAACAAAAATAGTCATTCAGGTTAAAAAGAATCATAATAAAATGCAGTAGAAAATACATGTAGTTGCGATTTGGCCCCTGATGTTAAATCACTAGTCGCCAAATGCAGTCGCATTTCGCTCATGGCCCCTGTTAATTTGGAACCTTGAACATGACTAGCGGCACTGTCGCCCTGGAAGGAATAATTGTCATGACTGTAGAACTGCCACAATGTTGGGAGCATTGAGTGTTCCAGGATATCTCTATACAGCACAGAGTTCATGTTGCCATGAATAAAAACCAGTGGACCCACACTATACCAGCTGAAACAGACCCATACCATAACTCCATGTCTTGGGCTACAAAAACTATTTTACTCTAGTCTGAACACAAAAAATGGTAGTCCTAAGCATCAGACTAGCCGATTTTTCAACCCTGAATTACGCCACAGGACAGTGTGAATCCAATTAGCTGAAGCTCAGTAGACATAGCTAAGAAATACACAGTGCACCTGTTAAGTAATGAGACATATTTTACAGGACAGCACTTTTTACAAAAGTAACAAACATGTTTATGGTTTTGACCGCTAGAGTGCGCTGTAATCGCAGGAACAACTTTTGAGTCTGGTGCCACAGCAGTTTTCGTGTGGCCACCACCACTGAAGTAAGACTGTGGGATGGAAGAGTGTCAGAAACTGTGTAATGGAGCAAAAAATCTGCGATGAAATTTTATCGTAAACTAGCGACCCAGCCCAGCTCCTAACGGTAGCAGTTTAGAATTTACGGAAAATCTAAAGAGAAACTATTATTACGTTCAACAGGCGATTGTCTCTCTCTTTGTAAAGCAATTCTTTGTCTGTCATTTGCCAATCGAGATCTGTTTCTTGGAAAGTTTCATTACGACGGGATAAACAGATTCTGTTAGCGTCCGACGTACTACGACCTATATTCGATTTTCAACTCGGCATAAAGTTGATACAATATTTAAATGTTCATTAAAGAGATACTCACAGAGAAACATACGTGTGGACTAAAACAACTACATATTTAGTCTGTGCGAGCGCTGATAAACCAATTCTCTTTCAGCTTCCTATGTAACTAGGCATTTAGTTTGTGCGAGTGCCGATAAACCAATTCTCTTTCAGCTTCCGATGTAACTAGGCATTTAGTCTGTGCGAGCGCAGATAAACCAATTCTTTCAGCGTCTGATGTAACTACGCATTTAGTCTGTGCAAGCGCTGATAAACCAATTCTCTTTCAGCTTCTGATGTAACTATGCATTTAGTCTGTGCAAGCGCTGATAAACCAATTCTCTTTCAGCTTCTGATGTAACTACGCATTTAGTCTGTGCGAGAGCAGATAAACCAATTCTTTCAGCGTCTGATGTAACTACGCATTTAGTCTGTGCGAGCGCTGATAAACCAATTCTCTTTCAGCTTCTAATGTAACTACCCATTTAGTCTGTGCGAGCGCTGATAAACCAATTCTCTTTCAACTTCCGATGTAACTACGCATTTAGTCTGTGCGAGCACTGATAAACCAATTCTCTTTCAGCTTCCGATGTAACTACCTATTTAGTCTGTGCGAGTGCAGATAAACCAATTCTTTCAGCATCTGATGTAACTACGCATTTGATCTGTGGCCTTAGATGCTGTCAGACAGGCCTAGGCGCATGCACCTCGTGTCTTTTCCCCAACGGCCGCAGCACATGCGCCTTGCGTCTTTTTCCCAATGAGCAAAAAGTTTCGTAAATCGGTCGCAGCGCATTGTTGTTTAGGCAGTGGAAGCCACGAAAAATGCGAGCAACGGTTTTTTTCTTTGAATTGTCACTAAAATCATTACTGCCCGGTTACCTTTTGTCATATTGGGTTGTCTGAAAAGCCATGACGTATTTTAGCCATGTTTTGCAAAGGTCATTTATTGATAGAAAGAACAAAGATCAATCAATGATATAATGCCCGTTTTGTTCGATAACCTTTTACCATCTTTCAGTGAGCTGCAGAATGCCTCGTTCAAACAAGGACCTGTCTTTCGTGGCGAAAAACTGTACAAGGTGCTGATTTACAGCCTCCTCTGAATTGAACGTTATACCACGCAAGGACTGTTGAAGAGAGCAAAACAAGTAGAAATCTGACGGCGCAAGCTCAGGCGAGTATGCTGGGTGTGGCAACACATCCCACCCACGCTCCAATCATTTTTGGCGGGTGATCGAACTTGTGTTCCATCACGACAATGCGAGACCACACCCAACACCTTTACGATGAACGAGCTCTGGATGTTTCAGGATGATGGATTAATTCAAACTGTCTAATTGCCGACAGTACAGATTCAAATTGATTCTTTGGTTCCGTGGTAGGAGCTCGAAAAATACACCTTTAAAATTCCACCACAATGAGACCAGAACCTTCAGCTGATGAATGTCTGCTTTGGATGTCATTTGAGGCGAAGCAGCACATCAGGACCAAGACCGTTTGCACAGCACATTGTTGTACACAATCCACTTTTCGTCACATGTTATCAGTCGCCTCAAAAGGATCGTTTTCCTCACGTTTAATGAGCATCTCACAGATGTTCATATGTGCCGTCAATTGAGCTTCTTTGAGTTCATAAGGAACCCACACATCGAGCTTGCTTACATATCCCAGCTTCTTCAGGTGGTCGTGAACACTTGAATGATGGATGTGCAATGTGTCTGCAATCTCTTGTGTCGTGTAACGTAGGTTTGACTCGATCAATGCCTTGATTTGGTAGTCATCAACCTTGGTTGGCTTCCCGGACCGAGGAGCATCGTTGAGGTCAAAATCACCAGCACGGAATTTTGCGAACCACCACTGGCATTGACATTCTTGTAGAGCATTATCACAGTAAACTTTACGCAACTTTTCACAAGCTTGACGCGCGTTCTTCCCTTCACGGAAGTAAAACAGTAAAATATGGCGAAAATGCACAGTTTGGTCTTCCATCTTCAACTTGATGTCAAATCTCTGTAAATCAACCAAATCGCTCACTATTCCTTTTAGACTGCAGCTAGAACTGGCATCTGTTGAATGCTATAGCGATAACAGAGATGTGCATGCCTCTAGTACTTCCAAAACCGCCCAACCACCATCGGGTGCCAAAATACGTCATGACTTTTCCGACAACCCAATAGATTAATGTTTCATACACCTACACCTTCCTCGACAAATACTCTATGGAATGATGAAAACCGCGTCAAAATCCATCCAGCGATTCTCGAGATTAGCCCGAACAAACAGACAGACGCCTACCGAGGACTTTATTTTATACTATGTACAGATTAGTGAAAACTGCCACAGAAGTGTACCAAGACCTAAAAAAAGGTTTACAGCAGTGACTGAGTCGTGCACAGGTGTTCTGCTGGGTTTCAGTGTTTAAAGATGGGAGGAAGTTCCTTGAGGATGAACCATGCACAGAACGTCCAGTTTCTGCACAGGCAAATGAAAATGTGGTGAAGGCTGGCAAAATTGTTGTCCATGACAGGCAAATGAAAATGTGGGGAAGGCTGGCGAAATTGTTGCCCATGACAGGCAAATGAAAATGTGGCGAAGCCTGGCTAAATTATTGCCCACGACAGGCAAATGAAAATGTGGCGAAGGCTGGAGAAATTATTGCCCATGACAGCCAAATGAAAATGTGGTAAAGGCTGGCGAAATTGTTGCCCATGACAGGCAAATAACCACTAGGCTACTCGCTGAACAGCTTGGTATCAGTACGGAAACAGCCAGGGTAATCGTAGAAAAAGATCTGCACAAGAGGAAGATTTGTTTGAGGTTTTGACTCATGAACAGAGAGAGCACCGGGTTGCATGCTGCCTCTGAAGCAGTTTCTGGCTTCAAAGTCAATCTGTGTGTGATTGAATATCCACCTTACTCGCCAGATTTGGCTCCTGCACAATTTTTCTCTTCCCCAAGGTGAAGTGTGCCTTGAATGGGGAGCGCTTTAGCGATAAAGGTGCAAATTAGCACTTGCCACTTACCAGATGGAGATTACCTGGCAACTTTGGTGATTAAATTTATTTATGTGGTCACCAGTTTGGTCATTTGTTATTTTTTGTGTCAATTTACAACACTATAATAATTCAGAAGTAAAGGCAAAACGAAGTGAAACCAGTCCTAACTAGAGATGGCAAGAAACCTTGATGTTGCAGAACCTTTTCAGTGCAACACAGTCAATTTATCAGCCTGAGCATGTTGTGCTAAAAGTGCGGTGGGCTGAATGATCAGCCCTCGATTTTGACCCCGAGTAGTTTTCGAATCAGACAGCAGATATTGACGTGAATGATCGTATCATTTATTAATCATATTGTTTTCAAATGAAATCTCCACAAATCATACCGTCAAATAGCAACATTATCGAAAAAATCATGAGAATACACAATTAGAATCATAAGTTCACGTTCGCGGCTGCCCACGCACTTTCACAGCATGACGAAAGGAAGGCTAATTTTAGCCAAAATTTTTGCTACTACAGTTGAGGCAGGGCTGTTCATGAGGGATTGAGGGTGAATTATAGAATGTTACATCGTCAGAAATAACATATTCCAGCCCTGTTCAAAGTGCAATAACGAGCAACTCGTGGTCCAGTGAAAATGGCACGTTTATTTTTCCTGAGGACTTTGCCCTGTAGGAGAACAAAATGTGTTTTATTACTAGAAACCCTTCACATTCATGAATGAAATACGAGATTACACCATATAATACGAATTTTGAAGACGACAGTTCGTTTTTTGGTGTAAATATGACGAGGATAATAGTCAGATAATATCCGAAAACTTGAAAATTGTGTCATCCTGGAGCGAAAATCGAACCTGTGTCTTCCAGATAGTTTCTGGGTATGCTAACCACTACACTATCCAGAATGACCAAGTTTCCAATAAATTTGAATATAATCATCATAGGATTCGCTAGTCGAAACAACCGGCATTCGTGTTTAGCGAATCTGGAGGTTAAGAATCCTATCCGGTGAGTGCCCGAAGGAGCAGGTAAATCAAATCACGAATGTTCGTTTGTTGGTTTGATTTATTTGATATTGTTGGTTTGTTTTTCCAAAACAAACCGACAAAGCTCGGCAAATTACGAGTCCTTCACATCTTTTTCCAAATTCATGTGTTAGCTGAGGATGAACGTTATTGACAGCTTGTTCCTCAGTATTTGCAAACATGCATTTCGAATCCCCTTAGAATAGCATCAGCCTGTAAGAAAATCTTGAAATGGCTATTGTAGTGAGAGTCAAAGTTTGTAAAGTGATAATGATGATTTTGAATCACTTTACAATAACATCAATCTGTAAGGGTATATTCAAAATTAAGGGAGTTATTGTATTTCCTCTTTTTTTTTTTTTTTTTTTTTTGCGCAGGAGAACAGTCTTTGAAAATTCGTTTTGAATTTGCAATTTCTATTTCAAAAAAGTTATTTCACATAGTTATTTTTTAAACAAAATTCAGTTATCTGAAATGTAATATAATGTATATATATACATATTACATTTACAGAAAATGTTAAAAATCTTATAAAGTTCAGGGAAAACTTTCTGCCCAAAATATTAAAATTTATGGAAAGTACAGTTTTTTCTTCAAGCATGCAATTTCTAAAAAAATGGCTTAGCATTTCTGGCATATACACACACATTACATGTAGTATTAAAATGGCTTAAATCTCGAAGTTTCAGAAGCCGATACATCGAAAAAACATCGAGGTTTCATTACCAAGGGTTGGGACCGGTAATGAATATTTTCTGCATAAAGTAAATGAATTTTTTTTGGTTACATTCTTGTAAAGAGGAAGGGGAATATCATGTTTTTGCACTGTGAATTGGCTATTTTGGTTGATGTTTCATCGACGAAACAGTTCTTTTCCTTGATGCGCTACAGGAACCGATACATAAAAAAAACAAACAAAAAAAAACAAAAAAAAACAGAGGTTTCCACTGATACATCGAGCATTTGAACAGATATGATTGGTTACTCTAATTGAATTGGTGAATAGTCATCATATTGATCAGCAAATTTACCCACTGATGTGCCCATTTGCTGCTGCAGATGGAAAAGTACAAATTCATTGGCGTATTAGCAAAAACAGAGGATTTTCACTGATAATTGGTAAATTTCCAACGATACTATTGATGTTCTGGGAATGAGTAAATCCAGAGGGAGGGGGACATTAAAAAAATGGTTTTTATTTTGTGCAGTGAGTGACTTTTTTTTTTTATGTTCAGATAAAGCCATCCATGTAAATAATAGCAGTTACATTCAAGTTCCTATTACCCCCCCCCCCCACCACCACCATTTTTGTTTTACGCTGGAGACTTCTCTTTTTGGCCACTCCGATTTGTTAACTTACCAGCCAGTTTTTTTTTGTTTTCTTTTTTGGCCACTGACTTCTTTGGACTTACCAGCCACTGGCCACTTAACCAAAATTCAGATGTCATTGTTGTGTGGAGTTGAAGGGAGAATATTTTGAATCTGTGTTAAGTGACAATTCAAAATATAGTTTGTTGTTTTGATATAATTTTTCTCTCATTACTTAATGGGCATACTCTGTGCATGGCTACTGTTCAGATTTGCACTAGTCGAATTTTCAATTTCTCTGAAAAGATAGGGAAACAGAGAGAATATTGGTGCTGATAATGATTTTTCTAACCTGTAACTTCAACTAACCTTTGCATTCTTTATACCTGGCTGTATATCTTCTGGAATTCCTTTATCTAAAATTTTCTTGTGCATCTGTAAGCAACAAATATATTTTTGTACTCATAAGCAAAGAACAACTATAAGGTTTAAACTATGCATACTGACAAGTATCATCACTGCTTTAGAGATTCTGCAAAAAACAGAAAACCTAAAGTTAATAAATATTTTGTCACCATCATGCCACAGCTGAAAAAAGATAAATGAAATGCAATACTTGTAGCTATCAGTACATATCTGCATTCAGGAATATTTGGATCTGGTTACACTCCTGCAACATGTAACTGCAAATTATCTCAAGATACACAAGAGCTAAGAAATTGTACATGCTCGTTTTATTAACAAAAATGTCACACACATACACAAAATTCTTTTTTCTTTTTTATTTCAGGGGAAAACTATTTTAAACATGCATACTTTTTCAGTTTCCAGAATTCCTAAAAATAGCAAATACTTATATTTGCTATGATAACTTCATTGATTTTAAAATGGTGATCTGCCATCCAATTTCAGAAGACAAATCTCTCTCACACACACACACACACACACACACAGATCACAAAAATGGCAAGTATACAACATGTGCCTACAAAGTTAAAGACTACATTACTGAAAAATGGACAATTCAAAGAAAACATGTATTACCACATAATCTTCAAAGTACATCTTTCGAACTGAATCCACCACTTTGCACGGTTGTACAAGTTTCTGCATGGCTCTACCGAAATGAGATAGCGGAACCCTGTTACAGTTCACTTGCGACATTGTTTTTAATCTATGAGACACTATCAAAATGCTAAACATTTCAAGATGATCTGAAAATGCCAACCTATTGTAACACCCAGCAAATTGAGGACACTTGAAATCTCAACTGCTATGGCGTTCCTTGTTGTATCTCCAGATGAAGATATATCCAGCAAATTGAGAACAACACAAATTAATTTAGTTACAAATTACTTTTTCTATTATTTATTACAATGCAGTATTGTATGTATTCCTGTATTCTATTTTCTTTCTTTCACGATACTTAACACATTGTTTATATAATTTGAAACTATGCGACGCTGTATCATATATTATACCTTGTGTCTATATCATGTCACGCAACAACATATTCTATTTCAACGTATTCCCTTTCTTCTTCTGTTTATGTATCTGACAATGGGTTCTAGGGAAACCTGAAAGTTCTTATACTTCAAACTATATACAATAAAATCTTTAAATTCAGCCAATGAATTTGAATTTGTATTGTGTGTGATTCTTCTTATCAAGATAGTGCATCAAAGGCAACTACCTTGATTACTTTATTACTATAGTCATGAAGTAATCAAGGCAGTTACACGATATTTAACAATAATGACAGGCAAAAAAAAAAAAAAATTTACGATTACAACAGAAATCTTTACTCCATCTAACTTCCATTTACAAAATTTTTGATAAGACAGGAAATGACAAGCCATTACCAAAAATTTATGTTCAATTATGCAGCAGTCTCAAAAATGACACAAATGGTGATGTAAAAGGCACAATTCCTTGCATTCGTGGAGGAATCTCATGCCTGAAGATTACAGGGAAATTTTAATGCCGTCTAAACTTCTGTTTTCGGAAACTGCTGCCTACAGTTTCAAGCAGAAAAACAAACATTATGCAAAAAAAAAAAAAATTAAAAAAAAATTAACAACAATACTAGACATAAGAAACATTGCAAGAAAGAGAAATTACGATAATGGGGTCATTCCATGCGAAATCAACCAAAAAATTTCAATATTCAACCTGACCATCTCAGATTTCAATGAAACCTTCAAGGATCATTCTCCCTAATGATATAAACAATAATATATATATATATATCATCATCATCATCATCATTGTCAACCATTTTCAACCCACTGCTGGACGAAGGTCTCCCCAAGTTTCCTCCACAACGGTCTGTCTTGTGCCAGTCTCCTCCATGTCACTCCCGCATACTTTCGAATTTCATCCACCCATCTTCCATGTGGTCTTCTTCTGGGTCTTTTCCTGTCCCTTGGAATCCAATCTAAAATTTCGGCTGTCCATCGATGGTCTGTTCTTCTGGCAGTATGTCCAGCCCATTGCCATTTCAGGGATTTAACTCTGATCATGATGTCTTCCACTCTTGTCATTTTTCTGATCCACGTGTTCCTCTTCTTATCTCTCCTAGTTACACCAAGCATGCACCTCTCCATGCTTCTTTGAGTTGTCTGCAGCCTTTGTATGTCTCTTTTAGCTAAGGTCCACGTCTCTGCACCATACGTAAGCACTGGAAGGATGCATTGATCAAACACTTTTCTTTTAAGACATAATGGCATATTGCTCTTGAAAATTATGCTGTTTCTTCCAAAAGCTCTCCAGGCAAGTTTTTTACGCCGATTAATTTCTTCACCAATGTGACCCTCACTTGATATCTGCTGTCCAAGATAAACGTACGTGTCTGTTATCTCCAGCTTTTCTCCATCAATCGATAAATCTTCATTTCTTGTAAAAGCATTGAACATCACTTTTGTCTTCTGAAAGTTCATTTTTAATCCCACTTCTTTACTCTTGTCAGCAAGTTCCTGGATCATACTCTGTAGCTCTGATGGGGTAGTTGCATAAATGACTACGTCATCAGCAAAACGAAGGTGGGTTAGATAATCTCCATTAATCTTTATCTATTTGTTTTCCCAGTTCAGTGATTGAAAGACATTTTCCAATGTGGCATTAAAGAGCTTCGGAGATATGGTATCACCTTGTCTCACTCCTTTTCCAATTTTTATGTGTGTTGTATTTTCAAACAGCCGAATCTTTGCACTTGCATTTTCATAGATGTTATTAATAATATTAATGTATGCATCTTCAATACCGCAGGATTTCAGAGCCATTGCAACTGCTGATGGTTTCACCGAATCAAAGGCTTTTTCATAATCGATAAAAGCCATGCACAATGGAAGCTCATATTCCCTCGCTCTTTCAATTAGTTCTCTCAGTACGTGGATATGATCTATTGTGCTGTAGCCACTCCTGAATCCAGCTTGTTCTCTCGGTTGAGCCATGTCCAGTGTCACCTTCAAGCGGTGTGAAAGAACTTTAGTGAAGATTTTATAAACCACTGATAGGAGGCTGATAGGTCCGTAGTTCCCGAGATCCTCAATGTCACCTTTTTTATGTAGCAAGATCATTGTAGCGTTGTTCCAATCCTCAGGAATTTTCCCTTCATTAAGGCATCGAGTGAAAATTTGGGCGAGTACTGTTTCGATTTCTCCACTTGCTTCTTGTATGATGTCTACAGTAATTCCATCTTCTCCTGGAGCTTTTCCCCGCTTCATGTTCTTGATTGCATGTGCAACTTCTGCTGGAAGGACTGGAAGAACTCTGGTACCTTTCATGATGTCTGGAGTACATGTATCATCCCTTTCATATAATTTGGAGTAGAAATCTTTCACTCTTGTCAAAATTTCGCCTCTATTTCTTGTTACAGAACCATCTTCTTTTCTCAGTGCCATAATCTGTTTCTTCCCCTTACTGAGATGTCCCTTTGCTATCTTTAGGCTTTGGTTGTTTTCAATTGCTTTCCTTACTAGTTCACAGTTGAATTTCCTTAAGTCTTCAGTGATACTTTTCCGTACTGTCTTGCATAGCTCTATATATTCCACTTTGGAAGTCACATCTTCTTTAGTTGTCCTCATCACTCTTCTTTTTTGCATCAACATTTTGGTTTTTCCTGATAATTTGTTCACACACAATTTGTTCTTAGACCCAGCTAATTTTGTTGCTGTTTCCATAAGAGCTTTGGTTACTTTTCTGTTAACTTCAGAAATATCCACCTCTTCCGATGTTAGGCCTTCTAAAGCAGAGAATCTGTTCTTCAGTTCCAATTTGAAGGTATTATGGTGTTTTTTAAGGTTGGTTATGTCAATACATTTTGTTTGTCTTATGAGCTTGCTACGTTCGAGTTTAGTGTTGAGGTGCATCTTACATCTCACCAATCTATGGTCACTGCCTGTGTTGAACTTGTTTAGCACACTGCAGTCTTCTATGACAAATTTTTGTTACACATAATAAAATCAATTTCACTTGTCGTCCCATTTGGATGTCTCCATGTCCATTTCCTGTGTGGCTTTTTCTTGAAAAAGGAGTTCAAGATGAAAAACCCTTCTGCCTCTGCAAACTCTACGAGAGTATTTCCACGCTGGTTTCTGTTGCCGTGACCGAATTTACCTACTGTTGCTGTTGCCCTATTTTTGCATTGAAATCTCCCATAATTATCTTCAAGTGCTGCTTACCTTTATTATTTAAATGACGAATTTCCTCATAAAATTCTTCAATTTCTTCTTCAGCATGACTTGTGGTGGGTGCATAAGTTTGAATAATCTGAGCCTGGTATCTTCTCGAGAGTTGGATAACGAGTCGTGCAGCTCTGTCAGAGGAACTTTCAACTTCTACAACTTTATCCTTCAGTTTCTTGTTTATTATAAATCCAATACCACTAGTTCTGCCAGTATCTGTCCCACGATAGTAGAAGAGATGCCCACTTTTCAGTTCAATGAGATCTTCTCCTTTTCTCCTTACTTCACTTAGCCCGACGATGTCCCACTTGATCCTTTGTAGTTCCTCTTCCAATTCAAGAAGCCTTGAATCAGAAGATAGGGAGCGTCCGTTGTACGTAGCCAAGGTCAGCATCAGATGGCAGCCTAGTCCGGTCCTCCGGGGATTCTTAGCACCCTCTGCCTTCATGTCGCACTGGCCGCTGCCTTGGCCAGGTACATTCCAGCTGCCGGAGACTGAGGGCCAAGATTTAAGTTGTGGAGTCATTTTGGAGGGGTTTGGCCATAACTCACCATGCTGGCCAAGCGGGTTGGTGAGTGTGGGATAGCATTTCCTCTAATCCCGATGGTATAGTTATACCGCTATTGGCGGTCGTCAGAGCCCCTCTAGTGGGAACAGGATGTACCACGAGAAGGCGGGGTTGACATTTGTCAAGGAGAGGCTGTGATGTTACGCATCACCTGACCTTACATATATATATATATATATATATATATATATATATATACTTAAGAGCAAAACTGAAGACTAAGGAAAAACTTTAGAATTTAAAACGAAGGTTGCAAAATAAACCCATTTCCAAAAACCCATTTCCAACTAGGTCTTTGTGGAAGTGAGAAAATGCAGAGTTTTTGCTGGTCCTTGATAAAGCCAAGGCTCAGTATTCTCGACACCTTCTACATTCAGTTGTTTTATTTTATTTTTTTATCTTTTCTTCTTTACTCACACAGGTAGATACATAACCTTTTCTATGTTGTACTAGGTGTGAGTCAAAATTATATATGTATTTTTTTGCTTAGGTATCTTCTTTATAGAATATATATATATATATATATTCTATAAAGAAGATACCTAAGCAAAAAAATACAAATATAATTTTGACTCACACCTAGTACAACATAGAAAAGGTTATGTATCTACCTGTGTGAGTAAAAGGAGAAAAGATAAAAATAATAAATATATATATATATATATATATATATATATATATATATATATATATATATATATATCATTGGGTTTTCATGCAATTCATTTTTAAAATTTTGAAAAACAGTCATTTTTTGGCTTGCATAAACTTTTTAATCTTGAATTTCTCAAGTTCTATAAGGCCTAGAGAGTTGTTTGACCCCTCATTTTAAAGAGAATTTCGTAAGTTTTAATGTGATATGCAACTTGACTATTGCTTGGTGATTTTTTTTTTTTTACATTTAAAAAAAAAAAAAAAAATTTAGATAGCGTTTTTTAAATTTTTTGAAAAAAATATGTTTTTTTGTAATATTATAAGCTTTAAATCCTGAAACTTTTAGAGTAGGATCTCAATGGAATCGGGAGCTATGGCAAAAAACTTAAAGTTACTGTACAAGTAATAATGGATTATAATTCTCGTTTTAGTGTGTTTACATGATAACAGACACTGAGTTTTAAAATCTACATAATACATCATACTAATACATAGTCAAACATAAAACAAGGAAAGGATAGTCCCAACAGGCTAAAAGTTTTACCTGGTAAAATTAATAAAAGTTTTTTTTTTTAGTTAGCACTCAGAGTTGTAGTAATGCCAAAATAGTGACCTCTTAGTTCTTTAATTTAACAAATAATTTCTTGTTTGCCTTTTTGGTTTCTGAGTCTGTAAGTCGATAAACTCTTCCTGTAGCTATTGTAGGATCAACTTTTGTTAAAACCTCACTTTTATATGCACAACTAGTATGTCAGTAAATTGTGGGTATTTGAAAGATAGAGAAGGGCCATGTGGTTCCAAAAAACTTATTTTTACTTCATCTCCTTCTAATCCTAACACACAACCTAACCACCACTTCTCTGAGTATTGGCATGTAACAAAGTCAACAATGTCCTTAATGTCCAGATCATGATCAGTGTCATCAGCTGAAACTATATCTACACTTGATTCCTCTGAAAATGAATAGCTTTTCACTAAAACTCTAGTCTCATTCACAAGACTGTAATTGTGAAATTGTTAAGTACCCTTTATTGTTGTTGCTGCTTCAAACCTACTCTCTAAAAGGTATTTTCCTATGCCTCGTATTCGTCTGTAGTGGAATACAAAAAACTGATGTGGACAATATTAATATTGTCTTTAGTCCAATCATAAAGTTGGCGAGGGGTCATAATTTGATCATTGTAGACCATTCGTAGACTGGCCAATGCCGCCAATCGTTTAACAGTTCCTCCGACACCATCACATGCATTTTTTCCATGTGACGATGCAAAGAAGTTCCATTCCGCCTTGATGCCAAAATCTTTCTCATGATGTCAGAGATTGAAAAAGTTTGATTTGTTTTTGTACTGTGATGATGCTACATCTGAAAAGTAATTCAGCTTTTCGGGTTTATGGGGCAGATTCTGTTTAAGAAAGTCAATCGTGAGGTGTTGAAACAAATGAACAGCAAGTGTATCATGCACCATACAATCGGAAAGAATAACTAAGCTCAGGTGCGCCAACTTTTTGGTTTCCTCATCAACATAGTATATAACAAACGGATGTAATGTTGCTTGAGCATTGTTCCAATGAAAGCCTTGTACAGAATCTTGAAGCACAAATGCATAATTTTCAGCAAAATCACAAAGTACAATGCATTAGTTTTGAAGTAGATTTTCTTTCAGTGTCGCAAATAGAAAGACTGTTGAGTAGCAATGAAAGAGTGTCTTAAAATGTTTGGCAAACTCTGAAACAACCCAAAACTCTTCTGTACAGGCTTGTGCCAGAACACCTGTGATTAGCAGACTATTTACTTACATGCTATTCCTAATTTGTCTGTAAGTTTAGTAAATCATTATCTGTAATAGACCCTAATGTAAATTGGTTACCTTATAGCCAATGTATTTTTTGATTTATTTTTTTTTTACATTACAAAAGTTAAAAGGTTGCAATGTAGCCCTAACTGGTATTTAAAACAATACCATTGATACACCATAACTCCTGATCCCATTGAGATCCCACTCTAAAAGTTTCAGGATTTAAAGCTTATAATATTACAAAAAAAAAAAAAAATTAAAACACTTATTTTTTTCACCAAGCATAGTCAAGTTGCATATCAAATTAAAACTTATGAAATTCTCTTTAAAATGAGGGGTCAAACAACTCTCTAGGCCTTATAGAACTTGAGAAATTCAAGATTAAAAACGTTTATGTAAGCCAAAAAATGATGATTTTTCAAATTTTTAAAAATGAATTACATGAAAACCCAATGAGATAAAAAACATTTAAAAAATATATTCTCATTTATATCACTAGGGAGAATGATCCCTGAAGGTTTCATGGAAATATGAAATGGTCAGGTTGAGTGACTGGTTGATTTGGCATGGAATCACCCAATGGGGGAAATCTTCACTCTATTTAACTTCCATTTTTAAAATTTTTGAAAGATGAAATATCGTGCCTAGACTGAGAACAACCACCTTCCTTCCCCCCCCCCCCCAAAAAAAAAAGTTATCTTCAGTTGTGCATCAATCTTGAGAACTCAAAGAAAAAAAAAAAAAAAGTCTGCAAAAGAATTGTGCATACGCGATCAGAAGCTTGTTTGTTATCATTCGTGGTGGTAGGCACCAATTTTCCATTAACAGCTGCGTAGCCTAGTCCACCTTAAAGTTTCTACGAGACTGAGTATCAACCATGCCCGGTACATCGTCACGAACATCTGCCGCTAGCACAATCAGCCATACCAGAGAAAAATGTTGGATTGTGATTGTGTTGCATCTTCACAAGCTGTGAGTGACATTGCAGCAGTTTCAACTGCAATTTTTTCCAGGTTTAGGTTTTTCCAGGTCTTTTTCACAAACTTAAAAACATGACTTTCCAGCAGAACAATTTCGTGCACACTGCTGAAACTTGGCACCAAACCAGATCACATTTAATAGTGAATAACTCCAACCGTGTGTAATGAACAGCACTAAAAGTATCGTGAAGCTCCTGTACGTTAGGTGCACAAGAGCACCCTTAATTTGCTGTATGAAAACAATTTTTTTGACATATTCAGTTGCTGCAGATGAGATGTCAACTTTTGCAGACTCTTGCAGTTGGCAGGTAATTTAAGAATTCACGAAACGTGCGACATGACTTGAGATGTGCAAACTTAAAGCATTAAGACTGCTGCCAATAAATCACTGATCACTTCAAAACAGAGTTTACACAGTGCGTCAAAGAATTTTTAAGACTGGCGCTAGATTTCAGCCTACGGTGGCGCCACCAGTGTAATCGCGAATGCGTTATAAACCGTGACCATCTGCTTGCTTTCTGACAAAAGTACTGCGCAGTTGTTAAAGTAACTCAAACGGCCGTTCATTAGAGAAGTAAAATTTTTTTCATGTTGAATTATTAAGATGGAACAAAGGGCTGTTATTAAATTTAATGCAAAACTTGGTAAAAGTGCCTCGGAAACGTACCAAATGATGAAACAAGTTTACGGTGAGTTTTGCTTAAGTAGATCAAATGCTTTCCTGTGGCACAAACGTTTTTTGGACGGAAGAGATACGCTAGATGATGATAAGCATACTGGAAGACCAAGTTCATCTGGGACACCTCAGATTATTGAAAAAGTGCGTGATTTCGTGGCAAACAATCTGTGTGTCACTAATAATGATGGAAGAGTCTTTAAACATCAACAAAGAAACGATTCGAACCATTCTGCATGAACATTTGGGCAAAATAAAAGTCTGTGCTAAATTTGTTCCACACAAGTTAACCAATGAACAAAAATCAAGGAGCAGTGCACATTGCAGAGACATCATTTCAGCCGCTGGAAATGATCCACACTTCTTAAATTCAATTGTAACTGGTGATGAAACATGGTGTTTTCAATATGATCCTAAAGAAAGCGATAAAGTGCGGAATGGAAGTAAAAACTCGCCACAAGCCAAAAAAAACAAAAAAAAAAAAAAAAACAAGAAAGCTCCATCGAAAATCAAAACAATGCTCATTACTTTTTTTTTTTTTTTTTTTTTTTTTTTGATCGGAGGTTTAACGACCACCGTGAGCAACTCAATGGGCTATAAGCAGTCGCCCGTCCCTAATTTAGGGTCACTGGTTCCAGGGAAGGGAGAGAGCCAGTGCCGTAAGACAAACACAACATCCATGCCTGACCGGGATTCGAACCCGGACCCCTTACGGACGAATGATCATAGGCCAGCGCCTTAGACCACTGCGCCACCGGGGCGGCACAATGCTCATTACATTCTTTGATAGTAAGGGTATTGTCCACAAAGAATTTGTTCCAAGTGGACAAACAATTACTGGCGAGTTCTATTTAAATGTTTTGAGGCGTTTGATGGGCAGAATTCGTCGCATTCGTCCAGAATATAGAGATGAAAACAGTTAGTGTTTGTTGCACAATAATGCACCCAGTCACACCTCACTTCTTGTTCGTAGATTTTTGGCGAAAAATAACAGCTGTGTGTTGAATCATCCACCGTATTCACCTGATTTAGCCCTGCAACTTTTCTTGTTCCCAAAACTTAAAATGACATTAAAAGGGTGTTATTTTGATGATATTTCGACAATACAAACAGCTTCGACGCATGCTTTGGAGGCAATTCGGCAAAGTGAACTGGAACAGGCATTCGAATCATTATTAAATCGCTGTAACAAGTGTGTTGAAGCCGGAGGGACTTATTTTGAATAACAAACCAAAACAAATTATAATTTCTTGCTTCTATTTTATTTTACAGACCCAGTCGTAAAAATTCTTTGACGCACTGTAAGCAGGCCAAAAAAATGATGAAATGAAGGGAAAAAAATGTAGCAAAATGCTAAAGAAATTTAGCCTCTTTTGTTGACGAACGACGAATTGTCGCGACACCGTCAGACCAAACAATGGATGACGGAGTTTTCGTCGTATGATGGAATACTTTCACCCACAAATTAGCAGCAAAATTTTAATTTATCCCCTTGACTACGGGAGTTCAAATTTTTGGAAATTTCAGAACACAATCACCTCTGTGACATTTAAATGTCTGGCGCCATTTTGCAATGGGACGCTAATTTTCTCGCGATTAATTCATCGCATTTTGCGAAAATAGCGATTGTAGCTTAACCTCTGCTTCATAAGCGGCATCAGTTCCAAGGGGAATGAGCTACGGCGAAGAGGATGATGGATCAGAGCCAAATTTGTGTCATTTACTAGCATAAATTAAAAACCTGAACACCATGCATTGGGGGCAGTTCACAACATCGATACAGCATTTGGGGAAGGCAAAGTTAATGAACACAAGACAGAACATTGATTTACTGAATTCCGCTTCAGCGGCATGAGCCTTGAAGAACAATGCAGTAGACCAGAAGAAGTAATCAATAATGCTGAAAACTTAACAGTTACACAATCCAAATGTATGGAAAATTTGGAAATGGAGTCTATGAACACACACACACAATCATTACAGCCTCGGGTGATCCATTAAATTTTTAATCATTAATTTTCTTAAACTTCATTAGGTTTTCCATGCTGGATTATTCCATGTCAAATCAACCAATCCATGGTACCTTAATGCCAAGGATTTTCTTCATTTTTGGTACATTAGTACTTACCACGAGATGTGTAAAAATTATTATTTTTTCAACTTTTTTGTCCACCCGTTTTTGAGATATTGAATTCTCAAAATTGCCTAAAAACGCAAAATTCACTAGCCACCATAACTTCAAATGCCATTTACGAGATACCTATGATAGCTACAGACATGGGAAAGGTGTCATTTTAAAGCTTTTCAATGGGCTTTCATTTGATATACACAACATGACGCAATTGTAAATTAAAAAAAATCACACTTAAAGGTATATGTCTTGTAGCCAGTCGGTCCCAATTTCAAGGTGGTATCTCAATGGTGTCATAAAAAAATTAAATTTTCTTGTTGGCAGTGACAAGGAATTAAACCCTTCAAGTCCATTTTTCTACAATTTACATTGATAAAATTATGAGGTAAACTGAAATAAATCCAAAAATACTTTTTACAGGATTTTTACAGAGAGAGACAGAGATGTACATGTGTGTGTGGAGGGAGATAGGGCAGCAGGCTATCTTGGCAAAGGAACTGTTCAAAACATGCAAGACAAGCCCTGACATGTTTGTCTGTTTATTCATGAGCCCCAAAGCGAGTACAAGAGTAAGCGAGGGAACTTAACATTAAAAATGAGAGCCTCGAGAATCAAGAATTATCCGCTTGCAGCATCAATTGAAGCAGCGGCCAGGGGGCAAAACAGAATGTGTGCAATGCATTGTGGGAGCACATGCCGGAGCTAGGGTCACATGTGTATCACAATTATTATACTTTATTAATTATTCTTTTTGATTCTGCAAAAATGTTTATTCCTCTTGCGGACAAAACTTCTACAGCAACCTTCACTTCTCGAAGTGAGCTCATAGGATTCAATACTATCAGCTTCACACAAGCTCCACGTGAGTTTGTCAACAATGACAAATAATTATTACTAAAGAAATAAATACCAAAGAAACACTTGACGATCTTTTCACTTGGGAAACAAAAAGGCTCAATTTGTCCTCATCTGTAACTGAGCAATCCTTAAAATGACGTTTTTTCACCATATTGATATACTTATTCACCAGATTGCATGCAAAACGCAAACTTCTAACCAAAGATCTGTAATCTGTTCTCCTAGTGGCTTAGGACAGTCATGTGACCATGTTGGTTTGCCCCCATGCCACCAGATCGCGCTGAGGTTTCGGGGATCCACTATCTCCATTGGAGTTCCTACACTTACCATGTACTCGCTTTGATGCGCCCTTCCCCCACCATGTTACCTTCCAGACAGTTTAGTTGTGGTCTGGCTCTCGGTGTGTGCACTTCAGTTCGTTCGGACAGTGTGTTTTTAGTGAAGCTTTCTAGGACATTTTTGTTGTGAAGCTGCTTTATTAAGTTTATGTCATGAACTGTTTGATAATTATACGATTTGAAATACGGAGGAAAATAAGTGGTCAAAAAACTGTTGCAACCCTTTTAAAAAAAGGGGGCACTGGGTTAGTAAAGACTTGAGGAAGGTAACTGATTGGATGGTTTCACTAAATAGTGAAATCAAACCACACATGAAAGTATGCATTTCACACAGATTGCAGTTAGGAAAAGAGAAGCCTTGTCAGATGTTCATGCCTACCTCCCAGTATAAACTGAAAAATTAGAAACCAAAGCATTTTTAGCTTCTCATGATACTGTTTTACACTGTATTAAAATCACTCCCAAACTTGAAGATGTAGATTTTGATCGTATGAATGGTTTTGTGGCATGTGCCTATGAAAACTCATGGTGGATGGGATGTGTTCTCTCAATGGATGCGGTAGAACACGAAGTCAAGCTATCATTCTTACATCCAGCTGGACCAGCAACATCATTCTCTTATCCTAGGAAACTGAATTTTCTCACCGTGCTAGGAAACTTCATCCTTTGCAAACTGGATCCACTTACAGCTACAGGGAGAACATACCAGCTAACCCCACAAGAGATGACAAAAACATCCAACATGCTAGCCAAGAAAAAAGAAGTTCTTTATCATTAGGTATAGAAATTTTTGTCTGTTTTCAGGGCTAAGTCAATTTAATTTCTTGTCACTGCCAACAAGAAAATTTAAGTTTTGTATGACACCATTGAGATACCACCTTGAAATTTGGACTGACTGGCTACCAAACATATAACTTTAAGTGTGAATTTTTTGAAAATTAAAAAAAAAAAAAAAATTCTGTTTTCCCAGAAACTCAATATTTTTTTTTGAAAATTTACCATTTTGTCATGTTGTATATAAAATAAAAGCCCTATTCATAAGATTTAAAATGGCACCTGTCCCATGTCTATAGCTATCATAGGTATCTCATAAATGGTATTTGATGTTATGGTGGCTAGTGAAATTTGGGTTTTTAGGCAATTTTAAAAATTCAGTATCTCAAAAACAGGTGGACAAAAAAATTGATAAAAATAATTTTTAAACATCTCATGGTAAGGTGCAAATGTAACAAAAATTAACCAAATGCATGACATCAAGTTCCAAAATGTATTTTTCTTTGACTGATTTGACATGGAATGACCCTGCTGTTTTCCTTCAGTTTTTGTTGGTTTCATTTGCAGCAACATAACATACATGAGACTTACCAAGAAACAAAAAAGCTGAACTTTTTAATCGAGCAAAAAAATCAGAACATGTGACAAGAAAGTGTGAATATAAAGCAGCATGAGCAAAATGGGATCGTTCACTGTATTCACAATATAAGACTACTGAACAAAAGCAAAATAAAGTGATTTTAAAAAACACTGCTTCAAACACACCTCTTTTTTTTTTTTTTTTTTTGCTGGAACATCAGCTCAATTTTCCTCTTGCTTTCTTCCAAGTTCCGTGGCCATATTTGTCTTTTGTTGACTCCGCAGCTGCACAGCAATTTTTGCTTAGTTTTTCTTTCTGTTGATATCATCCCCTCCCTATTTCTTCACCACTTTTCTTTCCTCCTCCCCTTTTATTCCCTCAGATGACAATTTATCCATCATGATGAAAGAACTTTCAGCCTGAGAACCACGAACGCATATCAAAGCTTTCACTACTTTAGATAAATGGTGTGACTTTCAGAATATGAATACTTTCGAACACATCATGCATCAATTCTAACAAATTTCCAAACTCCTTCACTGAAAAAATTCCCCTCCCTTATCAAGCTTAAGTGCAGACATCTCTGGGGGAAAGTAACACTTAATAACAATACAGGATAGTGAGAACATCACAGGAAGAAAAACAAAATGCGATTTCGGGAGAAATCTTCGCTCCGACCGACTTTCATTTTCGGAAACTTCTTCCTCCATTTTTAGGTTGAAATGCAGTATCTGTGGAATAAAGGGATATTTATGAACAATACTGGGTTAAAGGAACATCGTGAGAGAGACAAAAATAAAAAAAGATTACGAGAGAAATCTTCGCTGCATCAAAGTTCCGTTTTCGACAGTTTCGAAAGACGGAATCCGGTCGTCAAAAAAAAAAAAAAAAAAAAAACGAATATTCTCCCCCCACCCCAAAATCAACAAATTTCTGTTTAGTTGTACTTTGATCTCGAGAATGCCCAAAATGATAACGGAAATGGCGGAATTCTTCAAATCCACTGAAGTATCTCATGTCTAAAGACCACAGGGAAATCTTCGTGCCGTTTTAACTTCCATGTTTAGAAATCGTTGTCCACAGTTTCATGCTGAAATACAAACATTTATGCAATAAAATTATATTTAATAACAATACTGGGAACAAGGAACATCGTGAGAAAAAAATACATTACAATTATGGGAAAGATCGTCACTCCGTTTAACTTCAGTTTTCGCAGAAGAATCTCGTGTATGATAATTATTGCCTAATATGCATCACTACATTTCACATCAAGAATTGCAACCTAATTCATATACAGCTATTCTGACTCTGTAAGTTGGACATTCTATTGTAACTCTGTCATAAGTTCCCTTATTTTATAAGTTTAAGTATTATGCCTTCCGAATACTATTCATCATACCAACAACACAAGTAACAATTTAACTGCAGTGAATAGCTTTTGCTACTTAGTTTGATATATTTAATACTGAGTAATAATCATGCTACTGCAATTTTGCACTATAAGCACTCTTGTAATGTGTTCAAAGAGATTAGGATATCAGTTGCTACACATTATAATACGAGGGTCATTTCAAAAATTTTGCACACTGTGGGTCATCTCTTAAAAAACACATTTATTTCACAACATACCTTTACAGGCCTTCAAAGTAATCTCCATGCTTCTTCGTGACAGCGGCACAACGTTTGGGCAGGTCTTGTATTCCAGTCAGGACACCTCCATTGTTGAGGCGTCGGATTACTCGGGTCACCTCATTAGAAACATCCTGAAACGTACTGAATTGTTTCCCACTGAGTAGCTTCATTTTTGGGAACAAATCATAGTCTGGTGGGCTCATGTCAGGACTGTATGGCACGTTGGGCAGCAATTCCCATCTATACTTTTCTAGAATGTCTCTTACTGTACGGTCAACACGTGGCCTCGCATTGTCGTGAAATACGACGACACCAGCTTCGCGAATGTTGGGCCTTCTTTGGCAAATTTTTCAGTGCAAAACATTTTGCAGAAACCTGTAGTATTCAGCTGTTATGTTGGTCACCTCGGCACTCTCTCTGTTGCTATCACTCCAACCTTGTCATGCACCATAATCCTCATCAGCTTAACCTTTGATTGTTGGCGGCAGAGTTTTTTTTTCTGGCGAGGTGATTCTGGATGTTTCCACTGACAGGACTGAGATTTCAGTTCTGGTACAAAATCTGGTATCCAGGTTTCGTCTATAACAGCGATTCTGTCCAAAAACTGCTCGCCTTCTGTCTTGTATCGCTGAAGCAATTCTTTTGTGAATTTTATTGTAGGATTGCTGGTCGCTACGCGAGATCTGACCTGACTCATTTCCATCCTCCATTTCTAGACAGAATTTTTCAGAACAGGAACAAATTAGCCAGCAAATGTAGACACAACTTTGTATACTGAAGTCTGACTAACAACTGGCGCAATGACTGGAGCGATTGCATCATCCTACAGCCAGCACCTTTGCAAAACTTTTGAAATGACCTACATAAAATAACTGACAAGAAGAACTGCACAACAAATCAACCCTGTCATCAAAAATGTTTTGTAATGATCAAGAACGTTAAGCAACATCAACTACAATTAACAGAAAAAAGAATGAAGGACTTAGTAACAAATTTAAAACAGATTGGCACCTGAATTCAAACTGAGTTTACATAACAAGATAAGAAAAGTGGAAGGGGAAAGATAGGCTTCTAACAGTAGGAAATTTTCAGCGCATTTTTTATATTCGTCAGAACGCATTTACACAACTGTTATTAGTGATGCGCAAAGAAGAGAGAGAAACTTCAAAAAAGTATGTTACCATCATTTAAAATTAATCATAATATCACAAAGTTTAATAAGTATTCTTACCTTTTGCTTACATAAAGGCTCTTTCTGTGCAGCTGCAAAATAATAATAAAAAAAGTAAAGCAAAAAACAAAAAAATTGTTACAGTATGCAGCACATGAATATGAATTAATTGCTACAGAATGCATTATGTTAGTATTCTTCAATTGAAAAATTGTTTTTCATACATCGATCACACAAAAGACAATATTATGTTCAAGCTTTACCACTGCCAGCAATGGTAAACACCAGGGCTCAAAAAGTATAGTGCCTAATATGCCTGGTGCACATAAAATAAATCTAGCTCCTTACAGGATGAAAAACAAAAAATTAAAAAAGATATATGTTTTTTATTTCCTTGGCAATTTTTTTACTATTCAGTGGCTTCACCCTCTACTTTATTTAAAAAATTAATGGGGGGTGTTTTGAGAAATTAAAGGTCAACTTGAATGGCCTTAAAAAATTAAATTCCCCACAGTATGAAACTTCAAAAGCTCGTGACATATGCTTTCAAATGGGTTCAATATGAGCTCAGTTGACCAAGTAGGTCAACAGTAATTATTATTTGTGATAGGCATGGTAGATACAAAAATACCTTTTTTGTAAATTTTAAAATCCTATAACTGTAAAAGTACTGTATGCAGGACACTGAAATTTTGCACTGATTAGTTTCTCTATAAGCTCTGCAAGTTCAAGTTTCATGAAAATCAAAAGGCTTCAGATCAAAAATGTTACTTTTTTGTGCTGACTTAATATAGAATGACCCATAAACGAGTTAAGGAAGGCAGTAAAAGTATGTACGCTATTCCGAAAGTAGGTGGACTGGTAGCACTGTGCTGTTTCTATGGAAATGAGTCGTGATTCTGGCGGGGGAAGATCTCATCTGTGCTGTGCTAGTTTGAATGAAGGCAATATGCAGTTTTTTTTTCTTTGTGGATGTAGTGTAATAGGTAACATGAAGTGTGTATTACAATGGCAGATGAGCATGATATACGAGTCATTCCATGTCAATTCAACCAAGTCATGTAACCCACAGTCTCAGATTTTCATGAAACTCCCCTCAAAGTAAGTTTACCATGGGAAACCCCAAGTTTTAGTGTTCTATCTCTTTTAGTTTTTTTCTCAACAGATTTTCATAGTTCAGGATATTTTCCAGAAAATGCCATTTTTTTGCTTCAGTTAAAAGGGTATGTTTACAACTATATTCTTTTATAACTCTTGAACAAATTAACTTAGGAACATAAAAATTGGTCTTAAATTTTAGCTTTTAAAAAAGTGCAGATTCCACATATGTCATGCAATTTGTTATATCTTTCATGTTTCTCTATTTATTGCTCTCTCAACAGGAATTTCGCTGAAAAAAATACCATTTTTGGAAAGTGAACCCTAAATAATTTTTTCCATTTTTTGTTTTCTATAACAAGGTACTACTAATATATACTATTTTATGAAAAAAAAATCTAAGAGGGGAAATTTGTAGTTTTATCATAAAAAAAATAATTTGTGCAAAATTTTGAAATTTTTGGAAAAAAATATGGTATTTTTTTATGTTAGTAATTCGGCAAAGGTTTTGTTAAAACTTTTTTTAGTGAACTGCCATTACGTACTACTGTGTGTAAAAAAATGTTACTGAAAGCCCTAATATTTTGGAGATTTTGTTTTTTAATATTAATTCTAACAAAATTTGATGTAATGCATCCTAGTGCTAATGAAACTTTGCTGAAATAAAGGTAACTGCAGTGAGGACAGATATTTAGTGTTCTCTTTTTTTTTTCTATAGATTTTTTACATTTTGTGAAATTTTATAGAAATTGGCATTTTCTGTTTCAGTTTACTGCTGCTGCTTGGTTTGCATAATCATTTACAACTTTTCAATGAATGTACTAGTGAACATGAAGTTTGTCTGAAATTTTAGCTTTAAAACATTGATTACAATTATGTTCATAAATTTTGTGTATATCCAAACAGAACTTTGTTAAAAAAAAATTGTTAAAAATATATTTTTTGTTTTGTTTTGGCTCAAGTGATTCCCCAACTTATGTAAGAATATTTATTTTGTTAGAAATTTAAAAAAAATTCTAATAAAAAATTTTAAGGTACTAATCTAGGTACTGTTGGTGTACATACAAAAAAATCAGGAGAAATATGGAGTTTATCTGAAAAAAAAAAGCAAAATTTTGAATATTTTTAAAATAATTTTTTTTTATATAGTGATTGATAGTGATTAAATTTTTTTTATATAGTGCAAGGATTTTGAAGAAATTTTTCTATCTATTTTAAAATTAGGGTGACTTACCATAAGATTTTGTTGAAGCATTTTCGCAAGTCACAAATTTATATGCAAATTTGCATCAGTTTTAGATTTTCAGTTCTTGTTAGAAGGGAAAACAAAGTGACTTGCTGTTTTACACAAATTCCAGTGATTTCCATGTCAACTGTATATTGACAATTAGAAATATCGGACATCAACATGTGATTAATATCTAGATGGATTTTGAAATGTACAAATATTCCAAGGTACTTTTTAAAAAAACAATTGTTTTCAATTTTAAAATATTTACCAAAATGATGACAGCATGAGCTTAGTGTACAAGCAGAATTCTATATTTTTTAGACGAAAATTTGTCTTAAAATTTTAAGACAAACATAATTTACAGGTCAGTAATGTCTGAAAAATCTGGGTATTTTTATCCAAGCAATATTTCTAAGAAAATATTTTTTTCCTTTTTAAGAACTTCCCATCTCAAATTTCCCACTTTTTTGGAAGCTTCTGATAATTTGTAACATCTTGCTGTTGCAGTTACTGGTATAATGTCTGCAGCACACAAAATACTTGTGAAGGGAACAAAGCAGTTGCAGTCCCTTACAGGCCAAGAAAATGTTGGTGATGGTCCATGAGACTCCAGAAATCTTACATCTGCATTGTTTATTGATTGAATAATGCCCAAATACCAGTTGTTTTTTCATAAGCACATGCAATGTAGCAGCTCTTAAAAATCTGTGACCTAATGTCACTTGCTGGACCTTCCTGGAAACTGGTAGTAACAGCATACTATTTGTCAAAACTTATCCTTTTTGCACATATTTCACTTGAACTGAGGGGTACAAATTGATAGAAACTGCAAGTTCCAGGCACTATTTTGGCATTTGTAAACCAAGCATTGAGTTTTTTTTTCGAATAGGGTCCATACAAATTCTATCAATGTACAGAAAGATATTTTTTTTATATTTGCTTGACAAAAGTCAAAGATATTCCTTGGGGTGGTTTTACAACTCCCCCAATTCCATCACAAGGAGATTTTCCACGACTTGTTTTTTCCATGACATGGCTATGATTTATGGTGACTTGATTAGCCAGACACCTCTGGCAGACAAAGAAAAGGTAAATAACAAATGCAAGAGTTTAAATCTGAAAGCCCGCAATGCACATATATGTGCGTTCTCATAAATTTGTGAGTATATGTTTTGACTCCGGCAGGAGACATCTGCTAAATGACAACAGGATATGCCCATAAACTAGAGTTTTAAGACCACTAAGAACTTTGCTACCGACAATGCGAGGGATGCACACATACTAAACTGAGAACAAAACCCCAAGATTCAAGCAGCAAAATGATGAAGTTCTGCTGTTAGAAATACCAGAGTTTTGGTTATTTATTTATAATTAAGAGGGGGAGGGGCAAAACAAACAGAAGAGTAGACACCCCCCCCCCCATATAATAGTGCACATGCATCTGTGTGAAGTGCACACTACTCATCTGCCTAAAATTAATACCCGGCAGACAGCCCTGCGATTTATGGCAATATGTGCAACTATTTACAGTGACAGCGATTGTATTTCCTGCACCATGGATGCAGAGGTCTTGGAACTGATGCAATTTATCCTAGCATCAGAGATGCTACAATACACTGCATCAAATGTTGTTAGAATTAACATTAAAAAACAAAATATGCAAAATTTTAAAGCTTTCAATATTTTTTTACACATTAGCAGTACACGATGGCATTTCCCCATAGAAAGTTAACAAAATCTTTGCCAAATTATTAACATAAAAAATATAATTTTTTCTATTTCAAAATTTTAAAAGGATTTTTTTTCTGACAAAACTACATATTTCCCCTCTTAGATTTTTTACATATAATATATATATTAGTACCTTGTTATAGAAAGAAAAAAGGAAACAAAATCTTTAGAGTTCGCTTTCGCTAAACAATTTTTTCTAAGAGCATTTTTTTCAGCAAAATTCCTGTTTGAAGAGCAATAAATAGGGAAGTATGAAGCATATAACAAATTGCATGACACATGTGAAATCTTTAACAAAATCTTTGCCAAATAACTAACATAAAAAAATGCCATATTTTTTTTTCAAAAATTTCAAAATTTGACACAAATTATTTTTAATGCAAAACTACAAATTTCCTCTTAGATTTTTTACATATAATAGTATATATTACTACCTTGTTATAGAAAAAAAAAATTCTTTTAGAGTTCACTTTCCAGAAACAATATTTTTTTCTCAGAGCGTTATTAAATAGAGAAACATGAGTCATATAACAAATTGCATGACATATGAGGAATCTACACTTTAAAAGCTAAAATTTAAGACCAATTTTATGAAGTTCCTAAGTTAATTTGTTCAAGAGTTATAAAAGAATATACTCGTAAACACACCCTTTTAACTGAAGCAAAAGAAGGCATTTTCTGGGAAATATCCTGAACTTTGAAAATTTGTAAAAAAAAAAAAAAAAAAAAACAAGAAATAGAACACTAAAACTTGGGGTTTCTCCATTTCCCATGGTAGTTACTTTAAGGGGATTTCATGAAAATCCGAGATGGTGGGTTACATTTCCTTAAAATTTTGGTTTAATTGACAAGGCCAATATTGACTCATACTGCTAATTACCAGACTAAGAATCACGATTGAATTTTGTGTCAAGTTATGCAAAAGTGGCCAGGAAACATTTCAGATGATTTAAGAAGTGTATGCTGCCACCACTTGAATTCGGCTGTATTACAGTGGCGGCAGCATTTCAAGGACGCCAAATGCAGCGTGCAGGATAACCCACGAAACGGGCATTTGTCCACATTAGTGACCGATGAAAACATTGTGAAAGCCAAAAATTATGAAATAATGATAAATGTTTATCCATCCATTATTTGGCACTGCAATTGAATGTTGGTGTAGCAAGATGTCATGAAACTGTAAAGTCACAAATGAAGATGATTTGTGTTTGTGCAAGATGGGGATCTTCCTGAAGAATGAAAACAATGCCAAATTGAACTCTGCCACGCTTTTCTTCACAGAATGAAAACTTCCTGGATTTTGGAATCGACTAGTCACTGTAAACGAGTCTTGGATAAAACATTTTGATCTAGAATCAAAACAACAATATGGTAACACACTGACTCCCCTCGCCCCCCCAATCCCAAGAAGTTCCTAGTTTGTGGTTCTTCAAAGAAACACGTTGATTTTGTTTTTTGATGCCTATGAGATAACACTGCAGCATTGGGTGCCCTAAAAACAAATTGTTAATTCACAATATTATGCTCACATTTTGTGAGTTCACCTGAAGGGAACAACGTGCAGAAAAAGATCGGATCTGTTTAATCAAGAATAGTTTCCTTTTCAGGATAATGCGAGGCCAGATGTGGCCCAAGCAGCAATGCAAGCTTTGGAGAAAGTTGGTGGCCAACATCTATCACAGCCTTCATACAGCCTGGAAACTTGCATCCTGTGATTTCTGGGCTTTTCCAACATTTAAGAGTTGACAGAAAGGAAGTTTAAGACAAATGAGGAAACGTGAAGCATACCACATCCGCTGCCTTTAAATGCCTTTCATCAAAAGAACTGCAACACATGTTTCAGAAGCTTGTGGACCACTGTAAATGGTGTATAGCATGTGAAGGTCGCTATTTCGAAAGGAAAGTCCACACCAAACCTCCAAGTGATACAGACTCAGAACAATGACCTCAGTTCATGTACTTTTGGAACAGCTCCGTACCGTGTTTCTTATATTCTTCCTGAAATGTTTAGAAAAGAGAGTACAGTATGTGCATAATGTGTACATGTAAAATTTTGGTTCAGGTGTGTATTTTTTTGAACATGCCCAACTGGGCATGTTACAAACTTAACATTTTTTTGGTTCGTGTAAACACTTGCTCATAGATATACAAAACTTGCACACTTCAAAAAGTCTGCATTTAAGTTTTAATAAATTTTTTAACATATAGAGACTGACCTGAAAATATAAAAAAAAATAATTTTGCAATGTAAGCTAAATCTTGAAAAATCCTATTCCCAGCAGATTTATGCTGCAAATAAACTGAGTTTATTTTGGCACCCCCCCCTCCTCCCCCACCCAATGGCATTTAAGTTCAACATATTAAAAGTTAACTGCATTATACTTTCCCTTAACAATTTACAGTAATAGTTTCCAGACTGTAAAAGCCAAAGTGAGCACATTGTAAATAACCAAAAATGATTTTCACATTCTCTCTTCCAATTTAGGTTTATATTAGGAGTAATTAATACATTTCCATGTTTGTTTTTTTACTTTTCTTTATTGGGGGTTTAATGACTATCGTGAGCAACTCAGTGGTCTATAAGCAGTCGCCCATCCCTAATTTAGGGACACTGGTTCCAGGGAAGGGAGAGAGCCAGTGGCATAAGGCAAACACAACATCCACGCCTCACCGGGATTCAAACCCTGACCCAGCATGGATGAATGATCAGAAACCATTGCTTAGACCACTGCGCCACCGGGGAGACTACATTTCCATGTATCAAAAAACAATCAGTGATTATCTCAAATCATTATACACAAATCCTAACTGGAATACAAGTACTAGTTAAAATGAAACTCACCACCAAGTATAACTTGTATGCACCTTCAGATGAAATTTCCCTAGCCATTCACAAACCAGCCTAACTAAATGGATGGGGCACACGGAGCTCCCCCGATATACTTAAACAGAAATCCTGAAGGCCAGAGCAGGTCAAAAAGCTCTTTAATTTCCACTGCAGAAATACTGGGAACAGGAAAGTATGCCCATTTATGCTACCATGGAAAAGCCTCAAATTTGCATATGGAGTTTTCAAATCAGATATTGCTTTGGTGTAAACTACTTTAAGAGTTAACTATCTAAATGAATAATACTGAGGCAGAGCAGAATTCCCAAAGGGGAGTCACTGAAGATATGTTAAAACTGGAAACTCTATTTGCAAAAGCACTAAGTCTGGTGGAATAGGTATACATACCAGCCACTGAATTAAAAACTTTTATTCAATACTGGGTTGGACCTCCTTTAGCCTGAATTATAGGATATACGTGATCTGGAATAGATTCCACAAGGTGCTGGAGTGCATCTACGTCTACAGCACACCAGGAGTTTGCTAGAAATCTGAGCCAGTTACAACCCTGTCATGTAAATGGCTCAGATTTGATGGAAGAGGATTTTGCTTTCGAATCATTCTTTTTCTAAATGTCCCATACACATACATCAGACCGACCAAGGAACAAAAAGCTGAAATTTTTAACAGGGTGAAAAATCAGGACTTGCGATGAGAAAGTGTGTATATAACACAGCATGAGCAAGATGGAGTTGTTCACTCTAATTTACTTATGCAGATGTTTAGAGCACACACCTGTTTTTTTTTTTTTTTTTCTGTACTTGCTAGAACATCAGCTCAATTTTCCTCTTGTGTTGTTTTCTTTTCAGCAAGTTCCATGGACATATTTGTCTTCTGTTGACTCTGCAGCTGCACTGCAAACTTTGCTTAATTTACCTTCCTGCTGATATCATTCCCTTCCCATTTCTTCATCACTTTTCTTCCTATTATTTTTTTCCCTTTTATTCCTTCAGATGACAATAATTTAGCCATCATGCTGAAAGAATTTTCAGCCTGAAGACCATGAATGCATGATATCAAAGCTTTCACTACTTTAAATAAATGGTGCAACTCACAGATTATGAATACTTTCGAACACCATGCATCGATCCCCCTAACAAATTTTCAAACTTCATCACTACCATTTTTGGAAAATTTCCCCTCCCTTATCAAGCTGAAGTGCAAATTTATGGGGAAAAGTAACATTTAAAAACAACACTGGATATTGAGGCAATAGCGGGAAGAAAAAAAAAAAAAAAAGACTATTACGGGGAGAAATCTTCACTTCGAGGGACTTCCGTTTTTGGAAACTTTTCCCTCCTTTTTAGGCTGAAATGCAGTATTTGTGGAATAAAACTATACATAGGAAAAATACTAGGCAAAAGGAATGTCGGGGAAAAAAAAAAAAAAAAAGAGTACGGGAGAAATCTTTGCTCCGCCTAACTTCCGCTTTCAAAAGTTTCGACGCCTCAAGCGAAAAACAAATCCCTCTCCCCCACTATTTCCCCTCCCCCCAAAAATGCCGTTCAGTTGTGCATTGATCTCGAGTATACCCAAAATGGTAACGGAAATGGCGGAATTCTTCGAATCCACAGAAGAAACTCATCCCTGAAAACACTATAGGGAAATCCTTTCACCGTCCTTAACTTCCGTTTTCGGAAATCATTGCCCACAATTTCATGATGAAATACAAACATTTATGCACTAAAATGATATTTTACAATAACAGGCAACATCGTAAGTAAAAAGAAAAAAAAATATGATTATGGTAAAAATCTTCATCGCATTTAACTTCCGTTTTCACAAGTTTTGAAAAACGAGATACTGTTCCCAGACGGGAAACGACCCCCCCCCCAAAAAAAAATTCTCTTCAGTTCTGCATCGATCTTGAGAATAGCCCAAATGATGACGAAAAAGCAGAACTCCATGAATTCGCGGAATTATCTCATGTATGCGTATATTCACAATTGAGTTCAGATCCTGGCTTTATGGTGGCCAAGATAGTGGAAGTCATTGTTATGCTCGTTTAACACATCTTGTACATTGGACAATAGCATTGTCATCCATGAAACAGCAATCACCTGCTGGATAAAAAGTCAACATTTCAGGATAGACTTGATCAGAAACAATGTTCAGATAACTCCTGGAGGACACGCACCCTTTCACCAATATCAGAGGACTGTCCTGTACCAACAGCATGTGTCCCATACCATGACATCACCTCCAGAACCTTGGTTAGTGTTTACAAGGAAAGCTGGGTCCACTCACTGTGTTCCTGACAGTACTGTAGACGAGCTTTCCAGTTCTTCACAGAAATAAGGGGTTTGTGTATGGGTATGCGACTGCCAATACCAACCTCTTAAATTCACTACACATAGTTCAACGAGAAACGGATTGGGAACAACAGGGATCATAGCATACTTCTGGAAAATTTTAGGTAGGAATTTTAGGAATTTTTGGAAAAATTTTAGGAAAATTTTAGGAGTGTATTTCAATAAAAACTAGATGTATATTTGTATACATCTAGTAAAACAACTTCGTATACATTGTGAAGAGTTTGCTTCACACCCTTCAATCATATATACTGATAGACTGCGCATGACATCAAAATTTCTGGCTCCAACATAAAATCACATGACATCAGTCAAAAAGATGGGTTACACCTGCTGTGCTTATGGTTGCTCTGAGCGATATAGTAAAGGAAGTTCTATGATTTTTCATGGGTAAGAAACGAATTAAATACCTAAGTCAATAAAGTTCAATTACTTAACCAGAAACTTGCAGCTATTGATATAAAAATATAGTAACTTAAGAAAAAAAAAATGGAATGCATGTTCCAAATTCTTCGCTAATGTTCATCACACTATAAATCACGAAATGTAAACAACCCGATCATGCATGTATATAGCTCATAAGTAAACTTACCTGAAGAGTTTTCATTATATATGAGACGCATTCACATAATACACCGAAAACACTGAAGTTCTGCAGCGTAAATTAGTAATCATAACAGCATTTTTACACGAAATTTGGAGTCTGATGATGACGTGCCCAATGTTTGAGCCATGGCGGCTTTGATGCAGCTATTGCCAATGCGCAGTCCATTAGTATATATGGTCGAAGTTCACACCCAAATTTTTTGCATAATGTCTAAAGTTTAAGTATGATTTACTTCTAATGTTCAGTTCTTATCTTTTCACGTGTTATTATATTCAAGTATATTTATCACATTCAAGTTTCACTTTGAACATTAATATGCTGTTGAACCAGAAGCAATTGACGATTTTCACAGTAAAGTTTTCAGTTTCACATTAAATTATAATATCCTAAAAAGGTAATTGAAAACCAAGAACTATGTACAATTGTTCACTGAATTACTTTTTTCATATTATTGTTTTAACCTTTTCCTGATAAGCCTATCTTTTTCTGCTTCCACCACAACTAATTTACTTTCAGTTTTCTTTATTTCAGCTGAACCTTGTATGATCAAGTTAGAGGCAACTGCTATTTCAACAGTATTTTGTTTTTCTACAGCTTTTCTCATTCTTTCTGTTCCCTCTTGAATTACTGCTAGGGAGGCTTCTTTATCTTTTTTAAGCCTATTTATTTCTGCATCATTTTCTTTTATTTTGTCATCAAACTCAGCTTTTCTTTTTTTCTCTAGCTGCTTTTCCTTATTTTTCCTCTCTTTCTGCTTCCTTTCTTTTACCTTTTTTGATTCTTCTTCCTTCAGCTTATCAACATACTCTTTATAAAATTTATGTGAATCACGAACACTATTTAACAAATTTCTTGTTATGGGAACTTTACTTACACATCCATAGTGTTTAATGGCCCCTTTAACTATTCTTAATGATGTTATAGTTGAGTCTTTTAAGTTAGCCTTGTCCTTCCTTAACTGAGCAGTGTTAACCGAAAATCCCCCTTCTGCATCAGCATTACCATGAGGTAAAACTAAAATTGACTTGATGAGTTTAGCAAGATTTGAGTATTTTTCTTTTCCGCTAGTCTTTAATACTAAATATATTACACCAGTAATGATCAATCCGCACTGGAATATGCCCTTCCTCTGAAAATTTCACTAGTTCATCTAGAGTTGAACTATCAGAATTTAAAAGTTTCCACTCTTCTCTTACTCTATCAATTTGTTCATCAGAAAGATGCAAAACACTTGAAATTCTGGTTATTTCCAAAAGTCCTTCAGTGACTGAAAGTTGAGTTGACTCTTTCTTTGGTTCTTTTACCTTTAAAACTTCTATGTCTCTTAGCTTTTGATTGCAGAATGGCAAATTTGACTTTAAATATTTTGTGGTTGCAATTAGTGATGATCTTACATCTAAGAGAAATAATTTCTGCCTGGTCTCCTGAACATTCCTGAGGAGATTGTCTTCATACCAACTTCTAACTCCCCTAGTTTTTTTCCATGAATTTTTGTTTTCAAAATCTACATTCTTTAGGTCTTCTCCAAATTTCCCTGCAATAACGTCATCTTGGATAAACTGAGCCATAACATTCCTCATAAAAATATTTAAATCAGAATATAAGTGGTGTATTTTTGGTTCTTCACTCTGATAACATAATGAAAACTTTTCAAAATTTTGGTGTGAAAATGAAATTAATGCTAAATAGCAAGGAGTTAGCTCATTTTTCAGGAAACAGTGAATTCTTTTATATCTTGCTGAATTGCAAATGACCCCTCCCCTTTTTCCTTAAATCTCTTGTTACTCTCGAAAACTGTCCGAAGGCACAAAAGTGGAGCGCCCGCCCCGAAGCAAGTGCATCTCGATGGCGTCATTTTCCCTCCCTTCAGCAGCACAGCATATAGGCTGTGTTTCTACAATAACAGGTCTTTTTACCTTACCGTAATGGTAAATTTATTGGCGTTAATAACGGTTGTATTTTTAAAAAATAAGCTTACGAAAATTTTAGGAAGAATAGCAAATTTTAGTTATAATTTTAGGAATTTAAGGAGGGTCACAAAATATTAGGAATTTTAGGAAAAATGCGATCCCTGGAACAACTTTCAAAGCTTCAGTCAATTGCTTCACACGGGAAGTCCTGTTTCTCTGTACAAGACATCTAAAACAACAGCAATCTAGTTCCTAACAGACTGTCATCGCACCACGGTTATGCGTCTTAGACAAGCAACAAGGATTCTTTTTCCAGTGTTTACAGACCTGGGATATTTCCCCTTTTGAGAAACCAGTCAGTTTTCAAAATTGTTGCTCCAGCCAGACTGGCTACCCAATAAGTCCTTTATCCAACTCTGTAGGACCCCTTGTTTTTCTCATTGTGATCAACATTACTGACTATAACTGATGAGAAGCAGTCTTAAATAGTTGCCTAGATCACATGGTGATGCACATAATTACATATTTTTATATAGACTGCATAAATGACATTTACATAATCTGCATAAAGGTTTCATATTCAGTGGCCAGTGGGTATTCCAGGAGTAGTGTTCTCCCTAGAGCCTTTTTACTGGGCGGCCCACCCACATAATTTTGTATGCTGCCCAGCTATATTTCCTTTAATGAATGTTTTCACATTGCACATAATGGAAAACTTATTACCAAACTACCACCACTCTGGTGGCACAGTGGTCTCAGCATTGGCTTATGACCATTCGTTCGAGAATGGCCAGGTTCGAATCCCGGTGAGGCCAGGTTCGAATCCCGGTGTTGCGTTTGTCTTACGGCACTGGTTCTCTCCCTTCCCTGGAACCAGTGGTCCCAAATCAGGGACAAGCAACTGCTTATAGCCTATCGAGTTGCTCACGGTGGTCGTTAAACTTTTAATCTACATATATAAAAAAGAAATTTGTGTCGAATATAATTTGTCAGTGAATACTCTTTTTTTAACCATTTTTGTACAATTTTTACCTGTTTATCATGTTATATGTTACATTAATGCCTACCACACTGCTAAAGATGTTTGATAAGTACAATAATGATGTTTTGGAAACCTTTTTTTTTTTTTTTGATTGGAGAAGGGGTTGTTTAAAGTACCACCCAGCTAAAATTTCTTGCCACCTGGCTGTAAAAAAATCTAGGGAGAACACTAAGGAGTTCTTCAAAAAATTTCGGGCTTACATTTTTGCTAGAATCATAAATGCTTGGTTTTACAATTTTTCAAACTGGAGTGAAATTTACTACACATTTAGAATTCTTATGAAATCCTAAGGGTTTTGCTTGTGCAATTTTGCTACTTCATCTTTAATGAAGTGGCAAAATTGCACAAAAATTACTCTATATTATTTAAATATCGTACAAAAATTGTTCTGTATAAAAACTATATGAAGCAATCTGGAACTTAGCATAATGATAAAAATACTAAACAATGTTGCCATGGCACTGAAGATTTCCTATTTCATAGTCATTCTTATGTGCATTGATAACAGGAAGGCCAGATATCAATCTCATTCAAAGGAAAGCGTTGCTCTAGAAGGGCCATCCATCTTCAAAAATTTCCACATGCTGTTGCGACTCCAACTGCACATAACTGCTATACCACAAGCCAAGGTTGCTGGAAATATGGCACTCAAAATTCTTGCACTGCAGCATCACGCAAGATGAAAACAATTTCCACACTCCATGGAAACAAATGATATAATTGTGAACAGACACCGCAGGATTGCCAGAACAAAGCAGCGAAATCAATTCAAACATTTTGACCAAATTTATTTTGTTGCAAGCAAAAATTCCAGGACCATTCACAAAAGCATAACACATCAAGGACTTTCCAGGCCTAGAAATAAAGGAAATCAAATTCCAGGACTTTTCCAGGAGCCATAAGAATCCTGTACATCATTTGAATCCTGTCTGATGTAAAAAGAATTTCATGAAGCAGATTTTTAGAAATGGGAGAAAAACAAAGCACATTTACCGTCCCTAACAGAAAAGGGATGCAGCACATGAAATGCAAAATGTGGACCATGCTCTTCAGAGTGAATGGACCCAGTTTCAAGAAGAATTTTTTCCCACTGGATTTCTAGAATGAATAAAACTACTTTACAAGAAGAGATAGCAAATTATGCTCACAAATGGCAATACAAAAAAGTCACAATTTCTTTTGTTTGAAACAAAAGGAATTTTTGAAATCAAACAAGCAGAAGAACAAATATGGAGGAATACATATTTGTGCTTCTGCTTGAAAACATTCACACTTCCTACTGGGAGACTTGTATATTGTTTGAAGGAGGAATGCAACATGTTCTTAATGGTTATGGGTATCTGACCAAGTACTTTTTTTCCAGAAATTGATTTCTATAGAAGAGCAGATATCTTTCAAATATAAATATTCCCCAACATCCCATGCAACAGAACTATGGATTAAAGAAAAAGCAGAAAATATAAACAAGATACTTCTCATACAGGCAGCTATGCAATGGAAAAGTAATTTTTCAAATATGACTTCTGGAAGTAGAGACAAGAAGAAAACAGTTTGTACATGGAACTCCAGTAGAGAAATTGTGCATTAAGTGCATAATGTTTGCAATTTTTACCATAGCAAATAGCAACAATACATTTTTTTCAGTTAAGATTCTTTGAAGCAGAGATACAGTTTAAAGAGAAACACACACTTATCCCATCTGGGATATTCATGATCAACATTTTTTTTTTTTTTTTTTAAATGTTTTTTATAAAATACTTGAAAATTTATGAAAATGTTTCCTGTGGCAAATAGTATTCAATGAATGAAGAATTTTTCAAATCAGACTTTCAATAAGATAGAAAAAATGTACATTTATGCCCCCCATTAATGGGAAAAACTGCATTATTTTGAGATGAAACTAAGATGTTTTCTTTGGTGAGCAGTGCCTTTCCAGAGAAGAATATTTTTATTCATGTGCTTAGAGAGGCATAGATATTGCTGAAAATAAGTTGTAAAAAGAAACATGCACTTAAGACCTCCTTATAACTTCAAGTCACAAAAAATTAGAAACTGTGTTCATAATATTCATGATAAGTTCTATTTAATTACTTTTTTTTTTTTTTTGATTGGAGGTTTAACGACCGCCATGAGCAACTCAATGGGCTATAAGCAGTCGCCCGTTCCCAATTTAGGGTCACTGGTTCCAGGGAAGGGAGGGAGCCAGTGCCGTAAGACAAACAACATCCATGCCTCACCGGAATTCGAACCCGGACCCCGTTCAGACGAATGATCAGAGGTCATCGCTTAGACCACTGCGTCACCGGGGCGGCACATCGAACTTTTACAAGCAGAGATCAATGAACTACAAAAAACGCTGACGACACCTAGAGGGCAAAACTTTTTATTATTTTTAACAGAAATATGTACACAATGTTTTATTGTTGCAAGCAGTATATCAAAAAAGAAATTTGAGGACCAGATCCTTAAAAGTATAAGTACAATTGCAAATACACTGCAAACATAAATATGTTCTTACACCCCTTAGTAACAAAATTGTATAAGAAGCAGTGACATTGAGGAAAATATAATATACATTTACACCCTCTAGCAGAAAAACTGAGCATTATTTGAAGCAGAAGCTGTACACAAAATGGTTCTCATGATAAAAGAAATTAAAGGGAAAATATTTGCTTTTTTCATTTGCAATTTTAGCATTAATGCTATTGAATAACAATTTTGAATTCAATAGCATCTGTAATTATAGCCTCTAGTGGCAAAGTCAGACAGCAAAAAAAGACCAAGAGCCAAAAATCATTCTGAAATTTTAAGCTTTCCAAAGTAAAAAAAAAAAAAAAAAATTAAATTCTGACCAACAAGTGCACAGATACAGAGCACTTACAGATAGATGGACACATATAGTAATAGAAAACATATAAGCTCACACTTTTTCTCTTCTTTTTTCATAAGAGAGCATAAGAATGATAAAACATGAGAAAACGTGAAAGATGTATAATTTTGTGGATTCTTCGATGTCTCACAAAACACATGGTGTGTAGTTCAACAACCTTTTTTATTAATTGCCATGCTTGCAAATCAAATTTTGATTCGCCCACATTTCGAATTCACGAGCTATAACACTTTAGTTTAAACATGTACATCTACATAATTATGATAGTAATTCAAATGCAGCACTTACCAACTGGTTTGTCATCTTTAACATCCTGCTCACTAGGTGTGTTAACTGCGAGAATATCATTTAGCGTGGAACCAACAACCATGACTTTTGCACCTTTGGTAAGACTAATATCTCTTAATGTTTTATCATCTTTTGCAAGACCTACATAAAAAAATCCCAATTAATCAAAGATCACAATAGCACATTTAAAAAAGTAAATCCACACACATACACATATATCTATTGGGTTGTCGGAAAAGTCATGAAGTATTTTGGCACCCGATGGCGGTTGGGTGGTTTTGGAAGTACTAGAGGCACACGCAGCTCTGTTATCGCTATGGCATTCAACAGGTGCCAGTTCTAGCCGCAGTCTAAAAGGAATAGTGAGCAATTTGGTTGATTTGCGGAGATTTGACATCAAGTTGAAGATGGAAGACCAAACTGTGCATTTTCGCCATGTTTTATTTCGGTAAAGAGAAGAACGCACATCAAGCTTGCGAAAAGTTGCGTTAAGTTTACGGTGATAATGCTCTACAAGAACGTCAGTGCCAGCGGTGGTTCGCAAAATTCCGTGCTGGTGATTTTGACCTCAACGATGCCCTTCTGTCCGGGAGGCCCACCGAGGTTGATGACAACCAAATCAAGGCATTGATTGAGTCAAACCTACGTTACACGACACGAGATATTGCAGACACATTGCACATTCATCATTCAAGCGTTCATGTCAACCTGAAGAAGCTGGGATACGTAAGCAAGCTCAAGGTGTGGGTTCCTCAGGAACTCAAAGAAGCTCAATTGATGGCGCGTATAAACATCTGCGATATGCTCATTAAACGTGAGGAAAACGATCCTTTTTTGAAGCGACTGATAACTGGTGACGAAAAGTGGATTGTGTACAACAATATGCTGCGCAAACGGTCTTGGTCCCGACGTGCTGCTTCGTCTCAAACAACATCCAAAGCAGACATTTATTTGCAGAAGGTTCTGGTCTCAGTGTGGTGGGATTTTCAATGTGTCTTGTTTTTCGAGCTCCTACTACAGAACCAAACAATCAATTCGAATGTGTACTGTCGGCAATTGGACAGTTTGAACAAATCCATCATCCAGAAACATCCAGAGCTCGTTCATCGTAAAGGTGTTGTGTTCCATCACGACAACGCGAGACCACACACAAGTTTGATCACCCGCCAAAAATTATTGGAGTTTGGGTGGGATGTGTTGCCACATCCAGCATACTCGCCTGACCTTGCGCCGTCAGACTTCCACTTGTTTCGCTCTCTTCAACAGTCCTTGCATGGTATAATGTTCAATTCAGATAAGGCTGTAAATCAGCACCTTGTACAGTTTTTCGCCACGAAAGACAGGTCCTTCTATGAATGAGGCATTCTGCAGCTCACTGAAATATGGCAAAAGCTAATCGAACAAAACGGGCATTATATCATTGATTGATCTTTGTTCTTTCTATCAATAAATGACCTTTGCAAAACATGGCTAAAATACATCATGACTTTTCCGACAACCCAATATAAGACAACCATATGCAAATAATATTTGTAATTACATTACTAAAGGACACACCACTACATCTAACACAAGGTTTGAAAATCATTTTCTGTACATTAAGTCCGGGACTAAGTTTTAGGGGTATGCAAAAGTTTCCGACATTTTAAGGAGAAAGGGGACAGGAACAATCAGGAAACCAGTACACATTTATTCAACGAAATATTGGCCGTTAGCATCAGGAAACCAGTACACATTTATTCAACGAAATATTGGCCGTTAGCATCAATGACCTTTTGACATTTTTCAGGCAACAAAGGAATGCTCCTGCGATAGGACTCTGGTTTCAAAAGAGCTGAAGAATACAATTTCAAAACCACCTCTGGAACTGTGGTGAACCGCTGTTGGGCTAGGGCATGTTGCATACAGCGAAACAGACGAAATTCTGCTGGTGCAATGTCCGGGTGCGGTAAAACCTCCCAATGTAACTGTTCAAGGGTTGATTTCATGGTGGCACCGACATGTGGTCTGGCATTATCATGTAACAGGATGACTGGGTGACGTCCTTTACCAGCCCATGGGTGTTTTTTGCTCGATTGCAGCATTCAGTTTCATCAACTGATTACTATATCGTTGTGCAGCGATTGTTTCGCTCGGTTTCTACAGTTCGAAGTACAGCATGCCATGCATATCCCACCACACACACACACAAGAACACCTTTTTACGTGGATATCCTGTTTTGCAATAGATGTTGATGGCTAGCCTGGTTCAACCCAGGATTGCTTGCGTACGGAGTTGTCGCAATAGACCCATTTTTCATCCCCGGTGACAACCTACCACAAGAAATTCTTCTCTTGGAACCTCTTCAGCAATGACATGCAGATGCGCAATTGTTGACCAATATTACGCTCCATTAAAGTATGCGGAACCCACTCACCAATCTTCTGGATTTTTCCCAAGGCCTGTAGACACCATACCACAGTCGATTGAGCCACTTCCAAACGTTTTGTCAGTTGCGTGGTCTATTGTGTGGCATCCTCTCGCAACAGCGATTTCAGCTCCTCGTCAGAGAGTTCCTGCGGTGTATCTGCACGTGGCTTATCTTCCAAGCTTAGATCGCCTTTCTAAAACCTGGCAAACCATTCTCGACATGTCCACTCACCCATAACCATTTTACCATACGCCTGACATATTGAACTGTATGCTTCACTTGCACTTTTCCCTAAATTAAACAATAATAACAAACAGTGTGGCAAATAAACTTTATCGATCACCATGCTTGGCTTCATGTACATACTGACAGCACAGGTTGCTGATCGGTTAGATCCCTACAGCGCCCGCTAGCGGGGCAGTGGAAACTTTTGCATATCCCTAATAGAATAAGAAATCACTAGTCCCAGGCAAATTAGCATAAACTAAAGATCAAATTTAGGAAATGCTGATTACACAAACTATGACATGCAGTAAGAACTAAAAGAAGAAGAATGTCATGCAGACAAAACTCTGCCATCCTGATAGAGTCTACCCACATCTAACCTCAGATGCTTTTCTTTTCTTTTATTTTCCCCTCCAACAGTTCACCAACACAGGAAAACAGGCACCCTTGATCAACTTGGTTTTTTTTTTTTTCTCCTCACTCTCCCTAACACTTGTACTCCACACCACAAGAAACACAATTTCTGAATTGGAAACACTAGATATTAAAACACGTAAGGTTCAAGAGCTTTATGTATACCTCATAAAAATGCACGTAAAGTGTCTGAGAAAATACACCAGCTCAAGAACTGCAGCTTTAGAAAACAAACAAGACTTTAAAGTGTAGTGCCAGAATCCAGGATAAGAAAAAATATTTTGTTCTAGTCTGAACATAAAAATCAATAGCCCTGGGCATCAGAGTAAGCAATTTTTCAACTCCTGTAACAGAAATTTTATGAAGAATCTGAAAAAAAACCCCAGTCCTACTTTTCCAGCTGTGGCAACACCAACTCCGTTTCCTCCTCTATAAATAACAGGCTGTAAGCCAATCAACGCAAGATTACATGGAACGAACCAGAAGCACCATTTTATAATATTAAATTTATTTGCTTTGAAGTTATAACTAACAGTGGAACATTTATTTTATCCTGCACATGACAGAAAACAAAAATAGTTCACAGCATAAAACATGCAACACAATAGCATTTGCCACCCATTAAACAATCATTCCTTCTTTCTACAAGACTAAAGGGACAATTACCTTTCAAGTTTGCCATGAATTTTTTCCATATATTGCATAATTTATGGCTGTCATACACAGAGACTGCAGAACACATTCATAAAACAATCTGTAGAGACAATGCAGATATTCTCTACACAGGTCTGTAGTTCCCAGTATTTAAATTATCTAAGTTATACTAAATGTTATGCAAAAGTGTACTGGTTGTATCAAGAAAAGCTCAGATCACTATGAAGAGAGCATGCAATCGTGTAATCTCAAACACCCCTTAGTGTTTCCATGGTAATAATGTGATGCAGCATAGCAAACATACTGGAACAGTCTGCAAAGGCATTTCCACTTACAAGGAAACTTCTAGGATGATGGTACTGAAGCAGTGTTATAAAATATTTGCTTTCAGCTTCAGAAGACAGCTAGTCTGTGCTAGAAGTCCTCAAATACAGTACATAAATGCTATCTTTTGCTGTATCACAATTATTAAACTTAAAAAACTGGTATCTCACAATATGTTATCTAATGATTTGGAAGAAAAAAGACAATATTGAGAAACCATTTAATATAACATACTTGCGACTGACAAAAAAAACAAAAAAAAACCAGCTTAACATTTTAACTGAGGGTGGGCAAAAAAGAGAATGAATGTAGCGGAATTGTTCGCTGAAATTTATGCAAATGTTAAACTTGAGTGCATTACTGTATTCACAATATAAAATTGCTGAATTCAAAATAAAATGGCTTTAAAAGACACCAGTTCAAACAGTTTTTTCTTGTTTTGTTTGCAAGAACATCAGTTCAAGTTTCCACTTGTAAGTAAGCTTTGCTCTCTTCTCAGCAAATTTCATGGCCTTATTTGTTGACTTTGCAGCTGCACAGCATTTTTTTTTCTGCTGATATTTTCCCCTTCTTATTTCTTCATGGTTGCTTTTCTTACTTTTTATGCCCTCGGATGGCACTTATTTCATTCACTTAGATGAAAAACTTTCATCCTAAGGACCACAAACACATAATTATCAATGAAGCTTTCAGTATTTTGAATAAATGGTGTAATTAAGAATATGAATACTTTTGAACACTGTGCATTCATGCATCGATTCTTACAAATTTTCTAACTTTGTCACTTCCATTTTCAGAAAACTTTCCCTTCCTTATAAAGCTGAAACACCAACAATAAAGGGAAGAAATAACATTTCATAACAATACAAGACAGTAATAATGGCAAAAAAAAAAAAAAAAAAAAAAAAAAAAAAAAAAAATCTATTACGGGAGGAATCTGCATCCTTCAGATTTCCATTTTCAGAAATTCCCCCTCTCCCATTTTCAAGCTGAAATACAAATATTTTTGGAATAAACTGATATTTAACTACAATAGAAAACAGAAGAAACATCACAGGAAACAGAATTAACAAATTACAGGGGTTTTTGCTCCACCCATATTCCAGTTTTGGAAATTGTTACCTATATTTTCAAGCTAAAATACAAATATTTATGCAAAAAAGTTACATTTGACAATACTAGACAGAGACAACCTCACAAGTAAATAATAAAAAAAATATTATGGGAGAAAGCTTCACTCCATTCAAACTTCTGTTCCGACAGAACCCCCCTTCCCCAAACAATTTCCTTCCCTTAGATTCTCTTCAGTATTGCATCAATTTCAAGACGACCTTTCCCCAAATTTTCTTCAGTATTGCAACAATCTCCAGAATAATCCACTTGTTGACAAAAAAAGTGGAATTCTGCGATTCCGCACAAGACTATTTTCGAAGCAGAAACATCAAATGGCAATAATGGCAATTTCCCGTAATTCCAACCAAAAATTCTTAATGGTACGGAAAATCTGTATTGGTTGGCATCCATGTGTATCAGTGGTGTATATTCGAAGCTAGCTGCAAAGCCCAGAGAATGCACAAATAAATGTCAATTAAATATACACAGGTAAAAGTCAATTATCAACGGTTTTAAGATATGTCAATGCTTTCGCTGTGAAAAAAACGTGCAGATACGCTTTTTTGACTCAGTCTGGCAAGAGAGGACCAATGGAGTAATGCAACTGGCTCTTCCAGTTCTTGTTGTTCTGATTCAAAGACCTTCCATACGATTGCCTGCTAGTGTTTCCATGACAACAAGGATGAGCAGGTGGAGGGGAATGGGCCATTGCTTTGGGCAACGGTTCACTCTGAAAAGAGAAGACTTAGACTACCTCAGTCACTCGCATGCTCTCGCCTGTAAGAGCATGTGTTTTGCAAGAGTTGTTTCAGTTTGTGTGAAGTGTCAATGAATATCAGTGATATTATATCTTAAATTCGTGGCTTTGTTGGATTCGAACTGTTCTGATAAATTTTGTGAAAGCTTCTCTGAACATCCACTGTCAGAACTTAAATAACTCTATGCTTCGAATTTTGATACAGCTCGACTAAAAAAATTAACTGAAGGTGTTTTATTCCCTTGATGAATACAAAAACAAATCAGTAAGAGACATTACTTGTTACATAAAGTTGAATAAATTGGACAGTGAGGTGTACAAATTAGCAGACTTAAAGTTTCCATCAACAACTGCCAAAAGAAGTTTTGCTGCATTAAAAAGAATCAAGATATATCTTAGAGACACACAAAGACATATACATTCGAGCAACTTGACTGTTATGTCAATAGAGAAAAACATTCTTTTTAAATACGAAAAAGTACTCAGAAGAAACTTGGAGGTTTTTTTTTTTTTTTTTGATTGGAGGTTTAACGACCACCGTGAGCAACTCAATGGGCTATAAGCAGTCGCCCGTCCCTAATTTAGGGTCACTGGTTCCAGGGAAGGGAGACAGCCAGTGCCGTAAGACAAACACAACATCCATGCCTGACCGGGATTCGAACCCGGACCCCTTACTGACGAATGATCAGAAAACTTGGAGTTCATGTACAAGTAAAGTATTCAGAAGAAGAATGGATTTCGTGTGTACACAAATAAGTGTTCAAATTCTAATGCTCACAATTATTTGGTATCATGTTAACAATAGCATGTACCTAAAATTTAGAAAAAAGTTACTTCTATTATACTTAACAATTAAAACAATTAAAAATTGAACTTAGAAAAAAAAAAACAGCACTGGGGGGGGGTTACCATCACATGATTCATTATCAACGTAGCCAACCAGCAGCAGAAGTTCTAGGCAGCACTGCATCGTAACTTCTGGATTTTACGTAGCCAATTAGGAAAAATAAGTCCTTTTCAAGAAGTACTTCTTGTCATTTTTAGCTATACATAAGGAATTCTCAGCACACTGAAAAATAATTGAGCGAAGCTAGGATGAAGGTCGAGCGGAGCTCTCTTTACAAGACTCGAGACAATTAGTTGTTCGGGCATAGGTAGCAGACGACACATCCAATCACTGTGATTTTTTGCATGCGATTGGACATCGTCCATGGCATACACGAGACTGACGATGAAAGAAAAAAGCTGAACTTAGGTGAAAAATCGGAATGTGCCGCGAGAAAGTATGAATATAACACAGCATGAGCAAGACAGAATTGGTCACTGAAGTTCATTTATGTAAATATTAAAATGGAGCACATCAAGTGTAACATTACTGACGCAAGAAAAAGAACACGGGACAACAGAGAAACATCGGGAGGGGGGGGCAGGATTACAGGCGAAATATTTGCCCCTTCAGACTTCCAATTTCAGAAATTTTTACTTCATTTTCAAGCTGAAATACAAATATTTTTGGACTAAAATAGTATTTAACAACAATTCTGGGTAGAAGGAACATCACGAGGAAAAAAATTACGATTACCGTTTGCGAAAGGTTTGAAAGCTGGAATTTTGTCGTCAGACTGAGAACGACCCCCACCATCAATCCCTCAAAAATTTCTGTTCAGTTATGCATCTATCTCAAGAACCACAGGAATGATCATGGAAATGGCGGAATTCTTTGAATTCTTGGAAGAATCTTGTGTCTGGAGATTACAGGAAACTTTTTGCGCCGTCTAACTTCCGTTTTTGGAAAATTTTCGTCCAATGTTTCAAGCTGAAATAAAATTATATTTAACAACAATACTGGACAGGGGAACATCGCAAATAAAAGAAATTACCATTGTGGGGGAAATCTTCACTCTGTCTAGCTTCCGTTTTTGTAAGTTTTGAAAGATCAAAAGCCATACCCTGCTGAAAAAACGCCTCCCCCCCCCAAATTTCTCTACAGTTTTTGCATCGACCTCAACTATGACACAAATGATGCAAAAAAAAAGCGGAATTCCGCGAATCCGCGGAAGAATCTCGTGTATGCCATGGTCAGGTTTTGACACCTTCCGATTCCCAAAATTCCGTGTCACTGAGGAATAATCGTCCAAAAACTTGCATTTTAAGGGGGTTTCCGGGTTTTGAGAAGGGGTTGTTTGTTACCTATCTCATCCAAAGATCTTCAGCCGATCGCGGTGACACTTGACACAGAGAAAGGGTAGGACATGGTGAGTGACATGGGGTTGGTATCATGGTGTCTGATCGTGTCGTATAAAAATAATGACCATTACAAAACTGACCCGTTTTAATAATTGAAAAATCCACCCTCTATACGAGACACGGGACAATTAGTTTCTACAGCATGACACATCTAATCACCATGATTTTTGGCATGAGATTGGACAACGTCCATGGTCAGGTTTTGATGCCTTCCGATTCCCGAAATTCTGTGTCATTGAGATATTTCAATTAAAACTAGATGGCCTTTTACTTGAACTGTTTCACGAGAGTCAGCTCACTAACATTAATTTTAAAAAAAGTTTGAATTGAAAAACAAAGAAAGGGAAAGACTCCATCTGTTAGCTCAACACTTGCTTAACTATAATAATAAAAGGAAGTTTGTGTATGTGTGTCTGTGTTTCACAATACAAAATGAAAACCGTGGTTCCCAATCCGAGTGTGTCTTTCCGCTTTGTTTACATGCAACCTGATCACAACCAACATGAAGGCGTGAAGGAAAGTAGTTCCTGCTAGATTTTAGGCATTTCTTTTTTAGAATGTTTCGTACTTTTGTTCTAGCTCATAAATTTTACGCATTCGTTTTTTAGAATTTGTTATAAGAGACGCCTTAATGAGCTTAGACTTTGCAATAGCTTCACTCAAAATTTTCCAACTGCACCCAAGTTATTGGTTACCGTTGGCGGCTTGTCCTAGTAAGGCCTTTTAAAGACTGTAGGAACCCTGATTATTCATGGGGGTTTGTTTCCAATTGATACCTATGATAAGACAAGCTCTGATCCAGATAATAAACACAGCAATCAGACAATCACTGAATTGACTAGAATTACTGTTTCATACGTAATATCAATCGCACCAGAAAACTTGAAAACTCCATCGCCCTGGAGCAAGAATCGAACCCGCATCTCCAGATTACTGTTCGAGCATGCTAACAGTTACACCACCCAGGACGACAGTCACAAGTATCTGACAGTTAAGAGCATTAGAATATTCTCCAACCGCATTTTTAATCAAAGCAAATTGTGCTGCCATCTAGCATAGATAAGCAAATCTCCAGTTGTTCAGGTATATATATAGTGTGAAAGAAATATTCTTCTCATAATATGTGGCCAATACACGTCAAGATAATTAACACAGCAATCAGACATCACTAAATTAACTGTAATTACTATTTCACATGTGAAATTTTCAAGTTTTCTGATGTGATTGATATATTAAGTGCAAAATAGTAATTACAGTCAACTCAGCAATGTCCGATTGCTGTGTTAATTATCATGACATATTGCCCACATATTATGAAAATAATATTTCTTCCACACTGTATACGCTGTGATTCTTGGGAAACTAAATTGATGATTAATGACACAATAGAATGGAAAACAAATATAATTCCACACTGAGAAACAACATATAAATGTGCAAACTCTTCAACAAATTTTAAGTTATATCTTTATCACACACATTTTTAGGAACAAGGGGACAAAACAGACTTAAAAAATTAACCTAAATACTACACATACCTTTATACATAACTTTTTGCATGGATGGAGGAACACCTGTTAAAAAAAAAAAACATGTCAGGAAATTACTGCTCATCAATGGAAATAAAAAACTTTATTTTGCATACAAATAAATGATGAGGAAATGCATTTTAAACACAATTATAAATAGTTTTACTTTCTTTGAACTCTTTCATAGACTAAATGTATTAACTAAAGTTTTGTTGTGCTTTCTCTGTTATATTTATCCAGTGAAACCTACAATAATGTTTAAATGGAACTCTGGCAAATTATACAAATACTAAGCAAACAAAAAATTTTAATTTCTTCATCAGGATAACAGCTGTGAGTGTGATCACCTCAACACCTTGTAGCCAATATCTTTTCAATAAATTGATCAAATTGTGTTACTCCAATTGAACAATTGAAGACACCTATCTTAAGAAATTGTTCTGCCATTGTTTTCTATAACTGTAAATGAAATACTATTACAATTCCCACAGTATGTGCAATAAGAGAAATGGACGCTTCCTTTCATAAGCGATTTTACAGTGCTGGCCCCGTCTCTTCTTTGAAACAAGTGGCTCAAAATTAGGGACAGACAACAGCTTATAGCTCTTACGAGTTGCTTGTGGTCATTAAGGCACAAAATAAAGTCAGGGAGGACCCTGTTTCATATACCATTATCAATAACTTCTTAGTGTTGACAAAAAAATTTTAGAACATGGAAAAGTACACTGAGTACAACCATCCAGTGGTTAAGGTAAGGTCATTTATTTTAGTGAAATGCGAGAGAAAAATTAGTGTCCATCGCAAAAAGCACCAGCCATTCATTCATATATCAACCCATTAGCCAGAATTGCCAACTTTCGAAAGGGGCTATCAGGAGCAGAGTCGCGCACTTGGCGGGGTATTTTTTCGCGTGGACAATTAGCCATGTTTTTACAAAAACAATGCAAATTATATAAGAAAAGACAAAATAAATTACTCAATTATATTTACCAGATAAACATTTCTTTGAAGTTTAGAAGCACCTCTGCTTCCTTGAAACATAAAAATTCTGCTTGTTCTTTTCATCCAGCTACGGCAACAAAAATCTTGTACAGTAGCCTATTAGCAAAATGCTGACACACACGTCTTCTCTCTCTCTCTCACTCTCTCTCTCTCTATATATATATGTTTATACAAAAAATATTTAAACTGTTTTTCCTCAACAAGGTCTAATTCTGTTAAATTAATGTTCATAATTCACTAAAATTGGAGCTGTGATAAAAATGTAAATACAATGAATTCATCTGCAAAGATGAAAATGCAAAGAAAAAAAAATATATATATTGTTGTTTACTGGTCTTTTTTCAGAACCAAAGCTGTTGCTTTTTTAGCTTTCATCAACACTTCAGTCGTAAAGTTACGCTGGTGGCAACTCAGATTATGGGCAGCCATTCTTGATTTTTCCACAAGTAGGGATTGCAATGTGTGCACAGACAAATTAGAACGGAAATCGTTATGATTCTTGCGAACAGTGCTGAACACTTGTTCGCAAGCAGCATTGCTGTGTGGTATCAGGAGTATTCTGTGCATTAGTAATGGCAAGACTCTGTACTTTAAGACACTATTGTGATCTTTTAAATCTTTAATTAAATGACCACGCTTGCTCAGTTTGCTCACAATTTACAATGTCACTGTTTAACTTATCTACTTGGAAATGTGAAAAACTCAACTTCTAACAGATTCTTTTCTTCATCAGAGAAATCATCAAAGAGGTCAACAAAATAGTTAACAGAACAAAATTTACTGCTTGTTCTAAGCCTTACATCAGCCACTTCAGCATGCAGCAGAATCTGATCATTCAACTGAAATTATTTAAGCATGTACTCACAGCATTTCTGATGATATAATCTCACAGACCGATAGAAAGAAATTACTTCATTTTTAGACAAATTGCTGCTATTCAGGTACTGCCGAGTTTTACTTCCAATGACAAGTTCCTCATCTGACTTTTGATTTTTCCTATCAGAAATTGGTATGGTCAATACGTTCTCAGCCTGTACAACAGCAGATGGTTTAATGAATCATGCCATAAGTTCACTAAGTAGAGAATTTAGTTCACGATGTAGTCTATGAACAATTGGGGATTCATTTTGCAGATCGATATTTGTCTCGCAGAAAAGTGGCAAAGCTTGCTGTAAAAAGAGGAGGTACAACTTTGTCTCAGGAGACCCAATTCTCCTCTGAATAGAAAAATATTTCTCACAACCTTGCGTAGTCATATTTTTCTCTCCAAAATATTTTTCCAAGGACTTCCACTGCTCAAGAAAACGATTAATAACTTGATCCAATGAAAGCCATCTGGTACACACAATTTAATAATTTGGTGACTTTCAAGATTACAAACTTTTTGGCACATTTTAAATGCTTCAACACGCTTGGTGCTTTTATGCAAAAAATAGTATATGTCAACTACAAAATCTTCAACATCAATTTTCAGCTCCCTCCTTTGGCAGCAAAATGCAATAGATGGCAGGTGCAACCATGAATTACCATATTTGGATTGTTTTCCTTGAGAAACTTTGTGACACCTTTATATTTTCCTACCATAGAAGATGCATTATCTGATGAGAATACAATACAATTGTGCCACAGTATTGATTTTTTCCCCAGTTCAGTATCCAGTAACTTAAACATATTTTCTCCTGTTGCATCACCATCCAACTTTGGTAAGCTTAATAATCTGGGAATAATTTCCCCCACTATTGTATCTAAATATGAAACAGGAAATATTTTCTCTGCAGAATTAGTGCTGCTAAACTAAATTTTGAAGTTTTTCAAATTTCTATCATTTCATGGGCAGTATCCGCACGTATTACACGGGCATCTTCTGAAATGGAAACAAACAAAGATGTAATGGTTTGATTAGATGCCTTTATGTCTAAATGTCGGCGGCATGTGACATGGTGTTTGCAGTCGCTTATACCACCATGTGCGATAGTGAAATCAATGTCACAAACGGAACAGTAAGCGCGCATTTTGGATTTTTTGGAGCGCTTTAAAACGGGCCATTGTTTCTCGTAAGCATCTGAAAAGCATTGACTATGCGGTCGTTTCGACATATCTCATAATACGATTAAAGAAATTCACCTTGTTCTAAATAACTACAATGAAAACTGCAAACAACTATGTCCAGCTACGATGCAAGCACCAACACTCCACTGCCGAAAGCAGAAACTTCCGTCATCAGCTTTGCTTCCCGGCCTGCACCGCGTTCTTCAGCAGCCAAGGCGGGGCCCAATGCTCCCGCAGCCTACGAGAAAGACTCCGCTATGACGTCACCCACATAACTCCTCCTGCCTGCCACGCACAAAGCCGTTTCAGAGTAATGCCCCCCCCCACCCCACTCAACTCTCTCTCCCAAGACCTGTTCAGCTCTCTGTTGCCCTCCAATGCCATTGGCCATGAGCAACAAGCTCGAATGCTTGGCCTTGATAACATGGCAAGTGCCAAGAAGAGCGAAACATCCCATTCTTCCGTAGTTACAAACACACACACAGAAAAACGGCATTTAAAAAAAGAAAAAAAAAGGGGGGGGGGGAAGCATACTTTAATACACTTGGAATAATTTTCAATTTAAGCTTTTAAAAAAAAAACCAAAATAATAAGGATAATAAAATAAAATTTAAAATTTCTAAAGACCAAAATAAAAACTAACGACAGGAGTTATTAAGCTTTGAGCGGAGCACGTGGATTTAGCTGTCGAAAACGGAGGAACTCCGCCAAAGCGGGGCACTTGGCATGTCTGCATTAGCACAATCTGCTCCAGCTGTTCTATTTCTCTGAAAATTAAGTTTCTGAAATTCTGGCAGCGATTCACACTTGGCTAATGCTATTTTCTTAATCCTTAAGATATGTCCCTACAGCGCCTGTTGGCTCAATCCCCCCTCCATTCACCATAGAGTACTCCATAAAGGGTGCTCTGAATCCAGGCTTCAGTGCTCTAAATTTAGTGAAAGCCAGAGTTAGAAACAGGCTTTTGCTCTTCCAATGAAAATACCATATTAATGATCTATACATTGAAGGGCCAGAAAGAGGACAGTTTGATTTAAAACAGGCATTTCTGAGGAGGACCAATAAGAAAAGCAGAATTTCTGGGGAAAAAAAAACATCCAAAAAATTATAGAAAGGTTAAAAAGTTGTAACCTCTAAAGGGCAATAAATAAAAAAAAAGAAGTTTTCAGTCTTTTGTGATTACCATTTCTTACAGATTCAATATCTACTAGTCATTAGTTGAATCATTCATGCAAACAACGTAACCCACAAAATCCAATTTCAGGAGATTTGGATTTTATGCTTAATTAATCATGATTTTAGAAATACAGAGTGTCCGAGAATTATTGGATACATAACAAAATTATATAAAACAAAACATTAAACAGATAGAAAGAAACTAACTGTTCTAACTTACAATGTAACTACACAAGTTAATAAATTTTGATGTGAGATCCCTTGGTTGCTCGTAGTACGTCCAAGTGATACTTGATTTCATGTCGTGTATTGGCAAGCATCTGAGGAGTTATGAAATTAATAGCAGCTGTGATATGCTGCTTCAGTTCCGGCAAATCAGTACAAGGCGCCTGATAGGCACGATCCTTCACATAACTTCAAATGAAATAATCCAATGGAGTTAGATCTGGAAAGCGAGGAGGCCACGGAATGAGACCACAACGCCCAATCCATCTGTTGGGTAAATGCTCATATCGGCATTTACGTACACACATTCACCAATGCGGAGGTACACCGTCTTGTTGTAAAACGACGAACAAACGTTGTCATATCTTTTGATCTGGGATATAGTGAAATTTTCTAGCATATCCAAGTAAATGTCACCGTTTATGGTTTTTTCGCAGAAGACAAAAGGGCCAATCACTTCTCTTTTTGAAAGGGCGCACCACACATTAACTTTTGGAGAATCACGTTCCAGTTCAATAGCAGCATGAGGCGGTTCACTACCTCATATCCTACAGTTGTGATGATTCACAATACCTAATACATGAATTGTGGATTCATCACTAAAAATTACAGTACTGAGAAAGTTTTCGTCGTTTCCCACTCGATTCAGCATATCTGCAGCGAAATCGTATCACAGAGTGTGATCATTTACATGCATCTTTTGCACTATTTGAATTTTATAAGCATGAAACTTTAATTTCTTGTGCAAGATATTGTGAACTGTCTATTTCGGAATGCACAGTTCTCTGCTTGCTTTACGAACGGATTTCCTGTGGCTTCGTCGGAAACTTTCATTAACTTGGTCAACTGTCTCACCACTGACGCTAGGCCTACCAGCTTCTCCACGATGTTCCACATTGCCAGTTTCTTTAAACTGTTTCATCCACCGCTTAATTGAATTCGTTGACGGAGGATTACGACCATACTCTAAACGGTACCATCTTTTAACTTTAATGACAGACTTTAATTCCGCAAGCCATAACACACACATTGCCTTCTGCTGTACGGATGACATGACTACTGATTGTGCATTTCTCATACATTCCTCATCAGGCCACACCTAGCGCCATCTATCGGATTCTTGGAATAACAATTCTGCCAAACAATAATATAGAAACCGTGTTAGTAATACATGACATAGAAAAACAGACAATGCTCATAGTTATTTTGTACATAATTTTGTAATGTGTCCAATAATTCTCGGACACCCTGTATATCCTTATCTTACCTGTTAGCTGTATATCAACTTATACTGCCCAATACAGTTTTCTTTTAATGTGTTAGTGCCTTCCAAATTAATCAGTTTTCCACTGATACCCAAAGTGTTGTTGACGTGAATGATTCAACTGATGTTACGATTTTCCAAGCAACAAAAGAACTTTTTTTAGCACTTTGCTACAATTTTTCAACCCGTTTTAGCATTTTGCTACAGCATTTTTTTAAGCCAGCTTAAACTCAGCAACCACCCATTCCGTTTGTTCTTAATGTTACAGCCTGTTTCTTCCCTCTCCGACATTTTGCGAGCTAATTCATGTTTTCACTTAGTATTGTTTGTTTTAACACCTGCTTTGTTCTAGTTTCATACCTGTCATCCGTATCACTTCATTTTGCAAAAATGTTAAAAGAAAATCCAGTGGCTAGTAAGTAGAAGTAGCCAATGATAAGGATGTGATGACTACAAGAGTCTAAAAAGTAAAAGATTCTTTTGACCATGGAAAGCAGTGCAGCTGCAGTTTTGAATAAAATTAAATCAGAATTGTTATTCTTCTGTTTGTGAAACGAAGTAATTCTTTACATTCTCCTAAATGGCTTAGTTTCACATACACACATATCAGGGTTCGTACTCTTTTTTGGGGAAAAAATTCAAGGACTTTCCAGGCCTTTTCCAGGCCATATACAAAAAATTCCAGGATGATTACTACGCTTTACAGTATCATGCTCAAATTAGTTTTTAAAAGCAATTTCAGTTTTAAGTAATAAAAATGATGAAAGATGCAAATGGATTAGGGATGATAGGGGGAAGGGAATAGAACTGTCCATAATTAGCATGTTCTCGTTGCGCTAGGCGCTTAAGCACTGCTGAATTCCGTCAGACCCCCAATGGTCAAATGATTAAAATGTGCTGATGTTCATGGAATGAAATGGTTGATCAGCTATGATAACCGCATAAAAGTTCGAAGGGGGCGATTTCTTTTTTACGTTATGCAACATTCTACATTACTCCAGTATTTATCTTATCATCAACAATAGCAATGTAACTACCACTTACGATCGCGGATATCGGCCAACTGAAAATCTGCCATACAACTAAGGGATACAACACACAGGTATCATGTTACAGTGTATTGCAATTGAAAAAAAAAAAAAAAAGATTTCAGAAATTAAAATCGAAAAAAAAAACTTTCAGAAATTAATATCATCAAGTCATGGTGTTTCAAAAATCCGCTTTCCTTTATAATGTTTAAAAACATGTAATGTTTTTGTATAATAAAATGGGTTGATTTTTTTATGGAATCAGACGTCCATATGTCCGATTGTCTTCGTCTGAGTTCACACGTTAGCTACTGTGTACAAGTAGACATATTTTTTCAGCTCAAAAATATGTAGTTTTGTATGTATTCACAGTATAACTCATTCCGTATTCCCACAGAACAAAATTCAGCAGATACAAATGAAGAACATCAAGACCCACCCAACACCATGTTTCCGATTGTCTGCTGTTTATATTCAAGAAATGCGAATATGGATCAATGGTGAATGCAGCAACTATGGTTTTTATTTATTACCAAGAAAAAAAAGGAGCCTGAAAGCTGTAAAGCTGAAACGGATATTTCTCCCCCTCCCGAAAACATTCCGATTAAGTTCAAACAGCAGGAGCACGCGTCCACGCACACTCAACCTCTGGAATGTCCTGATGGAAAGGCTTCTTTTCATTTGGCACATCGCCATAAATCACCACCAGCAGCCCACTGAAGTGTCTTCCTCCTTCACCCTAACTATAGGAGAAAACGTAAAAAAAAATGCTGCCCAATTTTCGACAAAATGACCAAATTTACGTCATAACGTTGCAATTTACTAAAGTACGTTTATCTGCTGAATTTCGCCTAAACCCATTGAAAACTTTTTAATTAGAGATTTTTTTATTAAAACAGTAACTCAGACATCTGAATAAAAATGTATGTTTGTAATTAAAATAGAGTCCATATCATCACAGAAACAAAATTTAAGGATCACTCTGTTTAAATAAACCATGGCATCTAAAAAAAATAATTTGCTTGCTTTTCCCGTAATTTATAATTGCCGTTTCTTTTTTTGAATCTGATTTTGCAACGGAAGATTTTTTTTTTTTATTTGCATCTGCTAAAGTTTCAAACGGAATTCGGCGAAATTTGCACTAGAACTTTATTGTGATGTATTTTAACCACTGTAAAAATTTTACTGGGTTATTTTCAAAATTCCGGAAAATGGATTTCTGAAAATATCTCTTAGTCCTTTTGAGCCGTGGAAGTGATAAACAGGTGTTTGCTTTCTTCCCAACCCAAGGCTTCGGATCAGCGCTCCCAGCTGTCAATCAACCGTTGCTATGGTAACACCCTTTCTGCTCAAGGCTCACTGTCTAAAGAGGCACACATAATAAAAATTTCCAATGCTAACTTTTTAAGTTTTAAACCGATTCAAATGGAATTTTGGGAGTGAGCTTCTGTAATCCAATTATAGTAAATGTAAAAATTTCAGTCACTTTTGTGAAAAATTCGCAAAGATAGTTTTCTTATTTTTTATCATAAGTAGCCGAAGTCTCTTGAGGGGTGGGCTGGAAGCAAGCGTCTTAATGCAATAAACAAGGAGCAGATGAATGTGTTGTTCAGGCATACTCTTCACTGGTGGATGCCAGCTGACTTGGTAAACACGCGACCCCCTTGCAAATGCTAAATGTCTCTTCTTTCCCCTTCTGTTGTTCTCAGTAGTTGTCGGACGGACATCAAGCTCAGGGCTAGAGAATGCATCAAGCTCCCCTTCCCTAACAGACCTGCTAGTAATCATCCAATTTTATTGCACTGGAAGTAGTGCTTCCCCCCCCCAGCCAAATTAGGATTTGGGCACATCCGAAACACCACTGTAGCCGGCGGTTTCTTTGAGAACAGAGGAGAGGAACTTAAAAAAATTAAGGGGTAACAGTCAGTAACACGATTTCCTAAAAGGGCATTTTTTTTAAGCACTAATTTCAAATTTCAAGGCTTTTCAAGACAGCATTAAAAAAATACCGTTTTTCCAGGATATTCCAGGCCTTGAAAACGTAATCATGATTTTCCAGGACTTTCCAGGTTTTCAAGCACGCGTGCGCACCCTGACATATATATTTTAAAATTTTATAGCTATAATTTAATTTACGGCTGATTTTTCATCCGAGTAAAGGTTCCTATTTCAGGAAATTTATAATGCGCACTACTCAAATGGCTCAGTGCAATTTTTATTTCTTCACCTAGTGGCAATAAGCATATCCTTTAAAATTTGATGTTGCACTAATAGGCATATTCCTCTTTCTACGATGCAATAATGCAGCACCACTTTTTTGAAAATTCTTCCTTAAAATTCAAGCAATCCATTTTTCTTTTTCTTTTTTTTTTTTTTTTTTTGCCAAATCTGCTTCCTCATTCTGACGCTTTTCTTAAGAAACCATCAATCTCTTTGCGAAAAAGAAACATTCACTACAAAACAAAATGCAACAAAAAGAAATGGAGGTAAGTCGACTGGAGACTTCTGAACCTACACTTGCCACATCGTCATGTATTGAGTGTGTGCATAAGTTCTACCAATTTTTGTAGGCTACAAAGAAATGAGAACACAACAAATAACGTACCTAGGATTTCACATAATTGCCATCATTCTGTATGACCTCTTGCCATCTGTCTATGAGTAGGTGAATCCCACACTGGAAAAACTCCTGTGTTTTAGAGTAAAAAAAGTCATGTAATGCCATTTTCGTATCGTCCATTTCATCGAAGATTTGGAGAGCGAAGGCGTTCTGTAATGATTGAAAAAGGTGGTAGTCCATAAGTGCCAGGTCAGGGGACTACGAAGGTTGAGGTAACACTTCCCAACCAAAGTCCAGTAATTTTGCCAAGTGATTAAAATAGCATGAGGTCTGGCGTTGTCATGATGAAGAATCACGCTTTTGTGATTGATGAGTGCTGGCCCCTTCGATGTCAGTTGTTCTCACAATCTGTCCAACTGTTGGCAGTAGAGGCCAGCATTTATTGTTCAGTTAGGTGCCAACACCTCCCAATGGGTTATTCTCTGGGCATCCCACCAAACACTCAATAAAACCTTTTTGGGATGCAGTCCTCCTTTCGAGGTCGATGGAGCAGGCTCCGCACCTTGGCACACAGTCCGGCGACGCTTTACGTTACGGTACAGTACCCACTTCTCATCACCTGTTACAATTCGTTCCAAAATTACGTTACGGTACAGTACCCATTTCTCATCACCTGTTACAATTCGTTCCAAAAACGGTTCATTTCTGTGATGAGAAAGCAAAGAAACACTGGTACAGATTTCCTTCTCTCGTTACTTAGCAGAAAGCTGGTGCAGAACCCAGTTATCGAACTTGGTGATGAACCCAAGTGCACGCATCCATCTTTCGACTGTTGTTCTGAGTACCAACAACATTTCCGCTAATTCTTAAATGGCTGGATGTGGGCCATTTGTTATGTCTTGGTCCACATCCTCGTCAGAAACCACAGATGGACATACACAACGTGGCTGATCTTTACAGCTTCTGTCTCCATCCTAGAATTTCCGAAACCAACGGTGACATGTGCTTATCATCAACTGCATCCTTCCCATACACTTAACAGATGTTGTGGCAAGCTGCTGCTGCTGCAGTACTGCCTTTATTGAACTCGTACAGTAAATAATTTCTAATGTGCTTCTTATTGCATGCTATGTTACACCGTCTGTGATTTCTGTTACGAATGACTTACTCGGACAAATCCAGTGCCTATATATGCTCAATGCTTTATTAGACGAAAATTCGGCATCCTCAGGTCATCCGTGACGTAACTACTCCGATCGCAATTTGCATCTATTACAAAAATGGGCAGAACTTTTGCACACACCCAACAGTACACGGGCTACCTCCAAAATTGCAGTTTATGACAAAAAATAACATTTGTGTATGAATTGCTGATGACGTAGTCATTTTTGCAACTACCCCATCAGAGCTGCAGAGTATGATCCAGGAACTTGCTGACAAGAGTAAAGAAGTGGGATTAAAAATGAACTTTCAGAAGACAAAAGTGATGTACAATACTTTACAAGAAATGAAGATTTATCGATTGATGGAGAAAAGCTGGAGATAACAGATACGTACATTTATCTTGGACAGCAGTTATCAAGTGAGGGTCACATTGAGGAAGAAATTAATCGGTGTATAAAACTTGCCTGGAGAGCTTTTGGAAGAAACAACATAATTTTGAAGAGCAATATGACATTATGTCTTAAAAGAAAAGTGCTTGATCAATGCATCCTTCCAGTGCTTACGTATGGTGCAGAGACGTGGACCTTAACTAAAAGAGACATACAAAGGCTGCAGACAACTCAAAGCAGCATGGAGAGGTGCATGCTTGGTGTAACCAGGAGAGATAAGAAGAAAAACTTGTGGATCAGAAAAATGACAAGAGTGGAAGACATCATGATCAGAGTTAAATCCCTGAAATGGCAATGGGCTGGACATACTGCCAGAAGGAAAGACCATCGATGGACAGTCAAAATTTTAGATTGGATTCCAAGGGACAGGAAAAGACCCAGAAGAAGACCACATGGGAGATGGGTAGATGAAATTTGAAAGTATGCAGGAGTAATATGGAGGAGACTGGCACAAGACAGACCGTTGTGGAAGAGACTTGGAGAGACATTCATCCAGCAGTGGATTGATAATGATAATATATATACACACACAACATTATTTCTGCTTCTAAAACTTTGATTTGAAAAATTCTTCCTGTATCACACACAAGACCTGATGGGAAAATATTTTTCACATAATTTCTAATGTTTGGTAAAGAATGGTTTGGTCACCAGGGGCCATAAGTGTTAATTTCTGCTTCTGATGTATTTGTAGCAAAATCTGGGCTCCTGAAAATTAGACTAATTTTTTTTTTTTTTTTTTTTTTGGGACCGATACCGCTCATATGGAAAAACCTTTTGAGAATACATTCTTCCTAAAATAATGCATGGTTTTCCCACAACGGAACGCAAAGTCACATCTTATTTTTGTCGATATCTCCGTTTCTAAGAGTCCGATTTGAAAAATTATTTCGGTGTTGGAGAGCGTTTCCGGTGCGAAATGTTTTTCATATAAATTCATGTTTTTTTAATGCACAAGTCTGTATCCAGAGGTCGTAAGTTCACTATTCCGTTTACAGAAATATCTGAGGGATTAAAAACCCGATTGAAAAATTCTTTCTTCCATCAGATACTATTGTTTTCCATACAGATTCCATTGACTTTGAATAGCTTTGATAAATTTAATTTGGGTCAGATCGGATTCAAAAGTCGTGCTTATTACACCCGAAAATTCGGTGTCATCTTTCTTGTTTTTTTTATTAGTCTTGTGGATGTTTTATGGATTTCCTGTTTTTGTTATAATGATGGAATGAACTTACATGTATGATATAATCATCTTTATGAATCAAACAAGACAAAGAGAATTTAAACATGTAATTAAAAAAAAAAAAGATTTACTAACCGTATATACTCTTGTATAGGTAGACTTTTTTTTAATGAAATATTTAGGTCTAAATTGGGGGTTGGACTATACACGGAGAATATTTCCGATAGGTTGAAAACCAAACTTTTGATGCCTTATGGAAATATGCATATTTAGCCCTTTGCAGTTGTATATTTGGTCATTTTCCGAGTGTTACTGGTACAGAAGAAAATTATTGCTTAGAATTTTCTTGATTTTACATTTACGAATTTATTTTATTTACTAATAGAAAAACTCATTTTGCAAGGATGTCTCAAAGTCAGTCTTAGATCTGTCGATATGGCCTTGACTTGACTGCCCCCGCTGGTAAATCACCCAGAGGTGAACGCATCAGTAGTTTAAGTTGCACCGTGCCGTGACCTACGAACGTGCTCGATTCAACGGGGGAATGAAGAGGGAAAAGGACAGACTATTGCAAAAGGAGACCGCTGCCCCTGCTTAGTGATGGCGAAGAGAGGCATGACGATATACAGAACAGCAGTAACTTGATCAATGCATCCCAAAAACGAAAGTGTTTAAACTTGGACATTGCTCAGAATAACATTGCCACTGATAGTAAAAAAATGCATTAGTTTAACAACCTACTTACGTTTGTTATTAAATTGAGTGTGCTCCGGCTCTAAAAATTAAACAGTAACCTTTTCTGAAGACTGAGCGAGAAAAAATGGATTGCATCTTTACTGAATGGGACAATGTTTGGTTTTGTCACTAAAGCTGATTGTTTGTCACAAACACATTGGAGAGGGGAGATGAAACTCTGGAGTAGATAAATGACTTCTCTGTCAATCACACACTCGTCCAACTCAGCAGTTTACAGACAGCTGCTACGCTGCACAGGGTAGTGGGAGAAAATTTTACAGAAGAAATTGTCTTCAATTTTTTAAATAGTTGCACGCAAATTTTACAGTGTCCACAATACATCAAAATAAAGATTAATTTTAAATTTTGAAGAAATGCATTGAAAACTTTAAAAGTTACACATTTATTTTTTACGGCATGCATATTCTTTATGGGATAAAAAACTATCAGGTTGACATCAAGAGCTATTTACGCTTTCCAAATATGTTTCAGGAAGATTTTTTTTTTTTTTTAAAATGACGATGTGCCTGCCTTACGACGTTTGGTAAACGCATCACTATTCATTTGCTGCAGGAACAAATGCTTTACTCTCCATGAAAGAAATAACAGCAGAAAACTCGCTCGCAAAAAGTGGGAGAAAGGGGGTGGGGGTTATGTGCAAAAGTGGGTTCATATATTGTTAAAGTGTGTAACCTTCCCCTGAAAACTCTCTAACCAGGGTGGTGAGCCCTATCATCTTCCCAGAATTGTGCCTCAATTCCACCCACATTTTGCGGAAAACTGCCGCAAGCAGCATTGCGTAAGCCAGCAACAACAATAAATAGTAGGTTCACATTTCCGCATGCGGGCGCATCCTTGGAAAAAAAAATAAAAAAATATTTATATACAAGATAGGTAGGTATACAAAAACTGCAGATATTCACATAAAAATCGGGGGGTCAACTTATACACGGGATATTCAAAAACTGCAAATATTCAGATAAAAATCAGGGGTTGACCTATACACGAGTATATACGGTATTTCACTTTAATGTAAAAAATTTTAAAGCATAACATTTTACAGGCTATTTATACAAGATAATTTTTTTTTCATAGCAAGGTATAATATGATGATCAATCTGATACAAAAACCTAAAGGAGTTAAACAAAAATACAGAACAAAACTGAATAGCCACTGACAGGCAATGTTCACAGCAGTTAACTATTACCTGTTAAAGTTTCCATGTGCTTTTTTAAAGATGCCACAGTTTCATCAAGAGGAAAGCAGACGTCATACTTTTGCTTGTTGTAAACTACTTTGAATTCAATTAATTCTTCATCTTTTTTAGAAGTTTCCGTACTGGTGCTTGAATTTCCACAAGCTCCTACAAAAAAAATTATACAAAAAAACAACTTCAAATCAGCAAATTGTTCTCAACATTTAAAGAAAAAGAAACAAAATGTTGCCACAAAACCTACAAAGGTTCCTGAAAAGTAATAATAATGAACAGATGGCCATTCTACAGCAAATGAAATGTGTTTGTCACTATACTGCAAAAAGTCTGATACCTTCAATGCTCATAACTAAGTACACATACTTGCCACTGAATTAGAAACTTATATTCAATACTGAATTGGGCCTCCTTCAGCCTGAATTACAGCATGTATGCATTTTGGCATAGATTCTACGAGGTTTTGGAGTGCATCTACGTCTATAACATACCAGATGCTCACCAGACAGACCTTTAACTGGCTCATATTTGACAGAAGGGGACTTCACTACCAAATCTGCATTTCTAACATGTCCCATATATTCCCAATGGGGTTCACATCCAAACTTTTGTTTGTGGCGGCCAGGGAAGATGGAGAAAGTTGCTGTCATGCTCACTAAACCACTGTTAAACCCATTTTACATTTTTTAGCAGTCACTTTCTGGATAAATTATGGACAGTAGCATGTCCCCCATGAAACAGCTGTCATTTCCTGGATAAAAAGTCTGACATTGCAGGACAGACTTTTATTGGCAAAAAAATGTTTAGATAATCCTTGGAGGGCACAACCTTGTAGCAATACGAGTGAATGGTATTTTATCAAAATGGTTTTCTATTGGTGCAGGAGTCAGGCAAGGTTGTGTAATGTCACCATGGCTGTTTGATATGCAGTCAGCCCTCCGTACCTGCGGGTTCCGCATCCGCGGATTCAACCAATTGCGGATCTAAAATATTCGAGAAAAAAAAATTCAAGTACGTAATTTCCAAAACCAAAACTTGAATTTGCCATGCGCCGACTCCTGTGAAGTAAACTAACATATATATATATATAAAAGACTTTTAAAGCCTTAAAAAACATTTTTTCTACTCTTAGACATCGTTGCAAACAGTTCACATTTCAGCTCTGCAATCAGCAAATAGCAACTCTCTCAGTGAGAAGTGTCGGAACAAGTGTTTTTGGCACTTCAAAGTCACCTTGGTAATGAGGCAAACGCCGTCTCCTCTTACACGTGTGGTATCTGTGATCGCCACGTGCTTCCTTGACCTTGCTGACAGTCGCCCTGTGGGTCTCTTGATCTCCGGCAAAAAGGTGAAAGCAAAACAGAATTTATCAGCACATTGTTCGAGCATTGCCCACCTCGCGTCTCATTTGTTTGCTACTTGTGTTGTGTGCACCCTTTGTTTCTGTGAAAAAATGACTCCTGAAAAGCAATTAAGTAATCAAAGCAACCCCTTAAAGGCTAAGAGAAGAAACGTAAAGTGATATCTCTCACCGAGAAAATAAAAAACTTAGATCTTTTGAAAAGTGACATGTCACTTGCCAAAGTGGGCCGTAAGGTCGGTAAGAATGAATCAAGCATTCGCACAATAAAGCAGAAAGAATCTGAAATTCGTGGAAGTGTTAGTGCTGCCCCTACAATGGCAAAAATGGTATTTCTGGTTTGTGATAAAGTACTTGCAAAGACTGAGAAAGCATTAAGTGTGTCAGTAGAGGACATGTCACAGAAGCATATCCCTGTTGATGGCAAAGTTATGCGTGAAAAAGAACTTGGCATCTATGAGCACTACAGTCAGGGAGCTGAGGAGAGCGAGAGGAAGGAGTTTAAGGCAAGTAAGGGATAGCTGGCTAGCTATGTAAAAGTGCTACAGCCTCAAGATCTTAAAGATCACGGGAAAATCGGCATCTGCTGATGCCAAGACAGCATCAACGTTCCCAGAAGAGCTAAAAAAAAAAAACTCATAGAAGAGAAGGGCTACCTTCTAACGCAAGTCTTCAATTGTGATGAAATGGACTTGTTCTGGAAGAAGATGCCCAATTGTAACTACATCAGGGTTCCCACTCAGTGAAATCAAATTCCCTGACTTTTCCAGGTTTTCCAGGTGGTTTTGAGTAAAATTCCAGGTGTTTGCAATGGCATTTTGAAAATATGTTTAACATATAATGAAAAAAAATACTGGCTAATTAGATACTTCCCCAGATTTGCATGCAAGATATTAAAATATTGTTTTAGTTAGCTGAGCAGAAACTTGTGAATAAGCAATTCCATAACAGGATATTGAACTAGCTTTAACTCTTGTAATGCAGTGTTTTGACATGCAAGACAGTGATACTCATAACAGATTCTAAAACATATTACATGCTGCACATACTTACAATTATACCTATCCCAAGTTACTGAGTCATATAATTTTTTTAGAAGTTTACATTCTTATTTTAAAAATATGGAATACAAATTGGTGAACAGCAAAGAAAAAGAAATTTTCTGCACATACCAGCATGGTCTTGGCTTATCCTACTGAACAATTAACATACCTAATGATGAAATGCTGCTGTTTTTAAGTTCTCTGTACCCAGAGGGTTTTTTTCTTTTTTTTTTTTCTCTCATATGAAAATAACTGACTGAGGTTCAAAGGCAACTCTAAAATCATTGAGATCTAACTGGCTAACAAAAAAATCTGGGCAGATTTTTTTTTTTTGTAAACACATTATAACTACACATGTAAAGTGAAACAAAAATAAGACACTGCTTCCTTGCAATAAATTTTACACTGAATACTAGAAGAAATCACTGAAATCTAGTTAGTTTTATGCACAGTTACATCAATTTTGACAATTCCTGAATTTGCTGGTCAATTTTTCTTGTCTCCAAAAGAACCTCATGAGACAACTTTCTTTTCTTTTGCACTAAAATACTTATCTGATCAGACACCTTGCAATTTTTTTTTTTTTTTTCACGAGTTGTATCTCTTTATTTTTCTTTTCTCTTTGAACTGCTAGTGCCTGCTGATATCTTGATAGAAACATCCTCACATACAGCAGTAATTCTGCAGTTATGGGCACTGAAACTACTCCGTTATGCGACTTTATGGCATCGTATACTGTACGCAATGAAACAAGTAACTTTTCATGAAGATTCTCAACCAACATGTCTTTATTAATTGAAAAACCACTTTTAACAGGCGCATTTCCATGCGATTAAGTAAGAACCAATTTAACAACCACCCACAGTTCCTTGAAATGTTCTTTATCCTGAAGTAAAGAAGAATAGAATGCATCCAGGTGGTTATTAACTGAGAATGCAGAAAACACATCATTTAGTTAAGTTTTTGCTCTGCTACACAACTGTTGAAATTGCTTGTTTTGCTCGATCTGCTGAAACAGAAAATATTCTGTTTTTCTCATGCAATATATGCAACAGCATTCTTTTTTCACAAATGATTGAATTTGACTTTATGAGCTTAGGATTCAGACTTGAAACTGCTTTGATAGCAGAAAAGTTTGTGGGACCTCGTTCTACTATTTTCTGTGTGGTTGCCACTAAAAATTTCATGCATTCTGCTCTGAATTCCTTTTTCCGAATCTCTGAAGTTTTACTTTTCATCAAATATCCATGAGCAGCAATACCAATGTCTACATTTTGCAGTTTACAGTGGTTAACCTATCACTTACGTCAAGCTTAAACAATTTTTCTGGAATTGCACATTCCTCCATCACCTCTTTCCTTATAAATCTAGACATCAACTGCCAAACAAGATCAAATAAACTGTCGTACAGAAATGGAATCACAGGATCACCTGTTTGGAATTTTTCAAAAAATGGTTCCAAAACATTAGCTACTGATGAAAAAAATGCAAACTTTGAAAGGATTAGATTATCTTTACATGCTACTGCAACACGTGCACATGCTGAAGTTTTTGGCAAGGTATTTGTCTCTTCAGCGTACTTTTTTATGTTGATAAAAATCTGAATGGCCCGCTCTGCCACAGCAACATTTTCGACCCACCTGACTTGGCAGAACTTACAAGGGAAAATTTCACATCCTGTTGTCGATGCATAATCAGCTCGCCGTGCAGGGCTATTTTTGAACAACTGATAAAAAGCTGTGAAGATATCATTCAAATTCCAGTCAGTAGCATCATGGCCTCCCCGAAAGGCTCCATGAACCACATGCAGTCCACATGAACCCAGATCAAGTAGAGCACATCCATTTTCTGCCAACAAATCTTCCCTTATAACTTGCAAAAATTTATGATTAACATAGGGCCCATCCTTTGAAATTTGCAACAGTTTATTTAAATCTAGTTCTGAAACTCCTTCACGGAACTTTTCAATGAGATCAGATGCTCTTGCATGGCCAAGAAATACTGAATTCAAATAACGTGTGCATGCCTGGTTCAATGACTTAGACCAAAATCTAACAATCAAATCCATCTGCCCTTTCTGAGCTACTTTATTAAGGGCTTCATCAAAGCATATGACAAATTCAGTACCTGATATCTCTGATAATAAGCATTTAGAAAAATATGGCCCAAGCCCAAAACAAATTATATATGACATTTTTGTTGCACCAAGACTGACCTTTTTTGCTATATCACTGTCCATAAACTATGCTGGAATACATCACTAGCATCTTTAAAAGAGTTGTATGAAGAATTTGACATTACAAGCTTCATGGCCCAAATTACTTCTGCTCTTAAAATGCACTCTTTTGTCATAAAACTAGTGATGTTCAACATTGAAATATTAGTAGGAGATACAGTGGATGAAGATCCACTCTGCTTTGCTACAAAATCTGCTGAATATGGAATGGACAGTACCAAATCAGGAGCAGCAGCCATACTGCCTAAAGTTCCACTTTGTTTTTCTGAACAATCCCTTTGAAGTGGTGCAGTATCCAATGTAAAAAAAATTGTCACAGCACGAGAAGCAGAAACCTGGCTTAAAGCTTTTATGTGTTTAGCACTTTGTTCATGGCTCAAAATCGTTTGGCGGCCCATATTGCTCAAGTTGAAACTTCTTAAACAAACTTTACATCTTGCTTTGTATGGGTCATCCTGAACAGGTAACAGCCATTCTGACCACTGTGGGTTAAGTTTTTCTTCAAGCCAAACCACATTAAATAGAGTTTTCTTGGAAGTCATAATTGCACCAGTCAGAAACCTTGCAGACCTCTCAATTCGCCGATTACTTTAACTTGACACAAACGCTGTCGAAAACTCTATGCAAGGTGCAAGCACGGGAGCAAATACCGACGGGCAGGCACCACATGGCCGGCTGTTTGGGGGTGACGTGGGGGTTGGCAGAAACTCTCTGATCACGGTAAAAGCATGCGCGCCAGCAGGAGTCTCTCTTTTCGCATTGACCAGAGGCTTTGGTTTGATAACGAAGTATCCGACATGGGGTTCCGAGACTGCGATAAAAAATGTTGAAAATATGTTTTTGCGGATTTTTCGCAAAACTGACTGAACCTTTAATCAACTCCATAAATCACTAACAGGAACGGGCCCCTTAAATTTCAAGCAAATCGGATAAAAGCTTAAAAAAAATAATTTTAAGCTCGTCATCCTGCAGCACGTTTCTCGCGGAGAGTGAATTCATAACTTTATTATGCGGTTATAATAAATATCAAAATAAAAAAAAAATTGAAAAGGAATAGATGTAGTCATTGAAATATTTAGCACGCAAACTTAAAAGTCAAACATTGAAGCGAAATCTTTTCTTGCAGAGAAAAGAGGAGGGAAAAATAGAATACGAACACTTCATCTTCTTTCTAAATAGCAGTAAAAAAAAGAATGAAAAGCATTCTGCAACATATTCAGTGAGACATAAACATTTACTCCGAAAAGAGTCTCGGAACGTTAAAGAAGGCAATAACTCAGTTGGCTCCTGTTGGCACACGCAGTCATTTGCTACTGCTCAAAGCCTGTTTAGTGGCCCTTCACCAGTAAGCTCTCCCAGCCTAAAACGCACTAGGCACAGCAAAGCTCACCAGAAACCCTCAGTAAGAGCGCTACATTAAAGATTTATTCCATTAAAATTTTTAAAGGATAATTTCAAAAGTTCTTTACCGATTCACGCAAAATTTTAGAGGTCAGCTTCTGTTAACCAATTATGGTGTATGTAAAAATTTCAGCCAGTTTCATGAAGAATAGAAAAAGTTAGTTTTCACCATTTTTATCCCCAGTCTGGCAGCCAAACAAAGGCATGAAGGGGGCAGGAAGTGCTTTGGTCACTCTATCGTAACCCCTCCACAGGCTCCACTCTCACTCCAACACTATGCACCCTTTTCATTTCCTAGTAGCCACTGTAGGGGTTTCCTCCCCACGTGGCTGCAATGAATTCCTTTTCTAGTGCTCAATGACGGAGAACTCTGCCAAATACGTTAGTTTCACCCCCCTTCCTCTTTAACCTACAGTTCGGTCCTTGGGAGTGAACTAAACGAAATGTTAAATACGGAGAAAGATCAAACACAGAGGAAAAAGTATTTTATTTTAGAAACTCCCCAAATTCCCTGACTTACGAAATAAAATTTCAAAATTCTCCGATTTTCTTGCGAAAATTCATGTTTTCCCTGACTTTTCCAACCAATATTTTTTTCCCTGCAATTCCCTGATTTCCCGGTTCTCCAGGTAGCGTGGGAACCCTGTAAAGATGTAATGGAAAGTACATATATATCAATCCTTATAAATGAGTCAACAGATATCAGTGTTACAAAAAAAAAAAAAAAAAACCTTTAATTGAAGTCGTTTGTGTGCTGAATAAATGTGTTACTTATGGGGCATTTGTGGCAAGACACATTCTGATTGTATGAGGAATGAAAATGTGTTGCACTTTTGTAATGTGAAACAAAATGTTATCAAGGTGGAGACTAATATGCTTTGGTGGTTTGGCCACGTTTGAAGAATGAGTGATGAGATTCTTAGTAAGAATTTTTTTTTTAGCCCAAGTGGCAGGAAGGAAAGGCAGAGGATGGCCAAGGAAGTCATGGGAGGATCAGATTCAAAAATGTCTGAATGAGAAAAAGATGAGTATGAAGTATAGAAGGTCTTTTGTACAGTGTGTGATGGATGTCAGTGAAGCCCGAGTTGTATGTCAAGATTGCTGTAAATGGAGAAGTTTGATACAGCAACAGTAAGGAAAAATTATCTGGTAGTTTGTATTTCTTTGTGGAGCTAACCTCTGAATCTCAGAGAAGAGCTTAATGATATATATGTATGTATGTATGTATGTATGTATGATGAGTAGTATACATTTAAGCATCTCATATCAAGAACTCCTAAAACTAGTGTGTAACCTGGAATCAGAGAAATGCAGGCTTCATTGTTGTCCTGAATGTCCCGATGAATCTACACTTCAAGATTTTCTTATAAGGTTAGAATACCTTGAAACTAAAGAAACAGTGGCTTCAAACTGACCAATCATCTCTTGAAAGCTAGTTGATGATTTTGTTGGTTTCCTGTTTGCAAAATTAGTGCAGTTAACAAAACATTTCATAGCCAAATCCCAGAGTCGATACTTAAAGCAAATGAAAGCAGATTTGGATGATAAACATTGCATAATTTTAGCAGACTTTGCAGAAAATTACACCTGCATTCTGGAAGATGCTGCTCAAGGTTTTCACTGGCATAATATTCAGGTTACATAACACCCATTTGTAATTTACTAAAAATGTGACTGCCAGCTGAAGTCCAAGCCCATATGCTTTATTAGTGACTGCCTGAAACATGACAACTTTTTTCACATTCCAGAAATCACATGTGAAACAAGAACACTCACATATAACAAATGTGATATATTTTAGTGACGGTAGTTCAGCACAATACAAATATTTTATTAATTATGTTACCATGAAGAGGACTATGGCATCACAGCTGAGTGGCATTTCTTTGCCACTAGTCATGGTAAAAATGCATGTGATGGAGCAGGGGGAACAATAAAACGTCTTGCCACCAAGAGCAAGTCTTCAGAGAACTGTTGAGGGACACATTTTGAATGCAAAGGACTTATTTCAATTTGCTTCCCAAAACATAAAGGGGATTCATGTGTTTTCTACACCGTCAGCTGACGTGGATGCAAATGAACTCTTTCTGAAGAGACGGTATAACTCATTATCAATAGTACGCACCAGAGAGAGCCATTTCTTTGAACCATTGGACAAAAGAACCCTTTCAGTGAAAAGAGTTTCCGCTTCAGAAAAATGTTTTAAAGCCACTGTTGGTGATAAAACTAAAGAACTGGTCAATATTATTCTTGAAAAATACTATGCAGTTATCTATGACACTAAATGGTGGATTGCAAAGATACTCGACATCTGTGAAGAGGAAAGGAATGCTAAAGTTCAATTCATGCATCCGTCTGGTTCTTCAGCATATTTTTGGCCAACTCAAAATGACTGCTGCTGGGTGCCCTATAAAAATATACTTCGAGAAGTTCCTGTTTCTTCATCATTATCTGTATCAGAAAGGACTTATGTCATAGACAAAAAGTTTGCACAAACAAGTGTGGAAATTAGCAAAAAGTATGTGACCTTTCATTACAGAGGTAAGCTACAGTGAAATAATGTGAAAATAACATTAGATGACATTGTAACATAAGAGGGTACTACTTTAACTATTCTCACAAAATATGTTTATTTGAGGTTCAATAAGGAACCTTAAACCTGTTCAAAAACGCTGATTTTGAAGTAAAATTTTCACAAAACAAATTAATTTTTTATTTGATAGCAACAAAAAAAAAACCTTTTTATTTTTAAATCATAAAAAGGATATGGATAGCTCATTCTATAAAAAAAAAAATGATACTTGTGTTAGTTGTGATTTGCAAGCTATGGCTTACCGAACGTACCAAGGTACAAAGTCATTAAAATCCACTTTGAAAGGTCAGTGACATTTTTTTTAGCATTAATACCACTTTTATACCTTATTTTAATAGTGAAAATAAATAGCCTTAATTCGACACTAAAATAAGCTCAATCGGTTGAAAAATAAGTGAGACAGGGTTTTTCTTTTAAGTGACGGAGAAAGTGAAAAGACCTAAATCGCGTGAAGATTGAAAATTTCTCCCAGGTCCAATTTTGGATCAAAAAATCTGAAAAAATTAATTTGAGGTTATTTCACAGCTACCTATTCATAAAAAAAAAAAATTTGAAAGAAATCTGTGATGTGACAGCACGGTTGAACATTAAAATCCAGGTGATTTGGCGTGGAATGACCCTCATAAAATGGGAAGGAAGAAACACACGTTTAACTACCCCAGACAGTTTGTGGCCATCTCCACAAACTGTCTGGGGTTGTTAAACGGGAGCTGAGCTGGGGGTTGGCACATGAAGGAGTGGACTGAGTGCTTACTACTTTACCCCTCAGCAGTCAAATGATGGACGATGGCCAGAGTTAATCTCTCAGTGAACATGGTTTACTTGCATATGCAGTCGTATCTGAATAATATGACCACACCCGAAATCCCAGTGTACCCACCTAGCACGATACACAGTGCACGTGACCAGGTCGACCACGTAGAGACAGTGACCGACCAGGACAGATAATCCATAGTGCATTGCATTACGTGAACACAATAGGCAGTAGTAGTGATTTGACAGACATTGAAAAAGGGATGATAGACTACCACGGCAAGGTTGCAAGTATCTCAGAAACAGCATACTTTGTGGGCTGTTCACGAGATGCTGTAGTAAGGGTATACCAAGAATGCACTGCTGACACATGGAGTACCTCCCGATATCATAACTGTGCACAAGGTTCGTACTCTTCCAAGCAAGATAAATTCAAGAACTTTTTAAAATCAAATTATCACACGTGTGTGCTCTCGGTCGGTTAACAGGTAGGTATTTTATAGTATGTTCAGACCATTGAAATTAGCTGGAATGGGCACGACCAGCCAGTTACTCCTTGCCCTGCCCCTCTGTTGGTTTATTTTATTAACCGTGAACTGCCGCTCTGTTTTGGTGTTTTACGAAATCATTTTATTTTGTGGAATATTTTGAAGCGGTATATTTTTTGTATTCATCTGCCGGTACAACATTTATTGTTTGCTTACTTTTTACTTTTGATGCACAACTTGATTTTTTGGGGCAGCAAAGAGACGAAGGTTCCACACATGAAGCACAAGCAATTCCTAGAAGTTCCACCCTCCCGCAAGAACACACCTTAAACCCAGTCAACAGAAACCCATCACCATTCACGAATACATCCTTCCACTTAATTTACTCCCAGGCTGATGTTTTACTCCGTAGTGATGTCATAGCCAAGGCACTTGCATTCAATGCACTCTCCTGGGTTGAATGCAAGTTCAGCATTATTTGATCAGCTTGGTGTTTTTATTAGAACTACACAGAAATATCCTATACAACTTTTTAGCACAAACACTTATTTTCATTTACTCTTGCATACCAATACTTGAAAATCAAAACAAAATGTTTTTCAAGTACTAGTTATGGAGTCTTAAACTTCTTCAAGGACTTGAAAATGAACTTTTATTTTTCAAGGACTTTTCAAGGTTTTTAAGGAGCGTACGAACCATGTGTGCAGCACCAAAGGCCACCAACCAAAGAGGAGAACGTTGTCTCCGTCCACTGGTAAAGGGCAATCGATGAGCACCAGTGCAGCAATTGACCATGCAAATGAACGCTGGGGCACCCAGGTACGTGTCTCTGATAACAGTGAATCATTTACATGGTCTACACATGGGTCGCTGGAGTCTATGCTGAATCGAGGCACGCAAGTTCACCCAGCTTCATCAGCAACGATGCCTGCAGTTCGCATGGGACTTCCGTCATTGGACGGTGGAATAGTGCAAAAAGCTTGCCTTCTCCAATGAATAAGGTTCCTACTCCACAGAAATGATGGGCGGTGGTAGATACAGCGTGAGACACACGAGAGCCAACAGGAGAGCCAGCCAACCTGGGACTGTAGGTGCCACTGGATCGGTCCCCGAATGCCAATGGTTACTTGTCCAACCTTACTGGCTACATGCATTCCTTCATGTCGGACGTTTACCCTGGTCGTGATGGTGTCTACCAACAGAACAATGTGCAGTGCCACATTGCTACAGGGGTGCGCAACTGGTTCCAGGAACAAGACAGCGATGTCTCTGTTCTCCTTTGGCCGGCAAAATCGCCCGACCTCAATTCCATAGAGCACTTGTGGGATTATTTGGATCGACAGGTTTGACACTCTGAACCACAACCGTATCATCTTCGGCACCTCTGTGCTCTGCTGTAGTCCGAATGGGCATGTGTGCCTCGGCAACCTTCCAGGGTCTCATTACGTCTATGCCATGCCGTCTCACCGCTGTCATCTGGGCCAAGGTTATTCACATTATCAAATAGGTGGTCAAATGCTTCTGGTACAAATGTGTACTTCCTTTATTCTGTTTTTCATGTACATTTAGTTTTTTGAAGGGTACATACATTAAAAGAATTCTTGAAATTGTCATCACACGTGTAAGTTACGGTGAAAATTAAAAGCGGGACATTTCGGTAACGACTTCTACCTTCATCAGCCATGGAATGAGACACGTGGTAAAAGCATCAGTTGTTGCCAGATTTTAAAATCGCTTTCCAAATAATAGGGATGTTAAAAGATGCGTCAGTATTGTAGGTGTTAGGGGTAAGGTAGATTTCAATGCTTTCACGGCACCTGAGGGCATGCCATTTGCTGAAAGGGGCGATCCGCTTAACATTGCGCCAATCGGGAACTGCGGACGTATCGCTGATGGTTAAATATGAAAGGGAGGTGGTAGGGCTGCCTTTCTTAACATCAGCGACATGCTCCATCAATCGCCGGTTTATGCTGCGGTAAGTACAACCAATATAGTGGGTAATGTCTGTGGAAGTGTTGATAGGGATAGAGTAGACACCTAGTAACTCTAGTGTGTTCTTGATTTATGAGCTCCTATGTTCACCTTGTCTCGTTTGCAGGTGAATAGACTAGAGATGTTGCTTAAAAATTCCCATATTGCCTCCTTTTTTAGTAACATATGTGTAAATTTAATTTTTATTGTATAACTGGTTAAACAAAAATCTTAATTATCTCTGCCTGGTGAAAAAGGCTGCACCTGACAGACAGCTAATTTATAAAATATTTTTTATCAGTATGCAAGAAAACAAAACCTTATGAAATTCATGTTTTCTTGTGATTCATACAACACTTTCTTAATTCATACAAAATAGAACTTTACTGATTACAATTGTTTCACTGTTAACACATTACCTTCTAATGAACAATCAGATTCCTGCTCCATTGGTGCAGGTGACTCAGCAGGTTTTATGCCCTTTGTTTCTGCTGCCATGGTATCACCTTCTGCAATCACTTTGCTACCTGATGGATCACTAATTTTCTCCTGTGGTGGGCAGTTATTTGTAGCTACCGGCTGTTGAGCACAAGCTAGGAAGAAATTCAAGCAAAGTATGAAAACATATGCACAGCATGTATGAAAGATCTGTGGTCACACCTACTTCATAATATTTCATTTAATTACACTTACAGCATAAAATATACAATCTACATTTACAAGTGGTATGCCAGAAGTGATACGAAGTTGAATGGATGCAACATTTCATAACACAGTGGTTATTAAACTTCTGTTACTCATTTTGAGATAATAGGAAAATTTCTTAATGTCATATTTTTAACCTATATATACATAGTGTTCACCCTAGAGCAGGGGTGCACAGCCTTTTTATAAGTGGGGGCCAAGTTTATTTTTACATGATAAGTGGCGGGCCGCAAGTTACCTTTTCACATAGGCACTTGCAAACCCTACCGCTAAAGCTAATTTTACTATTATCCGAATAACCTATTTTACCAGCAGACAAAAAATGTGTTTCAATACCATTTTTGTGTCCTCTAAATGGTTTAAATCCATTTTTGAAGTTTTTTGGCAAATTGCGTTATTAAGTTATCAAATTACTGATTTACAATCAACTTACTCCTAACTGGAAAAGGTTTAGGGGTATATAAAATAAAAATAATACTATCACAAGGTTGTAAAATTTTTATTTTTACAAAAAACAGAATTCTTAACATCAAAGTATATAAAAAATTAAAATCAATATATCGTCAAACTGACCATCAAATCAAGTAGTAGCCTAATGCTCCTAATGAGATGCTTGGCATTGTTTATTTTTCAATAGTCTGTCAATATCAGGTTCAATGTTAGAGATGGTAATGCGCAAGTTTCCCTCCAATAGTGTATCACTTAAACGGGAACGACACTTTGACTTTATTTGTTTCATCAAAGAAAACGATTGCTCGCATAAGTAGGTACTTCCAAACAACGTTGCCGTTTTTAAAGCATGATCTTTGAGCAATTTCATTTCTTTCGGTAAGTAATTTTTGTAAAATTCTAGGAGAGAAACTTCAGAGTATTTTGTTTTTAACTCATTGTTACACTGAAGATCAATTAATTCCATCTGGAAATCTAGTGGCACTGACGGTCAGTAGTGAATGGTAGAGAAAACATATCAAACAAAACCTCAAATTTTCTTATTTAAATTAAACTTCTCTAAAATATTTTTCACTTCACGATAAATATCACATCCTTTAGTTGTGTCTTTCATAGGAACCAATGCCAGTAATTCTTCTGAAATATGAAAATTCTCGTCAACACCACGCACAAAAATACAAAGCTGGGCAGTATCAGTCACATCTGTGCTTTCATCGATTGCCAGTGAGAAGTACTTGAAATCCAATATTTTTTCTTGTAGTGTTTGCTCAATGTCCACTGCCATTTCTTCTGCCCTCCTGGAAACTGTCATTCGATTAAGGCTAATTTTTGATATAATACTTTTTTCTCTGGGAATGCCACATTTGCCACTTCTTCCAAGCATTCCTTAACTAGCTCGCCATCTTGAAACGGCTTCATTCTTTTTACTAAAATCTTTGACACAATAAAACTTGCTTTTACCGCAATTTGCGATTCATCGTTAACCTTACAAAAAAGATTTTGTTGAAATTTTAATTTTCTTTGCAGTTCTTTTACTTTCTCTTTTCGCATATTACCAGAAAATTTGTTGTATTTTGAAGCATGTTTTGTCTCATAATGCCTTCTTACATTGTACTCTTTCATAACACCAACTGTTTCTTTGCAAATTAAACACGTTGCTTTGCTGTTGTATTCAATAAAAAAATATCTCTCACTCCAGGTCTCTTGAAACACTCGACACTCGTCCGCCACTTAAGCTTTTTTACAGACATGATACTGATATTATAATAATAATGTAGAAACTCTGTAAACTGCACACAAGCTGTAACAACACACAAACAACTCACAAACGTGAACTCTGCCACGACAACAATGATACTCCCAGTGCACGACGTGGCGTCCAGTCAGAAATAACAAACCTATAAATAGCCTCGCGCTACACCACTTCAAGGTCACACAGCGCCCTCATCCTCCCCTCCCGCACAACGATGAGTCGGTGTGTCAGTCACGTGCTCACATCCACTTGTATTGCAAGAGTGACTCCACAGTCAGTCTGAACCTTGCAGCAGTCTGGTTATGCAAAACTTAAAATCTGTCCAATAATTGTTTACTTTTTAATTTATTTTTAACAAACATTTTTATAATTTTCTTATTTCAACTAGGGCCTACAATAATGGGAAAAAATCTCATCATTCACAATATATATATTCACGTTTTCAATAGTATAAAATATTTATCCGCGGGCCGCATAAACTGACTTTGAGGGCCGCAAGCGGCCCGCAAAGTCAGTTTTTGCACCCCTGCCCTAGAGCCTTTTTACTGGATGGCCCACCCAACTAATTTTCTCTGCTGCTCAGCTAATTTCCTTTAATGAATATTTTCATAATGCACATAATAGTAAGAGTGGAAAGTTTATTCCCACATACATCATAAATATTGTTGAAAACTGGCTGAAATTTGTGTTGAATGTGATTAATTGGTAAGTTCTAATTTTTTTAATGATTTATGTACGAGTGGTGTCCAATAAGTATCTGTACTTTTATTTCTATCGATACAAAACCATATGTACAATTGTACATATGCACGAAACTATAACGATTTTTTTCAGTGAGTGCCGTAAAAGCAGAGCGGCTTGATACTAATGTTAGGTGGCGCTATCTATCAAAAACAATGGATGCTACATTAAGTGTTCAGTTGGAACAGTAGCGAAATTTTTAACTAAATTAACCAGGGTTGGAAAGTTTTTTTCCAACGTGGAAAAAGGCACGGAAAAACCCGTCCAGAAGAAATAGGTTTCTTCCACATTTTCGGAATGGAAGAAACTCATCATTATTCATAAAAAAAATTGCAACTCTCTAATGAGAAATATATTACACTCACAGAGTAATTAGTACTACATTGCAAAAATAAAATGTTAAGATATTTTCTAATTAAATATTTTTACTTTGAGGGTGTAATTATCCATTTGATTATACCAAGATATTGAAATTAAATTATTTCAATACTATTTTAATCTATTATTTTATTTCTTTTCATGGCTTTTGGCGATTACATTTCATTGAAAACAAAGCTTACTTATTCATTGTTGCAGCACAACATTGTATAACAAAATAGAAATTTGTTTGCAGTTTCATGTCCTAATCTGTTTCTCAACTTGGACTGAATAAATGAAAACTAAAAATTATTTCAATTCCTGCAGAGCTTGGAGGAGAATCTAAGAGTGCTGTTACACAGTCAACTAGTTGTTTTGGAATAGCACTTATTTTGCTTACTCCTTTCCACCAGGTCACAGGATTTAAGACTATTTGTAACAGACTCTGTGAAATAAGTTTGTGGGAATGGGTCACTCTCAGTTTAAAATGCAATTACAATGACCAGTAGAGCACTGTTTTGTGATGCTATCCCTTTTCTTGCAATTTCTTTTTGTTCATAGCTTAGTCTTTGTCCTTTGAATGCATACATATACAAACATGTGTTGTAGGAAGATGGCTTTATCAAACCTAGCACAAACTGTTTGCATGTATAGGCACAGTTCCTTTCCTTCTATCAAGCCAAGCCATACATGGCATGCGTCGGCCATGCTTGCTTTTTCACTTTGTAAGCAATCTAATGCACTGGCCACAGGCTTTAATTGCTTAACAAGATCCCTTGCTTGGCTGTATAGATTAAAGTCTCTAATATTGTTAACAACTGTACTATCCATCTCTTCTGAATGTTCATTTGCAATGGTTAAGTATGCACTATGCTTCCTTACGAAAGTTTCCATGCAAGTCAATTGGCTGTTCCACCTGGTGTCACATGGTAGTTGTGGTTTCACAGTGTCGGCACATTCCCTTAATCGTGCACCTGGGCAGTGGTGACTTTGGAAGTATTTTTGCACTTTTACAACAAAAGAGATAATAATATTAGGTATGATATCTTGTCTAAGCAAGTTCAGATAATGTGCTGAACATCCATATGTTGTCAGATCTAAGTCTTGACAGTTCTCAAGCTGTTGTTGCATTTTCTCCATTTTCTTTTCATTGTCTGAAACAACTGCTTTCACAGAGCAATTGTATTTCTCCCTTACAGTTTGTATAATTCTTTTTACTTTCATCAGTTAAATAAATATCAGTCTTGGGTTCAAAACTAGTGTGAATAGCTTCCATGAAATATGTTTTACTTTCTGCATGCAAGCAGGCAACTATAATTGATTCATTGTGGACATTACTATAGCCATCTACCAATAATGTTCATGTTCTTCCCTTCAGTTTGGTAACCAAATCTTTTTGAAATTTTCCATTTAAAATATCACCTTCAAGAGCTTTTCTAGTTGGTGGATTGTATCCAAGCCTAAGCTTTCACATAAGATTTTTAAAATGCTCATTCTTTGTGATAATATTCCAAATACGTGGCGACAGTTAATAAATAAATACATCGCTCTTTCCACGTTCCAGAAACACACAGCTCATTCTTTACAGCAGTGAATGGTAGGTTACAACCACAGAAAAACTTACCTACAAACTTATCCAATTCATCTTTTTCAGAAGTGTTTGTCATATAAATAAATTCATTATGTTGTGTTCTTGTTCTTTTTGGCATACTGTCCGGTGCTGGCTGGGAGACAGTTTCTGCTGAATCTACTTGAACATTAGCTGTCAGGATTGCATCATCAAATAATGGGATTCTGCATTCACTGCTCTTGCTTTGTTGCTTGTACATGCTTTTATATGATCCCACATTCTGCATGCTTTTGTACTTTGCAAATAACCACATAATTTGCATTTAGCCTTTACTTTGCCATCTACCTCTATTTCTTGAAATATTGGACAGACTGGGTCTTTCCTTCTACCTCCTTTATTCATATTTTGTATCACTAGGCAGAATTTTTACTTCAAACTATTGAAATGAAACACAATATTATACTGCCTACTCATAACTGACTAAATAATGTAACTAATGAGATGAAACAAAGAAAATCTCCTTCCCCTTGGTGGTTCCCTTTCAAACAAACACTAGATTACAAAATCCAAACTGACTGACAGTGTTGTCACTGGCAAGGTGATCAAGTTGAAAATTCCCCAAAATGTAAGGCAAATTTCCCCAGAATGGCCAGAATCCATAGTTTGTAACAGAAATTTCCTCAATAAAGACCAAAAATACCAAATTACATTTACATACAAATTTTGAAGATGAAAATCCGATTTTTGGTGTAAATGTGACAAGGGTGATAAGTCAGATAATATCCGAAAACTTGAAAATTTAATCGCCCTGGAGCAGGACTCAACCCGCATCTCCCAGATAGCGTCCGGGTATGCTAACCACTACACCACCCAGTACGACCAAGTCTCAAGTTTCCGAGTAATTTTAATATAACCATCACAGGATTCGCTAGTCAAAGCAACCGGCATACATGTTTAGCGAATCTGGAGGTTAAGAATCCTATCCCGTGATTGCCCTGAGGAGCAGATAAATCATGAAAGAAATACGGGATTACACCATATAATACAAATTTTGAAGATCAAAATCCGATTTTTGGTGTAAATGTGACAAGGATTGTAAGTCAGATTTGAAAATTTCTAGTTGATGAATTGTATTCAAATATATTCAAATTAATTGGAAAACTTGAGACTTGGTCGTTCTGGGTGGTGTAGTGGTTAGCATACCCGGGCGCTATCTGGGAGACGCAGGTTCGAGTCCCGCTCCAGGACGATGAAATTTTCAAGTTTTTGGATATTATCTGACTTACCATCCTTGTCACATTTACACCAAAAATCGGATTTTCATCTTGAAAATTTGTATTATATGGTGTAATCCCATATTTATTTCATGATACATTTACATAATTAGTGCTAATTTATTATCTGGTTTAAAATTTATATTGGTTAATACAAAAGAAATTGTTGCTGTTTCTTCACAGGTATCTTCCGGTTTTTGCCACTGTCCGGGAAGAAACCCCCAACCCTGAAATTAACTGAAAAAGGCATAAAAGGCAGTGGACATTACAAGAAGACTTCAGACGGTGTATGGTAATGCGGCTATGTCTCATTCCAGTGTTTATAAATGAGTTACGAAGTTCAAAGCAAGCCACAAGAGCCTTGAAGATGAGGCACGGTCAGGCAGGCCTAACACGGCAGTGACTGATGAAACAATTAGACAGGTTGACGACTTGATTAAAGGTGACAGACGCATTCATGTTCAGGATATTGCCACGGAACTGGATACCAGTAAAGATTCTGTTGGAGAAATTATTCATGAACATCTCAACTATAGAAAGATCTGTGCCAGATGGGTACCCCAAATGCTTACAGCGGTGAATAAACACCAAAGGATAAACATTTGCAATGAATTGGTACAGTGTTACAATGAGGAGGGTGACGCATTCCTGGGATGCATGATCACAGACGATGAAACATGGATTCATCAGTTCAAACCAGAGAGAAAACAGCAAAGTATGCAATGGCGCCATCCGAATTTTTCCCCATCAATGAAGTTCAAGGTTCTTTCGTTGGCGTCCAAGGTCATCGCTACTGTCTTCTGGGACAAACATGGTATCCTTCTGGTTGAGTAGCCCATTTGGCAAAAAATGAAACAATAAATGCAAAGGCCTGTGTGAAGATACTGAGAAAACTTGCACAGCGTATCCAGACCAAATGGCCATCATTGAAAAACAATCAAGTGTTGCTGCAGCATGATAACACTTGCACGCAATATGCTAAGCCAGTGCAAGTAGAAATCGCAAAACAGAGGTGGCCTGTTCTCCCGCACCCTGCTTACAGTCCGAACTTGGAACCTTCCGATTTTCTGTTTTCGATCCCTTGAAGGATAGTCTCCGTGGCCACCACTACGAGAGCATGGACCATCTGCTACATGCTGTCTGTCAATGGATCCACAACACCCCTGCTGATTTCTTCGCTACCGGAATGAAATGACTTGCAGATCAGTGGTGGAAATAAGCATTGTGCTGAACAGAGAATACATGGAAACATGACTTTGACTGTTCGTACCACTTTATTACATATGTAAGTATTATATTTATGCATCCTGTATTTTTTTTTTTATTTCTCCCCTGTAATTGATAAGTATAAATATCTGGATACTTATCAGACACCCCTCGTACAATTTTCTATTTACGTCAAACTTGGTTAAGACAAGCTTGGGCATAACGAGGTCCCGGCTATAGCGAGTAAATGCCAGAAGTTTGGTTTCGTATGCAATTAGTGTTAAATTATCCCGCTTGTTATGAGTATTAACTCTGTTATAGCGAGCAAATTTGCAAGACTTCCAGATCATTTTTTTTTTTTTTTTACACGCAGTAAAGATAGCGCAGCGTTGAAAGATGGCATCAATTAGCCACCTGCTACCCAAAAAGACCGTTTGTGTGTCACCTGCTCCGAGAGAAAAGCGGGGAGTGTTTTATGACGTCTTGCATTTTAGCCCAAGGGTAGGTGGAGGTGGCATTTTGTCGGGGAAAGCTTCCCAGCCTTTCCTTTGCCACTGTTTACGACAGGGTTCGTGGAATTCGTTTTCTCTCATTGGCTGCTATGGTCAACCCACGTATTTCAACTTCGCACGGGACATATCGTAACCTTTTTTTAATCAGAAAGTCGCATGCAGCCCTACTCTTGCGACATCACTTATGCTTTCCCTCCCCCTTTTTTTTTATTAAGTGTGATATTGTAAGCAAAATGGTTGGTGTTAAAAGAAAGGCTCTCTCCATCACAGAGAAAATGGATATTATTCAGGAACTACAAGACGCGAGAAAAATTCAGCTGTTTGCAAAAAGTATGGGCTTTCATCATCTACTATATCTACATTGTGGAAAAACAAAGATGCAGTTTTGTCAGCATTTGAAAACAATCTTACAGATTGCAAAAAAATGAAAAAGTGTGAAAAAAATGATATTGATGAAGCTTTACTTTGTTGGTTTAAAGTTCAACGTGATGCTGGTTTTCCTATCAATGCACCAATTTTAAAAGTGCAAGTGAAAAAATTTGCAGTACAGTTCGGTCATGAAAATTTTATATGCAGTAATGGGTGGCTTGATCGCTTCAAGAACAGACACAATATTGTTTACACACAAATGTCAGGGGAATCAATGCCTGCGGATATGGAATATGTAAGTCAATAGCTAAAAGCGTTTGGCCCAGCTTCATTTCTGAATTCAGTGAGCAGAACATATTCAATGCTGATGAAACGGGCATTTTTTACAAGGTAACCCCTGACATGACTAACTTTTAAAGGCGAGAAATGCATTGGAGGTAAATTGGCAAAGGATCGGCTAACCGTTCTAATTTCTGCGAACAGGGCAGGAAATGAAAAAAGAAAATTATTGGCGATTGGCAAATCGTTAAAGCCTCGATGGAGTTGATGGCATAACAGCAGAGATGTTGAAATATGGTGGTGACACTATAATTGACTGGTTAACTGAAATTTGCCAGTTGTGCTGGGAGTTAGGAATGGTCCCTCGGGATTGGAAGGATGCTATTATTGTTCCCTTGTATAAGGGAAAAGGTGATCAGACTGACTGCAAGAACTATAGTGGTATTAACCTACTCAGTGTGCTAGGGAAAGTGTTTGGTAAGGTCATTATTGCAAATGTACGGGGTCTTACATCAGGGAAAGTGTAGGATGTTCAGAGTGGTTTCATGCTGGGTAAAGGCTGCACTAACCAAATTTTTGCATTGCACATGATGATTGAGAAGTATCTGGCTGTTGGGAAGAAAGTTTTTACTGCCTTGGTACCTTCATAGATTTAGAGAAAGCTTACGACTGAGTGAATAGGACACTTTTGTGGAAGATATTGAATGAATATGGGTGTTACTGGGAATCTACTTAATAGTGTAAAAGCCATGTATGCTGGTAGTAGAGCTTGTGTACGAGTGAATGGTGTTTTATCAAAATGGTTTTCCATTGGTGCAGGAGTTAGACAAGGTTGTATAATGTCACCATGGCTGTTTAATATATTTATGGACGCATGCATGCGTGATGCCAAAATAGATAATAGTGGTTTATATCTTGGCGATATCCGTGTGTGCAGATTGCTGTATGCTGATGACACTGTCCTGTTGGCAAAGAGCAAAAGTGAGTTGCAGAGTATGTTGACTCGAATGCACGAAGTTTGCATGAAATTCAAACTGAGTATAAATAAGGGGAAAACCAAAGTTATGGTGTTTGAGAGAGGAACGGGTAGCACCGAATGTAATGTAAGTATAAATGGCACTGTGATTGACCAGGTGAGTGAGTTTGTGTATTTAGGAAGCATGTTTGACAGAGAGAACAAGTTGGATGGTGAAATCAGTAGGAGAGTGAATTCTTCTTTGAAAGTCATAGCTGCTCTGGGAGGTTTTCACAGGAATGATGGGTTCTCTAGAGAGTCCCGCATGGCTGTGTATGAAACTGTAATTGTTCCTACTCTGATGTATGGCAGTGAAACCTGGGTACTGCAGAAGAAACATAGGAGTCGTTTGTGTGCTGGAGAAATGCGTTACTTACGTGGGGTTTGTGGCAAGACACGATCTGATTGTGTAAGGAATGAAGATGTATTGCAGTTGATGGGTTCCATTTCAACTCAGGCAGGGTCGTACCATCATGGTCTCAGATTTCTCTAAAAAAATTAAGGGGTGTTCCTTGACTAAAATAAGGTGACCCATATTTTTTCTTTCGGCAAGAAAAAATTTTCCTTCGAGAGAAAGAGGGTTTCAAATCTTGCACCGTCAAACAAGCTCTCTAGAAAACGGTTATTTTTCCTAACTTCAGCGAGTCATCGCAGCAGAGTTAAAAAAGATATCGTGTTCCTGTATTTTTTTACATTGTGTGTATAACATATAATAATATATGGTGCTAATATTTGCTACACATCGTATGATTAAAATTTAAAAAAATCGTAAACTTTGTGATTTTTAAAAAAATTGAATTTTTTAAGTTTTTTTTAAACAGGTTTGGATGGAGTTTTTTCTATATTCGTTTTTTTCGTTAAAGACATACAAATGTGCACTTTATTTGTAATTTTTTGTGTGTCTGTGAAACTGCTAGTTTCCGCGTTTCGGCAGCGTTAAAAACAGCCGATTTTGAAAAATCTCTAACTTTGCCAACGATTTTCTCAAAAAGGCCATTTTTTAAAATTCTGAAAAATTAAATCCCTGTTTCATTATCAACAGGAGAATATCTGTGTAAATTTTCACGGACCTAAAAACGCCCGTTTCCGAGTTACACGCGTTTGAATTCGGTTTGAAAGCCTACGATTTCCCGTGTTCTAAAGGCGCCATTTTGCAAAAATCTCAGGCGCAAAGTACGTACGTTATCTCTCTCCCGAATCAAAGCGTTACATATTCTTTGCTCGAATGATGGAATGAGAGCATTGGGTCAGCTGGCCCTGGTTGGATACATCCACCTCACCCTTCCCCGAGTGATGACATGCCTATAAAACTGTCGGTGGGGGGGGGGTTAACAAATACATAAAGAAAATTCTTGTTGCTCCACTAACAAAGTTGAGTTGCGAAAGACAGCAGCAGTTGTTTGTTTACGTATATACTTAAACATCGCATAAAAAAAGACTATGAAAGAGTAGAAAACTGTTGTGAAATAATTTTAAGAAAAAGAGTGCAGGCACGTGTACTGTAAGTTAATTTTCGATGGCTAAACACCCTTGAGTTTTTCTGGGAGTTGCTAATTGTAGGCTACTGTCAGAAGAGCAGTTGCTGTTTTGTTATAGTTGCTAAAGTTAACCTCAGTTTTTCGTAATAGTAAAATATTCGCTCAGGAGAGTTTTGTCCTCTGCGAACGAGGGGAGAAGGTGCAATGCTCTTGACCTCGCTGCTGGGGGTTGATAGCGCTGGTCGCTACCGAAACTCTGCTTACGTCCTCTCCAAAACGTAATGCCAATTGTCTAATCTACTAAATAAATAACAATTAACACATACGCGTGCATGCTTATTCATAAAATGTAAATTGAGTATATTTCCTGTTCAATCAACTGATTTTACAAGTAGAATACATATACAACTTATGCACTTATAATGGTGTAAATTTTTTTATCTATTTAAAACATATTCAAAGATTTCAATTTTTTTAAAGAGGGGGGGGATTGTGTTCTTAGTGATTTCCACCTGGGCCAGGATAAGCCATGCACTGCCCATGGCTTCTGTTCCCTTAGAAGATAATCCTGGATCGATGGGAGACCAGCGGAGTTTTGACACCCCCCCTTCCTCTCACGTGGTGGTGAGGTGTCTCAAAGCTAGGTAGCTTTCAAAAATGTTTCAACTTAGTTGGCTGGTAACAAGAGAGGGATTCCATTTCAACTCTGGCAGGGTCGTACCATCACGGTCTCAGATTTCTCTAAAAAAAATTAAGGTATTTCTTGATTAAAATAAGGAGACCCATATCTTTCTTTCGGCAAGAAAAATTTTCCTTTGAGACAGAGGTTTTCAAATCTTCCACCGTCAAACAAGCTCTCTAAAAAACGGTTATTTTTCCTAACTTCAGCGAGTCATTGCAGCAGAATTAAAGATATTTTGTTCTGGTATTTTTTATTACATTGTGTGTAAAACGTATAATAATATGTGATGCTAATCTTTTTTACACATTGTATGATTAAAATTTTAAAAAATCGTAAACTTCGATTTTAAAAAAAAAATTGAAATTTTTAAGATTTTTTCTAACTGGTTCAAATGGAGTTTTTTTTTTCTATACTCGTTGTTTTGTTAAAGACATACAAATGTGCACTTTATTTGCAATTTTTTATGTGTCTGTGAAACTGCTAGTTTCCGCAGCGTTAAAAACAGCCGATTTTGAAAAATCTCCAACTTTGCCAACGATTTTCTCAAAAAAGCCCCTTTTTAAAATTCTGAAAATTAAATCCCTGTTTTATTATCAACAGGAGAATATCTCTGTAAATTTTCCCGGACCTAAAACCGCCCGTTTCTGAGTTAGACGCGTTTGAATTTGATTTGAAAACCTACGACTTCTCCGTGTTCTAAAGGCGCCATTTTGGAAAAATCTAAGGCGCAAAGTAGGCCTACGTATTCTCTTACTCGAATGAGAGTGTTGGATCCGTCCATCTGACCCTACCCTGAGCGATAACATGCCTAAAAAACGGTCTTGGAAAAAAAAATATCAAATCTATATATAGAGAGAATTGAATGTATGTCAATTTAGAACCATCAAACTTTGTATACTATCTCATGGTACCCTAACTTAGACCGTAGACGGTTTTTGGAAGGGGGAGCCCGGGTCAAAGGGGCCCCACGCAAAATTTCCGTAAAATCTAGTTTTCAATTTAGAACCATCAAATTTGGTATACTTTTTCTTGGCACCCTAACTTTGACTAGACGGTTTTGGGAAGGGGTCGGAACCCGGGGTCAAGCCCCCCCACCCCTACAAAATTTTCGTAAAATATTTTACAAAGTTAGGGTGCCAAGAAAAAGTATACCAAATTTGATGGTTCTAAATTGAAAACTAGATTTTACGGAAATTTTGCGTGGGGCCCTTGACCACGGGCTCCCACACACGCAGGGCTCTACCCCCTTCCAAAAACCATCTACGGTCTCAGTTAGGGCACTATAGTTTACAAGTATATTTTACGGAAATTTTGTGTGGGGCTCTTTGACCCAGGGCTCCCGACCCCTTCCAAAAACAGTCTGCGGTCTAAGATTTGTATGTCTTTTCCAAATTTGGTGGTTCTAAATTGAAAACTAGATTTTATGGAAGTTTTGTGTGGAGCCCTTGACCCAGGCTCCAACCCCTTCCAAAAACCGTGTACGGTTTAAGTTAGGTACCATGAGATAGTATACCAAGTTTGGTGGTTCTAAATTGAAAACTGTAAATTTGTTTAGCAGACATACATTCAATTCTATATATATAGATTTGTTTTTTTTTTTCCAAGACCGTTTTTTAGGCATGTTATCGCCCAGGGTAGGGTCAGGTGGACGGATCCAACGCTCTCACATTCGGGTAAGAGAGTGCGTACTTTGCGCCTGAGATTTTTCCAAAATTGCGCCTTTTAGAACACGGAGATATCGTAGGTTTTCAAATCAAATTCAAACGTGTTTAACTCGGAAACGGACGTTTTTAGGTCCGTGAAAATTTACACAGATATTCTCCTGTTGATAATAAAACAGGGATTTAATTTTCAGAATTTAAAAAAAGGGCTTTTTTGAGAAAATCGTTGGCAAAGTTGGAGATTTTTCAAAATCGGCTGTTTTTTAACGCTGCAGAAACTAGCAGTTTCACAGACACATAAAAAAATGCAAATAAAGTGCACATTTGTATGTCTTTAACAAAAAAAACGAGTACAGAAAACAAAAACTCCATTTGAACCAGTTAAAAAAAATCTTAAAAATTTCAATGTTTTTTAAAATCAAAGTTTACGATTTTTTTTAAATTTTAATCATACGATGTGTAAAAAATATTAGCATCAAATATTATACATTATACACACAATGTAATAAAAAATACCAGAGCAAAAGATCTTTTTTAATTCTGCTGCAATGACTCGCTGAAGTTAGGAAAAATAACCGTTTTTTTAGAGAGCTTGTTTGACGGTGGAAGATTTGAAACCCTCTGTCTCGAAGGGAAAATTTTTCTTGCCGAAAGAAAAGATATGGGTCCCCTTATTTTAATCAAGGAACACCCCCTTAATTTTTTTTAGAGAAATATGAGACCGTGGTGGTACGACCCTGCCAGAATTGAAATGGAATCCCTCTCTTATTACCAGCCAACTAAGTTGAAACATTTTTGAAAGCTACCTAGCTTTGAGACACCTCACCACCACGTGAGAGGAGGGGGGGTGTCAAAACTCCGCTGGTCTCCCATCGATCCAGGATTATCTTGTAAGGGAGCGGAAGACATGGCAGTGCATGGTTTATCGTGGCCCAGGTGGAGATCACGAACACACTCCCTCCCCCTCCCTCTTTAAAAAAATTGAAATCTTTGAATATGTTTTAAATAGATAAAAATCTTTACACCATTATAAGCGCATTAGTTGTATATGAATTTTACTTGTAAAATCAGCTGATTGAACAGGAAATATACTCAACTTACATTTTATGAGTAAGCATGCACGCGTATGTGTTAATTGTTATTTATTTAGTAGATTAGACAATTGCCATTACGTTTTGGAGTGGAGGTAAGCAGAGCTTCGGTAGCGACCAGCGCTATCAACCCAGCAGCGAGGTCAAGAGCATTGCACCTTCTCCCCCGTTCGCAGAGGACAAAACTCTCCTGAGCGAATATTTTACTATTACGAAAAGCTGAGAAGTTAATTTTAGTAACTGCTCTTCTGACAGTAGCCTACAATTAGCAACTCCCGGAAAAACTCGAGGGTGTTTAGCCATCGAAAATTAACTTACAGTACACGTGCCTGCACTCTTTTTCTTAAAATTGTTTCACAACAGTTTTCTACTCTTTCATAGTCTTTTCTTATGCGATGTTTAAGTATATACGTAAACAAACAAACAACTGCTGCTGTCTTTCGCAACTCAACTTTGTTAGTGGAGCAGCAAGAATTTTCTTTATGTTTTGGTTATCCCCCTCCCCCCCCGACAGTTTTATAGGCATGTCATCATCGGGGAAGGGTGAGGTGGATGTATCCAACCAGGGCCAGCTGACCCAATGCTCTCATTCCATCATTCGGGCAAAGAATATCTAACGCTTTGATTCGGGTAAGAGATAACGTACGTACTTTGCGCTTGAGATTTTGCAAAATGGCGCCTTTAGAACACGGGAAATCGTAGGCTTTCAAACCGAATTCAAACGCGTCTAACTCGGAAACGAGCGTTTTTAGGTCCGTGAAAATTTACACAGATATTCTCCTGTTGATAATGAAACAGGGATTTAATTTTCAGAATTTTAAAAAATGGCCTTTTTGAGAAAATCGTTGGCAAAGTTAGAGATTTTTCAAAATCGGCTGTTTTTAACGCTGCCTGAAACGCGGAAACTAGCAGTTTCACAGACACACAAAAAATTACAAATAAAGTGCACATTTGTATGTCTTTAACGAAAAAAACGAATATAGAAAAAACTCCATCCAAACCTGTTTAAAAAACTTAAAAATTCAATTTTTTTTAAAAATCACAAAGTTTACGATTTTTTTAAATTTTAATCTACATGATGTGTAGCAAATATTAGCACCATATATTATTATATGTTATACACACAATGTAAAAAAATACAAGAACACGATATCTTTTTTAACTCTGCTGCAATGACTCGCTGAAGTTAGGAAAAATAACCGTTTTCTAGAGAGCTTGTTTGACGGTGCAAGATTTGAAACCCTCTTTCTCGAAGGGAAAATTTTTCTTGCCGAAAGAAAAATATAGGTCTCCTTATTTTAGTCAAGGAACACCTTTTAATTTTTTAGAGAAATCTGAGACCATGATGGTACGACCCTGCCTGAGTTGAAATGGAACCCATCAGTTGTGTGATGTGAAGCAAAATGTTGTTAGCAAGGTGGAGACCAATATGCTTCAGTGGTTTGGCCATGTTGAAAGAATGAGTGAAGAAATGCTTACTAAGAAAATCTTTTCAGCCCAAGTGGCAGGAAGGAAAGGCAGAGGAAGGCCAAGGAAGACATGGGCGGATCAGATTCAGAAGTGTCTGCATGAGAAAAAGATTATGAGTATGAAATATAAAAGATCTTGTGTATGGCGTGTAATGGATATCAGTGAAGCACGAGTTGTATGTCAAGATCGCTGTAAATGGAGAAGTTTGATACGACAACAATAAGTAAAAATATCTGGAAGTTTGTATTTCTTTTTGGAGCTAACCTCTGAATCTCAGAGAACAGCTTAGGGATATGTATGTATCTCCCGTTTGATTATAAAGCAAACAGAAAGGTGTGGATGAACATCAGATATCTTTACGGGAGAACTTCATAAATGGGATCGTGAACTACGAAAGAAAAACAAACATTTTGCTGTTAATAGACAACTGCCCAGTACATCACACAGTAGAAAACTTGACATATATCAAACTTGTGTTCCTACCACCAAACACAACATCAATTCTACAGCCTATGGCCCAAGGGATTATTAGGAGCTTCAAGTGCCATTTTCGGCGATTTCTAACCGTACAATTAATCCAGAAAATGGAGAAGTTAGAAATTAAGATTTCCGTATTGGATGCTGTTCGTCTTATGAGATAAGCTTGGGATAGTGTCACTCCGACAACCATTAAAAATTGTTATAGGAAGGCTGGTCTTCTAAAGGAGACTTTAGTAGAAAGCGCTGAAGTGATTGATGACGATCTCCCCTTATCGGAATGGTTAAGAAGTAGAGATTTAAGCACCTTTAACAATTGCAATTCTCTTGATGATTTTATCGACATTGACGCTGTGGTCCTAACAACTGGAATTTTAACGGAGGAACAAATTGTGCAAGAAAGTCATTGCGGTGAATGAAGAAACTGAAACCGACAGTGAAGGCGAAAACATTACAGAAACACAAGAAGTTGTGACTTACAATCAAGCACAAGATGCCTTGGATGTTTTGACTAGATTTTATGAAACTAATTCTGGCAATGAGTGTGTGTTCAGTGCATTATCAGTTGTTAAGCGTAATCTGATGGATTTTCGGTTGAAGTCAAGGACAACGCAGCTAAAATTAAGCAAATTTTTTCATACCGCGAAATAAAAAGGAAATGTGCTTTGGACAGACAGTACTGTATGTGTTCTTAATTTTATCTAAGCACTGTATGGTACAAAAATTACAATACTGTATAGTACATATGGTATTTCATACAGTACGTATGTAGTTTACATATCCGTTATTCAAGAATTTCAACTTAATCTGCATCACATCGTACGTACTTACATATGTACTACAGTATGTATAATGGTACATATAGTTCTGTGTGTGTAGTACTGTACGTACGCATTTTTCAAGAATTCCACAACTAACCGAAATATTGTACGGTAATTTCAACTAAACGTAAGTACTATGTATTTCTTAACATTAAACATTGTATGTACTATATTTGATAACAAAATTTATCTTTTGAATGATTTCCTTGATATTTTGGGTCTTTCCCGGATTATACGAGTAACGGCTATAATGAGCAATTTGTTCGATCCCGAACAGCTCATCTTAACAGAGTTTAACTGTATTTATCATGTTATGTTACATTAATGCCTACCACATAGCTGAAGATGTTTAATAAGTATAATAATTTTAAGCAAAACAACATCCTTTTCTAAATTATGCGATTTACTCAGGAATAAAAGGATATTACTTACTGTTGAATTTTCGGGTAACACGCCTACTCTTCCTTAGAACTACACTATAGTAGCATTGCTTCTTGAGCTAAATTCCAATCTCTCAAATCATTTTAATGTTGTACCTCTTCTTCTATTTCTAGTCCTGAAAATTTTCTCTTGAAAAAGTGCTGTTAATGTGTCAGAGCTTCTATAGTGACCCAAAGCACCTTATGTCTAATATTTTGAATATGTCTGTCCAAACCTGTTTTATTTGACAAATTTTTAATTGCAGCTTTATGTTCCGCCAATCTGGTCTTAAGCTGTCTGCCTGTTTCTCCCACATAGCTGAGATCACATTCACATTTTATATCAATTGTAGACCACACCTCCCTGTAAAAGAATGTTTTCTTCCTTTTGTTTTAATTTTGGAAAGTACTTACTGATTTTATTTTGGAATCCTGGAGCCAGACTAATTGGAAATTTCTCACTAATTCTCTGAAGTTTTTCAAACAGTCCTCTATGGTAAGTAACTTAGTTTTTGATCTCTAAATATTTTCTTTTTTATTAAGAATTGTGTTGATTATTAGTAGAGAAGGGTAACTATTAATTCCCAAAACTTTCTTCAGTTCCTACTTTTAAGCATGTTTTAACATTTCTATAGAATTTAGAACATTAATTTTTTTCCCAAAATTTGAGTGGCCAAGTTTATTTTTATGTAATTTGGATGATCTTACTGATAGTTTAACATTTTATTATTGTTTGTAGGTTTTTTTTTGTATAACCTTGTTTCAATTTTTCCTTCTTTAAATACTAAAGATAAGTCCAAAAAATTGAGCCGATTATTTTTTGCAGTTATGGTGAATTGTAAATTTTCATCCACGTAGTTGAACCAGTCTAGTATGTCTATACATTTTTATTGTCTATAATGAAAATAATATCCATATATCTTGCATAAAGACTGAAGATAGGAGTAATCAGAATATTTTCTTCTAGTTCTCTTGCATAGTAATTTGCAAGAAATGGTGCAACCCATGAGCCCACTGCTAAACCAGAAGTTTGCTTGTAGAAATTGCTGCCAAATGGAAAATAGTTGTTTTCTAAAACAAAAATTAGTATTTCATAAAGTCCTGTCAATTCTTCTTTGCTGTGGTCATGAAAGACTATTTAAATTTTGTTAGCCAAATCTTCCACGAGGAACTCCAAAAGATAATCCGTATCTATATTTAGTGTTCTCCCTAGATTTTTTTTACAGCTGGGTGGCAAATTTTTTTTATCTGGATGATATAAACAATCTCTTTTCCAATCGAGAAAAAAAAAGTAGAATGTTTGTAATAATTGATGTCATGGCTATTCCAAGACTTGATATATTACAAATTTCACTAAATTGTGGGATTTACTCAGAAATAAAAGGATATTACTTACAGCCGAATTTTCGGGTAGCACGCCTACCCTTTCTAAGGACTACACTATAGTAGGTGTTGCCATTCATTAGCTAAATTCCAACCTTTCAAATAATTTAATGCTGTACCTCTTTTTCTCTCTATTTCCAGTCCTTCTGAAAATTTTCTCTTTAAAAAGTGCTGTTGATGTGTCAGAACTTCTACAGTGTCCCAAAGCACCTTATGTCTGTCCAAACCTGTTTTGTTTGTCAAATTTTTAATTGCAGCTTTATGTTCAACCAATCTGGTCTTAAGCTGTCTGTTTCTTTCACATAGCTGAGATAACATTCACATTTTAAATTGTAGACCACACCTCCCTGTAAAAGGATGTTTTCTTCCTTTTGTTTTAATTTTGGAAGGTAGTTACCGATTTTATTTTGGAATCTTGGAGCCGATCCGATTGGAAATTTCTCACTAATCCTCTGAAGTTTTTCAAACAGTCCTCTATGGTAAGCATAGATGCCAACCTCTAAAAGTAGTTTTCAGTAGCCAACATGTTCATTTTTCAGTAATTTTCGGTAACAATTTTTTTTTTCAGTAATCCAGTCTACAATGGCAAATTTGGGTATTTAACACTGCAAAAAACTTTAATCTGTCAGAACTATTAACAAAATAATAATAATAAATAATTTGCTAGTGGGAAAATTTAAAATACTGTCTACCAGAAAAATATAATAAATTACCTCTAGACACGAAGAAAAATTATTCCTTGGAATGTTGGCCAAATTATTATGATAAACAGGCTGTAGTTGCCATTTTGGTCTTCCTTAGTTCAATTTGCGAAAACTTCTGATAGCAGTTCACTGTGCAATGCTGTTTGTTTTTTTTCTACTAAAAAGAAGACAGCACACAAGTACTTAAATTAGGTCTGAATTCATTCATGTTTTTTTCACAATACTGAAAATTATTTCTGTACTTGCATTGCTGGGAGGGACTATTAAAATCATTTTCATAATTTTGCTTAATGATTCATACTTCAACTGGCCACTTTCATTTTTCATTAAAGAAATTCTGTGCCACACTTCATCCATTCTCCCAAAAGTAACAGCACAGTTAAAATTTTCAAACTGGTAGTGAGAAAATTCAGATTCCACCTTGTCAGATTCTTCTGGTTTCAAAACTGGAAACAGGGAACACATATATTGGACTGATGCAAAAGAAACACTTTGCCTTAATGCTACATCTGAAATTTCAGCATGACTCAGAAATTCATCATTAAGTGGAAATTTTCTTAAAATGTAATTGCAGCCTGCCTTGTAAAATTCCCTTACTTCAGAATAAAAAGTAGCCACTGTGTCTTCACTCAGATCTGCAGTTGTGCCTATATAAGATCTTGCTCTTGACCCAATTACGAGATCACAGTTTTCTTTTTGATTTCTCCTTCTTTCAAAATTTCCATCTGCAAGAGATGTTGCTGTCACATCAAATGCCGATGGCTTGATAAATCGTACAAGCAATTCAGATAACAGACTATGAAGTTTTCTTTTTAATACATGCACAAGCAGAGCTTCCTGCTGCAAGAACACGTTAACAGATGTAAACAAAGGAAGAGTAGCAGATATAAAAAAGACAAAGTTTAGATGAAGGATTTCCAATCATACTTGCAAGGTTCTTATACTGTGAATTAGCTTCTTCATTGTCAATGAAATAATATTCTAGAGCCTCCCACTGTTCTAAAATTCTGTCAATGGATTCCAAAAGTGACATGCTTTAGAATTTTGTGTGGTTTAGTACCACAAACAGCTTGACTCAGTTTTAGATTGTGTTTCCTCTTTGAACTTTTCTCCAAAAAAAAAAAGGACAACTGTATCAGAAACTGCTCAACATTAAATCCTTTCAGTTGAGTAGCAGATTTCTGTGCAGCTAAATTTACTAAATGGCATGAACATCGCTGCACTATGGTTGCAGGCTGAACCTTCTTTATGTGAGAAACACCTTTTACTTGACCTATCATAGAGTTAGCATTGTCACAGGAAAATGACACACAGTTGCTCCATGAGATATTTTTTTTAACAAACTCATTGTTCAAAACATTGAATATTCCTTCACCTGTATTATTACTTGATTCAACCAATGATAACAAAAGAGACGAATTTTTCCCTATTTTTTCGTCAAAATATGTTATTGTAATGGGATACAGTTTATTTTCTTGAGCATCATTACTTCCTTCTGTAGATAGAGAAAAAGGATTTTTTTTAAACTTCAGATACGATGTTACTTGTAGAAACACTGGCCATGTGCTGACTTAGTGCAGTAGCCTTGGTTCTTCCACACGAATATTTTTTGCGATCGCTGAATCGAGAAACATGGCTTGAAATAAAGGTTTTTCAAGCCTTCAAGTTTTCGGAAATTTATCCAACATTTCCAAGCTGAAATACAAATATTTATGGGATAAAATTATATCTAACAATACTGGGTAGAGGAAACATCGCGCGAGAAAAAAATTACGATTACCAGAGAAATCTTACCTTCGTCTACTTTCCGTTTTCGAAGGATGAAATTCCGTCCTCCGACGGAGAAAACGACCCCCCCCCCCACCCCAACCGGCCTTCACCAATCCTCCCAAAATTTAAGTTCCGTTATGCATCGATTTCGTACATGGTCCAAATGATAACAAAAAAAGACGGAATTCCTCAAATCAGCGTGAGAATCTCGTCGCCGAAGATTACGGGGAAATTTTCGGGCGGCCTAACTTCCGTTTTCGGAAATCGTTGCCTACAATTTCAAGCTGAAATTATGCAATGAAATTATATTTAACAATATTGAACAGAAGCACATCGCGAGAGAAAAAAAAATACGATTACGGGAAAAATCTGCACTTCGTTTAACTTCAGTTTCCGAACGTTTAAAAAGACAAAACAACGTCCCCAGACGGAATACGACCCCCCCCCAACTAATATCCCGAAAATGTCTTCACTTTTGCATCAATCTCGAAAATGATCAAAAAAAAAAAAAAAAAAAACGGAGGGGACTCCGCGAATACGCGGCAGAATCTCACGTGCGAATTAACCACTGAATCGATTTCGAATGTCGTAAGATAACGCTAAAATAACGATGACCGGTAAATTTTAACTTTTGGCGCAAAATCAGCCCAGATTTCGTCGAAATGGCGATTTTTAGCAGAATGGCGCAAGAACAACGTTTTGGCGCGGGCTGGCGCAATTGGCGCCGGTCTGGCTGCCCTGAATGTAGCATTTAATTTTTTTCCCCCAGAAAAACTTGAAGAACCAACAAAAATTTTTAAGTTGATAAAAATTTGCTTTCTATCTCAGAAAATTAAATCAAATGGCGATTTTCCGTAATTTCAGCGGTGTTTCCGTACTTCCGTAACAGCAACCAAAAATCCGTACTAGTTGGCATCTATGGGTAAGTAACCTTTATACTTAACTGAAACTTAGTTTTTGATCTCTTAACTTTTCTTTTTAAGAATTTTGTTGATTAGTAGAGATGGGTAATCATCTTCCAACCTTTTTTCAGTTCCTACTTTTGAGCATGTTTTAGCAATTCTATAGAATTTAGAACATTTTTTTCCAAAATTGAGTCGCCAAGTTTGTTTTTATGTAATTTGAATTATCTGACTGATAGTCTAACATTTTATTATTGCTTGTAGGTTTTTGTATGACCTTGTTTCAATTTTTCCTTCTTTAACTACTGAAGATAAGTAAAAAAAATTGAGCTGATTATCTTTTTGCAGTTCAATGGTGAATTGTAAATTTTCATCTAGGGAGTTGAACCAATCTACAATGTCATATGAAAGAGAGACATTTTTGTTGTTTACAATGAAAATATCATCTATATGTCTTGCACAAAGACTGAAGATAGAAGGAGTAATCAGAACTTTTTCTTCTAGTTTTCCTATATAGTAATTTGCAAGAAATGGTGCAACCGGTGAGCCCATTGCTAAATGAGAAGTTTGCTTGTAGAAATTGCTGCTAAATTGAAAATAGTTGTTTTTAAACCATGCTCATGAGGTATTCACAAATAATACTAAAATAATTGCTTTAAAAGCTGGCAAGAGCAAATAAATCCCTACTAGTTCTTTTGGAAAAAGATAAGTATAAAAAAAATGGAATGACTTAGCAAGCCTATGTATGAAGAAATTGAAGGCAACCCACTGGAACTGACAATAAAAAACTATAACAAGCTGTTGAAGTCTTTAAAAAGAAACAACCAGCTAAGTTCAGATTTCAAGAACTTTGCTAAATTACATTACAGGATACCTCAAATGTATGGGACAGTTAAGCTTTTGGAAAAGGAGAAGGCCTATTGTGGACTCAAAAACTCTACCTTGTTAAATCTTTAGTATTTTCTCCTGAGCCAACTGAGAAAATGTTTTACAGATCCTCCTGTTTCTCCCCTTTCTGACAAGAATGTTGTGATCTGAAACATATGTGTGTGTCTGTGTGTGTGTGATTTGGGAGGAACACATACGTTTCGATCAGAAAATAAAATAATTTATTTTGGATCTTCAGATTATTTTCAGAAGTACATAGTACAAATAAACTCGACAAAGAGAAATATTCTACTTTCATATTAAATGTGCAATAAAATAAAAGTAATTTAACCTGTTGAATATAAAGTTCTAATAAGGTACAAGAATTTCCTTTAGTCAGTTTCTCATCCAGTACACGTAAATACTTTCAAGAAAATGAAAAGAACAAAAAAAAAACATGCAACCTAAATTTTTTGTATCAATAATGAAATGCTTTCCATAAATACTAATGGATGTTGAATCCTACCCCCAAATCATCCCTCCTAAGACTTCAAAATAAAATTCTATCCTCACTTGCTGTCTCTTGTTTTTGCCTCCTAAAATTTCTAGTCATTGTGGATGTTTCTACTTCCTTCAGTTTAGAAAAAAGATTGTGCATTACCAGACTGAGAGAAATATTGAGTATTTCATCGACGATTGTTCTGCACAGTATAAAAACTGCAAGAATTTTATAAACGTGCGCGTCAGCTTGTCAACAAAAGAGGCTAAATTTCTTTAGCATTTTGCTACAACTATTTTCTTCATTTTACCATTTTTGCTACAGCATTTTTTGAGCTGGCTTAAGCCCTGGTACATATACAGTATTTGGTAGTTAAAGGTGTTTAAAACATAATTCCATAAGACATAAAAAACATTTTGAAAACAGAAATAAGAATAAATATTCATCAGTTTCTGTGCATTACCAAGTGCTGAAATGTTGCCATTTATTCACAAATGTTCCAGCCTATAACTTCTAAACCAGTTTGAACCACAAAATGAAACTCACGGGTTTTGTTGAGTACCAGTAGGGATATCCTTGGTAGGAAAATATATATATATATATATATATATATATATATATATATATCATCATCATCATCAACCATTATCAATCCACTGCTGGACGAAGGTCTCCCCAAGTTTCCTCCACAACGGTCTGTCTTGTGCCAGTCTCCTCCATGTCACCCCTGCATACTTTCGAATTTCATCCACCCATCTCCCATGTGGTCTTCTTCTGGGTCTTTTCCTGTCCCTTGGAATCCAATCTAAAATTTTGGCTGTCCTTCGATGATCTGTCCTTCTGGCAGTATGTCCAGCCCATTGCCATTTCAGGGATTTAACTCTGATCATGATGTCTTCCACTCTTGTCATTTTTCGGATCCACGAGTTCCTCTTCTTATCTCTCTTAGTTACACCAAGCATGCACCTCTCCATGCCGCTTTGAGTTGTCTGCAGCCTTTGTATGTCTCTTTTAGTTAAGGTCCACGTCTCTGCACCATACGTAAGCACTGGAAGTATGCATTGATCAAACACTTTTCTTTTAAGACATAATGGCATATTCTCTTGAAAATTATGCTGTTTCTTCCAAAATCTCTCCAGGCAAGTTTTGTACGCCGATTAATTTCTTCATCAATGTGACCCTCACTTGATATCTGCTGTCCAAGATAAACGTACGTGTCTGTTATCTCCAGCTTTTCTCCATCAATCGATAAATCTTCATTTCTTGTAAAAGCATTGAACATCACTTTTGTCTTCTGAAAGTTCATTTTTAATCCCACTTCTTTACTCTTGTCAGCAAGTTCCTGGATCATACTCTGCAACTCTGATGGGGTAATTGCAAAAATGACTACGTCATCAGCAAAACGAAGGTGGGTTAGATAATCTCCATTAATCTTTATCCCCTTGATTTCATAGCTCAGCGACTGAAAAACACCCTCCAATGTGGCATTAAAGAGCTTCGGAGATATGGTGTCACCTTGTCTCACTCCCTTTCCAATTTTTACGTGTGTTGTATTTTCAAACAGCCGAATCTTTGCACTTGCATTTTCATAGATGCTATTAATAATATTAATGTATGCATCTTCAATACCGCAGGTTTTCAGAGCCATTGTAACTGCTGATGGTTTCACCGAATCAAAGGCTTTTTCATAATCGATAAAAGCCATGCACAATGGAAGTTCATATTCCTCGCTCTTTCAATTAGTTCTCTCAGTACGTGGATATGATCTATTGTGCTGTAGCCACTCCTGAATCCAGCTTGTTCTCTCGGTTGAGCCATGTCTAGTGTTACCTTCAAGCGGTGTGAAAGAACTTTAGTGAAGATTTTATAAACTACTGATAGGAGGCTGATAGGTCTGTAGTTTCCGAGATCCTCAATGCCACCTTTCTTATGTAGCAGGATCATTGTAGCGGTGTTCCAATCCTCAGGAATCTTTCCTTCATTAAGGCATCGAGTGAAAATTTGGGAGAGTACTGTTTCGATTTCTCCACTTGCTTCTTTGTATGATGTCTACAGTAATTCCATCTTCTCCTGGAGCTTTCCCTCGCTTCATGTTCTTGATTGCATGTGCAACTTCTGCTGGAAGGACTGGAGGAACTCTGGTACTGGTATCTTTCATGATGTCTGGAGTACATGTATCATCCCCTTCATATAATTTGGAGTAGAAATCTTTCACTCTTGTCAAAATTTCGCCTCTATTTCTTGTTACAGAACCATCTTCTTTTCTCAGTGCCATAATCTGTTTTTTCCCCCTTACTGAGATGTCCCTTTGCTATCTTTAGGCTTTGGTTGTTTTCAATTGCTTTCCTTACTAGTTCACAGTTGAATTTCCTTACGTCTTCAGTGATACTTTTTCTTACTGTCTTGCATAGCTCTATATATTCCACTTTGGAAGTCACATCTTCTTTAGTTGTCCTCATCTCTCTTCTTTTTTGCATCAACATTTTCGTTTTTCCTGATAATTTGTTTACATGCAACTTGTTCTTAGACCCAGCTAATTTTGTTGCTGTTTCCACAAGAGCTTTGGTTACTGTTCTGTTAACTTCAGAGATGTCCACTTCTTCCGATGTTAGGCCTTCTAAAGCAGAGAACCTGTTCTTCAGTTCCAGCTTGAAGGTATTATGGTGTTTTTTAAGGTTGGTTATGTCAATAGATTTTGTTTGTCTTATGAGCTTGCCACGTTCAAGTTTAGTGTTGAGGTGCATCTTACATCTCACCAATCTATGGTCACTACCTGTGTTGAACTTGTTTAGCACACTGCAGTCTTCTATGACGAATTTTTTGTTACACATAATAAAATCAATTTCACTTGTCGTCCCATTTGGATGTCTCCATGTCCATTTCCTGTGTGGCTTTTTCTTGAAGAAGGAGTTAAAGATGAAAAACCCTTCTGCCTCTGCAAACTCAACGAGAGTATTTCCATGCTGGTTTCTGTTGCCGTGACCGAATTTACCTACTGAAGTTTCATTCTGTTGCCGTTGCCCTATTTTTGCATTGAAATCTCCCATAATTATTTTCAAGTGCTGCTTACCTTTATTATTTAGATGACAAATTTCCTCATAAAATTCTTCAATTTCTTCTTCAGGATGACTTGTGGTGGGTGCATAAGTTTGAATAATCTGAGCCTGGTATCTTTTCGAGTATATATATATATATATATATATATATATATGTGGCCAGGATGTAAGGTCAGGTGATGCGTAACATCACAGCCTCTCCTTGACAAATGTCAACCCTGCCTTCTCGTGGTACATCCTGTTCCCACTAAAGGGGCTCTGACGACCGCCAATAGCGATATAACTATACCATCGGGATTAGAGGAAATGCTATCCCACACTCACCAACCCGCTTGGCCACTGTGATGAGTTATGGCCAAACCCCTCAAAAATGACTCCACAACTTAAATCTTGGCTCTCAGTCTCCGGCAACTGGAATGCACCTGGCCAAGGCAGCGGCCAGTGCGACATGAAGGCAGAGGGTGCCAAGAATCCCGGAGGACCGGACTAGGCTGCCATCTGATGCTGATTTTGGCTACATATAATGGACGCTCCCTATCTTCTGATTCAAGGCCTCTTGAATTGGAAGAGGAACTACAAAGGATCAAGTGGGACATCGTGGGGCTAAGTGAGGTAAGGAGAAAAGGAGATCTCATTGAACTGAAAAGTGGACATCTCTTCTATCGTGGGACTGATACTGGCAGAACTAGTGGTGTTGGATTTATTATAAACAAGAAAATGAAGGATAAAGTTGTAGAAGTTGAAAGTTCCTCTGATAGAGCTGCGCGACTCGTTATCCAACTCTCGAGAAGATACCAGGCTCAGATTATTTAAACTTATGCACCTACCACAAGTTATCCTGAAGAAGAAATTGAAGAATTTTATGAGGAAATTCGTCATCTAAATAATAAAGGTAAGAAGCACTTGAAGATAATTATGGGAGATTTCAATGCAAAAATAGGGCAACGACAACAGAATGAAACTTCAGTAGGTAAATTCGGTCACTGCAACAGAAACCAGCGTGGAAATACTCTCGTTGAGTTTGCAGAGGCAGAAGGGTTTTTCATCTTGAACTCCTTTTTCAAGAAAAAGAAGCACAGGAAATGGACATGGAGACATCCAAATGGGACGACAAGTGAAATTGATTTTATTATGTGTAACAAAAAATTCGTCATAGAAGACTGCAGTGTGCTAAACAAGTTCAACACAGGTAGTGACCATAGATTGGTGAGATGTAAGGTGCACCTCAACACAAAACTCGAACGTGGCAAGCTCATAAGACAAACAAAATGCATTGACATAACCAACCTTAAAAAACACTATTATACCTTCAAGTTGGAACTGAAGAACAGATTCTCTGCTTTAGAAGGCCTAACATCAGAAGAAGTGGATATTTATGAATTTAACAGAAAAGTAACCAAATCTCTTATGGAAACAGCAACAAAATTAGCTGGGTCTAAGAACAAGTTGCATGTGAACAAATTATCAGGAAAAACCAAAATGTTGATGCAAAATAGAAGAGAGACTAGGACAACTAAAGAAGATGTGACTTCCGAAGTGGAATATATAGAGCTATGCAAGACAGTAAGAAAAAGTATCACTGAAGACGTAAGGAAATTCAACTGTGAACTAGTAAGGAAAGCAATTGAAAACAACCAAAGCCTAAAGATAGCAAAGGGACATCTCAGTAAGGGAAGAAAACAGATTATGGCACTGAGAAAAGAAGATGGTTCTGTAACAAGAAATAGAGGTGAAATTTTGACAAGAGTGAAAGATTTCTACTCCAAATTTATATGAAAGGGGTGATACATGTACTCCAGAAATCATGAAAGGTACCAGTACCAGAGTTCTTCCAGTCCTCCCAGCAGAAGTTGCACATGCAATCAAGAACATGAAGCGGGGGAAAGCTCCAGGAGAAGATGGAATTACTGTAGACATCATTCAAGAAGCAAGTGGAGAAATCGAAACAGTACTCGCCCAAATTTTCACTCGATACCTTAATGAAGGGAAGATTCCTGAGGATTGGAACAACGCTACAATGATCTTGTTACATAAAAAAGGTGTTATTGAGGATCTCAGGAACTACAGACCTATCAGCCTCCTATCAGTGGTTTATAAAATCTTCACTAAAGTTCTTTCACACCGATTGAAGGTGACACTGGACATGGCTCAACCGAGAGAACAAGCTGGATTCAGGAGTGGCTACAGCACAATAGATCATATCCACGTACTGAGAGAACTAATTGAAAGAGCGAGGGAATATGAACTTCCATTGTGCATGGCTTTTATCGATTATGAAAAAGCCTTTGATTCGGTGAAACCATCAGCAGTTACAATGGCTCTGAAATCCTGCGGTATTAAAGATGCATACATTAATATTATTAATAACATCTATGAAAATGCAAGTGCAAAGATTTGGCTGTTTGAAAATACAACACACATAAAAATTGGAAAGGGAGTGAGACAAGGGGACACCATATCTCCGAAGCTCTTTAATGCCACATTGGAAAATGTCTTTCAATCACTGAACTGGGAAAACAAAGGGATAAAAATTAATGGAGATTATCTAACTCACCTCCGTTTTGCTGACGACAGTCATTTTTGCAACTACCCCATCAGAGCTGCAGAGTATGATCCAGGAACTTGCTGACAAGAGTAAAGAAGTGGGATTAAAAATGAACTTTCAGAAGACAAAAGTGATGTACAATGTTTTTACAAGAAATGAAGATTTATCGATTGATGGAGAAAAGCAGGAGATAACAGACACGTATGTTTATCTTGGACAGCAGATATCAAGTGAGGGTCACATTGATAAAGAAATTAATCAGCGTATAAAACTTGCCTGGAGAGCTTTTGGAAGAAACAGCATAATTTTCAAGAGCAATATGCCATTATGTCTTAAAAGAAAAGTGTTTGATCAATGCATCCTTCCAGTGCTTACGTATGGTGCAGAGACGTGGACCTTAACTAAAAGAGACGTACAAAGGCTGCAGACAACTCAAAGCAGCATGGAGAGGTGCATGCTTAGTGTAACTGGGAGAGATAAGAAGAGGAACTCGTGGATCCGAAAAATGACAAGAGTGGAAGACATCATGATCAGAGTTAAATCCCTGAAATGGCAATGGGCTGGACATACTGCCAGAAGGACAGACCATCGATGGACAGCCGAAATTTTAGATTGGATTCCAAGGGACAGGAAAAGACCCAGAAGAAGACCACATGGAAGATGGGTGGATGAAATTCGAAAATATGCGGGAGTGACATGGAGGAGATTGGCACAAGACAGACCGTTGTGGAGGAAACTTGGGGAGACCTTCGTCCAGCAGTGGATTGATAATGGTTGACAATGATGATGATTATATATGTGGCCCCTCTTTTGAGTTATGTAACCTTGAAATCTGCAAAAGGTGAAAATTTTGCAACTTTGAGAGGGGGGGGGAAGAAGGGAAACCCAGGCTTAAGTTCTCCATAGCTGAAAACACTACTAGCCATAGTTATTACACAAAAATTCCCAACTTGGGGTTGCAACTCCCAGTCACCGTAACAGTCCATCAAAAGTGGTGATTTATGATTGCAAGTATTGCAGATTTCAATGCCATTTTAAGCAAGGTTAAAAAAAATATTTTCTATCATTTCTATACATGTCCTCTTTAGGTAGTAAAAACCAAAACTTTTGATCTACAGCAGGAGTAAAATAATTGCCTTTTTTTCAAAACCACCATGAGGCCCTATTATGGAGTCATTTCATGTCAAATCAACAAAAAAAAAATGAAAAGTTTACCTGACCCTATCAGATTTTCTTCAAAATTAGCAAACTTGTAGACCTGAATGAGAAATGAAATTTCACCAAATCTTAGCTTACTCCATGTACGGTTTAAAAAGTAGTATGATCAAAAAGTGCCGAAAACCATAATTTTTATCAATTTGGAGTACATAAAAATGAGCGTAACTCCCTACAAAATTGTCGTAGGAAGAAAATTTTTGTGTCATACTACAGCACTTGAAATGCTCTTTTATTTGACATATTACACAAAACAGTTAGTGCAAAAAGAATTCAAGGTCAAAATTTATTTTATTTGACCTTGAATTCCAAAAAAAAAACTTTTTTTTTTTGGTCAATTTTATTTTTCTAAATAACCTTAAATACCCATTAGTATGTTCACCAATTTACAGAATGGGGTTTTTAACCTGCCCAACATATACACTAGTGGCCAAAATTCATAACTTCTCACCATTTCTGTTATTATTTTAGTCATAACTTTTGATAAGAATAAAGATATTTCAACATAGTTTGTTGCATTACATTCTGCATTAAATTTTCTTTCTAATGATATATAATTTTATGATATTATTCTAAAACAGACTGATGTTATGAGCCACCAAACCTCAGAAATACGAATTTTCCAAAAGTTTTCCTCACAATTTTTACCAGTAGTGTATGTTATGTCTCATGTCCAGCTGTATTCAACCTTTACTTCAAACAGCTGACAGTCTGAGAAACTACAGCAAAGATCATATGAAGCTTACAAGAGATTCCAACCCCACTTTTATTGGATTGGTGGGAGTGGCAAGAGTCATAAAATCCACTTTAAAGAGAAGATGAACTAAGTGGATTTTTATGACTTTTATTGCTGAGTTTATTTGCTCTCCCTATAACCAACCCTCACACTGCACTGTCTCCTCCCAAATGGAGGCTGCTGAGTATTGCTGCAATCTCTTCATTCTTAGTCTGCCCTCTGCCAACTAAAGATACCTAAGTGAAACAAGCTTAAAGCTTAAGTCTAGCCACTGTTAGATAGCTGTGTTAAAAAGAGTTAGAAGAAATTAACTCAGAATATAACTTACTCAGGCTGTAATGTCTGTTCTTTAAGTCCTAATTTTAAATCACAATGAGTGAACTATACCTTCTGTTCATTTGTGGTGCGGTAATCCATTTCATATAAAGAAGCACTCTAAAAAAACATGCAAGAGGATTATTTCACAGACCATGGTTTACAAGATGCCATCATTAGTACTTAGAAGAAGAATATGTGAAAGCTGAAGAATAAGAATGAATAAAATCCCATATCTGAAATCTGAAGAAGCTTCACCTAGCAGCAGTGATTCATTATTTCATCCTAGTACTAGTTCTCAAGGAAATGTGGATACTGAACACAACAGATAATTGAAACAGAAGTTGCTATAGACTTTGAATAAAAGTTTCATTGCACTTGGTGAGTCAGTCAAAAAAAAATTACTCAAAAGAAATATCCACATGTGAAGCTTATTAAAATTACTTCTGCTATAAAGAAAAAAATATTGCACCATGAGGAACCGGAAGTTGAAACAAATAAATGATTGCCTTGCAATAATGAAAGAGAAACCATTAATCATCTTAAAGAAAAATTGAATGTTAGTACAAATAAAAGTGAGAAGCTTCAAATATTTTTTTTTTTGAATGGAGGTTTAACGACCACCGTGAGAAACTCGATGGTCTACAAGTAGTCGCCCATCCCTAATTTAGGGTCACTGGTTCCAGGGAAGGGAGAGAGCCAGTGCCATAAGACAAACACAACATCCATGCCTCACCGGGATTCGAACCCGGCCCCCGTTCGTACGAATGATATCAGAGGCCGTCGCCTAGACCACTGCGCCACTGGGACAGCCCAAATATTAACCATATTGCCAAAAAGTTGGACTGTACACAAAATTTAAGAGGAATTTAATGTTTCAAATTTAATGGCACGGAAAGCTAAACAGTTAGTAATGGAAAAGGAAATAGTGGCAACTCCAAATCCCAAACCAGGAAAAACATTGTCACAAGAAACAGTAACACTTGTAAAGAAGTTTTACGAATGTGAGGAAATCAAATTAAATAAAAATGAACTATACATCAACTGTACTTAAATAGCATAACTATACTAGATATCCGAAATTTTTTGGTGTAAAATAGAAAGCAAAATTTCCAAGCTTTCGAAAATCGATGTCTTGAAAAAGCCATCTGGTTGATGTGCGATTTTAATATTCAGTGGAGGCATTCAACTGTGATAATTCAATGTCAGATAAAAATGAATAAGTTTCCGCAAACACTTTGATATTCATACAACGTGAGAAACCGTACAAAATATCACAACTCTATAGTTGACAGATATATACAATAAATCTTATAACCATGTAATGAAGTTCTATACTGAAGTGTGTTTGAAGACCTAATTAAATCCAGTATAGTTATACTATTTAAGTGAGGAAATCAGTAGGCTAATGCCAGGAAAATAATATTTTATTTCAGTGAGGCAAGGAAACACCAGAATTCATATCATGCTGAAAAGACTGGTGCCACTCAGCAATCTGAAGGAAGTGTTTCATGGTTTAAAACTCAGGCTTCACGCGACAATAACACAAACATATAAAATGAGCGAAACACATAGTCAAGTACGGTAAAGGGTTCGTTTAGCGGTAACTTTCGGTCCTCCTACAACCTTGATCGATTGCGGGTGATCAAGGCCGTAGGATGACCGAAAGCTACTGCTAAACGAACCTTTTACCGTATGTGACTGTGTGTTTTGCTCGTTTTATATGTTTTAGGAAGTGTTTCAATTATTCAAGCAAAAGTATGGAATGAAAAATATTTGCATTTTTGAACTTCACTTTTAGTTGGTAAAGTTCGATGAACACTTACCGCACGTGGGGCTTGGCTTTCAATTCATATTTCCGTTATGTGGATGCGGCACGGGGGTTTTTCATTTGGCCACGGGTCCACTTCTTTTTTCCCCGTTGGAATTTATTTTGCCTCATCACCAAATGAGTTTTTTTCCTTTGCTGCATCCTCATTTACTTCAATATTTATTCATAACCCTAGTACTTTCGGTAATACTCCTTTACCGTCTTCGAGGGGACATTTTGCTCCGACTAGCACAGACCGTGTCAGCTGGGCATTTCGGTGGTTCTCGCGGGCTGCTTCTGTCATCGGCTATCACAACGCCCAAGAAGAAACGATAGCAGATGACAGAAGCAGCCCGCGAGAACCACCGAAATGCCCAGCTGACACGGTCCGTGCTAGTCGGAGCAAAATGTCCCCTCGAAGACGGTAAAGGAGTATTACCGAAAGTACTAGGGTTATGAATAAATATTGAAGTAAATGAGGATGCAGCAAAGGAAAAAAACTCATTTGGTGATGAGGCAAAATAAATTCCAACGGAAAAAAAAAAAAAAAGAAGTGGACCCGTGGCCAAATGAAAAAACCCCGTGCCGCATCCACATAACGGAAACATGAATTGAAAGCCAAGCCCCACGTGCGGTAAGTGTTCATCGAACTTTACCAACTAAAAGTGAAGTTCAAAAATGCAAATGCATTAATGCACGTTAAAAATATAACCTCCAATATCGGAAGTAAATTGAAACAATGAAAAATATTGGTTTTTCTAAATTTGCTGATCTCCGCCTAAGAAACTGTTTTGGCTGGCGGAAATAGTACTCACTCTGTATGTGTGTGCTCCATTCATCAGAATGTGAAGTTGATGCTGATAGGAGGAAATGTTAGTGAACTGACTAAATTTAATGAAACTCCTTTGAAACATACAAAGATTGCCTTGCAAGCAATGGTATGTAATCCTGCTCAGCATCAATGTTTTTTGGGAGACTGTGACAACTGTCCAGGCACAAATTAAGTAAGAGAGCAACTAAGTCACAACAATGAATGACAACCTAATCGAGTCTATCATTTTCCAACAGTGGGTATCTGTAGATAGGTCTACACTAGAAACAATGTCAAAATCTGTAGATGAATTCATTGATATGTTAATTGAGGAACTGCAAAAACTAAAAGTGCATTCCTTTATTGCTTCTCGGCAAACATCATTTCTAAACCACTTAAAATCAAAACTTCGAAGTGTTGAGTTTCTTGTTGTTTGCGACTTTTCGGAGAATTATGCTTTTGTCCTCCAAGATGAAGTTTTTTGTTTTGTTTTTTTATTAAAGGTTTAACGACTACCGTGAGCAACTCAATGGACTATAAGCAGTCGCCCGTCTCTAATTTAGGGTCACTGGTTCCAGAGAAGGGAGAGAGCCAGTGCCGTAAGACAAACACAACATCCATGCCTCACCGGGATTCGAACCCTGACCCCTTTTGGACGAATGATCAGAGGCCATCGCTTAGACCACTGCGCCACCGGGGCGGCAAGATGAAGTTCAAGGCTTCTATTGGAACAATTCATAGGCTACGGTACATCCATTTGTTGCTTATTATCATGATGAATCAAACATTAAACATTCAAGCTTAGTCATAATATCTGAATGCTTACACAGCATGATACCATAGCCGTTCATGTATTTCAAAAGAAGCTGGTTGAATTCCTGAAAACCGTTTCCCCAGACACCATAAGAAAGATCTTGTTTTTTTCTGATGGTGCAGCTGCACAATACAAAAACCGTAAGAACTTCAATAACTTATGTCACCATAAGGAAGATTTTGGTATTGATGCTGAATGGCACTACTTTGCCACATCCCATGAAAAGAGGCCTTGTGATGGCATTGGTGGCACAGTAAAAAGGTTAGCTGCTCGAGCAAGTTTACAGCGCCCATATGGGAAACAAATTATGACACCTCGCCAGCTATTTGATTAGGCAAAGGAGAATATCACACAGGTTGCATTTCAATACACTACAAATGAAGATCATGCAGAAGAAGAAAAACTTCTGAAGTTTCGCTTCGAAAATTAAAGACTCATTCCTGGGACACAGAAAATTCATGCAGTAATCCCATTAACGAAAGAAACTGTTGCTACCAAAATATATTCATTTTCATGCAAATCCAAAGATGAAAGAGTTTCAATTCTCGACTCAGGGCACCTCAACATAGGAGAAATAGAGGATTTGTTACATGTGTTTATAGCTCGCAGTGGTGGTTAGGCTGTGTTTCAAAATCAAGTGATCAGGAAGCAGTTAAGTGCTAGTGAGCTTTCTTCATCCGGCTGGACCATCAAAATCATTTTAATAAAGTTTTAAATAACACGCAGAACAGAAATTCACCAGAGCTTAAGGAATTTGCTTCATATGAAATAACTTTTTGCTAGTTAATAAAATGTTAAGTTAGATATTAAAGGTCAATAAAAACATAACATCCCCCTTAACATTTTATCGACTAGCAACAGGTCAATTTAATATAGGAACAGACCTCGAGCATCAAGATGGAACCTTTTTTATATAAAGTTGTACTACTCTCATTACAAAAAATATTTTACCTAACATCAAACTTCACAATTAGATCAACATAGTTCTAGAAATGCAGAAGTTTCATGCAAGAAATTTAGTTAAAATGCATGTTTCCTTCTAATATGTACAGTGAGATAGTATATCATTAAAATATGAACTAGAACTAAGACAAACATACACACATGCCAAAATTTATACCTCCTATGCTATTAATAACCCCATTTCGAAATTCAGTATATGAACTGAGAAATGACTGAAAATATTCTAAAAAAAAAAAATCTTGGAAAAAAAAAAAGGGTGTTTTTTGGGAATTCAAGGCCACAATTTTTTATTTAACCTTGAAATAAACATGTTTTCCAAAAACACTCGTGCCACATATCAAATGAAAGGGCACTAAAAGGGCTTTCAAATACCACTAAATTTAACTTTCTAACTTCTATAGAACAGGAATTATGTCAATTTTATTATTGACCGACGAGTGCAAATTTACGTTTTGTAAATTTTAGATTCCAATACCTCAGAAAATTTTTGTCCCAGAAGTCTAAATTTTACATCAGTTCATTTTCACAGCAGACCTAACAAGTGGTCAGGTAAATTCGTTGGTTGATTTCATATGGAATGACCCTATTTTGGCTTTCCGCAGAAAAGAAAAATGAATCTATATCCACGATGGTGGCACATAAAAATAAAATAAATTGTTTTGAACTTTCAATTTACTTCCGATATTGGAGGTTATATTTTTAACGTGCATTAATGCATTTGCATTTTTGAACTTCACTTTTAGTTGGTAAAGTTCGATGAACACTTACCGCACGTGGGGCTCGGCTTTCAATTCTTATTTCCATTATGTGGATGCGGCATGGGGGTTTTTCATTTGGTCACGGGTCCACTTTTTTTCCCCGTTGGTATTTATTTGGCCTCGTCACTAAATGAGTTTTTTTCCTTTGCTGCATCCTCATTTACTTTCATAATTTTTTATAACCATCGAGGGGACGTTTTGCTCCGACTAGCACGGACCTAACACGGTCCGTGCTAGTCGGAGCAAAACGTCCCTCGATGACGGTAATGGAGTATTACCGAAAGTACTAGGGTTATAAAAAATTATGAAAGTAAATGAGGATGCAGCAAAGGAAAAAAACTCATTTAGTGACGAGGCTAAAAGAATACCAACGAAAAAAAAAAGAAGTGGACCCGTGACCAAATGAAAAACCCCTATGCCGCATCCACATAACGGAAATAAGAATTGAAAGCCAAGCCCCACATGCGGTAAGTGTTCATCAAACTTTACCAACTAAAAGTGAAGTTCAAAAATGCAAATTGTTTTGAACTATTCACTGAGGGGGTTAAACAAGGGGGTTGGGAGGTGTATAAAACGATGAAGCAACCACTTAATTGAAAAGTTGGGTAATATCCTGTCAGAATGTTCCATATATAAAATACATCATTTTGGATTATTTTTTTCCTCACCAAAATTGCCCAAAGTATTTTTTTTTTCTCTCCTGCTGAAAGGTTACATTATATTACACACATGAAAATATTTTTAGCAAATTTGAAGTCAGGTTCATTTTGAAAAGAATGTTTGGCTTAATGAAAATGTGGCCTCATTTTTCCATGTCTTTTGTCATTAAATTAAAAAAAAAATGTTCTTTTAATTCTAAAAATGTGCAGAAACAAGTTGTTCCCAAATGTATGGATCATGCAGATCATTTAAGAAAAAAAATTATGTGGCTGCAACAATTGGTTGTGAAGTTATGAATTTCTGTGTCCTTGAGTGTAGTTGTGAAAACTCATAGCGTGAAAACTTTATAAAGGAGGAGCTCAAGATCTACTGGGCCAACCAACTAACCTAAAATTTTAACAGGTTTCATATCTCACCAGTACAATGTTTTGTGCCAATTTTTACAAAAATCTGAGATGGGTGGGTGACATTCACTGAGTGATCTGACATGGAATGACTCTTAGTATGTGTCATCAGATTGCCAGAAGAAGTCGCTTGTGTATGTCTATGCCAAGCTCTCTCAAAATTGATGCATTAGGCCTATGCACAACTCAGGAAATTCTCAGCATGCATCTGAAGCAGATCATTTCAAATGCCTCAATTCTTCTGCATTTAAGGTCCATGTTTCAGAAACTTTAAACCACTACATATCAATTTACTCCTGAAAGGCCATACTTCTAAATACCTTCAAACCTCCCAAAAAAAAAAAAAAAAAAAAAGACAACTAGATATCAAGAATGGTCTTTTCTTATTATCACAATGATCAAACACAAAACTTGAAGCAAAACTGTCATTTTTTAACATTACCATTAGCAGTACATATATGGTTTACTGTAAGGAAATTTTATGGCCTTCAGTTTATTAAGACCGTCTTTGAATGAGTATTAAGCTTCATCTTCTGCGATAGATGGCGCCAAAATATCACTTCTTCGCTGTAGCTTTTACCTCTTGAGGGAGTACCCCAGAAGTTGGCATCGGCGAATGATTGCAGACCTTACCATATTCAGAATGGAAGCGGTCTCTCATTGGCTCCACAATTTAAAGACAAAATATGCGCTGTTACGTTTTAACCAATGACATTGTTTGGGGTGGAGCTTAGTAGGTAGGCGTAGTTTCTGTCTCAAATTTAAGTGTTTTTAGTAATGTACATATTTTCTCTTAAAAAAATGAACATACGGTAGAATTTAAGATTATCTATAGAACACAAGATTCCAATCTCACTTCAGTGCCTATTCTTTGATTTCTAGTTGGCCTAAATAATTAAAAAAATCAGACAGAAATGAGAGATTGTTTCTTCCACACAGAAACACTATCAAGTTAACTTCTGGTGCCATCTAGCACCAAATTGGAATACTTTTGATTGAATCATATAAATTGAATTTTAAAAACAATTCTAACAAATTTTTTGGAAAAATAACTTCGACACATATTAGCTATGGGAAGTTTTTATTTGTGCTCAAAATTTCAAACTCTACAAAGTAATAGTTTGAGAAAATGTGTACAAAAAATTTGCATTACAGATATAGGACAGAATTTCTGTTACACTCATTCAAAGACAGCCTTAAGGGATCCAATACATGTCAGTGAAATGGACAGCATATAGCTCTGCATTATGTCATCTCCTTACATAAAAATTCAATACCGTAAGTTACACTAAAACAAGAGCATTATTTCTTGGTATTGAATATAATTTTATTACATTAGTCTCAATAGGTCCCCAATTTTTTTCTGAAGTAATTTCACACAAGTAAAAACATCAGATTTCTGAGATAAAAGAGGCTGAAACAATTATTTGTGACCATTATTTTCTAGCCTCAACTTTCTTAGCCAATTATGATTAGCCTATGCTTTTAACAAAGCCACAATAAAATGGACATTTTAAAATTGGTCTGAACATCACAATTTTATAAGACAAAAACTTGAAGTTTTATTAATAGGAAATACCTGGCACAAGCGAGATATTTGAATATTTCTAGCAAAACTTGCTAAAATGGTTGGTATATAGACAGTTAAAAGACAACCACCAAATGCTCAGACATATGGAGCTAAACTCTGCAACCTACATATTTCAAAATCTAAGTAACACAAATGTTACCTTTTAATTTTAAAAAGAGGGCCATCAGTACGCGATATTTTTAATGTATTCCTTCCACAGAAGTATGAAGAAACCATAAGAAAATACTGCATATCAAAGTTTACCAATGACAAGTTTCAAATAATATGCGCTGATTCTTGCACATTTAATATGTAAAACGTATGAGGAGTTCGATCAACCACTTTGAGCTTCATTTACGAGAAATTTTGGTGGATTTCACAGTGACCCATCTGCATTATTTCTGGACAAAGAACTTTGGTAACCTTACTAATAAAATATTAACATCGACATTTTCGACTACTTCTGAACTATTACTTTTCAGTTTATGTACAAGAATAACTCACCCCACAATTTTTTAAACCTCCTTCAAAGATAAAATTTCGAACAGCTATTGCCTGTAACAAAATATAAAAGAGAACATGAAATGCGAGATTTTAGTAAATTGAACACTAAAAGTTATTATTTTACTACCACATCGAAATATTTTAGTGAAACTGAGATATGAGACGGTTGTTATCTCTCAACCTTAAAACGAAGTTTGCAACTGACATTTGTTTCTTCTTTGAAGAACGCATTTTCAAAGTTTCAGATGCACAAGCAAACTGAAACAAAATACTTTATATCTCACTAACAGATAAAAGCCACTCATAAAATATGAAATAATTTTACCACAACAATTACACATCAACACACACTCAAGTTAAACTTACTGGCATATCACAGAAATATCGAAAACTTGGAAATTACGCACCTTCAGCATCCTTACCGTTGTCATCACTCGCCATATTTACCATATTTACAACATCAAATTGCTAGTGCTGCCAGCTTCACCAAAGCATTTATATTCTTTGGCTTCACTTTCCTTCCGTTCAGTCTATTTTTCCGAAAAGAATTTGTGGTGGGTACTATCTATATTTTGAGAAAAAGCTTACAGATGAAAAGGGAAGGACAAAGAGACTCGTTGAAGTAATAATATTGTTTAGTTATAGCAAAATTGATTAAAAATTTCAAAATGTAAGGTTGTTTATGATTACATTCAAAGCTTGCTCCTCCAGCATCTTTGAAAATTTTATTCAGGTTTACAATAAAATACGTCTTCAGCGCATTTTCAATTAAAGTAAAACTGTGCGAGAAGACAGATTTTGTCAAAATTTCATTTGTAATTCCTTATGTTTTGCTATAAAATAAATGAACGTTTAATTAAATCGTAATCTCAGCTTGATAAATATTATTTTATCGATGTTCATCAATCGAATCAGTTAATCGATGACAAAGTTGCATATTGTCTAATCGTAGCAATCAGCGAAAATGGAAAACACTTAGCTTTCAATAATAATCCGTGAAAATTTACTTGTGCTACGAAGTAGCTTTTGAAGTTGTATTTTAAATTAAGATTAATTAGGCGAACGCGAGTTTATTGTGCTGAACACCACAGCAGTCAGGTATAAAGAAGCACGTAAAATATTACTTTTTTTTTTTTTTCGCTTTCTTACCTGGTTCCTGAAAATACAGTCCAAGGCATTATATTAGTGTTACATAAAACCAGATTCGATCTGCAAGGGTAAAAAACGATATTGCAGATGACTGGAACAAACTTTTTGGGCACTCTAATTGTTATGACACAATAACGAGGTGTCCCTGCTCATATTAACCACGAATGAACCAGTCCTTGTTTTTGAAGCATATTTTCTAGGGTATTGCGTGAAAATTATCAGAATTGTATGTAACGCCTAATTATTTTGCCTGCAGGTTTCCATGTACTTGTCTACCATTCACATTCATCAGCAGTGACTGGCAAGCTACTTTTTAAAAGAAAGTAGCTAGCTACTGCTACTACATTCTTGAAAAGGAGTCATTCCATGTGAAATCAACGATAGAGTCTGGATCTTGATGTCTCAAGATTTCAAGGATTTTTGGTTTATAGTTTGAACCTATGGGGTCTATGAAAAATCTAAATTTTCAGAATTTTTGGATCAGCGGTTTTTTTATTTCTCATTTTCAAAAATGCCAAAATTTGCAAGAATGCCATTCACAAAAAATATACTAAGTTTGCAAATGCTAGTGCTAGAGGGCTCATCTATAGCTCTTTTTATGGGCTTTAATTTGATATGCAACACAACCCACTTTGGAACATGAAAATTTTTTTGACATATTTTCAAAATTTTTGATTTTAAAAATCTCAAAAACATTACTTTCCAATTTTTTTCAAAAAAAAAACATGTTAATCTTACACATGTTGGCTAGAGGTATGTGAAGTTTGAAGTTGGAGAAATAATGGGATTTTGAGAAACTGAATTTTGAAGAGTAGTAGATCTGTAGTATATAGGTAATTATCGATAGTTACTGAGCTAGTTATTAAAGTATTCAGCTGAATTATTGGAAATATCGGCTATGGATAATTTCTCATCACTACACAGTAGTTATTCTAATTATGCGCAGATACATGTAACAACTGGTAATTTAAAATAAAGATTTATTATCTGATGGGCTAAATCATCTGGGTGAAGTTGTTCAAAATGAAGCAGAGTAGCAGTTAAACATTTCAAAACTCAAAACATGTTTCAGTTTTCATCTGCTCTTATACTATATTATTTGCTTAGTTGATATCATTTATGGTCATACAGTACAGTAGCAAGAAATATTTATAGTAAATAATTAGGACTCCTGTTTTACAAGTTACAGATTTTTATGTTTTCTTTTAAATAAATTAATGTGAATGTACTTTGCTTGTAACTTTTTCTCTAAAATAGCTGTTGAAGCTGACATTTCTTCCAGTAGAAGTGTGTACATTCTTCCTGTTGCTGTGCAGAATCTACTTTTCACAAGAGAGTATTAGCCGAAACATCCAGAATATCAAGTTGAGGTTTAGAATAGTAAAATGATAGAGCTGGTCCTTTAGTGTGAAGAAAGCTAACTTTGTAATCATTTGATTCATTATTTTTAGCAAGAATACAAGCAAGCCACCAAGAACTATCATAAACAACTGTGATGAATCCAGATTCAACTTCTTGAAACAATTGTGCTTTCTGAAGTTACAGGTGCCTCTATGGATTCTTGAGTACTGAAAGAATATGGTTTTGTCACCATTTGTGAGTCGAACAGTGGGATGACTGCGTGGATCTTGAGTGTTCCTTATATTGTTTGTGACTCATCAAAACGTGAAAACAATATTTTCTCATTTTCACAGTACTCTTCTTCATTTGTGCAGTACATGAAATTTATTCCTGGTATGTTTTCTTTTGAAAAATTATAAAGCTGTCAAGGAGTCATTATCTAACAGGAAGTGACATAACAAGTGTAAATAGGAAACAGGTATGGGATTATTCTGCATGTTGTGTCTTGAATAATATCAGCATTACTTCATATTCATTACCTGTTCCTTTATGTTGGATGCTATTCTTGCAAGTTATTGCATGTCAAAACTTTCACTGCTCTTTATGATAACTACATAAACCTTCTTAAATTAAAGAGTCTGTAAATATAATGTTGCTAAATTAATAGCTCAAAGTACTGTTTTGCGTGTTATATCAGACTCCATAGGCGCTTGCATAAAAATATCCAAGAACAAACTGTTGATATCAATAATACAACATATAGAATAATAAAAATAATGCAAGTAGACTCACCTGCAGAAGTTCAAGTCTGTGATTAAGTGCATGTGCACTGTGATATGGAACACGTTAAGACAACATCAAAAGTATAGTCAAGTGCATGTGTCCCACTATGAAACATGATAAGAAACCAAAAATAGAAATATTAAAAGTAAACAAGCAAAAAACAAAGCAAGATAACCTCTTAAAAGATGAAGTACCAAAAACAATTCAAGACAAACAACAGCTTCAATTTAACATTAAGAACCGTAAAAACAATGTCAAGCACCCATGTAATCCTCCAGACTAGTTTCGTACAACAGGGTTGTCTTCATCTTCAGTGGCAAATACACCACTCTCTGGGCCTTCTACTATCTGTAGACTAGTGTCTTCTGCCAACTCGTCATCAGCATGGAACTTCAGTTCTCCCATACACATACGTGTACCCACACCCTCTTAAGGATTTCTGGATGTTACTTTCTCTATAAATTTCTTAGAATACGCAAGGTTGTTATCTCTCTTTTTCATCTTCCTTCTAAAATTTATTTCCTGATTAATCAAATGTCTCCAAGCATATGAAAGTTTAATAGGCTTCATTGATGTTACCGTTGAAATTTTGCATTTTTTCAATCATGATGTCCTCAGATGTCGATATTTGTCTATTTGTTCTGTGTGCTGTAAGCACTTCAGAAGTGCTTACAAAAAAGCACTAGTCTACAGATAGTAGAAGGTCCAGAGAGCGGTGTATTTGCCACTGAAGATGGTGACAACAATGTTGGGCAAAACTAGTTTGGCAGATTACATGGGTACTTGACGTTGCTTAATGTTTAATTGAATTATTTGTCTTGAATTGATTTTGGTTCTTCATCTTTTATGAGGTTACCTTGCTTTGTTTTTTGCTCATTTACTTTGGATATTTCTATTTTTGGTGTCTTATTGTGTTTCATTGATCAATGCATCCTTCCAGTGCTTACGTATGGTGCAGAGACGTGGACCTTAACTAAAAGAGACATACAAAGGCTGCAGACAACTCAAAGAAGCATGGAGAGGTGCATACTTGGTGTAACCAGGAGAGATAAGAAGAGGAACTCGTGGATCCGAAAAATGACAAGAGTGAAAGACATCATGATCAGAGTTAAATCCCTGAAATGGCAATGGGCTGGACATACTGCCAGAAGGACAGATCATCGATGGACAGCCGAAATTTTAGATTGGATTCCAAGGGACAGGAAAAGACCCAGAAGAAGACCACATGGGAGATGGGTGGATGAAATTCGAAAGTATGCAGGGGTGACATGGGGGAGACTGGCACAAGACAGACCGTTGTGGAGGAAACTTGGGGAGACCTTCGTCCAGCAGTGGATTGATAATGGTTGATAATGATGATGATAATGATGACTGTGTTTCATATTGGGGAAAATGCACTTGACTATACTTTTGAAGTTGTCTCAATGTGTTCCATATCAGTGCACGTGCACCTAATCACAGACTTAGATGAACTACTGCATGTGAGTCTACTTCCATTATTTTTTATTATTCTATATGTTGTATTATTGATATCAAGAGTTTGTTCTTTGATACTCTTATGCAAGTGCCCATGGGGTCTCATATAATGTGTGAAACAGTACTTTGAGTTATTAATTTAGCAACATTATATTTATTTCAAATAGCCACATATATAATGTACAAGGTCATACTGTATTAATGCATAATCAAAAACTTTTCTCAAAAACTCATTATTTCTCTATCTTCAAGCTTTGCATACTTCTAGCCAACATGTGTAAGTTTAACATGTGTTCTTTTTATAAAATTCAAAAGGGGTGTTGTAGATGAAGATAACTATAATTTGTGCCATAGGTAACACTTAAAACACGAGGCAGCTAAACGTGATGCATGATTATAAAACTTCCAACCACTAATGACTAGTCAAAACCATCGTCAGTTGCTAAAAGCATTTATTGAGGGTAAAAGCAAAACATTAAAATCATTTGATTTTTCGGGCTTCCTAGAAGCCCATCAGCAGATGACATAAAGACACAGCCCTGCTGGAGGTGACATATATATAGTCAATGTTGTCAGTGACGTGACATGAGCGGACAGAGACGCACCACTGTGGACATATCAATTCAACAAAAAAAGTGTCTTACATACAATTAGAGTGGCATTGTAAGAAATACAAATGATACAAAAGAGATAGAGAGAGAAACACAATTACAAGTCAAGTCCATTGTAATTATCCATAATATATGCTGGCCCTTGTAGAAATGAAAGGCATAGGAAATGTCCTGAATGCATAAAAGAATACAAATCTATGATAAAAGTCAAAATGAAACAATATCCCTGTTGAGTAGATGGTCAGTAAATCACAAACAGTAAAAAAATCCATATCATGTACTCTTTGTGATTTACTGACCTTCATCGACTCAACAAGGATATTGTTTCATTTTGACTTCATTGATTCTTTGTGCATATTCTTTTATACAGGGTGATTCATAAAGAAGTATACAGCTTCCAGATGCTGTAAAACAGTTACAGTTGAAGACACGGACTACAACTGCGAAACATTAGGTAGATGTACTCATAAAGTTTGTGACTTGCTACTGAGGGAAGTGACGTAGGTGACAGTGTGCGTGTCAAGTGACTAGTCAGTCAAAGAACATCTTCCTCACCGATGGATTGGACGAGCCGCGGACTACAACATTGACCCAATGGCCACCCAGAAGTCCGGACTTAACACCTTGTGACTTTTTCCTATGGGGGTAAGTAAAGGACAAGGTATTTGCCCCTCCCCTTCCTGTTGATCTAGCGGAGCTGAAACGTTGTTTCACAGCCATTATCACTGCACTTGATTCAGATATCTTACCTCACGTTTGGGTGGAAATGGATTACCGGCTCAATGTGTGTCATGTGACTAAGGGTGCACACAGAGAACATCTGTGACTGTCTCTAAAAAAACTTGAAACATTCCCCTACAATTCTGTTACAGGTAACAAAATATCTTACATTATTCTTGTTTTATAGTGCGTTGAAACTGTATACTTCTTTATGAATCACCCTGTACATTAAGGACATTTTCTATGCCTTTCATTTCTACAATGGCCAGCATATATTATGGATAATTACAACAGACTTCACTTGTAGTAGTGTTTGTCATTTTTTTTTTTTTTGTATCATTTGTATTTCTTACAATGACACTCACATTGTATGTAAGGCACCTACCTCATTTATTTTGTTGAATTGTTATGTCCACGGTGGTGGTACTGTCTCTGCCCACTCATATGTCACATCACTGTTACTGACGAAATTGACTATATATATATCACGTACATCAGGGCTCTATGTCTTTGTCATGTAATTATGGGCTTCTAGGAAGCCCAAAAAATCTAATGATTTTAATGTTTTGCTTTTACCATCAATAAATGCTTTTAGCAACTGATTTTGGTTTTAATTAGTCATTAGTGGTTGGAAGTTTTATAATTGTGCATCAAGTTTAGCTGCCTTGTGTTTTTAGTGTGGGTGGTTTTGAGACTTTCAAAATCACATTTTGAAAATTTGTCAAAGTATTTTTAGGCTCCAAAGTAGGTTGTGCCACATACCAAATTAAAGCCCATAAAAAGGGATATAGATTACCTCTCTAGCATCACTACTTGCAGACTTTTGTGTGTGTGTGAATGACATTCATGCAAAAAAATTTGACATTTTTTGCCATTTTTGAAAATCAGAAATGGAAAAAAAACAATGATCCATAAAAATCTGAAAATTTAGATTTTGCATATACTTTATAGGTACAAACTATAACCCAAAAATCATTGAAATCTGAGGCATCAAGGACTAAAAATATTTTTTTTATTCATTGATTTGATGTGGAATGACCCAAAAGTAGCTTGCTACAACTACTTTTCCTGAAAAGTGGCTACTTTCACAACTTTTTGGCTACTTTCTGTACATTTAGTTAAAAGTAGAAACTCTGAAGATATATATGCATTTATACATAAGGTATTTATAACTAAATACCAAGCTAAATTACAAAAGTAATTTACCTTTGTATTTTCTTCAGTTCTGAGCATCATATGTAACACATTCAGTAGCTGTATATCACAGGCTAACTAATATGATGAGGGATTTCAAATAAAAATATGGGTGTTCTTCCAACATGTGGGACATTGCAAATCCCATCTACAGCAAAACACAATGAAGTACATAATATTGATATAGATCAGTGATCACCAAACTTTTGGAGAGAAGGGTCAAATGGAAAATTGCCTAAAGCTCCGGGGGCTGGATTGAAAAGAAATTGGTAAACCAATGAACAATCAGTACAGATATTGTACAACAAGCATCCTGAAAGTTATGCCTCCTCCTTAATAACTTTTGAAGTGATTTTAATGAAACTGAACTGACATGTACTATGATATGTTGCAAATGTGGGAACACATTTTTTTCAGAATTGGAAATATAGATCATGCATGACAGCGAAAAGCAGCTAGCCATAATTGAATTTGTGGAAAAAGAGGGATGTGAGGCTTCAGAAATCCACAGAAGACACTTGGTGGTGTGTGGAATTGTCAGAATAGATATCAGTAATGTCTGAAGATGGATGAAGAGGTTTCGAGAGGGAGAAAGTTCAGTGTCAGGCAAACAACTGAGTGGAAGACCCGCAATTGCAGTGGTAGATGCCAACAGGCAGCGAGTGAAAGACATCACAGCTGATCGTCGTGCCACCAACCAGGGGTTGCAACAATAAGCAGTGTTCATTATGTGCAGATATTAAATAAGCTAAAGGAAGCTATCAGAAGGAAAAGAAGTGATATTCCACTTCATAGTGTTGTTTTGCACCATGATAACCCACATCCCCACACCTCAATGGAGACTTCACGGGATATTGCCAAAAACGGAGTGGACGGTGATGCCCCAAATGGCTCTCTCAGAGTGTTTCCTGTTTGCCCCTTTTTCAAAACACTCTTCGTGGGGAACATTTCGGCGATGTAATAGGCTTTAAACTGGCTGTGAACATGTGAGTGGAACAACAGACTCAGGAATTTTTCCAAAATAGATTTTACCAATGGGTTCAAAGATGGCCGAAATGTATAGCAAGTGATAGACAATACTTTGAATAGGCTAGCATTATTAACAATATGTCCAAGAAGTTTGCCACCAAGTTTCACATTTTTGCTGCTACAAATGAAAATCTTATGAGGGACAAGGCATTACTTTCAGGATGTCGTTTGTAAATTTTTAGTTAATTAATATTTGTCAGTGTCTAACTAATTTTATATGGTCTGTAATTTAATATGAAAGTCTTCAAATATTTAAATATATAGAGCCGCGGATGGCTTAGTGGTTAGCAGGTCAGACTGTCATTGCAAGGTTCTCAGGTTCGATCCTGGGCTGATCTTTCAGAGATGGTGTGATTTACTAACAGTCGCTGAATATCTGCCGTGCATCGGACGAGCACGTTAAGTGATGGCCCCCAGGCTGGATCCACTGGTTAAAAGGGTATCCTTTCCTATCCCCCCCCCCTGAAATTATCTCACCCCTCTATGTGCAACATCGTACTTGTACAGTGGCGCCATCTACTGTACTCTAAACTCACTACAAACTGTTCTGTCAAAGTCGCTAGATTTGCTCTCATTCCTTCCGTTTCTGTGTCCTGCCCAAAAGGCGATCCCGCTTTTGGAGGCTGGGACCTAAACTCTACTCACTGTGGACGGAAGTCCTACAAGAAAATGACAAATACTAATTTAAATATATTTATACACATCTAAAATAAATGTAAAACTAAAGTTTAGTCTTTAGTAAGTTGACTTCATGACATAAACAATGACTTAATGACACCTAAAACTGGAAAAAAATATCTGTGAGAGGAATGGTATTGTTTCTGGAATGATTTAGCAACATTTTCAATATTTGATCTGAGGTTAGACAACCTAATTTTTAAAAAGTCTGACAAGCGGTTGTTGATCAATTGTGAACAAAGCTTTAATTTCACATATTTAATTTTGGAGAAAGCTTGTTCACCTAACATATGTGCTACCAAACACCGAAAGCATTTTCCTTGCAAAACTTTTCAGATTTGTAAAACTATTTCTAAGCAAAAGAGTATAAAAGGTTATCAAACTTTCACCTTTAAACAATGATTCTAAGTTATTATTAGATCACAAATTATCTAACAGTTCCAACTATAAATTCTCCTCAGCATCACCAACTGTAATGTTAAATGGGTCCTGCAATAGCCGAAATGTTTTTTGTGCATGTAAAACTCGCCAAAACATCTTTCAAACTCAGTTTTCGACAAATTAATATTTGTGACACAGTGCTCAACATCAAAAACAAACTTATTAGACATGTTGCCCCACATATATTTACAAAATGGAAAATTTTACTGTGCTGTCGCTGAAACGGTTTCAACTTTGATTGGAAAGACTTCGGATCAAAAAACATCTCATCTGCGAGTTTATCTTTGCTGTGAAGATTCAAATTGAGTTGACTGAAATAGTCAGTAAAAAAAGTTTTGTTAAAAATGCAGTCTCACAACCGGATGTGCTACCTCCAGCTGGATCAAGGCTTCCTGCAGGCCGTAGTTTAGGGACCACTGATATATATACAATCATTTTAAGGATATTGTTAATGCACAACAGCAATGATTTCATAATATCACAAAAAGAAATTCTATTCTATATTCTACAGATTCAACACCTTTCCTTGTATTTAAATCAAGGGAACTACAACTAAATCAGTTTTTACATATTCTAGCCAATGTTTTTGATAGCCATTGACAATTCTTGGAAAACTTCAGTCTTACCATTAACATTTCTTGGAAAACTTCAGTCTTATTTATTCTGCAGTTCCTTCTAAATAGTTATTCCAGAAGTTGGTCAGCCAGAGCTTCTTTAGCAACACCGCCCTTAGCCACGGAGCATTTTAATGTACGCCAGTTGGACTCAATGTTTTGAGTATGAGAACCAGAATGTGGGTCAACAAAATTTTCAGAGTGATTCACAGTTTCATGAATAAAATATCCATCTTCAGACAAATAGGCATAGGCCTTCCACATCAGATATTAGTTTTGTTTCTTTTGCAACATACTTTTTTATGATGAGAATACAAAATGTTCCGTGGAACAATTGTTCTTCAAACATATCTCCAGTCAGAATTTTTTTGTGTCTCTTTCAGTCATTCCAAGGATCCAGGTTTCCTCCACACACCTTCCAACATAGTTTTTTCCCTTTCCAATTTTTGTCTCATCGATCTCAACTGCTTTCCCTACTCCTCCAAATTGTCCCCTCTCTTCCACAAATTGTAACATATGCGAACTTATTACTTCTCTAAAATAGTTATACCATTCACTTATTGTTTCCGGGGAGGTTTTCAAGCCATCTTGAATGGATATCTCCCTTACAGCCGAACCATAATTTAAATTACAAGCAAAACTGTATGTTATTAACAATTCCTTCTGAGGAGACAGTACTGTTTTAGTAAACCAGGTTCCTCATGCCCTAGAGGCAGATTCTCCACTATGGCCATTATTATGATACTTTGGACATCTGAACATTTTAAGTCCATGCTCTTTGGAATACAATTTCATGTCATGCCCTTCTGAACATTTCCTTGTCACCTTTGTTCTCATACCAGATATTACATGCTTGCCTGTCTTTGACAATTTCGATACACAAAGTGAATGAAATTAGACTATGGTTCAGATATACACTGCCATTTAGGGATGCACATAAAACTTTGGAAATCCGTCCAAATTTGCTCAGTTCCAATTATTATTGCCAGAAGAATTGTCTGGCATGTAACAGAGCCTCTGTTCTTCTATAAGCTGTATCTTTTTTTACCCCATTTCACTGCAAGCTTGATTTAGACCCATGTAGGTGAAAAACCTCCAGCAGTCTCCAGGGTAACCTTTCAATAATTGCAGAACTCTCATTTCTCCTGTGATTTAAATTCCTGATGTTTTTGCACTGCAAAAGTAAGATTATTAATTGAACAAATAAATTTGTTATTTAAATACTGTTCAACATGTCGTGACATTAATGTCAAGGAAGTATCCAAAAAAAAAAAAAAAAAAAAGTCTGAGAGAAAAAATGAGAGGAACTAGTTCCTGAAAGTGATAATTGGGTACATTTAATAATAATGAAATTGTTGCATTTTTTGTTTTGTATCTTGTGACATATTGTCTGTAAAGGCTATGCCAGTGAAAGAGGCAGACAGCATAAAGAAAAAGAATCTTTGATTTTGTGTTTTACAAATTAACTAGCTGCATGATAATGTATACATGTATTACACAATTTCACTACCTTGCTATAGGAAATTGTGATTATTTGAACTATCTTTTACTCAGCATTGTGAAGTCATAAGCGTTTTTTTTTTTTTTTTCGTTTTTTTCAGGTTAAATTTTACATTCAAAAATGGCTTTTTGCTCATGGCGTAGTGAAGAAAAGTACAGAGACACATTTGTATCTGGTAGGTTGAGAAATTTTATTTTCATATGCCAATTTGCATGCAGTTTAAAAAATCATTTCATCTATGAAAACATGCTTTTTGACCACTTTCTTCTGTATTTTAAAGTATTTTACAGTGTTGTTCAGAGATTGTTTTCAGGATATGGCAGTGTATTTTGTAGAAGACTAACTTTGATGACCTTATGATACAGAAATCTGCTACGATAAATATCAGTATGCTTTAAAGCAAAAACCATGTTACAAGTATTCCCCAAATTTCATGTTTGAAACTTTCATATTTGAATGTTTCAACTATAAAACCTTTTCACATGCTAAACTTTGGAGTCAAAAATTAGTTTCTAGTGTAGGCCTTTTCAACAAACCAAAATGAGTAAACGTTAAGATCATAGTGTTTTACAAGTTTTGAGATGAAGACACTCGAAGAGGCTTTGCTGACTTCACAGAATACAGTGGGAAGCTCTTTGTGTTTGAGGATTGCACAACAGATCTATACTGAGATGCATACGACTGAAGTGCTAAAAGTCATGGGATAGCAGTATGCAAAGTTTTAATTGGCACTGCCTTTGTATAAAGGCTTCGGCGCATGCCTCAATTTTTATCAGTTGTGAGGTGTAATCTCGTGAGTCAGGTTGAACAACCGGTGGTAGGATTATGGCAAGCCAATGTGAATTATCATAGTTTGAATGAGGCATGGTAGTGGGAGCCAGACTGATGGGATATTCAATTTCCAAAGTTGTGCTAACATTCAACATTCCTCGATCCACAGTGTCACATGTGGCGTGTGTACCAAGAATACCTCATACAAGGCATTACCACCCACCGTGGACTTTCTTCTGTATTTTAACAGAAGAAAGTCCATGGTGGGTGGTAAAAGCGACACAGGGTTGTCAATAGTGGACACACTTGACACTGTGGATGGAGGAATGGGTGCTGAATGACCATGGCAAGCTACACTGTCTCAAATAACATTCAATGCAGAAGGTACCAGAGACATATTCATCAGGTCAGTGCAGCATAAATTAGCATCCATGAGGTATGGGAGCAGAAGACCAACTAGAGTGTCTAGGTTATTACCACGACCTCAGATACAGCACCTCACCTGGGCTCATGAACACAGTAATTGAGCCCTAGAAGACTGGCAATGTGTAGCGTAGTCCAATGAGTCATGCTACCAGTTGTTACGAGCTGATGGTAAGGTTCGGGTGTGACCCAGACCCCATGAGGCCATGGACTCAAGCTGTCAGCAAGGCACCGTGGAAGCTGGTGGTGGTGGTTCCGTACATGTGTGGGGTGTCTTTACATGGCACGGTTTGGGTCCTCTAGTCCTTGTAAACATGTCATTAACTGGTAATTGCTTTGTTGTTCTGCTGGGTGACCATTTGTAGCCCTTCATGGACTTCATGTACCCCAACAACAATGGGACTTTCCAGGTGGACAATGCACCATGTCATTGGGCCCAAGTTATCTAAAATTGGTTCAAGGAGCGTTCTGGACAGTTCCAACTGATAGTGTGGCCACTGCGTTCACCCGACATGAACCCAATTTTAGAGCACTTATAGAATGTGGTGGAAAGGTCCATTTGCACCCAAGATCCTGCACCTACAAACAGGGAACTGTGGGTTGCTGTTCAGACAGATGGCATTGCTCAACATCTCTCCAGAAGTTTTCCAGCCAGTTGTGGAATCGCTGCCATGTCGAGTTGCTGCACTTCGCCGGGCTAGAGGAGGTCCTACACGATACTAAGTACATATTGAAATCCACTGTTTTGAGGCTGGTCTTTTAATTTCCTCAGTGTTAGATTATTCAAAGCAGTCAGAATTGTGTACTGAATTGCTTTGAATAATCTAGTGAATTTCTCATGTATTTCTGAGGAATATCTCTTCCTTAATTTCTTTAGTGTTGTTTTCCTTGTTCCTAGGTTGATATTGTTGCCATTTTTGGCACTGTTCCTTATCTGTTTGTAACTTAGGTCATTATTTCTATTTGAGTATACATATGACTTCATGTCTTTTGCTTTTACAATATCAATGCAGGAACTATACCAATTTGAGTTTCAATGTACTGGAATTCATGGATGTTTAAGGTGGCAAACCGAATAGCCGTTACCTTGCTTACTATTCAACATGTAACATTAACATCAGAAAACTTAAAAATTAGTGTCCAGGACAATGTAATTTTGTGAAATTATAATAATTAATTGAAAAACATGATATTTATTCTGATTTCATAATTTGTCTTAAGAAAGAAAACCCTAGAGGTCTTCTTTCTTAAAACAAATTATAAAACCTTAGAAGTCAGTTTTAAAAAAAAAATAATAAAATGGTATCTATAGCAGATAAGAAAAAAACCCATGAAGAAGAACTGAAAGTCATCATTGCAGAAAATAAATATCCTAAAGGAGAGATTGAGAAGCTTCTAAATTTCACTGGTAAGAAGAACCCACAACAGCAACAATTAAAATTTGCTAGAAAAATTACTTATCACAAAGGTTTATTCAAGTCTTTAAAGATAATTAGTAAGAAGCAGAATATAAAGCTAGCTGGCTTCAAGTTTAGAGAAATTTTTTATTTCCCTAAAATAGTTCACAGAGAAGAAGGTACTTTAAAAATGCAAGGAGTTGTCTATGAAGCAAAATGTAGTTATGGACTGTCTTACATAGGTGAGACAGGTCGCAAACTAGAAACTCGTATGGCAGAGCATAAAGCTGCTATAAAAAAATTGCTCCAACAAGACAGGTTTAGATAGGCATGCTAGAGAAACGGGTTACAAAATGGACTGGAATTCCCTTAAAGTTATCAGTTTCCAAAGCAATTTTCAAAAAAGACAGCCAATAGAAGGATTAGAAATTGACAAAAATCAGAGTTCCATCATCAATGACTGCAGGGCTTTATCCCTGCCTAACATCTGGCAGGATTTGCTGTAAAATAACCGTAGCTATCAAGGTTAACTGTGTAACTGTGATAGTGACGGGGAAAAGTGACATCAAAAGACAGCTTGAAGAAGAAGTTTTCTCAAAAAATTTGCAAATAAAATAAACATTTCCTGTAATAGAAGTTTTGATTAGTAATTGAACTTTTAGAAGTGTTTAAATATGCAGAGTTTGACTGTCACAGTCATGTATAAAACCACCTCTTAAACATAGTACTTGAATAAGTAAATAGTTTGGAAGAAATATATTCTTCACGTACTACGTGGAAATTCCTCTGTATTATTAAGACAACAATCAGACATCTCTGAGTTGCGTGTATTTTACTGTTGCTTACGTTAACATAAGTCACATCAGAAAACGTGAAAATTAGATCGTCCTGGAATGGGAATCAAACCCGTATCTCTCGATTTCCGTTCGGCCATGCGATCTGTTACACCAACCAAGATGATGAAGTCCCAAGTATCTGAGTGCTAAGAACCAGAATAATCTTCCAAACTATCTACCTGAACAACTGGAGATTTAATTAACTACACTGCGATGAAGTGGGATTTGATTTGATTGGCGAAAATCGGAGATTATTCTTTTTCTTAGCTCTCAGATACTTGGGTCTTCATCGTCCTGGGTGGTATAACGGATAGCATGTTCGAACAGAAATCTGGAGATACGGGTTCATTAAGTTTTCTGCTGTGACTAATGTTATGTGAGAAACGATAAAATGCACGGAATTTCAGAGATATCTGATTGCTGTCTTTAATAATACAGTACTTGAAGTTTATGATTGTAAGACCCAAGATTCAGTACATGGATATGAACATATGGAATAGAACAGAACACAGTGAACAAACTGATTGGGTTTTTACATATATGGATATCAGGAATGGATGGGAATCGATGCAGCTCAATAACAAACACACAAACCATGGTTTTGTAAAAGGTGAAAGTTACATGGCTGTGATGTGTTAACATGATTTTAATACTCATTCAGAGTGCATTTCTTAAATTTTCTACATATGTAAGTGTTCATTGCATGTTTGCCATAGTGTTGTGGACATATATATTTTCTGTACACCAGCAGACCAGTTTGTAGTGTCATTAGCCCCTGGCAGAATCACGGTGACGGGCGACATATGTCGCAGATTTTAGTTTTGTCCTGCAGCCAAAAAAACTATATCAGCCAGAACGCTGTTAAATCCTCTCTTGCAGACTCCCAATCATGGGTGCAAGTTTTCCGTCTTTCAAAACTTTCTGAAAACCGAAGTTAAACAAAATGAAGATTTCTCCCGTAATCGTAACTTTTTTTCTCTCCCGTAACCGTAACTTTTTTTCTCCCGATGTTCTCTTTGTCTGTTACTGTAGTGTTGTTCAATTCATTTTATTGCATAAATGTTTGTGCTCCAGCTTGAAAATGGAGGAACATTTTCTGAAAATGCAAGTTTGACACAGCAAAAATATGTGTTCATTAATTGAACTAAGTTTCACTGTTTCTCATGTTCGATAATGTTCTATGGATATATGGGAAAATGGCGTCCTGACTCTGCTATATTTATATATTATATATTAAATTGCAAACAATGAATGTCAAACTTACTCTTTCATTGTTCCTTGCTGCAAATCAATTTGTACCTTCTTGCTAAATTTCATCAAGAATTCTCATTCCTTTTATTGTTGTTCACTTGTGACGATGTTTTTGCAAAATGGCATTCATTTCTTGTGTACAATGATATGGAGTTTCAAACGGACTTTAAGAATAAAAAATTTTGAAAATAACAACCGAAAAAGTCATAAGTCACATAAGAAGTAAAAAAGTAAACTTTAAAGATGTCTTTTGGAACCGAACCACAAGAACGCAACACAACTTCTTAACACTTTGGGTCTCGTCATTTCCGCATTGTTGTTGCTGATCAACATTGTGCGACGATGATTAGGCCTAAGTTATGGAATACTGATGATAAACAAATAATGAGTGAAAGTTAAAAAACATTTCTGAAAATGAACCACGGGAAGAACACTACACAAATTCTTAACTCTTCGGGTTTCGGTGTTTCCACGTTGTTGTTGTCGACCAACACTGTGCGACGATGATTAAGCCTAATTTATAGAATACTAACGATAAACATATCTTCTGGAACACCATAGTCTTATATCTTCCTGAAGATATCTTTGTCATCAGTGTTCTATAAATTAGGCTTAATCATTGTCGCACAATGTTGGTCAACAACAACAATGCAGAAACACCGAAACCCGAAGTGTTAAGAAGTTGTGTTGCATCCTTCTTGTGGTTCGGTTTCAAAAAAGGTTTTTAATTTATTCGGTTGTTATTTTCAAAAATTTTTATTCTTCAAGTTCGTTTGAAACTCCATATCACTGTACACAACAAATGAATGCCATTTTGCAAAAACATCGTTACAAGTGAACAATAGTAAAAGGAATTAGAATTCTTGACAAAATTCAGCAAGAAGAAAAAGGTCCAAATGGATTTGCAGCAAGAGCAAGGTACAGTGAAAGGGGTAAGTTTGACATTCGTTGTTTGCAATTTAATATATAATATATACATATAGCAGAGTCAGGATGCCGTTTTTCCATATATCCCTGGAACATTATCGAACGTGAAAAACAGTAAAAATTGGTTCAATTAATGAACAAATAGAATTTATAATTGATATGGCCACGTAAATTGAGTTCAACACTACTTTTGTATGTTCTGAACTTACATAGATATATTTGTCCTGTAATTGCAAAATGGAAGCAAAAATTTTCCGACTGATTTTTTTTTTTTTTTTTTTTCATTTTTCCTTGTTATTTAAACATGATCATGGTTTGTTGTATGCTCCTTGAAAACCATGAAAAGTCCCTGAAAAAATGAAGTTAATTTTCAAGTTCTTAAAGATACTTGAAAAAGTGTAATAGTCTGTAAATAGTACTTGAAAAAAAATTGTTTTGTTTTATGAGTAATGATATGAAGAGCATGTATAAAGTAATTGTTTTTGCTAAAACGTTGTGTAGGAGATTTCTGTGCAGTTCTGATAAAAACACTAAGCTGATCAAAGCACATGGACAGCTGGTACCTTGGCTATGACATTACTACGGAGTAAAAGTAAAACGTCGGTCATGGGAGTAAAATAAGTGAAATGATGTATTTGGGAATTGTGACTGGCTTCTGCTGACTGGAGTTGGGGACGCGTTCTTGATGAAAGGTGAATGCAAAAATAATGTGCCCTTTCAAAATATTCCACAAAATAAAATGATTTCGAAAAACGCCAAAACAAAGGGGATATTCAAATTTAATAAAATAAACCAACATAACAGGCAGGTTGTTGAAGGTGTGCCCGTCCCAGCTGAGTTTAATGGTTTGAATTTGCTAAAATACCTACCTACTGACCAACAGACAGCACACACATGTGACAAAAGTTCTTAAAAAGTCAAGTGCTTGAATTTATTTAGCTTGGGAGAGTACGAACCTTGATCATTTAATTTCATAAACGTTTATATTTGAGATAGAAAATGGGGGAAATTTTACGAAGATGGAAGTAGGGCGGAGAGAAGATTTTTCCCATAATCGTATTTCTTTTTTTTTTTTTTTTTTAGCAATATTCCCTCTGTCTGTGTTGCTGCTAAATATAATTTTATTCATAAATATATGTGTTTCAGCTTGAAAATGGAGGCCAAATTCTTTGTAAAGAGATTAGAGTGTACTTGATCCTATTTATCATTGCAATTGCCGTACTACCTATGTTAGGCTTTTCTTAGGTAGAAGAAATATGAGATGATCAGTTGCTCTCTGCCTAGCTTTCCTTCTTTTTTTGTTTTATTATTTCTGCCTGTGCAAATTTTTTTTGTATTTCGTATCTTATCCATTGACCACCCACAGATTTTTTTGTATCGCCACGATATCCTTCGCAGACTGATCGGGAACTTTCTGCTATGAGGTCATTAGTGCTGAAAGTACACTGGTTCCTATAAATCAAGCAACAAACCAAAAAATTGCGATTATTGGGCAAAATATATAGTTCAAATTGCACGGAATTTGCATATGTTACGGGCGAAAGCATAAATGTGCGGAAGGCAAATGAGTGTCGCTGGCAGCGCTTTATGCAAATGTGCAAGAGCTTAAAACCAGCTGTTTCGGAGGGAGTCTCCAATTCATGTGTGACCGTGAGCGACAAGATTTCGAGATATTTAGCAATTTTGTTAACATGGTTTCGAGACGTCATTTACGACTGGAGTTATTCTACAGAGCGATTGGCTGACTAGAAGCAGGGCAATGGCAAGCGGATGCTGCAAGATGGCTAAGCGTCGATCGTTCTGTGATCAGCAGGATGTGGCAGCAGTTCCAAGCCATGGGTGCAGCTTCCTGAAGGTACAGCAAAGCTAGGCTAAGGGTGGTGACCTCCGTGGATGACCAGTATTTGCAGCTTTCGGCATGGTGGAACAGGATGGCTACACCAACTCATCTCAGATCTATGTTTGCGGCAGCCACTGGACAAATGGTATCAGATTTGACGATATGCAGGAGGACTGTATGCTCGGCTACCGGTATTTTGCATGCCCCTCACCCCCAGCCACCGGAGGGAACATTTCAATTGGGCACGGATGCATGTGAACTGGACTCAAAATCAGGGGGTCCGTTCTGTTCAGTGATAAGTCGCAATACTGTTTACTGAGTGATGACATCTGGAGAGAGGCCAGTACTCGCTATCAACCCTCTAATATTCAGGAAAGGGACACCTATGGTGGTGGTAGGGTGACCGTACCAACCTCTGTGTGCTGCCACGTGGAAATATCAGTGCTTATAGATATACAAGCAACATCCTGGGCCCTATTGTTCATCTGTATGCGGCCGCAATTGGCGATGCATTTGTACTGCAGGCGGCTAACACCCACTCTCACACAGCCCACCTTGTGCACCAGTATCTGGTCCATATGGAGTGGCCAGTCAGCATGCTCTCTCGATCTGAACCCCATTAAGCATGTCTGGGATGCTATTGGGAGGTGTGTTGCTGGCCTCCAGTACCTTCACCGAACCCTGCAGGGGCTCCGCACTGCTTTGCTCAAGCAATGGATGTAGGTACCCACGTAACTGTTCAACACCTTAATTAACAGCATGGAACATCCCTGTCGGGCCTGTATTGCTGTTCCAGGGTAACCACACTCCGTATTGAAGTACCTTTCCCTATTTCATCTTGATACCTATATTTCTGTATTTTCATATTTGCATCACTCATACAAAATGTAAATGCTTTGTATCACCTGTTCTTATTTTTGTTGTTGTTGCATTTAGTCTGATAAAGCTTACCCCCGAATTTTATCCAAATCCCTCGCATACTTTTTGAATTATCATGATTTTTCCATTTGTTGCTTAATTTATGAAAACCAGTGTATATTGGAGTTGGACTTCAAAACAAAATGTGGTTTGTTTTTAGATATTATATAGAAGGTTCATCTAAAAGAACTTAATTTTGTTTGCTCCATTTTTTTCGGTATATTGAACCTCAAATATTGTAATTTTGGCTTAATTATATTTTTTTCAATGTTTTGTTTTTGCATTATGACATGAAAAAGTGAAAATATAAATTTTCTTTGGGGGATGGGGGGGGTGTTATGTAAGAGTAAAAAATGGTGTATAAAAAGATGTTTTTAGCAGATTCGATACCCAAAAGTTTCTGAACAAACTTCACCCTAATGTGCAGTCAACAGGTTTAGAGGAAATCAAAAATGTTAATAGTACTTGATGATTAACATTAAACTGTAGTAGACCCACAGCCTCTATAATTTACTAAAGCGTGAAGTGCATCATAATTTTATTATAGTAAAATGCAGTGCTTCTCACATTTTGGTTTTTCCAGGTAAGATATTTATTACATTTTTGTGGAGAATTTTCTGTTATGTAAAGGTGTATTTTTATTACTACTGTACGTGTACCATCCACAGCAAGTGGAGATTTAATTTTCATTTTCTGCTTGAGACATGTCGTGTTCACTTTCCATTTTACTTTTCAGGTACATACGTATGTGCACAATGTGAGCATGAATTATTTTCTAGCCGAACTAAATTTCAACACGACTCTCCATGGCCGGCTTTCACAGAAACGATTCATAAAAACAGTGTCTCCAAAGTTCCTGAAATGTATAGACCTCAAGCCCTAAAGGTGAGTATTCATGTAATTTTCACAATTTCATTGTGCTGTTCTGTGATCAAGAATGAAATATTTTGCTATTGTGCTCATGTATTGTGAGGATTGTGCTGTAGATATGTGCTGTGAGTTTTAACTTGTTATAAAATCAAGGATGACAACAATGATACATATTCATCTTTCCTGTATTTGTGAAGAAATACTTTTTCCCTGGAATCCACTTGCCATATGTTTCTGTGATCGTAAATGCTGGAGATGTATTGGCCTTCACCCATACACAGGTGAAGAGCAACCATTGATGCTGTGGTGAAGTGGAGATTTGTTTCACTAACACACTTCTAGAAAGTTTTTCTAGGGTTTACATAATACCCCTGGAATCCTTAAAAGTCTTTGAATTTTATTACCATTCTTTCTAGGCCTGGAAAGTCCTTGATTTTTCGTGGTTTTGTAAAAGGTCCTGGAATTTTTTCTTGCAATGAAAAAAATTTGGTCCAGATATTCTGATTGATTGCATCACTTTGTTCTAATCCTCTGGGGCATGTGCTCGTGAAGACATAATTTCTTTCCTTGCAGTGTGGAGATACGATGTCATCTCATGTGATGCTGCAGTGCAAGGTTTTTGATTGCCATGTTTCCAGTGACCTTTGTTTGTGGTATAGCAGTTATGTGCAGTTGAAGTCACAACAGCTTGTAGAAGCCTCCCTGCAAGTCCAAGATGGCCATTCCTTCTAACACACACTTTCCTCACTGAAGGACATTGATATAAATGGCCCCCTGCCACCAGTGAATGCGGGAATAAATGACTCTGGAATTGGGAATCTTCAGTGCCGTGACAAAATTGTTTAGTGTTATTATCATTGTGGTAATATCCAGATTTCTTCATACAAGTTTCACACAAAGCAGTTTTTATGCTGGGAAATTTTGCCACTTCATGCAAGATGTAACGCACACTGAAGGACACTCAGCAACAGTGAAACCCATAGGACTTCATAAGAAATTTTGCCACTTCATGTAAGATGTAACACACACTGAAGAATACTCAGCAACAGTGTAACCCATTGGATTTCATAAGAAATTTTGCCACTTCATGTAAGATGTATCACACACTGAAGAACACTCAGCAACAGTGGAACCCATTGGATTTCATAATAATTTTAAATCCTTCGTATATTTCACCCCAATTTGCAAGATATAAAACAAAGCTTTTTGATTCTAGAATTTTTTTTATGAACTCTTGGAAACCCCTAGGAAAAGTCTTTGAATTCATTTTCTATAAATGTGTATCAACTCTGTTGTTCGAATTCATACGCTTCATCTGCTGCTTAGCCTCACAGACTCGAAAAATACCATGCCTGAGATTCCCAGGACATGTAAATTATTTGCCTGGACAGGTAAACAGATGAATTAGTTGCCTGGACAGGTAAACAGATGAATTAGTTGCCTGGCCAGGATACTAGATTTGGAAAAGAAAAAAGAAGTTGGTATGCTGAATTTACTACGTAATAAGAAAGACTGTTTTCGCCTGTCGTTTTTATACTGCAAGCTGAGGAATTTGTATTACTGTTGTGGTCAGGGGTATAGCATTTCTATAACCAGGGGTCAATCCACATTTTTAAAGATCATACCCATTTTTGTGAAATTTGCCTTTTTTGTGTTTAGAGTGATTTTAATCCTCCATAATTATTGTTCTGACAGTAATTATTGTTTTATTTTGTTATTTTTTATTTATTTTAATTTATCATCATGCTCTTTTCCTCAATTTTAATATGTTTCCTGGAGTACCTATCAGTATGGCAAAGATTAATCGGAGTAGGGATGGGCAAAAAATATTGGTGTTTTTGTGCATCGACGTTTCTGCAAATGATAATCAATGTTTGAAATTGCAAAATATTTTCTACCTGAAGTAAATGAATTTCTCTTTGCTGTATTCTTTTAAAGAGGAAGGGAATATAATCTTATATCACGAAATAGTGATTTTTTGGCCATTTTGTTCAATGTTTCGTCACTGAAAATGAGTTCTTTTCCTCAATGTTACAAGGAACCGATACATCCAGATAAAAAAAGATAAATAAAAAAAATTAAGGTTTTGTGACTGGTGTTTAAAACTGCAAAAGCTTAATCCACTCAAAAATTTTCTAAGATAAGTAAGTGAATTTCTCTGTTTTGTATTCCTATAAAGAGAAAGGGAATATCAGCTTTCTATGACACGAATTAGCAATTTTTTTGCCATTTTTATCAATGTTTTGTCACCAACATATCAAGGTTTCTGATACATCAAGCATTTTAACAAATATTATCGGTTACTCGATGTTGAATTGGTGAGCTATCACCGATATATTGAACGGTGATTTTATCCATCAATGTGCCCATAACTGCTCCAGATGGAATAGATGCGAATTTTTCTTTATGCTTTCCTCCTTTTTCTGCAAACATACCAAAACCAAAAAATAGCATGCTCAATGACAAAGAAGTTGAGTTACAAAAATTGCAATTCATGAGGCAACCTTATCGGTGTCTTATGTTATAAATGTGCTTTTGATTAAAATATACATAATATCTAAGGTATTTTACCTGATATTGTCAAAGTATTTTGCGCGTTGTTCGCTATGTGAGGCACGTGCTCCTGGCCCGAGAGGTCCCTTCGTCACGGACCTTTGGTTAGTTATAAAAAAAAAAAAAAAAAAAAAAATTGCAGAAATAAAACAGTTAGGTTACATATTTTCAGTTCCACATTCATTCATTCGCACAATTAAACATTTGTAATTTACTATTAATTAAAAGATTTTAGTAGAAAGAGTTATACTCATCGGGTCAGGAGACGTCTCACAAGGAGTTCATTGTTACGGCGAGCGCTTTCAGCGTTGCACAACCGCCATCTTCTGGCCACTGCTTCTCACACAATAGAATTATACTTACGACTGATACCTACCAACTCATCCAACAGATGGCGACACATTGGAAACAAAATCACCTAACACATATACAGGCAGCAAACCTTCCCGTCGATTCCAGACATGCAACTCCAAAACCACATACACGCGAGGAACCCTCGTGTAGAAGCAGTGGCCAGAAGATGGCGGTTGTGCACCTCTGAAAGCGCTCGCCGTAACAACGAACCCCTTGCGAGACGTCTCCTGACCCGATGAGTATAACTCTTTCTACTAAAATATTTTAATTAGTAGTAAATTTCAAACGTTTAATTGTGCGAATGAATGAATGTGGAACTGAAAATATATAACCTAACTGTTTTATTTCTGCAATTTTTTTTTTTTTTTTTTTTATATATATAACTAACCAAAGCTCCGTCACGAAGGGACCTCTCGGACCAGGAGCACATGCCTCACAGAGCAAACAACGTGCAAAATACTTTGACAATATCAGGTAAAATACCTTAGATATTATGTATATTTTAAAGAAGTTGTGATAGGTCACTAGAAATGTTTTGGATATGGTGCATAATGCAGAGGTGCCAACTATTATGGATTGTCCATAATTATTACGGTTTCGACTGTCAGATTACGGAATTACGGACAGGTTGGAAGAGTTATGGATTTCAGTGTGTTTTGGTGAATCTCAATTTTGTATCCTTTTTTGTTAACCCTTTTAGTGCGACGCGACCAGTTCGTCGGCCTTCGATTTTGATCCGCGTATTTCCCGAATTAGACGGCAGATATCGGTGTCGATGATCGTATCACTTATCAATCATATTGTTTTTAAATGGAGTCTCCATGAATCATATTGTCAAAGAGCGATATTATCGAAACAATGGTATTACGCCGTAAGTGTTGTATCGTGAAAGAGTTTGCGCTTGCTATTGGCTTCCCGCGCACTTTCTCTTTGTGACGGGAGAAAGGCTACTTTATCCAAAACTTTTGCGGCAGGACTGTTCACTTGGCATTGTTGGTGAATTATAAGGTGTCATACTGTCGGAAATCACTTTTTCGAGCCCCGTTCTAAGTGCAATAACGCGCAACTCGTCGTAACGCGTGGTTCCCGCGATGACGGAGTGTATATTTCTTGCGGACTTCGCCGTGCGGCAGAATGAAGTGTTGTGTTTTATTACTAGAAGCTGTTCACATTATTCCTTTCTCTTTTCCAAACAAACAGACACAATCGCAAAACTCCGTGAATTACGAATCTCCCTCCCTCTTTTTCCAAACTCGCGTTAGCAGAGGATGACTTTATTGACAGCTTGTCCCTCAGACTAGCAGACATGCTTTTTCCTACTGCCCGAAATTTGTTTGTAAATTTATTTGAAATGGCTTGTTGTAGTGTGAGTGAAAGTTTGCCAAGTGATAGTGATGATTTTGAATAATCTGAGAGTGATATTGGCCAAACAACATCAAGCCAGAAAACTAGCCACTGTGCCATGCACACAATATCTTCATCAGAAAGTAAAGATCTTGATAGTGAATCTTCAGATCATGAAAGTTCTGAAAGTGAAGAGGATGATGTAATAGAGGGAAGTGATGAACAACCTCAGCATCCTTTTTATTATCATGAAATCCAGGGGCCCAAACATGCTCCTGTAACTGATGCGGCACCTATTGCATATTTTGACTTGTTTTTTTACTAATTTCATCCTTGGAATTACCGCTTCTGAAACAAATAAGTATGTAAAGAGGTTTCTTCAGGAACATCCAAATCTTTCTCCCAAATCTCGAGCTAGGAAATGGAAAAATGTTACAAATGCTGAAATAATGGTTTCCTTGCATGCCTTCTAATATGGGAGTAATCAGTAGCCCATGCAGGATGAGATGGTTGCCGAAGGCATATCCAGTCAAATAAACATGAGGATTATGTAAAACTAAAGACTCAATCAAAGCCTTTGGATAATTTCTTTGCAAAAAAGAATGAAAATGGCGTGATAAATGCGGAATTGCGGTTTACTACATTCGTTGTGGAGCATAACCTGCCTATAGCAAGCTGTGATCATGCTGGTCCTTTGTTTCATGCTATGTTCCCAGACTCTGATATTGATGAAGCTGGATATCCAAGAGCAGATGTGGCATGGAATGAAATATCTAAGATGAAGGATTCATCTGGCCTTCCCAAGTATTCTGCATTGCCTAAACTAATGTTGGCAATATTGACTATCCCTCACAGCAATTCCGCTACAGAGAGAATATTTAGTATAGTGTGGAAAAACCTCACATACTTCCGCCCAACAGTAAGCACCAAAACATTAAGTGTCCTTCTTGTACAGAAAAAGTAAAGCATTTTCCTCAGGTGAGCCGTGTTATAAAAAGAAGTTTTCTGAAAAAGAATATACCACTGCAAAATAAGCAACAAGGGAGTCTTTATGTCAGCAATGACATGAGGTAAGTACAATTTAATTTCATAATTTTTTGTCAGGATAGTGTAAACATGTAAGGTTATTACACATTTCACGCATTAATTTCTCATGAAATACCCTTTCCGTGCGTTGGCACCTCTGATAATGTTTGCCTTGAGGCCCACGAAGTTTGCTGTGTGACCTGATAGTGATGTTCTTCAGATGCTCCAATGCCAAAAGTCGTATGGTTTCAGATCTGGTGGGCATGTTGGCCAAGCTGTAGGAAACTGGCAACAGATTGTTCTTCTGTTGGTAAGATGTCTGCAGTAACTATATGAGGAGAAGCAGCATCATGCATGAAAACTGATGAATCATTAGACATTGAGGTTGTTGAAGTGTTGGAATCACCAGGTTTGCCAAAAGAGATGCATTTCACTGGGCATTGACATAGCATGTAATGAAACCCGCAGGACCAAGATCCTTGAAAAAGAAGAGTCCAACATACGTGCCAACTACTATGGAATGCCCGTAGTTTCTACGGAATTTGCTGTCTGACTACGGAACTCACTGTTAAAACTATGGATTCTACGAATTTTTTTATTTATTTTGCTATACTATTTTATGATATACATGAGATTCTTAAGTGGATTCGCAGAATTCCTTTTTTTTTATATTGTATCATTGTTAAGATCGATGCAAAACTGAAGAAAATTTCGAGGTGTGTGTGTCGTTTTCCGTCCGGGGGACAATATTTCGTGTTTCAAAACTTTTGAAAACAGTTATTAAACAGTGGAAAAATTTGTCGCAATCGTAATTTTTCTCTCCCAATGTTTCCTTTGTGTCTAGTATTTTTGTTAAATAACATTTTATCCCATAAATGTCATTTATTTCAGGTTAAAACTGTAAGCAACAATTTGCGCAAATGGAAGTTAGACGCAGCGGAAATTTCCCCATAATCTTCAGGCATAAGATTCTTCTGCGAATTCGGGGAATTCCGCTATTTTCGTTATTATTTTGGTCGCTTACGATACTGATGTACGATTGAACAGAAATTGAGGGGTGGGGGACGTTGGAGAACAGAAGTCTATCTTTATGAAACTTTCTAAAACGGAATGTTGATGGAGTTAAAAAAATTCCATAATCGTAATTTCTTATTCTCGAGATGTTGCCTCTGTCTAGCATTATTGTTAAATAACATTTTGCAGTATAATTTTTTTTTCCAGCTTAAAAATAGGGGGAAAATTTCCAAAACCAGATGTCAAATGGAGCAAAGACCTCCATAATCACCCACACCCCTCCCCGCCTGCACTATCTTCACACTCTTGTGCATTGTTAAATATACCCCGTCCCTTAAGTTTTTTTCATTTAAACTTGATAAGGTGAGGGAAATTCCTGAAAATGGGAGTAACGAAGTTGGAAAATTTGTGAAAATTGATGCATATTTTACAAATTTTAGATTTCCTGTCTGTCAAGTGTTGTGGAATTCTGAATGCATCAGTCTGATTTTTACTGGTGGAAGTTTCACATTTAAATCTCACAATGTTAGTTATTGTGCCCTCGCCAAGGGAATCAGCTTTGTGTTTTGCACGTGTTAAGTTTGTTTCATTAGTGTCCTGGTTTGTTGTAATGTTTTGTTGTGGTGCATATTTCTTTTTCACAAAGATATGGGTCATTTTGTAAGAAAGTGTCTATGTGTCCCGTGTATTTAGTACTAGTTACTACTGACAAGGTTCTTGCCAATGTTGGCAGGTATGGTCCTGTGATTAATGTCACTGTAAACCCCCCACACCCAAAGGTGACCTTTAGAGAATAGAGTGAAATCCTGTGTATGCTATGTAACTTCACTGTTGCCCAAATCCTGCAGTTGTGTGTATAAACAGCAGCATGCAGATGGAAACAGGCCTTGTGTGTCCACAAAATGTTCCATGGCCATTCATTGTCCAGTTTAGTCCATGTAAGAAACCACAATGTGTATGCTTTTTGTGCTCCCCAGTCAGGAAGGAACAAGTGTTGAAGTTGGGAAATCTTGTAAGGATAACAGTGCTTATTCCTTGTAGAACTTTGTGGACTATGCTCGACGTGTTTGCCTTAAAACTGAGAAATACACCGAGGCTGCTGCTTCCCACCACATTTAACATCCTGTCTTTCTCCAATGCCGTGGCTGCATCCCCCACGGTTTTCTGGTCTACTGGATTTCTTTCTCTGCCAGGTTTGACTTTCAAAGGAACAGTCTCTTCAATCTTCCGGATCATTTTACATAAACCATCTGCAGTTATTGTCCCAGGTTTTTTAAGCCCTTTAATGTTTTGAACTTGCTCAGTGCTGTTTAGGCATAGCTATTATTCCGGTAAAACAACTTTGTGAGAAGTGTACAATCTATTAGTGGCAGTGCCATTGTGTTTTAAAACATTGAGTACTCACCTGAAGTGAAATGACCTATTCCACAGATACCTTCTTTTTCATCAGCTTCTTTCCAAGCATGTCACATTGCAGGCACTTGTAATTTTAATATATCTGTGATTACTGCTCACTTATCCCCTATAAGGAAGTTTTGGAACTAATTTTTGTTTTCCTGTCAAACAAAATTATATCAGCTTAGGAGAAGTCATATCAAATTTGAAGTCATTCTGAGCTGTAGTGCCCTTCAAAATGTGAACCTTTTTATGGACACTATACAGTGTGTGTGTGTGTGTGTGTGTGTGTGTTCTGTTATTCAGCTTTAACTACTTAAATACACATTGTATGTTACTTCAAGAAATGTTTTCCTGGAGACAACTTAGCTTTGTTTCTGAGTTCAGCTTAAAAGTTGGAAAGTAACTTCTATTGGGTTGTCGGAAAAGTCATGACGTATTTTAGCCATGTTTTGCAAAGGTCATTATTTATAGAAAGGACAAAGATCAATCAATGATATAATGCCCGTTTTGTTTGATAACCTTTTGTCATCTTTCAGTGAACTGCAGAATGCCTCGTTCATAGAAGGACCTGTCTTTCGTGGCGAAAAACTGTACAAGTTGCTGATTTACAGCCTCACCTGAATTGAACGTTATACCACACAAGGATTGTTGAAGAGAGCGAAACAAGTGGAAGTCTGACGGCGCAAGGTCAGGCGAGTATGCTGGGTGTGGCAACACATCCCAACCAAGCTCCAATAATTTTTGGCGAGTGTTCAAACTTGTGTGTGGTATCGCGTTGTCGTGATGGAACACAACACCTTTACGATAAACGAGCTCTGGACGTTTCTGAATAATGGATTCGTTCAAACTGTCCAATTGCAGACAGTACACATTCGAATTGATTGTTTGGTTCCGTGGTATGAGCTCGAAAAATACGACACCTTTAAAATTCCACCACACTGAGACCAGAACCTCCCGCTGATGAATGTCTGCTTTGGATGTCGTTTGAGGTGAATCAGCACGTTGGAACCAAGACCATTTACGCAGAACATTGTTGTACACAATCCACTTTTCGTCACCAGTTATCATTTGCTTCAGAAAAGGATCGTTTTCCTTACATTTAATGAGCATATCACAGATGTTTATACGCGTCGTCAATTGAGCTTCTGTGAGTTCATGAGGAACCCACACGTTGAGCTTGCTTACGTATCCCAGCTTCTTCAGGTGGTCATGAACGCTTGAATGATGGATGTGCAATGTGTCTGCAATCTCTCGTGTCGTGTAACATGGGTTTGACTCGATCAATGCCTTGATTTGGTCGTCATCAGCCGCGAATTGGCCTCCCGTACCGAGGAGCGTCGTTAAGGTCAAAATCACCAACACAGAATTTTGCGAACCACAGCTGGCACCGACGTTCTTGTAGAGCATTGTCATCGTACACTTTACGCAACTTTTCAGAAGCTTGACGCGCGTTCTTCCCTTTACAGAAGTAAAACAGTAAAATATGGCAAAAATGCACAGTTTGGTCTTCCATCTTCAACTTGATGTCAAATCTCCACAATGCAACCAAATCGCTCACTATTCCTTTTAGACTGCAGCTAGAACTGGCACCTGTCGAATGCCATAGCGATAACAGAGCTGCACATGCCTCTTGTACTTCCAAAACTGCCCAACCGCCATCATGTGCCAAAATACATCATGACTTTTCCGACAACCCAATACTATGATGAAGTTTAAGGACTTCTTAACCTATCATATTACTTTGGCTAGAAGAGAGAAATCTGATATGTGGCTCATTATATCCTGCTGGTGAAGACATAAAAATGTTATCCACTAAATTTTGTCAAATAGCAGGAAACTAAAAATTTTATGCTTTTTTAAAAGTTATTGTTTATTCATTCATTCATTGTCTTGCACTTAGAATGGAAATATTTATAGAAATAAAGTAAAGAGCTGTTCTAGTTCCTGGTTCCCCCTCTCTGGAAGGGGTTGTAGCAAAAGTACCATCCACTTAATATTTATCACCATCCACTAACAGTTTTTCAGGGAGAAACACTACGTGTGTTTTGGACATTAAGTCATGAGTTGATTTTAGTCATGTTCAGAGTTGTATAAAAATAAAAGGTATCTGCGTACACAACCATTGAAACAGAAAACTTGCTGCTAACCCGCGAATCAAAAATAACAATACAATAAGATAATTTAAAGAAAAATTAATAAAACAATAAATAATTATTAGAACATTAGATTCCAATTAGGACAAAATAAGTACTTTACAGTTGAATGTGCAGCAATGTGTGTAAAATGGACCTTTATGGTAAAATATTGGACCATGAACCTCATAAAAACAACAGACTAAAGAAAACAAATTATATCCAGAAAAACAGTTTGACTAATGAACTTTAAAAATTATAAGTAGCATTTTCAACAATTTCATTAAAAATAGTAAACTTACAAAATACATAAGGAAAATATTTTAATTTAATAAGTAGCAACTACAAGAGGAACCTGGCAATTAAATTTAAATTATTTCTATGTAAACAAAACTTTTGATACAGTTTCTATACTTGATAAATTGTAGAGGCCAGAGATGTCTGCAAAAACAAAAGAACTCAGAAGATGTGGAAAGTAATTGAAAGTTCAAGTTAAAATAGAATTAAGTATATCAATTTGAGTAAAGCCTCGAGTAAGCATTTTAATTGCTGTAAATAACATTTCATTTTTTGTTTAATCTACAAGCAAAAAGCTATCTGCAAAATCTGCTAATAATATGGAAACTATCCGTGTACGGCGTTTGCGTGTACGTCTACATTTTGCTACTCTGGTCATGTTTATAAACTGCATCATTTAAAAATTAAGAAAAATAAAATAAAAACGTGCTGCTTGTGTTTTTACAGTTACTATCAAGACTGTGATTTTCCTTCAATGCTGATATTATTTCAGGTTTCCTGTGGAAAATGTGGGAATGGCTTAGGTCATGAATTTATAGGAGATGGGCCAGGAGGAAAATCACGATTCTGAATATTTTCGGAGTCCCTCAAGCTGATGCCATTGAAAGGTGAGTTTCTTCCTTCTCCCTTTGTTCAATATGACTTCTTGTGTGACAAGAGTAGATGTAGAACTAATTTTCTCGTCTAGAAGAAGAAGAAGATTATGTCCCACATGTATCCTCATCAACCATTATCAGTGTAGTTCTAGATGAAGATCTCCCCAAGTCTCTTCATAATTTTCTGTCGTGAGCCTGTTTCTTCCAAGTCACTCCAGCCTGCTTTCAAAAATTTTCATCCACTCTTCTTCCACATGGTCCTCTTCTGGGTCTTTTCCTGTTCCTTGGTATCCATTCTAGTATTTCAGTTCTCCAAAGGCAGTAAGTTCTTTTAGTAATAAGTATATGGTGATCAGCTCTTCTAGAAATACACTCTTTGCCAAAAAAAAAAAAAAAAATGAAGCACCCCAAGAAAGTCGGGCAATCCTCATGAAACTCCATGTGCAAGTACGGCAGGGCTGTGAATATGCAAATGATTAAAAAATAATGATCGATCAATGACAAAATAGTGGCCCACCGCAGCACGTGGGAACCGTGCTTCGAGGAGGGTATATGAAGAGCAAAGTTCACATTCAGGGACAATTGTGACAGAGGACTGTGGTTGCATTAACCTCCACTGACTGTGAGGATGCTTCAATGTCGGATCAGTGCACAATATCAGCAGTTGAGTGAGTTTAAGAAAGTATTGGGCTGAGTGGTCAAGTTGCCATATCTGCAGGCATTTGGGTCAGAGCGACACAGCAATTGAACAGTCTTGGTGCCTATAGGTGGAGAAAGGCACAATCCAGTAGCACATGGACAGTGGATGGCCTGGGGCAATGACAGAAATCAAGGATTAAGTGATTGTGAGAGCCATGCAAACAGAGTCGAATTCGTCGCTCTCAGTCATCCGTGGCCATGTTACGTCATCTATAGGTATGAATGTCCAGACTACTTGTGGCATTGGGACTACATTCACGGAGACCACTGGGCATCATCGGCATCGGCTATCGTGCCGAATCAACATTGGCTAGTGTCTGGTGCTGTTGTGTTGTCTTCAGGGATGAGTCACGGTTTGCACTTGGCGCCGATAACCAGCGCATACGTATCTGGAGACGAGCCGGCCGGCACACAGATCCAGCCTTGACTGTGAAATGGCATATTGGGAGTGACTGTCTGTGGAGCCATTTCCTACAATAGCTGGACATGCTTGGTAATCCTCTGTACCACCACCCTCACTGCTCAGTGGTACATTAACGTTCTGCGACCTGTTATGTTGCCATTCCAGTTGCAGCATCACTGAGTAATTTTTCAAGAAGATAATACTTGGTAACAGAGGACTTGGCTCTCCAAGGGCTGCTACTGTATTGTTGACACCCTTCCATGGCCAATCGCCCAACCTCTCACTGATCGAACATGTTTGGGGCATGATGGGATACCAGCTATGCCCATCCCAGAAAGTTGGTGAACTGTCCCACAATTTGGACACCATCTGGCATGTTATACTTCAGGACAGTATCCATGAACTAAATGCATCTATGCGATGCCAGGTAATGCCTTGTATCCGAGCCAGATGTGGCGCTACAGCATACTGACTTGTGCCACTTATGTAGCTGCTTTATCCAAATAAATGGCTCAACTGCTCTGGAATTGCAACAATTTCCTTTCCCATACATGTACATTGCACATATTAATTTTAATCTCAATTGGATGATTCCTTCTGGGTGCTTCTGGGTTTTTTTTTTTTTTTTTTTTTTGCAAAGAGAGTACATCCATGGAGCCCCATTACCACTTCAGGGTCTTCCATTTGATCATCATGTTGTCAACTCTTTTCATTTCCTTAATTCATATATTCCTCTTTCCAAGTTATACCAAACATGCGTACATCTCTCCATACCACAGTTGTATAAAAATAAAAGTTATCTGCGTACACAACCATTGAAACAGAAAACTTGCTGCGAACCCGTGAAGCGTGAACCATGATAATAATAGAATAAGATAATTTAAATAAAACTTAATAAAATAATAATCATTATTAGATTACAGATTCCAATGAGGATAAAATAAGTACATTGCAATTTAATGTGCAGCAATGTGTGTGAAATATATCTTTATGGCAAAATATTAAAGTATTGGACTATTAACCTCGTAAGAACAAGAGACTAATTAAAGAAAAAAATTAATATCCAGAAAAACAGTTCCATCAATAAACCTTCAAAACTTATAAATAGCATCTCAGGAGCTGCGCTGGACTTTTTAAAGTTTTCGCAAACTTATTCGCCAAATTCAGTTGTTGTTTTTTTCGCCTATGTATTATAACAGAACAAAAAGGTAATCGCCAAAACTTTTTCTCCATAGCCAAAGCGATATCTTTTTCGCAAATTGCGAAGAATAGGATCGGCATCACGACCCCTAGCATTTTCAGCAACTTAAATCAAAAATAATAGACATACAAAATACATGAGGAAAAGGTTTTAATTTATTAACTGGCAACTGGAAGAGAAACTTGGTAACAAAATTTAAATTATTTCTGTGTAAACAAAACTTTTGATGCAACTGAGAACAGACCTTAATAAAATCTAGAGGCTAGAAATATCTGTACCCAGGTAAAAACAAAAGAACTCAGAAAATGTGAAAAATAATTTAATGTTCTTCAAGTTAAAATAGTAGTAAGTATATTTATCTGATTAAAAAGCCTTGAGTTAGTGTTTTAACGTAAATAACAATTTTATGCTTTTCTAATCTACAAGCAAAAACTATCTGCAAAATCTATTAACAAAATGGAAACTCTCCGCATACAGCGCATGCGCGATTTTATTATGTGGTAGGGGACCATCTGAGGACGAACCGTATTGAAAATGGGGGAAATGGGGTCAAAGTTTAGGACATAGGATCAGGATCCATTTCATTGCCCTTGTGCGTTATAACTTACGCAAAAATGCTTCGATTGAAACAAAACTTTTCGTGTTGTTTCGGAAGTATACTTTACCGCTTCTGTTAAATATAAAATTGAAATGGGGTCAAAGGTCGGGTCATAGGAGCGAGATTAATTCTACAGCCATTATCCACATAACTTGAGTGATAACTTGAGTAATAATTTTTGGTATGTTGGAAAGCATATCATAATCAATGCATTGCATGATTTTACTAACTTGTTTTGTATAGTAGGATCACAGTAGCATTGTTCCAGTCATCAGGAATCTTCCCTTCATTGAGGCAACTAGTGAAAACCTGGGTGAATGAATTTTTTAGTTTTCCACTGACTTTACTGTACCATGTTCATAAAATGGTGTTTGCATTATGGATCTAACCCAGATTTTCAGGTTTCTGTGCTCAAATGAGCCTGAAATTCTGGGTTTCCGGAAATGTAAATTATGCTGACACAAGTAAATGATGTGTTATGTTGTTTAAAACATATTTCACACACACACACACCCCTCCCTTTTTACAGCATTTCTAAATTGTGGCAACATCTGTAAGCTGTATAATAAATTGTTTAAAACATTTAGTCATGATTTGATCCCTCATGTTGATTAGCTGCTAAATGATTGTGTAGCTCTGCCTTATATCTTTTGCAGTTTTTGCCAGTCTTGCCTCTCTACACACATTTGGTTGCTAACCAGTGTGTACTGCTTTTCCATTGTTTTCCCCACAAAGCACAGAAAGTGTGGTTTTGATTTAGTTATAAAGAAATGGATCCAAAATAAAGAAAGAAAATTGCTGATGAGAATTTTTCCAAAACATTTGTTTCAAAAAAAAAAAAAAAAAAAAAATGAAAAAATCAATCATAACTTTTCTTCTCATATTTTTGTGCAACAATGACCTAGTATTTTATTTACTGATGTTTTCAAAGAAGTACAACTACAATTTGCTTAATGTGGAATTTCAGTGAAATCAAAATACTCATGACAAATGACCAACGGATTACATATTCTCAATTATTTTTACTCTTGTCATTTAAAATAAATGGCTTAAAAATTTTTATGTGATGACTTACATGTAGCGTCCGGATTATATGCAGTTGCATAATTTAGCCATTTTTGAAATTCTTCTTCCTCTCCTTTAATCCATTTTTGGTCTGCTGCTGGACAAAGGCTTCCTCCAGTTCTTTCCATATTTCTTCTTGGCATTATATTGGAGGGGTTGTGGCCTATGCTGGCCACTAAACATCTTGGGAGATACATTTTATGGTTTTCTGCCAGCTCTATGCTCAGTATCAAATTAGCCATGACTCATTTTGACACCAATTTTTTTCTGAAGGGTCCACGTGGAGGCGTGATACTAAGACTTCCCAAGTATGGCCCACCGGACTTCACCAAAATACTGGCATTGTCGTGTATATCAACATTAACATTAGGGCAGATAAATGCATAAAACATGCAAATTTACCCATAAAAATGCACATTTCAAGCAAAACGTTTTAGGAGCTAATTTGATCTTGAAACATATGTACTTACTTAATATGTCCCCCCCCCCTTTTTTTTTTAAGGCTTTAATCTTCCAAAACCTGGTAAAGCAAGCAATAACCAAAACTGAAAAGAACTTGCAGGCTTGGCAGTAGATCAAAGGATATGCAGTTCACTGAAACAAAGTGAATGAAAACAATAATAAACTACCTTCATTACACATGGCCATATGAAAAACAGCATCAGAAATTTACTCTGCCAATTCTAATGCCAGGGTTGTCGTGCTTTGATGTTTAACCCTTTCTGGCTCAGAATTTATTAAATCAGCAATCAGACATCCCTGAATTTCCTGTATTTTCCCATAACATCAATAACATCAGAAAACTTCACAATTTGATGTTACATGATGAACAGTAAATACAGGCAGTTCAGGGATTTCTGAGTGATGATTTAATAATTCTGATATACTTTCACGTATTAAGGGGAAAATATTTCTTCCGCAGAATGTATATCTAGTTAAAAGCTCCAATTCTCACCAAAATTTATAAAGAAATGTATCCCACCTTCCTCTCCCACCACAGCATGTTTTGACTAGGTGGAGAACATGGATAAATGTAGCTTTGTTTTATGCTCAAAATTTGGAATCAGTAAGTAATGTCATAAACTCATCAGACAGTTCAGGCACCTCTGCCATTTTTTATTTTTATTTTTTTCTGCTAAGGAGACTCCTTCTTACAACTCACTTTAAAAAAGTCTGTCAATGATCCAGACGCCCTTTTCCTGGCTTCCCATGAGCATTGCGAAGCTGTAATCTCATGGCATTTTATTAAATGATGCAAGTCTTATAAACATAGGTACCTGCAACATCCACACAATGCATAATGCATATGTAAAATTATCAGAGTGTTTAGGTGAGGAAGCTTCTGAGCTTCTTAGCTTCTACCATTATTTTGAGAGTTGGCCTGCCCATTGGGAAGAGTTTGAAAAAATCCAATCTAAATATAACATTCCGCACCACAAATTTTTGAAACATGCAACAAAAAGGTGGCTTGCCTATGAGGCCTTCAGCCAACAGGATTTTGGAGCAGTGGGACATTATTTAATTCTATTTCCTTAAGCACATGCCTCTGAGAACAAATTCTGCTGCTCTTCAATCCAGATCCTACAAGGCTGTTGTGAGTGCCTTAAAGAAACCTTCAATAAAAGCTGAACTTCATTTCATTATTTCATCAGCAGAACTATTCATGAAGTTCACATGTTTTCAGTGCCAAGCACCCATGATGCACAAATTGCATAAAGAAATAGGGACGTTCTTCAGACCTTCATGGCTCGTGTTTTGAAGACTGCTGTCATTAGAAAAATCACTAATTTTTCTAAAGTTGATCTTGATGAACTGTTTACATTTGGTAATCTGCTTCCTCTTGAAGAACTTGTCATTAATGAAAAGGTCAGACGAGCTTTCTAAACTGAAAGAAAGGCTTAAGTTGTTATTTCTGAAGGAAGCTCAAAAGCATTATATTACTGCTTGCAAGCATGTGATGGAAAAGACTTGCTTATCAAATGGATCTCTTAAAAATTTTAGATTTTTAGACCCAAAAGAATGAGTGAATGATAGAAGCTGCAGAGACATACTGAAAGTTGCAAAAATTATGCCATTTCATGTTCAACTGGATTATGTGTTAGATGAATGGAAAATTTTGCAGCTGGAAAAAGATGATACAGCATTTGAAAACAAAACTGTTGATGATTACTGGCATTAACACATCTCAAAAAGGGACTCATTATCAAAAGATATAAAGTTTCCAAATGTTGCAAAAGTCATAAAGGCAGCTCTTACTTTGTCAAATGGAAATGCTGACATAGAGAGATGATTTTTCATTTCTAAGCATATTACGAGAAGATAAATCAGCAATGACCAAAAGATTTTTAAACAGTGTACTGACTGTGAGGGATGCCTTAAAAGAATATCCTAATTTTTTTGTACCCATTAATCCAAAACTCATTAAGTATAAACAACAAGCACAATCAAAGTACACTGCCTTTATGGAAGAATGTAAGAGGAAAAAGAAAATCGAATTAGAAGAAAAGCTAAAAGAAGAACAAAAAAGAACAGATTATGAAGAAGATCTGAAAAAGGTGGGAAAGATAACAAAGTCAATTAAATGTGAGACTGCTGCTCTGAGTGACAAGAAAAAAGAACCCCTACAAACTACGGAGGCAAAAGAAGAACTCTTTCTGGAAGCTTCGGCTAAACTGAAGAAAGCACTCGAAAATATAAATGATTTAAAGGGGGAAAAATTAGCTTAAGGCATGCTCGAGGGAGTAAAATGTATGTAAACAGAAGAAAGAGTGAAAGAAAAGGAAGTGGAAATCATTCAGAAGAATCTTGAAAAAGGAAATCAAGTATAATTACATCATTTTTTGCTAAGATGCCTAGAAAACAGTAGGCCAAACAGTTTTTTCTTCAGAATTGTTTTTCTGGAGCATTGAAGAGAATTGTACATCATTAGATTTTCAGAATTTTGTGTATTTTTTTTTCTTAAAATTATATAATGACAATAAAATGGCCATACCCCATCCAAGGCCATAATAAAGAAATTTATTATGATCTTACCTGGCCTTTTTGGTAGGGGAGTATAAAAAATAAATAAATAAATGTGTAACCATATTTGTTGTTTTGTGCTATTGGCAAGAAGTCTCTTAATCACCTTTTAGTCGCCTATTTAAAATAATTTACCTTTCACACCGTTTTCAAAGGTTGCCTTAGCTTCTTACCCTGCTTCAGTTATTCTCTGAGTAAGTCAGAATAATGCTGATGATCTTCAGGGAGCCGTTCAACCTTTATTCTTTCCATCCTAGGCCTCTTCCTATTACTTTTCCTCCAACCAACATTCAGTTTCACTCATGACACTACCAAGTAATGATCAGAGCCAACATCTGCACCTCTCATCACATGAGTGTCAACAACTAAGTGTTTCAGATGCTGATCATAGACAACAAAATCTATCACACTCTTTTGACCAAGAGTATGATTTTCCCAAGTGAATGTGTGGATATACTTGTGGTTGAAAAATGTATTAGATACACGCAAACCATTCTCAATGCAGAGTTCAATTAATCTTTCACCATTATCATTTACACAGGGATCATTAAACTTACCCAGAACATTGTCAGACATCACATTTTGCACATCTACTCTAGCATTGAAATCCCCTGCTATTATAAATTTTTCCTTAGCACCATACTGGCTCAAAACAGCTCATTCCAGAAATATTCCTTCTTCTCAGAAGGTTTTGAGTCACAAAGAGCATACACTACAGCAATTACTACTCTCTGAAGTTTCACTTTCAAATGAATCCAAATAATTCTCTCACTTATGCAGCTATAGTGCATCAAATTGTTCTACATCTTTTCACTTAAAATCACACCTACACCATTCTGTGCTCTCACATTATCCAACACTCCAGACCACACACTCATCATTCCATTCACTTCTTCTATCCCAACTTCCTTCTTTTTGGTTTCACTTACACACAGCTCATCCAATCTATGCTTTATACCTCTAGTATTCCATACACCAATCTTACACTCGCTTAGCCATGATCTCTTTCTCATGCGCCTTTTAGAAATTCCGGGTCTAATCAGTGGTGGACCATTCTTCTCAAGTGTAGTAGGTCCACCATATCCCACACTAGAGTCCGGATATTTATTTCTTTGTGTCTTTTTAATCAGGTAGGTACATCAGTGTGGGGGATTTGCCCACAGCTGATCATTCCAGTTGGTCATTCAACCTAAGGATTCTGGGACAAAACGCAGTGAGTTGGGGTCTTTTCGCCAATGTCACACAGAATTAGCTTGCACCTCTCCAAGATTCACAGAGGCCCTTGTTGCTGTTCTGTGTGCCATTGCCCATGGAGTGCCCCAAGGAGGCAAACCATCTCTCACTAAGACCAATCTGTTATTAGCATGACAAAAATTCAAATGTTTACATTTCAATGGCTCCCTTGGATGCACCTGTATAAAGTGAAAACCTGTCTAAAACGAAAAATATTTCCAGTCACTTAGATTCCATCTTAGACAGGTTTTGCTGTGTTTACTTTAAAATTTATAAAGTGATGTGTAGAATAAGTTGTGGTGCTGTAATGGTGGGTAACAGAGGTGATGCTTGGTGGAACAGTGAGGTTAAAGAAGTAGTTAAGGGAAAGAAGGAAGCATATTTGGGGATGTTGAAAGGTAGAGTTTCTGAGGATGAATATTTCTGTAAGAAGCTTGAGGCAGCCAAGCTTGTTTGCCAGAATAAGGCAAAAGATGCCGCCCCTGTGGCACAGTGGTCTAAGCGACGGCCTCTGATCATTCATCCAAAAGGGGTCCAGGTTCAAATCCCGGTTAGGAATGGATGTTGTGTTTGTCTTACGGCACTGGCTCCCTCCCTTCCCTAGAACCAGTGACCCTAAATTAGGGACAGGCGACTGCTTATAGCCCATTGAGTTGCTCACTGTGGTCGTTAAACCTCCAATAAAAAAAAATGAAAAGAAAAATAAGGCAAAAGATGGGAAGCTTAAAGGTGGAAAGGTATGAATTTGCTTTTTGGAAAGATAAGAAATCTTTCTGGAAGTACATAAGACATAGGAAGTGTAGGTAAAATAAAATTCTAAGTTGCATGAAGAATAGGATTGGAGAAATGATATGGGAGCCCAGTGAGTTAAGTGAAAGATGGAGTGAGTACTTCTGTGAGTTATTAGAGCATGAAGCAAAAGTGACTCTGAGGCAGAAGCAAATAATGTCACAGTGAGTGATGAAAGTACAGGAGGGATCTCAAGAGAAGAGGTATGTAAAGCTCTAAAATCTCTTCAGAATGGTAAGGCTCCGGGAGTGGATGGCATAACTGTTGAGATGCTAAAATATGGTGGTGACTCTGTAATCGACTGGCTAACTGAAATTTGCCAGTTGTGCTGGGAGTTAGCAATGGTCCCTGAGGATTGGAGGGATGCTATCATTGTTCCCTTGTTTATAAGGGAAAGGATGATCAGACTGAATGCAAGAACTTTCGTGGCATCAGTTTGCTGAGTGTTCCAGGGAAAGTATTTGGAAAGGTTGTTATTGATGAGGTACAGGGTCTTACATCAGAGAAAGTGTGAGATGTGCAGAGTGGCTTTATGCCTGGTAATAGCTGCACTAACCAAATTTTCACATTATGTGTGAAAATTTGGTTAGTGCAGCATTACCAGGCATAAAGCCACTCTGAAAAAATATTGAAAAGTATCTGTCTGTTGGTAAGAAAGTTTTTGCTGCCTTCATGGATTTGGAGAAAGCTTATGTTCGAGTAAATAAGACTCTTCTGTGGAAGATACTGAATAAATATGGTATCACTGGGAATCTACTCAATAGTGTGAAAGGCAGTAGAGCTTGTGTCCGAGTAAATGGTGTTGTATTGAAATGTTTTTCTATTGGAGTAGGAGTCAGGCAGGGTTGTGTAATGTCACCATAGCGGTTTGATATATTCATGGATGCATGATGCCAAAATGGGCAATACTGGTTTATGTCTTGGTAATGTCCGTGTGTGTGTAGATTGCTCTATGCTGATGGCACAGTCCTGTTTGCCAAGAGTAAAAGTGAGTTGTAGTGTATGCTGGCTCAGATGTATGAAGTTTGTATGAATTTTAAACTGACTATAAATAAGGGAAAAACCAAAGTTATGGTTTTTGAGCGAGGAACTGTTAGTATTGCATGCAGGATAAGTCTAAATGGCACCGTTATTGATCAGGTAAACGAATTTGTATATTTGGGAAGTATGTCTGGCAGAGAGATCAAATTAGGTGGCAAAATTAGTAGGCGGGTGCACTCTTCATTGGAAGTCATAACTGCTTTAGGAGGATTTCTCAGGAGTGATGGGTTCTCAAGAAAGTCCCAAATGGCTGTGTATGAAAGTGTAATTGTTCCTACTCTGATGCATGGCAGTGTAACCTGGGTTTTGCAGAAAAGACAGGAGTCGTTTGTGTACTAGGGAGATGTGTTACGCGGGGTTTGTGGTAAGACATGCTCTGATCCTGTGAGGAATGAAGATGTGTTGCAGATGTGTAATATGAGGCAAAATGTTGTCAGTAAGGTGGAGACATATTCTTAGGTGGTTTGGCCATGTTGAGAGAATGAGTGATGAGGTGCTGATTAAGAGAATTATTTCAGCCCAAGTGGCAGGAAAGAAAGGTAGAGGGAGGCCAAGGAAATCATGGGAGGATCAGATTCAGGAATTTCTGGATGAGAAAAAGATAATGAGTATGAAGTACAAAAGGGCTTGTGTGCAGGATGTGATGGATGTTAATGAAGCTCAAGCTGTGTACCAAGATTGCTGTAAATGGAGACGTCTGATACAGCAATAATAAGTTCTTTCTGTGAGGAGCTAACCTCTGAATATCAGAAAACAGCTTAGTGATGTATGTATGTATGTTTGTGGAATAGCCATGTCATCCTTTGTTTTAACAAAAAAGTTTTCAAACTTTTGCGGATAAGGAGTTATGTATTTAAAGTGCTATTTTACATGTGATGTATTTAAAGTGCTATTTTACATGTGTGTATCAGAAATTGTGTATGCTAAGTGGGTGTTAGTTATGCATTTTTTTCCCTCTAGATTTTGATTTCTTGTTTTAATTGCAGTGCCATCTTCAATGAGCAATGGGTCAGTGGAGGAACTCCAGGAAACTCAATCTGAAGAATATATAAAAGATGATTACACCCCTCAGCCAAGAAATGATTATAAAAGCCAGTGTAAACTGTTATAACAGGTTAATACCCTTATTTTGCTGAAATGATTTAAAAGCCAGTATGAGGAACTGTAGGTTATTCATATTTTCCGTGGTACCAATGCTTCCTCTCATTGAAAGGATTTCTTTGAGAAAAATTCTAAATGCTCTTATGTAGAGGAATATCTTTTATGAATATGTTCTGATACATATCTGATTACGTTTGTGCACGATTTACATTATCTGTAAAATATCTGATAAATTATGGATACAAAATATAGTGATTTAACTTACTGTTGTAGTGAAACAATTACATTTCAATGTTCAATGGCAGAAATGAAATGTTTTATTTAAAGTTAAGTTTACCACAAGGTATGTTGTAAGACAAAATCAATTGCTATTTTATGTATTCTGCATACATATTCTTGTATGTCTTCTCAAGTCTAGTAATGAAGTGTTTTAATTGCGTTTCACTGCAACTCAAAAAAGGGAATCCATCATTTATTCCATTCTCTTTTTCAGTGTACCTGATTTTTATCTGTAGCACAAAAACATGCAAAGCTGGTAATATTGCATTGATTGTTTAAGGAGAGTGCTTACTGGTTCAGACAGTTTCTTAAGACTAATTTAATTAAATCATTTATTTTATTTTTTTGAGATTAGAAAACACTGTGTTTTTCTTTGACACATTAAATGTCATTCACCTATCTGTTCATTATATTGCTGTATTTTCCATCAGGTATTATGAATATGGAATGAACAGTCTAGTAAATTCTGATGTCTATTTTTTTTTTTTTTTTTTTTTTTTTGCAATTTTATTTTAAATATTACTTGCAATTTCTTGACAATTCTAATTTAACAATGCATCAGTTTTTTTCTGTTATTGTCTTTTAGATTACATCATCATATGCACTGAAGAGCATGCCAAACATTTTTTTGTCAAAACAGTATAAAACCCAAGTGAAAGTAACTTACCTATTCAAAATATGTGTGGTTGAAGTAATTTACCGAAAGGGCTACTGTACTGTGTTTTGATTTAATTTTCATCCCTTCAAGAAATAGGTAGCTTCATTTGTCATGCACCTCTCCCTTGTGTGGAAGCAATGCTTATCTGTAGCACATTTTTTTTTTTTTTTTTTTTAATTCTGTAACTGTGGTTTTGACTACTACTGAAAAATGTGCAGTTTTTCCATTTGAAAATTGCTGTCTGTGTTTTGCATTTCTCCAAATCATTTGATTCTCGAGTCTAGGGAGAAGCACCAGAAACTCTATTATACGCAGGATAAATGTAGGCTGACTATGGAGTGCATGTGGGAGAGTTTTTCGCCAAAAAGATCTTGTGGTTTTTCAGTATTTCTCCACACTAATGGAGTGTTGTGAACCATCCCACAATCCTGAGGGTCTGTCACATGACAGGAAGCTGAACAAAAGGAAACTTCTCACTTCCTCAGAAATAAAGGAGCAAAGCGTAGTGCCGCAAAATCACTTGACTGTCTGCCTGTTTAGCTTCCCACTCACAGTAAATACTATTTTTTTCTATTTTTTCAGTACTACTTTTTGCTAATGTATATTTGTTTCTGATATAACAATAGTTGGGACCATATCTAAAGAAGTAAGTGCACTTGTAATAGGTACAGTAAGTATTGCAGTTGTATAAGTTATTGTTGTGTGTGTTGCTCTCAAAGGAATTTGAGAGATTGATTATTACATGTTAATCACATGTTTAGCATATCATGATCAGCAGTATAAACATCTTCCAGCTTAATGCCATTATTTTTTTCTTCTGTAATGCCAGACTCTTAAATACTTTAGAAAATGATGTGATATGCCTGAAACCTTATATTTTAGCATGACTTTATCATTATCAGTGTATGAGCATCTGCAGGATGGAAAGACACTTAGAGAACAATTTCCTGTAGATAATACTCACCTCTGTAGTGATGAAAGTGCTACGAAGTATGTTGGGGTCAGGTAGCAGAAATTTATGGGAAAGCTAACATTCAAATTTTCTGTGAAAATTAATATTATGTCATTCCTTTTTGAGTATGTTTAAACTTATTGCAGTTGACTTTTTTTATAAGTGAATATATATGTATTTGACTAGAAATCCATACAGTGAAAATGTTACATGCTTTTTTAATGGCTCATTGTTCAAACAAGCAAATCATGCTCATGTTAGACTGTGTTATTTTTTTATTGAATATGATCTCATCTTGCATTAGTCATTGAGAAATACTTCATATTACCTTCACTACTGAATGGCATTTTACTTGCCTTCTGTAATCCTGCAAACCCCTATTGTCTCATGTATCTGACTAGTCTTATGGCTAAACCACAGGGCCCAGTAATCTTTCATTTTGCTTCATATGTTTAATATATAATACAGTGTTATCCAATATCATCAGCTCTCACCAAACTACAAAAAAATTCTGATCAAAGATTTTCTTTTTTTTTTTTTCAAGTTTTTATTAAGAAATGAAAAAAAAAATTGTACTGTAAAAATGTAGCCTTTTGATGCGATCAAATTAAACACTTAATCAAATATCTTATATGGGTTTTTTCTTCTAGGAAAATAATTTAACTAAAAAATGCATATTTTTGGAGAAAATTCTTTTTCAGCCAGTCTTTTGTTGTCACTCTTTTTCCGTTACTATCGTGGTTACGGTTATTTTGTTACCTAATTTTGCCAGATGTTAGGCACAAACCTCTGCCATCATTGATGATGAAATTTTGATTTTCTTCAATTTCCATTCCTTTTCATTTTCTTTTTTGATAGTTACCCCGGAAACTGGTGACTTTTAGTGAATTCCAGTCCATGTTGCGTCCACGTTTAATTTAAGTAACTACGAAACCAGTTTTCTGCATGAGCTTTATTCGAAGCGATCAAATTGTTTTTATTAGAACTATTCCCAAAACAGTCAGCTTAATACGCACCTTACTGGAAAGTTCATCTGTAGTGAAAGATTAAGTGTTTTCCATTATCCAAGTGCTAAAGAAATTCTAATACAGAATTTTTTTCCCTTTCTAAAGTACCAGTTACTATGAATTGTCCATATTTCTTCCTACAAAGATGTAGAGTCATAACTTTACAGTTGAACAGTTTTCACTGCCATGCAGAAAACGGACAAAAAAAAACTTCATCGCATGGAGAGATTTTTATTTATAATAATTCCTTCCATGACAATAAGCATGTGACAAAGTAGCAATTGTAGGTATTTTTACTAAAACAAAATATTCAATAGTTGTTTCCACATTTGTGCAACTTCCAGATCAAAACAATATTACTTATTAGTTTTTCCCAATTACTGTTCATACTTTCTTTTCAGTATTTGCTGCATTGATTTGTTGTACTGTACTGTACAGCATGAGCTAAAAGAAATCGTGCTGAATTGATTTTGGAAAATTTGTGCTCCTGATTTATTCTTAGCTGTATGTTGGCCTTGAATTTTCTTTTGTTTATTGTATAATCAATTATTATTTAAATCCGGAAAACCAAGCATTGTAAGTAACTTTAGCTGCAGCTTTCTTTTTGTGTTTCTTGAATTTATTTCTTTGCAGTCAAGCTGTTAAAAGATATGTTGCTTCAATATTATGTCTTACTTATGATAAAGCTCCATATTGAGTTGTACACTGAGTGGCCACTTTATTATGACCACCTGACAGTTTTAAGCAAATGAGCTATGGCTGCATGTTGTTGCCGCCAGAAGGCGAGTCTAGTATAGAAAGGGGAAAGCTTAGTGCTTGCGACAGTAGTAGAAGTGTTTTTTGGGTGACCAGATGGGTAAAAAATGCGATTTCACAGACTTTCAACGTGGAATGATTGTAGGAGCTCGGAGCCATGGAGCGAGTATCACCGAAACCGCCGTATTTTCATGAAATGTTTTAGTGCAGCTGTTGTTAAACTGTTTAAAGACTGGACTGTCAGCCAAAAAACTGGGTCTCTACGTGCAACGTGTGGTCGTCATCGACTAGTGACTGCTCGGGCGGAATGGAGAGTGTGCAAACTGGTAACAGACGACAGAAGGGCAACAGTGCAGCAAATTACAGACCATCTTAATCAAGGATCCCCTCAAATGATCTCTGCACGCACTGTTCGTCGTACACTGCATCGGATGGGAAATGGCAGCCGAAGGCCTTTTCGAACACCTTTGCTGTCTGCAGTTAGCAAGAGAAAACATCTCCAGTTCGCGCAGGATCACAAGGATTGGACAGTCGATAATTGGAAACAAATTATGTGGTCCGATGAATCACGTTTTCAGTTGCATCATGCCGATGGCCGAGTGAGAATTTGGTGGTAACAGCACGAAAGAATGGACCTCAAATGCATTGCTACAACCTTTCAAGCTGGTGGAGGCAACGTTATGGTTTGGGAAATGTTTTCCTGGCATGCTTTGGGCCTTTTAATTTGTGTTGATCAACGTTTGACTGGCACATCATATCTAAACACTGTTGCTGCCCAAGTGCATCCTGTCATGTGGGTGGTTTATCCCAATGGCGATGGCTACTTTCAACAAGATAATGCGTCCTGCCATAGTGCTCGTATTGTACAGGATTGGTTTCAGGAACATGCCTGTGAGTTTACTTTGCTTAGGTGGCCCCCACAATCTCCAGATCTCAACCCCATTGAGAATCTGTGGGATGAAGTTGAACGAGCCATCAGACAGCTGCATCCACAACCCTGCAATCTCACACTCCTGGAAAGTGCTATTCATCAAGCATGGTCTCAGATTCCACGAACCACCTATCAACATCTCGTGGAGTCCATGCTATGAAGAATCGACGCAGTATTAAAGGCAAAAGGTGGCCCAATGAAGTACTGAGGGGGTGGTCATAATAAAGTGGCCACCCAGTGTATAACAGAAAAAGTAGTACATTGATAAAAACAATATGTATGGTATTTTGCTCATAATAATAATGTTCAAATGCTAGGTTCAGGGCATGCTGAAAGTGTCTGACCTCTGTTCTTCCAGAAAGTTGCAGCTGAGATGCTATAAAATTTGGTCATCAAAACAATATTCAAGAAAACTGAAATCATTGCTCAATTTGACTTTTAGTGACATTCGGAAAATATCCGTATGTGTCTAGTGGTAGAGGAACAGAATCTGTTATTTATTGCACAGTGTTATTTATTTTGTATTTAGAAAGACTGATATTTGCTGCCATTCGGCCCTTATTACGATCTATTTAGAGTATTCACACAGACTGTATCATTTGAGTTATTCATAAACTCAGTATGTGATTTGGGATATCATTTCTATATTCTGTAAAGCCGACGTGGTGGCACAGTGGTCTAAGTGCTGGCTTATGACCGTTCTTCCGAGTGGGTCCCGGTTCGAATCCCGGTGAGGCATGGATGTTGTGTTTGTCTCATGGCACTGACTCTCTCCCTTCCCTGGAACCAGTGGCCTTAAATTAAGGATGGTGTGACTGCTTTTAACCCATTGAGCTGCTCCACAGTGGTTGTTTAACCCTCAACCAAAAGAAAAAAAAATCCTCAATAGAAGAAACAAATTTTTTGCTCTGCCAAATAATCTCAAAGTAAAGAATAATGAGGTAGTTATGGTAGATATTTAATTTGAACAGCTTCTGTTAGTATGGGGACCTCTAATCTTTACCAAGATTATGCAATGATTTCATTGTAAAATCTTCAGCAGAAAATTTTAAATATTTTTAGTACATGAAAGCTGAATACCTCACGTTAATGTGCTGATAACATTATTAACAGTCACAGAGCTGAGCTACTAGAATCTCACCACAACACAATGAATGTTCCGAATTGACATATATACGAGCATATAACCCCAATGATCCTCCACAGGGCACTAACTTGTAGTAATTAAATTCATCTTTTAAATTACTATAAGTTAGTACATTATGAGAATAATGCCCTAAATAACAGCTTAGAGTATCATCAGTGTTGTACTTTCTTACACTGAAGGAAGTGTCATTGATTTAGAAGTAACATGCTAGGCCACCCCTTGTCTGAATAACAGTAGCCATATATGATGAGGCGTGGACTCCACAAACGTGCAAAAGTGTTCTGCTATGTATAAAAGTTCTCCTGTCTTTTCTGACTGAATATCTGAGCAGATATGCCACCTAACAACTGGAAGTTATCAGTAGTGCACAAGGAGAAAATCAGTAGTTTCAACAATTTTACAGTAGTCAAATAAAGATATCAAAATGTTTGGATTTAGGTATTTAAAAAACAAAGTGTTTTGTGTAATATCTATAAACCAAATAATGTTTAACAAAATTAACATTTAACTTACCTGTTTGTTTTTGATATTTAACAAAATAAATAATCTTCATAAAAAAGTAAACAAAATAATCCCAGAATTTCTTGAAATGCACACATCATACTAGACATTTAATTATTTACTAGTTGATAATTGAAACAGGAAAGAAAAATGTAATAACTATTGAATGTAGAGTAAAAAAAAAAAAAAAAAATAAGGAGCTTTATATGCATTGACACATTTTTTTTATTTGATCGAAACATACTTATAGGCATTTTGGACTTTTTCTGTCAAAAGAGCTTCTAATGGTTGAGTCCCTAGATTTGGTCGGACACTCGAAGAATTGGATATAATTTTAAATACCCATAAATCTGTTTGTACTGTTTCTCAAAAAACGCACACAAAAAAAGAAATCGAAAAAAAACTGTGACCTACTTCCTAACTGCATTGAGATCCAACGTGTGGAACATGTGGCCTCTTAATAGCATTGGTGACGCATGGAGGCCCAATAAGAAACCTGTTTGAACACGTTGTCCGCATTGCGATGAGCTCGCTCATTAAGATATGATGTCAACAACTGCTCGGCTGGCACGCGAATCTTCGACATCGCAATCCCCTTATGTGGCGTCTGAAACGAGACACTGCAAGAAACTACATCAGAGCCAGGCGTGCGTGAAGATCTCCCAATGTTCACGAGTCTCTCGGACTGGAAAAACTCGCTTTGTACAACTGTGCTTGGTCACGGCACGTGATGGCGATTACATTGCGCGCAGGTACATCACGATGGCGATGAATCGTAGTTTCCTCAGTTGAAACACTGTAACATCGATGTTAAATTCACTGGTGTTTCGCAATGTATTGATACATCGCCCAGCACTAGCAGGCGCGCTAAGCCATGACAAAACGTCTACTCTGAACCCAGCCTCAAAGCTTTGATTGCAGCCGTTCGTAGTAATCGGCAATGAAAAGAAATCTTATTATACTAAATTCTCCATAGAAAAATTTATTAAATGCATAGTATGTGGTTGTTAACCGTAGAAACTACAAAGAATCTGTGGTAAACTGCATCTCTGTCTAAGTGCAAAGAATATTTATTGGTGATTAAGAAAGATTTAAATGTGTCCATAGATAACTTAGTTGCTGTTACTGCCATTGATGCTGCAGCGATGAAGAGTGAAAGGAATGAAGTATTGAGTTTTTATTTAACCATGTCTGTTTGAACAAAATATTTTGCCTACAATATTGCTCACCAAGAAGGGCTGGTCAGTAAAATTATTATTGAAATCACACATTGTAGAATTAACAAAAAAGCTTAGCTCACAGCACTAGCAGCATACACTGAAGTGCCATTGAATTAGAGATACCTGAGTAGTAACACGTTGGCCACCTCTCGTCCTAATGGCAATGGCCACATGATGAGGCATGGATTTCACATTCTTGCGAAAATGTTCTGCTGGTGTCCCCAGCCATACCTCCTCCAAAGCTATCCGTAACTTGCTCAAGTTCGTAACCAATGGGTCACGTGCCCAAACAGCCTGTTTGATAGTATCCCAAAGATGTTTGATTGGGTTTAAATCCAGGCTTCTATGTTGCCGCTGAAGCAATTCAGATTCACTACAATGCTCCTGTAACCATTCAGTAGCCAGGCAGGACTAGTGGAATGGGCAATTATCATGCTGGAATGCACCATTCCCACTGGGATGCATGCTAGGCATGAATATGTTTAAATTCTCACGTAGGATGTCCATACATTTAAGGGGCACTCAAAGTGTACTACTGTACATGTACCAAAGGTCCCACAGCACTACATCTGAAGACATCACTGAGCTACCACCAATCTGTATTATTCCAACTTGGCATGAAGCATCCGTGGCTTCATGAGGGCATTGATGCCAGATCCGCCCTCTCCCATCTGCTCGATGCGATTTAAATGTGGATTCATCGCTCCAGGCTATCCGCGTCCAGTGTCGTGCTTCTGCCGAGGCCAGGTGTCTTGCCATTAGCAGTAGAACTCTTGTTGGCCAGCGACTCTCGAACTCTAGATGTTTAAGAGTATGTTGCACTGCCCTGTCACTTCCGTGGCAACTTGCTCCACTGTTCAAATCAATGGTGATTTGTGGTATTGTCTTGTATCTATCAGTTCGAACATGACCCAAACGGCATACACCACAATCTGTCAAGGCTAGTACACCTGTGCAATTAATTTGGAGCTTGTTCTTATGCCAGAATTATATTGTATTCATGAAACACTCTAGACACTGTAGCACGGGAAAACCCCAGTGCATTGATGACTTCCAAGCTGGAGTGACCCATCCTGTGGGCACCTACAAATCACCCATCTTACGCATGTGATTGATCACTATTGGGAAAGTTGTGAGTGATAGCTGTATTTAACTACAGTTTCGGCCAGGCTTGCATGGTTGTGCTGGAGTAGCAACCAAGCTTTCGTGTAACTTATACTATCTCTAATTCAATGGCACTTCTGTGGATGCCAGTTTGAAACAAATATGTTGGGATGACATGCCAGCAGCTCAGCTCTGTGACTATTCATAACTCTTCAGCAGAATAACAGTCGCACATGAAATATTTTGTGATCTTTCCAAAATTATTTTCTCACTAACAGGAAAACTGGTTGCTTTTGAGTGGAAGAAATGTAAGGACTGCAGGATCAGGGAAAAGCAAAACTGAAGCAAATAATTAAGCTAATGAATACAGTTGTGGTATTAAAATTTATGTAGATATCTTAAAATTCTAACTTATTTATTGGTTGTGAATGTTTCCTTTTTCTTTTATTGCAATATAACCGCTTAAGTAAGTGATTTGTTTCAATACATATTTAGTCTCTTGAAACCGTTTAAGTAACAAAAAATGTATAATCCATAAATTATTATCTCAGGTAAATATGTGTGTTAATGTGCATAGTGTGCCTTGCAAGAAAGTGCACTCCTTTTTCCTCCCAAATAAATGATTACAGGTGAGAATTACACTGTAAAGAATATGGATTTAATTATCTTTGGTTAGGCCCATAAGAAAGTTGTAATGAAAAGAAAAAAAGAATTCAATTTTTTAAAGCTGTGGGGTAATGTGTAAATCTCTAAACCAGGGCTTTTTCAAGCTAGAAAATTTTGCGGTTATTGTCTTTTAGCAACTAGAAATTTCTTATCTTAAGAAAGGGAAGGTTTGTGGCATCACAATTGCTTTTCGCGCACGCACGCACGCATAGCACGCATAGCCAAATAATGATTGTAACGCTATTTTAGTAATTATACGAAATTCTGGTTATTCATAATTAAAAAAAGTGTTTAGATCTAGGTAGATTCAGGTATAAAGTACGTCTTGAGGAAATGTAGTCAGTTGGAATATCAGCGTTATTAAATTGCATATGTTGTACCCTTGTTTTCAGAATGCTGCTTTGTGATGAGAATCTTTCATCTTCTCTTTCACATTATAACTAAATGTTTTTTTTTCTCACCTATTTTTGATAGATCGTATTGCACATGTTTAAGGAAACTAAAGTATATTTCATCAGGTAATTCACAGTACACTATATTGCTTTATTCTGTGTCATGATGTTATATAGGTAAATGGCAAGCTCCTGTATGACTGATTATTTGTAGTTTTGAAGTACTTAGAGTTTGCTGTGAATAAAGTCTGATGTAGGGGGCTCTCTAATGTTCTGCGCGTTGTTAAGTAAAAGTGGACCATGAAATATATTTTTTGAATGAAAAGTCTTATACATGTGAACACATCACTTGTTGAAAATGGAGCAGCTTTAGTTTGAAAGCCTTCTTTTGACGATATTGTTTTGTTAAACATTTATTCAGAATGCGGTATTGCCTTAAAGGTATTTGAATATTTCTGTGATCTGTATAAGAAGTTGTAAAAATGAACCAAAGGACTGTTATATTCTTGTTAAACATAGATAGATAGGAATTAAATTATGCAATAAAATTGTTAAGTTATTTGATTTTTGTGTTTTTCTGTACTGTGCTAATTCTTCTAATAGTAACCTTAACCCTTTAAGTGGCCGATGTACCTGAACCAAAAGTGGCCCAAATTTTCCTGCGCTGCTCAAACAGAAGTGTTGCCATAGTGACCAGCTTATGCCAAAAGCTATGGCAAAACAATTTCTTCCTCCTTTGATCTCAGGAGTATCGACTATAAATCTGTTGCTAGTTGTAAGTGTTCCCTTACAGTCCTTAGTATTACAGTATGTAGTCTGATTCCCATATAGTCTTTTATTCTCTGTTCTATTACCCAAGGAATAATTCGGAAGCAGTAGACCCCCGGACATGGACATCATGCCACTGGGTAAAAGCAAGTCACTCAAACATCTTTTCTCTTCTTTCTTAGGTTCTTCGTCATTTTCTCAACATCTTTAGCAGAAAAGATAATCAGACAGGAAGGATTAATGACAATCATACCCCCTCCCCCCAAATGACCACTTAAAATGACAAATGTGAGGTAAAAACATGCTTTTTGATGCGCAGGTTCACTCGTTCCTGTCGCGTTTGGCCCACTTCTCAGACAGTGAATACATTCGTTTGAGCTGATGTCGGCCTATTTTGTTAGCCCCGAGTTAATTCGTTCCAGCCGGTTAAAGGGTTTAAGTGCATGCCAGCTGAATGGTCAGAGGCGCGTGCTTCTGGCTAGTCTGAATTAAGCCCGAATGAGTCGTAGGTACTGTGTCTTGCGCCAGTTCTGATCGTATTCTGCAACGATTGCCTCTGTCACCCCGTTGTCAGAGTTGCGGTCTTCAGGCAAATCGTCTGATTTGTGCCCGGGTTCGAGTCTGACGAGTCATTTCGACCATGGTTCTGATCCTTGGAACCATTGGCTTTGCCACCTTGGTGTTTCAGTGGTAAGAGACACAGACTTCTAGCAAATCGTCTAAGTTTGATCCGGGTTTGAGTTCCGAAAGAGTCATACATCATTTCCTATAGTGTTCTGGTACCCGAAAGGTTGGAGGCGCGGACTTCTGGCAAATCGTTTAAGTAGGGCCCAGGTTCAAGTCCCGGATCACAGTGTGTAGGTGCCCTACGACGCTGGTTCTGAACCTCCTGGAATCATTGGCTCTGCCGATAGGTCAGTGGTGCCACTTTCAACTCTCCAATAATGCTTGCAGATCAACCCGATCGCAGCGCCATTTGCATGACTTTTAGGGCTACTCGGACGCCACATACACGCCATAATCGTTTGAGCTGCAGTCGCTGTTACTCGTGTGAGAATGGTCTGTACAACATGTTAGGAAGGAGTGAATTGCCGATAATTCTGCTTCATGAGTTCAAATTAGGTCGTAATGTGATCGAGGCAACATCTGAACGAACTGTTTGTCGGTGGTTTGAAAAGTTTCGTTCCGGTGACGCGAGCCTACGCGTACAAGATGAGGAAGACCGAGTATGACATTCGGTCATTGATAATGACGCTCTGAAGGCAAATGTGGCGGCAAAACCTCGCGTCACACTCGGAGAACTCGCCAAATATGTAGTACAATGTGTCAGTGTCTACCATTTCTGAACATCACCAAATTGGCAAGGTCGAGAAGCTTGATACGTAAGTCTCGCACAAACTGACGAGCGTCAGAAACAACAAGTGTTTAAGATGTGCAGTAACCTTCTTCGCTGCGAAAGGGGGACCCTACTTGATCGCATTGTAGTCTGTGATGAAAAGTTGGTGCTATATGACAACCGTAAGCGGTTTCGACAGTGGCTGAACTGTTACCGCTGAATTTTCTATATCCCCGTAACATTTAAATTTCATCCGTATAATTTTGATCATTTAGTATTTTTTTTTTCATTTTTACTCTAAGGCGGTAGGAAATAAATATTTAAATTGCCAAAATAGAATATCAATGATAAAAACTACTTTCCGGTGAAGCTGAGCCAGGTTACCCGAAAGTTTAGGTTGATAATTAGGTCTGTCCTAATTGCACTCAAGCCAAACAAAAAGGGGAAAATTATATTTTTTTTTCTCACGGAAACCTGATGAAAATCCCAGATGGGAAGGAAGAGAAAGGAAGAAATTCACAGTTCTTTTTCTCACGAAACTCAAAGAAACGAAGAGAATGGCAGGAGCGCAATAAATCCTCTTGGGGGCGTCACCCCTTTTCTCCAGCTACTATTGCAAGGGTCTCTGCATTGTCCAAAGTAGCGACAAAATCTGAGATAAGTCACGTAGCCGGAAATACCTACGTGACAATCTTCGCTTCTAAGTAGCTAGGCGAGGTCAATTAACCAAAAAGGTGCGAAGACAAGTTGACAGCTGAAAGAGGACATAATTTTTGGGAAAGTGACCCGAACTGAACGGATAGCCAGCGAATCGCATAGCAGGGCTATGTGTGAGGGCCAATGACATAACCCGACGCGATTCGGACGGCCGGGCCGTCACGCCCCAAGATGGGCACCGGACACGGGAAAAAGAGAATTAAAATCGGGAATGAAGACTAGAGGAGAGTCGACTACATACGATGAGAGATTCAAAAATAACTTAACAGAGGTAACACTAGAGAATTGCAGTCTGAGCTGAAGAGAGGTCTCAGCGGTTTCGGAGGAGAGATGTTTCCAAGTTAGAGAAATGAGGTAGCAAATATTTTAGATATAGTCGAGGTTGGTTCACCGCCAACTAAGAAGAGAACGGACTCTACGACCAGCCGGCAACCCAGATTTGCGATCGGGGCTTCTCAAGGAAAAGAGGGTATGATGGCATTTGTCTTACGCATTTCTGATTCATGCCTCATAGCTTTGCATGTGCTATGCAGGACCAGTTACCCGAAAGTCTCTCACAAAGTGCATTTACAATGTTTTTCCTCTGGCGTACCGCGCCGAGTTTAAACCAGTAACTAGGATTTAAAGTCAGTTATGTAATATTAAGTGCATTATATCCGTTCGAAATTAAAACTAAATTGTTTAGCTAAAGCAAGCAACCTCACCGGTACATTGTATTTAGCTTTAAGACCATATTTTAAAAAGAAATAAACAGTTAAATTTTTTTATTCACGTGTCACTCAGATCATTTCTACAAATCTCATTAGAGTTAAATTTGTGATTTCATTATTTTTATTCATGCGACTTTTTATTTTAACTTCTTTGCGGCATATGAATGAGCATGGAAACCCCATGCTGATTCATATGAAACACAACGCGATGCATTTGTCGACCCTGAGCTTGGAGACCCTTAGTTAGGGAATCCAAATTCATTGTTGACACCACTAGGCGAAATTTAGAAAGTGAATTGATTAGTATGGGATTTTGACCTTTTTAACTTTTACCCACTACGGCGAATAAGACGTAGTAGTGGTTCGCTGATACCCGACAGGGAGCGGTAATAAAACTGGTGCCGTGTGACCAGGATTCTTCAGTTCTTTGGGGGAAAAAAAAGATGATAAAACTACCTTGTGCCCAGGATTTTTTTGGTCGCACCAGGTCAAAATTTTTAGGATAAGAATCGAGTGTGCAGATAAGCAGAAAGCGATGTGTTTTTTTTTCATCTCTGAGTGACAATATAGGTTTTAAGGTGAAATTAAGAAGGATTTAAAGCAAAATCTAACCTCAGGTTTAAAAGTAAACAAGGGTTGCAAGAAATCGGAATATGGTTAAAATGAATTTAAATTGCTAAAGAACTGGCTTGACAATCAAATAAGAGTTATACTGCTAATTTAGAAAGAGAATGGACGGATTTTTCAGAAAATTCACAAAAATTATTGGTAATGAAAAGGAAACTAACAGAAGTGTAATATATGAGTAACGTTTACGTATCTTTGAAAACCACGGAAGGAAAAGTGCTTCCAAATCAAAGTAAAGGGTTTATGTGTGATTTCATTGTGCATTTAATTGTCCTGATTTTGTAGCTAATAATTCAGTTCAGGGGAATAGACAGTTTGGGTTAGCAAATTGTGAAAGTTATGATGCAGGTTTAAAAGTGCTGATAGAGCTAATAGAAGAGTTTAAATGAGTAATTTTGAGTGAGTGAATTAAAAGCAAAGTGTTATTGAAGTGCTATTTTTTTACTATTTGAAAGTTAAAATGAAATGTTTTATTGAATAATGATTTTTACTGTATGTGAATGAGAAGGATAGGTTTCATTGACATTTGATTTTCCTAATGTGTTAACATAAACATGTAATTCAGGGAGAAGGATAGATGAATTTTATTGATGATTTGAGGAGATTTTCATTATAATAGTTCTAAGAGCTAGTAGTGGGTTTATGACTGGGTGATCTCGATTGATCTAGTAAAGTCAATAGCAAGTGTATTATCGGAGTGTGATTTTATGAGGCAGTTCAGTGTTTATGATTTAAATGTAATGGCGTTTATATGCTCGTGATTTTTGAGAGTAACAATGTTTTCTGTTTGTGCAAAGTGTTGGATTTATATGTGTGCATTATATGGGTTCTATCGGTTGAGTTAATAGTGTAATAGGGCAGTAAGGTGTAATTCTGTACGAGTAGTTTTTTTATTTAATTTTTTTTGTATAGTGAAATTGAACTCGTAGGAAGGCTTCAATTTTCTCATAGGAGCTAACCAAGATATTTTGGTGTGGTTCATTCTGCGAATTTTTTTTGGGCACTCCCATCCTACAGGCTATAGCAAATTGTTCAGGAAAGGCACTTTGGGTAATTGATAATTTACAAATAAGGGTTACAGCGGCGTAACGTTAAAATGGTTATGGCCAATCAAGGTAATCAAGACCTAGATCCCGATATTCCCACGGTAGCGCAAAGAAACATTCAGGCAATGGCAGGAATGCTTAATTACGTTCCTACGTTTACAGGCACAGATGAGTCCCTAACCGCACGGCAATTTTTCGAAACCATAGACAGTATAGCTGAAATCGCAGGGTGGACGGATGCAATCAAAATTTTGACCGCAAAGGCAAAATGTAAGAACTCAGCGAACCACTTCTTGGCCGACGCAGTGGACGTCAGAAGGGAAACCAATTACGAAAGGTTTAAACTAGCCGTGATTCAAAGGTTTGATGCACAAGAGCCTATGACGTTCGAATGCAAAAGTTCACCACCTGCCGACAAAGGCCAAGCGAACGAGTCGCCGAATACGTATCACGTCTCAGGGGATTATCCCACTCATATCTTGAGGCCGTGGACTTGGAAAATGACCAGGTACGAGATCTGGCCGACAAAACAAAAATGTCCCAATTTTTAAATGGGCTTAATGCAAAATTAAGGCGCACCGTACTTTCGTTTTCTCCTTGCAACTTCCAGGAAGCAGTAGAGAAAGCTTTGGCTGAGGAGTCACACGACCTCGTTTCGGATAGGGCGGTTAACGCTTTCGAATTCCCACAGGAATCGAACTCCATTTCAGGGACACCAGTGGGGCAAACGGGGAATCTGTCAGACCCGATAGCAGATCTGTGCACGATGATGGCCTGACAACTAGCTGACCACGAAGCACAGGTTAATTCGCTAAAAACAGAAGCGGAACAACTGCGGGGAAGGTTGATAGAAGCAGAAAATTCGCATCGAGCCCACGTTGCTCGCGTTAGGAACTCTCTGGGGCCCAACCCTCAATCAGGGAGAAGTCAGCCGGACGTAGGAAGAATTACAGGGGCCTGTTTTAAGTGCAATGCCTTTGGGCATTTTCGTAGGCAATGTCCACTTAACAGAGGGAATACCGCATACAATCAGGGCGCCTGCGTTAGTACATGGGATAGGCAGCGCAATCATTTCGTACCAGGACGCCAATCCAACTTCCCTAGCGGGCGCACGCCGAACTACTATCGCTCTGACGTAAACAACCGCAGCGCAGCTTACCAGCGGGATGAGGGCGCAGCCGATTACAGTAGAGGATCAGGAAATAGGCAGGAGGCGCGAGTACGATTCGAGGAGAATTCAATAGGACCCAGGCCATACCGCTCAAATAACCCTGACGCCCGGAATTTAAACTGAAATCGGGTCAAGGCAAGGTGACCTCCCTTGGCCGAATTAGCGATAGGGTCCATAAGGTTACGTTGTCGAATTGTTACGTTCAGAAAGACGGAGCTCTTCCTTTAGTGCAGGTTAAAATCGGAGGAGTCACGAAGGTCGCAATGGTCGACAGTGGGGCGGGTATATCGCTCTGCTGCGCATCCGTCATCCGGGAAATGAAAGGGAAAGTCGAAATTCAGCTTCGGGGATCAGCTGCAACAGTGAGGGGCATCACTGGCGACCTGCTCCCGACATCTCAGTGCTACGAGATACCCATCCGCATAGGTGAAGAAACCATCACCCACCCCTATCACATTACCCAGGGAAAATTGCATAGCGACTATTCGTTAATCCTGGGCTGGGATCTTTTAAAGACCCACGGGTACATTTTTGACGCAGGTAAAGGAATATTATACCGGAGAGGGCGGTCAGTGCCCGCGAAGATAAATTCCAGGAAGTATAAGAGAAATAGGAAATACAGGTCAAAGGCACGGGTAGGAAATGTAGAAGCTCGGGTACCTGTCGTATCACCACATTCCCTAGAAAGGAAACCGATTATGCCCCCCGACGTTACGAAAGTAGGTAGAGCGGTTAGGAAAGAAATAATTCCTCCGTATTCACAGAAAGTTGTCCAAATTCGATGTAAGGGATTTTCCGACGACAAATTTAGCCAAGTGCTTGTGCAGCCTCTAGAAAAATATGCTCAGGGTAACCTACGGGTAGCCGATCTGTCAACACATTGGATGAGTCAGGAATCATGCCAGTACTAATAGCAAACCTTTCAGATCAACCTTTTCACATAAATAAGTTGACAAAGCTCGTGATAGTTCAGCCGATTATTTCGGTAAACGCAGCACAGAGTAAGGAATCGGAAAAGTTGCCCCCCCTCACCCCAAAGGATCTCAATTTGGAGGGCGTGAACCCGAATTGGAGAAAACCTCTGGTCTCGCTCCTTATGAATTATAAGGATGTTTTTGCCCGCTCCTTGACAGAACTAGGAAAGTGTAACTTATTGTACCACGAGATCAACCTCACCACCGACGTCCCGATCCCAGGGAAATTCTACAGGGTCCCTCATCATTTGCGAAAAGAAGCACAACAACAATTACAGGAATTACTGCAGGCAGGTATTATTACGGAAAGTGCCTCCCCTTATTCGGCCCCCCTGCTTCTCGTGAGAAAAAGGATTTTTCTTTTCGTTTAGTTATTGATTACAGGAATTTGAACGAAGTGGTAATCCCAGACCCATACCCATTGCCCAGAATAGAGGACCTATTGGAAGCGGCGAAGGGCAACAAAGTTTTTACCTCCTTGGATTTGAAGAGCGGGTTCCATCAGATGGAGATCGCAGATAGGGATAAATACAAGACAGCATTTTCATCTCCTTGGGGAACGTTTCAGTTTGAACGTTTACCCTTTGGGTCCAAAAATTCCCCCAGTAGTTTCCAAAGATTAAGTGACGCGTTGCTCCACGGGTTGTCGGAGCATAACATAATGTGCTTTATTGATGATATCATCATAGCATCGGTAGATGAGGAAACCCATCCGTTAAAATTAGAAGAGGTACTCAAAATATTAAGGGAACACGACTTGAGACTAGCCCCCCAGAAGTGCACTTTCATGCAGCCAGCTGTGAAATATTTGGGCCATATTGTAGACGGTGAAACAATTCGACCAGACCCGGCAAATTTATGCAAGGTAAACGATTTCGCCACCACTAAGACTCTCAGAGGACTACGGGGATTTCTTGGGCTGTGCAACTACTATAGAAGGTTCATCCCGACTTTTTCCGATATAGTGACCCCGTTAACAGAACTCACAAAAAAGGGAAAATTTAAATGGAGCACTGAGGCCGAGGCGGCATTTCATAGGATTAAGGCATGTCTTTTAGATAAGCCTGTTTTAGTTCATCCTGACTACGAGAAGCCCTTTTATTTACATTGTGATGCTAGAGGTACCGGAATTGGATCAGTCTTAGAACAAATGGATGAAATGGGAAATCTTCACCCCATGAGCAACTCAATGGGCTATAAGCAGTCGCCCGTCCCTGATTTAGGGTCACTGGTTCCAGGGAAGGGAGAGAGCCAGTGCCGTAAGACAAACACAACATCCATACCTGACCGGGATTCGAACCCGGACCCCTTACGGACGAATGATCAGAGGCCAACGCCTTAGACCACTGCGCCACCGGGGCGGCCGTACCGATTTCCACCTGTTCATTTATTTTAGCAATTACCTCAAGGACAGAGGCCGAAATTGCGTTGTGGGACTTTCTTGCATCCATGGTGCCAGATTTCTTCCGAACTGGCATCGAAGCACTTGTCGCTCGCAGGTAGAGGTGTTTAACTATACTGAAGGCACCTGTTTCGAGTAAAACAAAGTTATGTGCTATGAGATATCTCTTTAATTTTCACCCTCCAAATTGGCCATTATTTTCCGTCCGACCTGGTATATTATCAAAATATTCGGACGCCCCAAATTTTGGGGCAAATGGCTTTATTATCGCACTTTATAGTTAGTCGGTCCACCTTTTACATATATGACAGCGGCAACACGTCGAGGTCATGGTGTCGAGCAATTTTCAATAGGTCCCGATGGGAATGGCTCACCATTCGTCCAGCAAAGCTGCTGCCAGTGTGAAGATGGTCAATTTCGTAGTCGTCAATCCAATTCATCCCAGAGGTGTTCTGTGGGATAAAGATAAAGTCTCTGAGGAAGTCAGTATAACAATTAACTTTATTTTCAAGAAACCGATCGTGTTGGAAGAGACAAAGGTTATTTCCATAATGCCACATTGTTGGTAGGGCAGAATTATCCAGAACGTCGAGGTAGACTTCAGAGTTCATGGTTTGTGGTATAATAACCAACGGGAGAAGCCCCATCCACGAAAAACACCACCATTCCATGATGGAGCCTTCGCCGAACTTAAAAGTTGGAAGAACACAGTACGACGATAATCATTCGCCGGGCTGTCGCCACATTCAAACACACCCATCAGATTGGAACAGTGAAATGCGTGCTGCAGTCAGGGCCGAACCCCCGTCATTTGGGTAACTCACGCCTTTAACCACTGAGCCACAAACGTTCGGGAACGCGAATCACGTACATCGTAAAACAAATTGCGCGACGATGACTTTTTTTTTTTTTTGTCAGTAATGCGAGTGATTTAGTCGTATTTCTCTTGGGAGCTTACTATTTTTCTGAATAGGTTTATAACTTTTTTTTTGTACGAGGACTTTTCGCAAATTGAGCATCTTTCACCGCGATTTTTCGAAACAACAAAGTGCTTTGCAACTTGATTTTTTAAAACAGACAATGACTCAGTTATTTTTAAAAAAGGTGAAATATACTTTCTTTATATTATTATTTCACACACACACACACAAACTCCTAAATACAGTATAAAGGTTACTCCTGAGAGCTATAATACCTTTTGTCTTAAGTTGTCCAAAGACTGATACACAGACATCGTACACTGCTGGACAATTGCTAAGGACGGATCATAAACGGCTATATAGCGCATAAAAAAGTAAGTGTGGTTGGATGCCAAGTGAAATAAAATAATGTCAGAATGCCGGGACATTACAAGAAAGACAATTTTTTGTGCTCTGAAATCCAGAAGGCTTTGGAACGTGTTCAAGGGACAAACAGGCCATTTTGTGCAGAATACGTAAACGTGAAAAAATGCAATTACCGTCCGCAGGCGTTCCGGCGTAAGATGTCAATACGGGATATGGCCACCATGGAGGGTGATGCAAGATTCCACACGTCGTGTCATGCTTTGCACAACATTATCAAGCAGCTGTTGGGGTAATTTATCCCATTCCTCTGTCAGTTCACAAATGAGGGTGTCCTTGTTTATTGGAGGGCATTGGCGACCAGCAAGACTCCTCCCCAAAGCATCCCACACATTTTCAATGGGATTCAGATCTGGAGAACGTGCTGGCCATACGAGGCGTTGAACATCCTCGCTCTCAAGACACTCCTGGACAGCGACTGTTCGATGACATGTTGCGTTGTCGTCCATGAAAATGAATCTATCAACGACAGCACCACGGAACATGCGAACATGAGGTAGCAGAACATCAACAATGTATCGTTGGCCATTCAGAGTCCCAGTCGGAAGCACATAGAGGGACGTACTGTCATTGATCATGATGCCAGCCCATACCATGACATCTACATGTCGGATATCGATCCCTTTCCTGTATGTTTGCTGGACAATATGCAGTACCACTATCACGCCAGATCAGTTGTCGTCGACAATCAGACGATAGACTGTATCTACTCTCATCTGAGAAGAGGACAGCAGACCAGTCGTTATCAGTCCAATTGCGATGTTGATGGCACCATTGCAAACGGGCGGTACGGTGACGTCTGGACAATGGGATGCACACAACAGGACGGCGGGCGTATAGTCCTCCTTCATGCAAACGTCTGGCGACAGTTTTTCGGGAGATACGCTTGCCAGTAGCAGCCATAAACTGATTTGCTACCTCACTAGCTGTGCTGCGCCGGTGTCTTTTTGTTGATAGCACTATGTACCGATCTTCTGCAGGTGTCGTACTGCGAACACGACCTCCCCTGTGACGTTTGCTACACTCTCCATTTGTTTGAAATGATTTCCAAAGCCTTGAAACAACACTGTGGCTGACGTCGAACTCCCTGGTAACATCTGTTATTTTTCGCCCTTCTTCAATCTTGCCAATAATACGGCCACGCTTAAAATCATCTAGGTGATGTCGGGAAGACATACTGAAAAATACAAGTTCGTCAATTTATTCTTTCCCTTTCAACTTTGCGTTTGAAACAACAACGGTCAATACGCGTCAAATCCTTTATATCTCTTATCAGCGCTATGACGTCACGAACAAGTTCGGCAATCCAAAATTTGCATACGCACAACACGTCTTACTGTATCCCGCACTTATGCTAATTTCCACATTTTCCTGCCTTCCATTTTATGGTTGCTATCGTTGCTCTTGTCATCCGTCCTTAGCAATTGTCCGGCAGTGTATAATCATCTGTAAAATAATTTAAGTACCCAGTTTCTTACAGTAACAAAATACGTATACATATAATAAATAGCTGGTGCGCAAAATAGGGGAGAATAAAAGAAATATCCTGTGCCACAATAAACAAAATTCATGCGATATGCTATCCACAATATCCGATCTCGTTACGGAACTTCAAAATTCGACAGACGATTGAAATTTAAAAGTTAATCAAACCTCAAGTATTCTCATCAATCTCTCGTATTACCGGAAATTTCTCGTCATACGATACGAAAAAAGTGAAAACGGAATTTTTCCGTTAATATACGAAAGGTATTGCGGAAAGGTTTCTGTAAATTCAGAATTTTTTGTTAACACATCTCTAAAACGGTAATTTACCGTCGATATGAGAAAGAAACTGCAGTAAGGTTTCTAAAAATTCGGAATATTCCATTAGTACGAAAAATCGTGAAATTCAGGTTTATTTCCGTCATTTCACGGAAAAGGTTGTATCAGAAATATGCTTCGTTAGTTCACGAAAGAAATGACGGAAAGTGGCTCCTGAATTTCAGAAATATTTTTACAGTCTAGGCCAATTTTGAATATTCATGCTGTTCCATCAGCTGAAACGAATGTTGAATGCTGTGATGCTGAAACCTCTTTGAATGCAACCTTCCTCGAGTGAATCCCTTCGGAATCCGTAAATTTCAAAACAGTCAGTGAGGCAGTACTTCAGTGTGTCAACAAGTATGAAATACCTTTTCAAATACACTCACTGACAATGAAATTTGCGCGCACCAAGAAGGAAGCATCGGATTGAACTGAAATTTTATGGACTTAATGATACAGATGAATGATACACATGATGGCAAAAACAGAGCTGCAGGACAATTATAGAGGCATCTGTGGCACCCAGTCCGGTCATCTTCAATAGCGCGTCACACTGCCTCGTGCGGCGATACATGTTGCAATACGGTCCGGCATGGAGGCGAACAGACACCAGATATTGTCCTGCGACAGACTGGCCCACACGTGTTGGACGGTGTGCTCCTAATTCCGGATAGTGCGGCATGGCGGCACCATGGCGTTTCAACTGGTCCCACACATGCTTGATAGGGAACATGTCCGGGTAGCGGGCAGGCCATGGAAGTGTCTGGACATGACGTAGACAGTCATGGGCAATCCGAGCCGTGTACAGGCAGGCATTATCCTGCTGGTATAGCGCACCTGGAATCCTGGCCAGGAATGGGAGCACATGGGGCCGTAGGATCTCATCCACATACTGTTGGCTCGTCAATGATTCACGTACCACTACTAGAGCCGATCGGCTAGCGTAGGCTATGGTTCCTAAGACCATAATGTCTGCAGTGAGGAGGTGTGGCTCTCGATAGCAAGGTTGGAATTGTGCCGTTTACCCGGGACCTCCACACCATCATCTGTTTCCAAAGTGAAGCGGCACTCATCGCTAAACACCACACGTCGCCATTCTGTGGCGTTCCACGTCGCTCTGGCCTGGCACCATTGCACACGCAGCCGGCGGTGTTCCGGTGTTAATGGCAGCACACGTAAGGGGCGTTGAGATCGCAGATTCGCTTCCGCGAGGCGTCGGAAAATGGTTCGTGGGTACACAGGAGCCGCTACATCTGCCTGTATATTGGACCGGGTTCCCGTGGGATCCGTTCGTGTCTGGCGCACGAACCGTCGATACCTTCTACCGGTGGTCCGTCCGGAGCCGCTCCGCCGTGTGGCAGTGCCTTCACGTGTCCACTGCTCCCAACACGGTTGGACGGTATGGTGGTCAGAACAATCCACGTGGCGGGCTTTAAGGCCCGCCGACCACCCTGCGGTTTTCAGCGCGATGATCAGGCATCTCTCAAACTCCTTAAGTTGCGTAAATCGAGGTCTCTGTCGTCTACCCAGCATTCTTGTCACTGCACTTTTGCTTGCGCCGGCCGGTGCTTTTCGCTTTCATGGGTCATCGACTACACGCCGATTTATAAGGCTGTCGGTTCGTGCTTACAGCGTCCCCACAGGGTGTGTGGTCATGCGCAATCGCACCAAACGTGGATCATTTGCATACAAGCACGCACTGTAGCTATGTGCAAAGTTTCGCGGTTTAGCATGTTTTCTTCTAGGAGCGCAAATTTCACTGTCTGTGAGTGTATAACAGCTTTTGTGACAGACAACGCATCTTTCATATCCAAAGCGTGGGGAAAGAGCCTGAAAGCCGAATATTTGAGAGAATATGGTATTTCGCGATTTTACCCTCGACCACACCGCGAATTTTGCCTTTTTTTCCCCCGCGATAAAATTACTACTCTTAAGTATAAGCAATCACCCGTCTCTAATTTAAGGCCACTGACTAAAGAAAAGGATAAAGCCAGTGACAAAAGAAAAGTGCAGAACCCCTGCACGACCCGGGACCTGAACCAGGGATCAGTTCGGATTCTTGAAACCAGGTATCAGTTCGAAAAACCAGGGATTCTTCGATCAGTTTGAATAACTAGGGATACCCAAAAACTACCCGAACCGGGGATACCCAAAGATTGCCCTAACCAGAGGTACCCGAAAATTACCCGAACCATGGATCATTTCGAATAACCAGGAATTCTTCGATCAGTTTGAATAACCAGGGATTCTTGAAACCAGGTATCAGTTCGAAAAACCAGGGATTCTTCGACCAGTTTGAATAACTAGGGATACCCCAAAACTACCCAAACCAGGGATACCCGAAAATTGCCCGAACCAGGGATCATTTCGAATAACCAGGAATTCTTTGATCAGTTTGAATAATCAGGGATTCTTGAAACCAGGTATCAGTTCGAATAACCAGGGATTCTTCGATCAGTTTGAATAACTAAGGATACCCAAAAACTACCCGAACCAGGGATACCCAAAAATTGCCAGAACCAGGGATCATTTCGAATAACAAGGAATTCTTCGATGAGTTTGAGTAACCAGGGATACCCGAAAACTACCCGAACCAGGGTTCAGTTCAAATAACCAGGAATTCTCTCAGTTTGAATAACTAGTGCTTCTTGAAACCAGGGATCAGTTTGAATAACTAGGGATTCTTCGAACCAGAGATACCCAAAAACTACCCGAACCAGCGATCAGTTCGAGTAACCAGACAAACTGCCATTCGGTCTCCGAGCAGCTAATGTTTTAATAACCAGCAGATACTTAGCTAATTGCTACTATGTCTAATGTATGCAATCTTTTGATGAGCTTTTCAGTTTTTAAGCAACAAAATCGAAAGCAGTTGAACTTATAATTTTGTGTAGGATGTAGTCATAATCAATCAGTGACGCAAATCCTCAGATAATTTCATTAAATGCCATAGGATATGTATTTCTAGACAATATTTTGAGAACACGAAAAAATTTTCATTTCACTAATGGACTAAAATAAGAAAAAGATGAAACATTGCGTAGTAATTGGAAGCTCTAGAAAATTAAATTGTCACAGGCACATATTCTACCTCTGATTTATCCAAGTGAGTAAACATTTTCGGAAGGTTTTCACAGTTTAACAGTATGTACCAAAACAGCCGCGCCAGTTTCGAAATAATTCAAAGCTATTAATTACTGCCACTTGTAGTACTTTTCCATAAACCGGATTTCCGAATCATTTCCTACAGTTTGAAAATTTAAAATTATCATCTTGTGAAATTTGAGAACTCATAAAAAAATGTGAGTCACCTAAAAAATATTTTTTCTCCGAAGAAAGCTTAAAAATGTTGACGAGGAATATTTACGAACCATATCAGCTTTTATTTAAAACGAAATAAATAACAAGTAAAAATGCTGAATAATTATGCAAGGAAAAGTTTATGAAAAAAAAACCAGCAAAAGAAAAAAGAAGAATGTTGAAAGAAATGCGAGTTTCTAGCTTCATAAAAAGCTGTACTCCAAGTAAATTTAAGCAAGGGACGTTCATAGGTACAACAAGTATTTTCTTTCTGGAGGAAAACATTCTGGAATTCTTAAACATAAGTTGCTGTAAAACAGGTAAATATGGTAGGGTTGGTCTAATAAAATGCGAATCAATTTCTGCTACGTGGTACAAGAAGCAAAAAATAAATTTATATTATATTATATTCATTATCATCATTGTCAACCATTATCAATCCACCGCTGGATGAAGGTCTCCCCAAGTTTCTTCCGCAGTTGTCTATCTTGAGCCTGTCTCCTCCATGTCACTTCTGCGTGCTTTCGAATTTCATCCATCCATCTCCCATGGGATCTTCTGGGTCTTTTTCTGTCCCTTGGAATCCAGTTTAAAGTTTCAGTTGTCCATCGGTGATCTATTCTTCTGGCAACATGTCCAGCCCATTGCCATTTCAGTAATTTCACTCTGGTCATGATGTCACCCACTCTTGTCATTTTCCTAATCCACAAGTTCCTCTTCTTATCTTTTCTTGTTACACCAAGCATGCATCTTTCCATGCTGCTTTGAGTTGTCTGTAATCTTTGTATATCTTTTTTAGTTAAGGTCCATGTCTCTGCTCCATGCGTAAGCACTGGCAGGATGCATTGATTAAACACTTTCCTTTTAAGACATAATGGCATACTGCTCTTAAAAACTGTACTGTTTCTTCCAAAAGCTCTCCATCGAAGTTTTATACGGCGATTGATTTCTTCATCAATGTGACACTCACTAGATATCTGCTGCCCAAGATGATTGTAGGTATCTATTGTTTCAAGCTTTTCTCCATCACTCAATAAATCTTCTTTTCTTGCAAAAGCATTGTACATCACTTTTGTCTTTTGAAAGTTCGCTTTTAATCCCACTTCTTTACTCTTGTCAGCAAGTTCTTGGATCATACTCTGCAGCTCTGAAGGGGTAGTTGCAAAAATGACTACGTCATCAGCAAACAGAAGGTGAGTTAAATAATCTCCATTAATTTTTTTCCATTTGTTTTCCCAGTTCAATGATTGAAAGACATTTTGCAATGTCGCATTAAACAGTTTGGAAGATACTGTGTCTCCTTGTCATTATATTATATTATACAGTGGTGTGCAAAAGTAATGCATCACTTGTAAAAACCCTGAATTTTTAAGTTTAACTCTTTTTTTTAACTAACTTATTTTCATAATTATTTCATCGCTTACATTAGATGCGAAATTAAATGAAGATTTCAAAAATGTCTTAGTTTTTCCTGTATATACTTCTGTTCTTAAGATATGACATAAAATATAGGGTTTGACAAACACATTGAAATTCACGTTAGCTGCGTATCAGTTGTTACAGGCAATCATTGACATTCTTTTACTTAATTGGCTGCTTTCTAATGCTATCCTAATCTTACTCCAGCTTTACAAGAGTTGACGCAGAGCTACTAGAGCATTGTAGAAGTTGCTTCTTGTTGTTATTAGGATATAATTTGTGTACATTCTCGATAATGGTTAAAACTGCAGAATTGTCCACAGCGGACAGAGTAAAAATAATTGTTCTGCATGAAGAGGGATATTCTTCAAGGCAAATCACTAAAAGAGTGGGTAGTAATCAATCTACAGTTATTAGGTTACTGAAGAAAATAAAATGCACTGGTGATATTAAAAATATGCGTCGCAGTGGAATGCATAGATTCACTACAACCAGGCAGGACAGAGTGCTCAGAAAGCTAAGCTTGGCAAACAGGAGGCCCAATTCACCTGAATTGCTTCAAACATGGACTGAAGTGATTGATGTTACTTTCAGTACATCTCCTGTTAGAAGGAGGCTGCTTCACTATAACTTACGTGGCTGCAAAGGCTGGCGTAAACAACTGTTAATTGCAAACCAAACACTGTAGATCCCAGCGGGAAAAACAGCATATCTCATGAACAACCAAGCAATGGGAAAATGTTCTTTTCTTGTGATGAATCAGAATTTTGCCTTAATCAAAGTAATGCCTATGTAAGGAGATTGCAGTACGAAGAATTCCATCCAAGTAGCTTAGTGACTACTGATAAGCATCCGGCGAAGCTGATAGTTTGGAGCTGCATGTGTGCACATGGCGTTGGGAACCTCCGTATTGTCGATGGTACGGTAAATGTCCATAAATGCATCTGGATATTAGAAAACAAGATGCTACCATCATCTAGAAGACTAAAGCATGAAGAATTATATCCAAGTTGCCTAGTGACTACTGTTAAGTCATCCGGTGAAGGTCATGGTTTGCAGCTGCATGTTTGCACATGGCGTTGGGAACCTCCATATTGTCGATGGTACGGTAAATACCCAGAATTACATCTGGATATTAGAAAACAAGATGCTACCCTCATCTAGAAGACTAAAGCATGAAGAATTATATCCAAGTTGCCTAGTGACTAGTGTTAAGCATCCGGTGAAGGTCATGGTTTGGAGCTGCATTTGTGTGCATGGCGTTGGGAACCTCCATATTGTCGATGGTACGGTAAATGCCCAGAAATACATCTTGATATAAAAAAACAAGATGTTACCATCATCTAGAAGACTAAAGCATGAAGAATTCCATCCAAGTTGCCTAGTGACTACTGTTAAGTCATCCAGTGAAGGTCATGGTTTGGAGCTGCATGGGTGCGCATGGCGTTGGGAACCTCCATATTGTCGATGGTACGGTAAATGCACAGAAATGCATCAGGATATTAGAAAACAAGATACTTCTATCATCTGGAAGACTAAAGCATGAAGAATTCCATCCAAGTTGCCTAGAGACTACTATTAAGCATCCAGTGAAGGTCATGGCTTGGAACTGCATGTGTGCACATGGCGTTGGGAACCTCCATAGTGTCGATGGTACGGTACATGCCCTAAAATACATCTGGATATTAGAAAACAAGATGCTACCATAATCTAGAAGACTAAAGCATGAAGAATTCCGTCCAAGTTGCCTAGTGACTACTGTTAAGCATCCGGTGAAGGTCATGGTTTGGAGCTGCATGTGTGCACATGGCGTTGGGAACCTCCATATTGTCGATGGTACGGTAAATGCCCAGAAATACATCTGGATATTAGAAAACAAGATGCTACCATCATCTAGAAGACTAAAGCATGAAGAATTATATCCAAGTTGCCTAGTGACTACTGTTAAGTCATCCGGTGAAGGTCATGGTTTGCAGCTGCATGTTTGCACATGGCGTTGGGAACCTCCATATTGTCGATGGTACGGTAAATACCCAGAATTACATCTGGATATTAGAAAACAAGATGCTACCATCATCTAGAAGACTAAAGCATGAAGAATTATATCCAAGTTGCCTAGTGACTAGTGTTAAGCATCCGGTGAAGGTCATGGTTTGGAGCTGCATTTGTGTGCATGGCGTTGGGAACCTCCATATTGTCGATGGTACGGTAAATACCCAGAATTACATCTGGATATTAGAAAACAAGATGCTACCCTCATCTAGAAGACTAAAGCATGAAGAATTCCATCCAAGTTGCCTAGTGACTACTGTTAAGCATCCAGTGAAGGTCATGGTTTGGAGCTGCATGGGTGCGCATGGCGTTGGGAACCTCCATATTGTCGATGGTACGGTAAATGCCCAGAAATACATCTGGATATTAGAAAACAAGATGTTACCATCATCTAGAAGACTAAAGCATGAAGAATTCCATTCAAGTTGCTTAGTGACTACTGTTAAGCATCCGGTGCAGGTCATGGTTTGGAGCTGCATGGGTGCACATGGCGTTGGGAACCTCCATATTGTCGATGGTACGGTAAATGCCCAGAAATACATCTGGATATTAGAAAACAAGATACTTCTATCATCTGGAAGACTAAAGCATGAAGAATTCCATTCAAGTTGCTTAGCGACTACTGTTAAGCATCCGGTGAAGGTCATGGTTTGGAGCTGCATGGGTGCACATGGCGCTGGGAACCTCCATATTGTCGATGGTGCGGTAAATGCCCAGAAATACATCTGGATATTAGAAAACAAGATACTACTATCATCTGGAAGACTAAAGCATGAAGAATTCCATTCAAGTTGCTTAGCGACTACTGTTAAGCATCCGGTGAAGGTCATGGTTTGGAGCTGCATGGGTGCACATGGCGTTGGGAACCTCCATATTGTCGATGGTACGGTAAATGCCCAGAAATACATCTGGATATTAGAAAACAAGATACTACTATCATCTGGAAGACTAAAGCATGAAGAATTCCATTCAAGTTGCTTAGCGACTACTGTTAAGCATCCGCTGAAGGTCAGGGTTTGTAACTGCATGTGTGCACATGGCGTTGGGAACCTCCATTTTGTCGATGATACGGTAAATGCCTATAAATACATCTGGATATTAGAAAACAAGATGCTACCATCATCTAGAAGACTAAAGCATGAAGAATTCCATCCAAGTTGCCTAGTGACTACTGTTAAGCATCCGGTGAAGGTCATGGTTTGGAGCTGCATGTGTGCACATGGCGTTGGGAACCTCCATATTGTCGATGGTACGGTAAATGTCCAGAAATACATCTGGATATTAGAAAACAATATGTTATCATCCTCTAAAAGACTTTATGACGGCAATTTTATTTTTCAAGATGACAGTGTTCCCTGTCATCGTGTGAAAGTAGTCAAAAAGTGGTTTCAGGAAAAAAATGTTCAGCATCTTGATTGGCCACCAGAGTCACCAGACTTAAACCCGGTCGAAAATATGTGGTTCAAAGTGTCGCATGAACTATAAAAAAAGAAGCCAACAACCAAAATTTAACCCACTGAAGATATAATCCCTATTTGGAATCACATGGTTCAACCCATTCTTTTACAAGACCTTATTCAGAGTATGCCAGCAAGTTGGAAAGCTGTGATTAAGGCTAAAGGCTGAGCAACAAAATATTAAGTAAACTTTATAATTTTGCTTTATTGTATTTCTGTGTGTAAATGTTATTTCATTCCTTATAAAATTCAAAAGCTATTTATTGTTGTAAACCAAAGTATTGGACAAATAAATGATCCTTTTCATAATTATTTTTTTTTTTTTTTTAGGTTTAACGACCACCGTGAGCAACTCAATGGGATATAAGCAGTCGCCCGTCCCTAATTTAGGGTCACTGGTTCCAGGGAAGGGAGAGAGCCAGTGCCGTAAGACAAACACAACATCCATGCCTGACCGGGATTCGAACCCGGACCCCTTACGGACTAATGATCAGAGACCAACGCCTTAGACCACTGCGCCACCGGGGCGGCCATAATTATTTGGACTTGGTCATGATTTTTGTAATGCATCTGAAGAAAACAATAACTGCAGGAGAAACTAAGACATTTTTTCAAATCTCTATTAACTTTCGGATCTAATGGTTCATAAATGATGAAATAACTATGAAAATTAGTTAGTTAAACAAAAAGTTAAACTTAAAAATTCACGGTTTTTACAAGTGATGCAATACCTTTGCACACCACTGCATTACACTGTATTATAATATGTTATATTATATTATATTATATTATATTATATTATATTATATTATATTATATTATATTATATTATATTATATTATTAACTCAATAGGCAAAACATTAGAGATACCTGCATAATAGCGTGTTGGCCCTCTTCTTGCGCGAAGAACAGCCTTTACACGCCGAGTCATTGGTTCCACCAGATGCCGGAGGGTTTCTGGAGGTAATGTCAACCATGCCTATTGCAGCATTATCTATTGGGTGTGTACAAAAGTCCTACCCGTTTTTTGTAATAGATGCAACTTGCGATCGGAGTAGTTACGGCACCGATGACGCTGTGATGCCGAATTTTCGGCCAATAAAGCGTGGAGCTGTAGAGCGTATAAGAGGGGGTTGTCCGAGAAAGTCATTCGTAGCGGAAATCACGGACGGTGTGACCTGACATGCGATAAGGAGCACATTAATATACATCATGTGATAAGGAGCACATTAGACTTTGTTTAATGTACGAGTTCGATAAAGGTAGTATTGAAGCCGTGGCTTGCCGCAACCTCTGTCAAGTGTACGGGGAGGATGCAGTTGATGATAACACATGTCTCCGTTGATTTCGGAAATTCCGGGATGGAGACAGAAGCTGTAAAGATCAACCACGTCCTGGACGTCCATCCGTGGTTTCTGACAAGGATGTGGACCAAGCCATAACAAATGACCCATATCCAACTGTTCAAGAATTAACGGAAACGTTGTCGGATGCATGGTTCTTCACCAAGTTGGATAACTAAGTTCTGTACCAGCTTTCTGCAAAGCAACGAAAGGAGAGAACCCATACCTGTGTTTCGTTTCTTTCTCGTCACAGAATTGTAACGGTTGATGAGAAATGGGTACTGCATCGTAATGTAATACGTCGACGCACTGTGTGCCAAGGTGCGGAGCCTGCTCCATCAACCTCAAAAGGAGGACTGCACCCCCAAAAGGTTTTGTTGAGTGTTTGGTGGGATGTCCAGGGAATAATCCACTGGAAAGTGTTGGCACCTAACCGAACGATAAATGCTGACCTCTACTGTCAACAGTTGGACAGATTGCGATAACAACTGACGTCGAAACGACCAGCACTCGTCAATCGCAAAGGCGTGATCTTTCATCATGATAACGCCAGACCTCATGCTGTTTTAATCACTCGGCAAAAATTGCTGGACTTTGTTTTGGAAGTGTTACCTCACTCGGCGTATTCCCCTACGGACTACCACCTTTTTAGATCGTTAAAGACCGCCTTCGCTCTCCAACCCTTCGATGATGTGGACGATGTGAAAACGGCATTACATGAAATTTTTTTTCTCTAAAACACAGGAGATTTTCCGCCGTGGGATTCACCTACAGATGGCGAGAGGTCATACAGAATGGTGGCAATTATGTGGAATCCTAGAAACGTTATTCGTTGTGTTCTTCTCCTTTCTTTGTAACCTACAAAAAAAAACGGGTAGAACTTATGCACACACCCAATACAACTCTGCCCGAGACGTCGGTCCCGGTCCTGGATCCATATCCCGCTCCACGGTATCCCAGAGAAATTCTACAGGATTTAAATCCCGGGACAGTGGGTGGGCACCGGATGGTTTGAAACTCAGGTGAGAGTTTCTCGAGCCATGCCTGGGAGGTTGCGTCCTGGTTGGGTGGCGTATTGTCTGCTGAAACAGACCATTGGCCGCAGGATGTGCAAAGGCCACGAAAGCGTATAGGTGATGAGCCAGGACATGCTGGTAGCACTCATAGGTTACGGTCTTCCCCAGATGCACAAAGAAATTTAACGTGTCCCACGAGAAGTCTCCCCAAACCATCACAGAGCCGCTAGCACCACCGCCTTGAACAGAGCCGCCAGCACCACCGCCTTGAACAGAGTCGACTTGAAACGACGGGACCATGGCCTCATGTTGTCGACAACACACCAGCACCATCCCGTCAGCTCGGTGCAGCCGAAAATGGTGTTCACGTGGCCAAACGTCGCGGCGCCCACTCTGCTGAGGTCGAGTTTTGATGTTCTCGGCCCCTAGCAAGGCGTATCCGATGACGAGTTGTTAACGTTAGCACACGAGTAGGGCGTCGGCTCATGTAGCCCAGGGTAAGTAGTGTGCGAAGTATCGTTCACCCCATGAAGCTGTTTGGGTCTCCGATATTTAATCTGGATGTGATTTGCTGCCAAGCGGCCGGTCTGTACGAGCCTGGAGAGTCTACGTCAGCCCCGGTCATCAATGGGGTATGTTCGATCATCGTTTGCTCCCTAGGCGCTGGTACGTCCGTCAACGATATACTCGCGGAACACGCTTGATACGGTTTTCCTCGGGAACCCTAGGATTCATACGATTTGGAAGGCAGAATGACCCATCTCTCTTGCGCTGACAATACGTCCACGATCGAACTCGCTCAGATCACAACTTTTACCCATGTTCGTCAGTGTTGGGAATATCAGTTCAGGTCATATGTAGAGGATTTTAGGAAGGGAGTGTCTGACCCTAGGTCGTAAACAACCCTTAGAAATAGGAAATTAGGAGATTTGGGCTAGAGTACCCGATAGGAAAGTGACATGGAAGCGATGTAGAAAAGGGGATGAAGACGTCATTATTTATTACCGGCGGTCCGTTCCTGAGGTCCGACGGCTTAACGTGCCCATCCGATGCATGGCGAATATTTAATGGTAGGAGCGTTCGTACCTGCCTGGGATCGAACCTGATCGTGGCAGTCACGAAAGTTGACCGTTAGGCTATCCGCGGAGTCGGTGTTGGGAAGCCCTGCTGTCTGTCTATTTATCGCCTGCGTTCGGTTTGGGTCTGTTCCTCTCTGATCGGTGGGGTGGGGAGGGGGATGCCCAGGTCAACTGGCCATTGCCTCTATCTCTTAATGTCTTGTATACTGAGTGTATTAAACAAGGGGATTCACAGAAAACTAACACATTTCATGTTCGTTTTATTTCAGCAGGAATAAATCGTAATGGCCCATATTATGTCAAACGACGCGGGACATCTCTGAGGTTCCTCTGTTCTCACGAGAGGGCGCTGCTGTGCAGGATGTGGTAGCTCTCGCCGCCAGGTTTCCTCAGTCTCTGTGAAGGTTCAGTACATGCTACAATAACGGGTATTCCTTGCGAAAACGTACTGGATTACAAACTCGATCACAGCTACACAAAGGACACACGCGGGGGAATTTGGTGTTTCCAAACCTCCCCAAAGGAACTCTATACTGGCTCTTGTACGCAAGTTGGAAGCAACAGGATCTCTTGTGAATGAAACTGGCAAGCGTCGTTCATCTGCACTGCGGACGTTGAGGCACGACTGCAGCGGTCACCCCGGAAGTTATTACGGCGTCTGTCGCAGGAGACAGGGTACCCCTCCTCCATGTGTCAGAGACCTGCTAAGAAAACGAGGCTAAAGCCGTATAGGTTGATGGCTGTTCATGAGTTGCTGGAGCCAGATAAGGGAAAACAAATGCACTATTTTCCCTGATTTCAGAACTTCATTGCTCAAAATCCTGCCATATTATCCATCTCGTGATTCTCGGACGAGGCGTTGTTCCAGTTATGTGTCTATGCCAATTCACAGAACACACGCATTTGGGCATACTGATAAAAGGAGGACATCATCATCATCATTGTCAACCATTATCAATCCACTGCTGGACGAAGGTCTCCCCAAGTTTCCTCCACAACGGTCTGTCTTGTGCCAGTCTCCTCCATGTCACCCCTGCATACTTTCGAATTTCACCCACCCATCTCCCATGTGGTCTTCTTCTGGGTCTTTTCCTGTCCCTTGGAATCCAATCTAAAATTTCGGCTGTCCATCGATGATCTGTCCTTCTGGCAGTATGTCCAGCCCATTGCCATTTCAGGGATTTAACTCTGATCATGATGTCTTCCACTCTTGTCATTTTTCGGATCCACGAGTTCCTCTTCTTATCTCTCCTGGTTACACCAAGTATGCACCTCTCCATGTTGCTTTGAGTTGTCTGCAGCCTTTGTATGTCTCTTTTAGTTAAGGTCCACGTCTCTGCACCATACGTAAGCACTGGAAGGATGCATTGATCAAACACTTTTCTTTTAAGACATAATGGCATATTGCTCTTGAAAATTATGCTGTCTCTTCCAAAAGCTCTCCAGGCAAGTTTTGTACGCTGATTAATTTCTTCACCAATGTGACCCTCACTTGATATCTGCTGTCCAAGATAAACGTACGTATCTGTTATCTCCAGCTTTTCTCCATCAATCGATAAATCTTCATTTCTTGTAAAAGCATTGAACATCACTTTTGTCTTCTGAAAGTTCATTTTTAATCCCACTTCTTTACTCTTGTCAGCAAGTTCCTGGATCATACTCTGCAGCTCTGATGGGCTAGTTGCAAAAATGACTACGTCATCAGCAAAACGAAGGTGGGTTAGATAATCTCCATGAATCTCTATCCCTTTGTTTTCCCAGCTCAGTGACTGAAAAACACCCTCCAATGTGGCATTAAAGAGCTTCGGAGATTTGGTGTCACCTTGTCTCACTCCCTTTCCAATTTTTATGTGTGTTGTATTTTCAAACAGCCTAATCTTTGCACTTGCATTTTCATAGATGTTATTAATAATATTAATGTATGCATCTTCAATACCGCAGGTTTTCAGAGCCATTGTAACTGCTGATGGTTTCACCGAATCAAAGGCTTTTTCATAATCGATAAAAGCCATGCACAATGGAAGTTCATATTCCCTCGCTCTTTCAATTAGTTCTCTCAGCACATGGATATGATCTATTGTGCTGTAGCCACTCCTGAATCCAGCTTGTTCTCTCGGTTGAGCCATGTCCAGTGTTACCTTCAAGCGGTGTGAAAGAACTTTAGTGAAGATTTTATAAACTGCTGATAGGAGGCTGATAGGTCTGTAGTTTCCGAGATCCTCAATGTCACCTTTCTTATGTAGCAGGATCGTTGTAACGGTGTTCCAATCCTCAGGAATCTTTCCTTCATTAAGGCATCGAGTGAAAATTTGGGCGAGTACTGTTTCGATTTCTCCACTTGCTTCTTGTATGATGTCTACAGTAATTCCATCTTCTCCTGGAGCTTTTCCCCGCTTCATGTTCTTGATTGCATGTGCAACTTCTGCTGGAAGGACTGGAGGAACTCTGGTACTGGTATCTTTCATGATGTCTGGAGTGCATGTATCATCCCTTTCATATAATTTGGAGTATAAATCTTTCACTCTTGTCAAAATTTCGCCTCTATTTCTTGTTACAGAACCATCTTCTTTTCTCAGTGCCATAATCTGTTTTATTCCCTTACTGAGATGTCCCTTTGCTATCTTTAGGCTTTGGTTGTTTTCAATTGCTTTCCTCACTAGTTCACAGTTGAATTTTCTTACGTCTTCAGTGATACTTTTTCGTACTGTCTTGCATAGCTTTATATATTCCACTTTGGAAGTCACATCTTCTTTAGTTGTCCTCATCTCTCTTCTTTTTGCATCAACATTTTCGCTTTTCCTGATAATTTATTTACATGCAACTTGTTCTTATACCCAGCTAATTTTGTTGCTGTTTCCATAAGAGCTTTGGTTACTTTTCTGTTAACTTCAGAGATGCCCACTTCTTCCGATGTTAGGCCTTCTAAAGCAGAGAACCTGTTCTTCAGTTCCAACTTGAAGGTATTATGGTGTTTTTTAAGGTTGGTTATGTCAATAGATTTTGTTTGTCTTATGAGCTTGCCACGTTCAAGTTTAGTGTTGAGGTGCATCTTACATCTCACCAATCTATGGTCACTACCTGTGTTGAACTTGTTTAGCACACTGCAGTCTTCTATGACGAATTTTTTGTTACACATAATAAAATCAATTTCACTTGTCGTCCCATTTGGATGTCTCCATGTCCATTTCCTGTGTGGCTTTTTCTTGAAGAAGGAGTTCAAGATGAAAAACCCTTCTGCCTCTGCAAACTCAACGAGAGTATTTCCACGCTGGTTTCTGTTGCCGTGACCGAATTTACCTACTGAAGTTTCATTCTGTTGCCGTTGCCCTATTTTTGCATTGAAATCTCCCATAATTATTTTCAAGTGCTGCTTACCTTTATTATTTAGATGACGAATTTCCTCATAAAATTCTTCAATTTCTTCTTCAGGATGACTTGTGGTGGGTGCATAAGTTTGAATAATCTGAGCCTGGTATCTTCTCGATAGTTGGATAACGAGTCGTGCAGCTCTGTCAGAGGAACTTTCAACTTCTACCACTTTATCCTTCAGTTTCTTGTTTATTATAAATCCAACACCACTAGTTCTGCCAGTATCTGTCCCACGATAGTAGAAGAGACGTCCACTTTTCAGTTCGATGAGATCTTATCCTTTTCTCCTTACCTCACTTAGCCCCACGATGTCCCACTTGATCCTTTGTAGTTCCTCTTCCAATTCAAGAAGCCTTGAATCAGAAGATAGGGAGCGTCCATTGTACGTTGCCAAGGTCAGCATCAGATGGCAGCCTAGTCCGGTCCTCCGGGGATTCTTAGCACCCTCTGCCTTCATGTCGCACTGGCCGCTGCCTTGGCCAGGTACATTCCAGCTGCCGGAGACTGAGGGCCAAGATTTAAGTTGTGGAGTCACCCTGGAGGGGTTTGGCCATAACTCACCACGCTGGCCAAGCGGGTTGGTGAGTGTGGGATAGAGTTTCCACTGATCCCGATGGTATAGTTATACCGCTATTGGCGGTCGTCAGAGCCCCTTTAGTGGGAACAGGATGCACCACGAGAAGGCGGGGTTGACATTTGTCAAGGACAGGCTGTGATGTTACGCATCACCTGACCTTACATCCCAAAGGAGGACATACTTCATATTAATTCCTTTGTTAATATGAAGTATGTCCTCCTTTAGCAGAAATTACCTATTGAATTCGTTTTGGCATTGACTCCACTAATTGAGTGCACATATTTTTGACTTCATAATCGTGGAACCACACTTTTATAGCATTCGTTATCATGCGTTTTTTGGTTGAACAGTCCATTTTACCTAAACGTCTCTTCAAAATATTCCACAAGTTTTCTATGGAATTTAAGTCTGGTAAATTTCCAGGCCACTTCAAGCAAATGAATTTGATTTTCCAGCATGAAATTCTTGACCAATTTAGAATTGTGACATGGGGCCAAGTCATGTTGAAATGTCCCGTCAAAAGTTTGCAAGAATGGAACAATCCTACGTTGCAATATTTCTACGCTGAATTCATCATACCTTGAATAGGAACTAAGCTTCCAGGGCCATTTGATGTGAAAAAAACCCAAAACATCTGTTTCAGAGGGTGTTTTACAGTTTGTTTGACATGCTCAGGTCTTAAGGGTTCACAGTTGCTTTGTCTAACGACATTTGCTTGGTAACCCTGCACAAATAAATGAGTTTCATCACTGAAAATTGCCTTTCTCCAGTCGTCAGCAGTCCATGATTTATATTTTTTGGGCCATGCTAAACGTTTTATCTTCATTTTTGCATTTAAATATTGTTTTTTCGTTGGTCTTCTTGCCTTCCAGCCAACTTCCAGAAGCCTACGGCGTACAGTTGAATCACTAACATCACAACCACTAGCCAATAAATCTCTTTGAAGGTCGGTGCTTGTTTTTTTTTTTTTTTTTTGGATTCATTTTACTATTTCTGATTAGATATTTATCGGTTCGTGGAGTTGTTTTTCGTTTTCTTCCACATTTACCTCTCCTTTTTGGAGACGATGATCCAGATGCATTGTATCGCGTAAGCAGTCTTGATACACTTGATTTGCGTACACCAACTGCAGAAGCGATATCTCTCACGGTCATAGAAGTGTGATCCTCCAGTGCAATTATTTTTGCACGCTTCCTTGGGGAAATATCCATTTTTCAATACACGAAAGCAACACGTACTCACAGAGAGCAAAAACTAACATCCACCTGTCACACACGAAAGCTCACAACTGAAGCTGAAGTGCCTATTTCCTGTTTAAAACCGGTCAAACCACATTCTTACTATCAAGTTCTAACAGTCACACCACCTCACAGCTGATAAAACCGGTTTACGTGGGTTTCCGACATCAACTGGCGATCACATTACAATTCTGAGAATAAAATAGCTTGTCCCAATTAATTTGCACGGTATAGTACCAGGATACGGGAGATGTTAATCTTTAACCTGCGGCAAGTTGTCCGCACATTTCGACGGCTCAGGGTGGTAATGAATGTGGCACTAACACCGTTTGAAAATATTATTTTTCCTTTCGATGCAATTTGTATCGAAGACAATTTTAGGTACAGCCTCTTTTTCAAGTAATGCGTACATTTTCCCCGCTAGGGTGCATAAAGGTAAATTGCATTTTCTTCAATATCTCTGCTTCTAAAAGTCCGATTTGAAAAATGCTTCGTGTGTCGGATATAGATCCTGATGGGAAATGTTCTACATATAATTTCTGATTTTGGTAAAGAATAGTTTGGCCACCAGGGGGCGTAGGTGTTTATTTCTGCTTCTGATGCACTTGCAGCAAAACATGAGCTTCTGAAAACTGGATTGAAAAATTTTTTCGTGGGCCGATACCGCGCACCTTGGAAAACTTTTGAGAATACTTCCTGCTTAAAATGATGCATATTTTTTCCACCATGGAAAGTTTTATTATTTTGGTCGATATCCCTGCTTCTAAGAGTCCGATTGGAAAAATTATTTCTTTGTTGGAGAGCGTTTTCCGTGCGAAATGATTCTAATATAATTTAAAATTTTTCTTAACGCACAAGTGCGCCACTAGAGGGCAAAAGTTCACGTTTCCGTTTACAATTAAATCTGCGGCACTAAAATCTCGATTGAAAAAAAAAAATATTTTCCGGTCAGATACTAACCGTTAAAACTTTTGGTTTTTATTTTCTTCCCAAAATAATGCACAATATCGCCGCTAGGTGGTGCAAATGTTTAATTTGTTTTCCACAATATCTCTGCTTCTAAATGTGCGATTTAGAAAATTATTTCAATACCGGATGCCATTTAACTTGTAGAACACTTTAGGTTAATATATGAGGAATTTTATAGTTCATAATTCTGTCACTAGGTTGTGTTTATGTACTTCAGTTTGCAGCTGATCTTCGCTTCACAAAAGAAACTTCTTGAGAAATTTCTTCTTTACTGTTTTCCATTCGCTACGATAGAGATGTGGAGAATTATCCTCTTTAAATAATGCAAAGATTTCCCGCTAGGGGCGTAAAGGTCGAAAATTTTTTTTATTTTTCGCTATCTCTGCTTCCGGGTGACGTATTTGAAAAGGTATTTTTCCACAGCATAGCTTTTTCCATGAAGAATATTTTTCGCCTATTGTCAATTTTTCCGTTATGCAAAGTTCTTCCGCTAGCAGACGTTGGCTTACATCATGTTTTTTTTTTCTATATTTCTTCTTTTTACTGTTCGATTTGAAAATCTCTTTGTCTCTAATACCTTCCTTGTGCTATGAGATACTTTTTGTACGCCATTTGTTAATCTTCGTAACATCCATTTTAGCCGCTGGTGGAACAAAGTGGGTGTTTCTATTTCTGGATGTTTCATCAATTGCAGAAATTGGTTGATTTTTTTTTTTTCTAACCAGTTCTATTGACTTTGAAGAATTTCATTCGCTTCGGAAAGTATTCAAAAGACGTGCTTATTACAACCGAAAATTTGGTGCCATCTTCCTTGTTTTGTCTCGTTATCAGCGGCGTTGAAACCGCGGAGGCAGTGGGGGCAGCTGCCTCCGCACGTAAATGAGGGCGAGGGCAAACATTAGATTTGCCTCTCACTTTTTCTTCCTTATCAAATAATGTTTGTGATTGCAAATCTCAAACATTCAGATTTTTTATTCTCCCTTTTAAAGTTTCTTTTGATAAAATTAGAGGGGAAGGGATGTTTTCTATTTTTACCTATTTTCCATTTTAGAGTTCCTTTTAATAAAATTAGAGGGGAGGGAGGGGTTCTATTTTTACCATGAACTATCTAGAAATCTGATTTTTTATTCTACTCCTTTGCGGGGAGGGAAGGTAACCACCGCCGTGAGCAATTCAGTAATCTGTATAGGTAGTAGCCCGTTACTAATTTAGGGCCACTGGTTCCATGGAGGAGAGAGAGAGAGAGAGCGCCAGTGCCATAAGAGAAAATACGACATCCATACCTCACCGGGATTCGAACCATGACCCGTATCTGACGGATGATCAGAAGCCTATTCCACTCCTGAGACGGGCGTATGATCTTTCGTCCGAGAAGGGCTTCGAATCCCGGTGAGGCATAGATGTTGTGTTTATCTTATGGCACTGGCTTTCTCCCTTCCCTGGAACCAGTGACCCTAAATTATGGATGGGCGATTGCTTATAGCCCATTGAGTTGTTCACGGTGGTCGTTAAACTTTCAATAATAAAAAAAAAACCCTCCTGAGACGCCTAGTTAAACCGGCCTCGTTCTGTCCGGCAAAGGAAAAAGTTTAAAGAAATACTAGCCCCATTAAATAATCCAGTGGGGTCGATCCCGTTCGAAGGGCAGTAACGTTTTATGTTTCATTTGGTACAAAAAAATTATGTCCTCCTCTTAAAAAAAAAAAAAAAAAAAAGGAAATGAAATTAGGGTGCGAAATGAGATATGCCTTTATTCACTGTGTGATTATAACGTCTATAGCTACTGTTCTTGGGGAATTCGTACCATACAATGTGGAAGTATCAATGTGTACGGTTTTCATTGGTAAACTCTACATCGATATAAAACAATAGTTCTTTTATAGATGAATGTTTTATCGATATACGTTCTACGGCTTTTCTTAATGACGTCAGCCCGTCTTGTTTTGCAATAGTACGATAAATTTTATGTTTTCATCAAAAATTTCGTATTCTGACATCTTGCCCCAGTTGTCAAAAAATCGTTCCGACGCTCCTGCTCGTTATGATGGAAACTCTGCCTAATCCTTAACGAAAAATTGCTGTTTTCCACTACGTTTCATTGAAGATTATTTAAATGCTTTTTCTTTCTTTTGTTTTCCCTTCTTTCTTTTCTATTTGTCATACTGCGCATGCCTAGCATGACCTTAGAATGCGCCACTGGATGATACCTAGCGATATGTATAGTTGATAATGTGCTTTTGAGAAGCATTCATGCTTTAAATTTTCTGTTTTTGACAAGCAGCATCTGGTATTGAACATGTTTACATTATTTTTTGTTGCTGTTGAACAGTTGTAGCGCAAAGCAAGCAATAAAATGCCATTGTTGATAAAGAGAAGTGAAAGTGTCCGTCTAATGGAAGTAACTCGATGGAAGTAAACACTGCCATTCTCCAGAAACTGAGGTCACCGTGGGAGACTTTTGTAGGCAATGACGCAGTTTCCCACGCGTCCCGGAGCTGAATTGTGTTTCTTTCTACTTCTGAAGATCTAAGAACCGTGACAGTTCCCATTGTTTAATCGATGAAAAAGAGGGTCGACGATAAAATTCACCTTTCGTCAACAAATGATTCTTTAAAATTCACGTCCTTTCCAGGTGTTCTGAAATACCGACACGAAGTGGAAATATCTTTCAGTTTTGTGCATATGTATTTTACGTATTGAGAAATGCAGATGTGACATAAGCATGTCTCTTTTAAAAACTTGATGCATAAAAGATAGAGGATGATTGAAAAGTAGCAATGCGATTCATCCTCAATACGCATAAATTATATTAACTTGAAGGAAAAACCTATTCACTTTTTGGAGAGCAATTCATTTTGTATGAAATTCGAAACCAAATCTTGGAGGTTTTCAGGTTTGGTGCCTTAGAACGCGAAATTTCCAAACTACTTGATTCTTTCATATCGAAAAGTAGAATGATTGCTGGGTGTAGCGTAACCAAACATTCGGGGGGGGGGGCACAAATAAGTGTAACGTAATGTTTTTCTCGGGAGGCGGTTGGGGTTCTCGGGAATAATTTCTCCGAAAATGCTCCTGTTCAATTGTCATTAGTACCGTAACTTACTTTTTCCTACATGCCTAATTCATTCAAAACTGCGAGGTGTGCTAAGCGAGCGTTGATTCATCCTAATGAGGATGAAAAAGAACAAAAACAAACAGTATGCCTTTCAAAGCACCTCATGCAGTCGTCTGATGATGAAAAATGACTGCATGCAATGACTGATGGAAAGCAATCATAATAATGCTCGCTATTGCGTAGCGTTGTCCCCTTGGCTGTATGCCGCACTTTATAACATTTAAAACGTGAACAACTAGTTACACTTTTCCAGTTTTTAAGTTGGGGGAGGGAGGCACGTGCCTTCCCACCCCGACACTACTAGCAGAAAGGAGGTGCACCCATGGGCTCCCCTTTTTTACCAGTCTTGGCTGAACTGGTATTACAAAATATTGAGAACCTTTTTCTGGCAAACACCACTAAGAAACCAGCCTCCTACAACCAATACGTCGATGACATCCTCATTTTTTGGACTTACTCACCCGATGAATTAACGAACTTTGTTGAAAGTCTATCCCAGGCTAACTGTTCCATAAAATTTACCTCCGTTATTGAAGTTAACAACCAACTACCCTATTTAGGTTTCTTACTTTCCAGAAACCCAAGAACTAATTTTTTAATGTTCTATGTTTATAGAAAGCCTTCCAATAATAATCCATCTTTGATTAGTGCCGATTCAGCCCACCGAAATTCGTACAAACATTCTGCTATTAGATTTCTTCTGAATCGAGCCTTTACTCACCCTTGTCATCACAGTCGCCAGGTGGAAATCAGTCGTACTCGCGAACTAGCTATAGCCCATGGGTATCACGGCTCGGTCGTATCTAAAATACGTAGTTCCGTTAAAACCTATCACACCACCACCCATCGACGAAATGCGACTTCGCCTCGATTTGTTGGTAAGATGAATTACCATCCAGCTATAAATAACCTTCTTCAGAATCAATGCACAAAGTTTAATTTAAACTTTGGAGTAAAAACATATAATATTCTATCTTGTCTCAAGAAGAACCGAGATCCTGTAAAAAATTAAGAAAATTTTTGAGTTTATATGATTCCTCTGAAAGCTACTAACAGCGAAGAGTTACACATTATCTACTTGGGTTCAACAAGGAGAAATCTGGAGACCAGATTGAGTGAACACAAATATAGCATCAAATCTAGAAATCCGTTTACAACACTTGCACGAACAATTTATAACGGGTCCCATTATCCAACTTCGAAGGAAGCTAAAGTAATTTCTACTCCAGTGAATACGGGATCACTTCTGCTTCTGGAAAGCTTATTTATATATATATATATATATATACTTAAGAGCAAAACTGAAGACTAAGGAAAAATTTTAGAATTTAAAACGAAGGGTGCAAAATAACCTAAAAATCAAAACGCGCAACGCAGCAGTTTTGAAAATTCAGAATACACATTCTATAAAGAAGATACCTAAGCAAAAAAATATATATATAATTTTGACTCACACCTAATACAACATAGAAAAGGTTATGTATCTACCTGTGTGAGTAAAAGGAGAAAAGATAAAAAAATAAAATAAAACAACTGAATGTAGAAGGTGTCGAGAATACTGAGCCTTGGCTTTATCAAGGACCAGCAAAAACTCTGCATTTTCTCACTTCCACAAAGACCTAGTAGGAAATGGGTTTCTGCAAGGCCATAGATGCAAGTAACATTCCCACCTAAAATAGTTAAAAAATATATATATATAAGTCATGTCCTCCGTAGAGTAGCATGACCTAGCACTAGTTAAAAATTTCGCTTGCATCCATTAACCTTCATGGCCCGACCCATGCTCTTCATCTGTTACTATTAAACAGAGAGAAGAAGATTAAAGAGAACTCAAGCTGTGAGAGTGACATAATAAATGGAAATGATTTTCAGCTATAACGAAATTCCAAGTTCGTTTGAGAGAGAATTTAAACCTGAAAAATAATGCAAAAGAAATCCAAATTTTACATTGCAATTAAAAAAAAAGGAAATGTTAATTTATAACGAACAGATTTTTGAAAGAAAACTTGAGTCTAAAACCCCCTATTCTACAACTTATGACAGCACGAAAACGAGAATAAGTTAAAGATAAATATAAACTAAAGAAAACTTTGTGAAAGTTATATACCTTAAACAGTTAGTTGCAATATGTACAAAGTATTTCAGCAGTGCTTTAAGTGCATAATTAATTAGTTATTAAGAACTTAACTACTTTGAAAAAACAGCGCATAGACAGCGCATAGAAAAGGAACAGGCTTAGCCTTCTTCTGTTCCTAGGTACCTCAAAAGACGCTCAAAGTTACAAAGAAAAGTAAGAGTTAAAACCCGCAAAAATGTTAACAGACAAACCAATGCTTAAAAGCTGAAAAGCTAAAAAACGACAGAGAAAAGGTACATAAAGTACAAACATTGAACTTATAAAACCTAGAACCCAAAAACAAGGAAGAGAGCTTACCTCTTGTGTAACAAAAACTTTTCTCCACACAAGAGGAGAACCAGGCTGACCCCCTTCCGCCACTCCCTAGACGCTGGGGGCAGTGAGGGTGGGGCTGATGGCCTCCTCATACAGCAAGAAAACAACGCGCGGAGATTTTAACCAGAGAAAAAAATATATAAACTTAAGACTGTGGATCTGTATGATCAGAATGAGCAGAATTAACTCTCAGAATACATGAGAAATATTATAAAATACACGAGCAGTTTATTTAATAATCTTTGCATGTATTAAATCACCTTAGTGAGCTTCTATAGATTAATCAGAATCTTATTAATTTTAATGTTGGTTTTACTATTTTTAGTATAGCTATCCTAGTGATGAATAACTAGTTTTCTTTTTTTATTTGTTTTTATTTTCTTTTATAAACAGATTTTTAAGTTTTTTTTGTGATTTTGTTTATATTATATAATTTTTTGTTTTAATAGGACCGTCATATCCATAGCACTAAGGTTCCTTTAGGTAGTTAATAGGCATCCTCTAGCCAACTTCCTTATGGCTTTGATTGGTCAGAATCATATTATTAACTGTGTAGAAAATTAAAGCAGATCTGCCAACCTTACTCTATTATTCAGAATAATTTTTCTTAAAGTTCTTTTGATGAAAGAAGAAGGAATTTCGTTCTCTAGAAAACTTTCTAATAGTATATTAATGTGGTAATTGAAATCCAAATTGTTGCTGCAAATTCTTGAAATTCTTAGGACCTGAGAAATTAGTACATTCTCAATTACTTTGGTTGAAATGTTATTATTCCAGTGTAGATATTTAATTACTTTGAAAGGAAAATTAACTCTTTTATCAAAGAGGCTAATAGATGGGTTACCTCTGTTGAGCTTAATGCTTAAGTCTAGGAACTCAAGTTCCTGATTACTGTGGTTGGTTTTACATAAGTTAAGAGAGCTAGGATAGATATTATCAAAATCACTCTCTATAACTTCTGAATTATTGATACACAGCAGATCATCAATATATCTAAAAGTGTAAAGGTAGTTATCTGAGCAGGTGGGGTGATTTTTAATGAATTTATATTCCTTAAAGAACAGGAATAGATTAGCGATATTTGTGGACATTGATGTTCCCATTGGAATACCGTTCACTTGCTTATAGAGAGTATTATTATATAAGATATGGTTATTTTTTATGCAGCAATTGAGATAAGAGTTCCAAGTTCCTACATCAACAAATTGGTTAAGTTTAAATTCTGCATACAGCTCCTTAAATGTAGTTATTATATCTGATAGAGGCAGATTAGTATATAGGTTTTCAAAATCATAACTATTAATATCTAGGGGACAAACTTTGAGTATAGTAGAAATTACTTCTGCATTATTATTAATTATCCAAAAATCTCTGTACAACAAGTTAGAACAGTTTCTAATGTGTTTCAAAACCTTCTTTAAGACATCTTCAAAAGCAAGATCTATTTTCTTTTTATGACTCCTTACTCCACTAGCTATGAACCTGAACTTCACAGGATCCTTATGAAACTTAACCGTTGCAAAAGAAATGGAAATTCAGGCCCATATCTTCTAGTTTGTGGAATTTTAAGTTTCTTGAAGAATGCCTTAAACCGATTTTCTAACTGCTTGGTAGAATAACTTACGGGCTCGTATGTCAACCAAAGTAATTGAGAATGTACTAATTTCTCAGGTCCTAAGAATTTCAAGAATTTGCAGCAACAATTTGGATTTCAATTAATACATTAATATACTATTAGAAAGTTTTCTAGAGAACGAAATTCCTTCTTCTTTCATCAAAAGAACTTTAAGAAAAATTATTCTGAATAATAGAGTAAGGTTGGCAGATCTGCTTTAATTTTCTACACAGTTAATAATATGATTCTGACCAATCAAAGCCGTAAGGAAGTTGGCTAGAGAGGATGCCTATTAACTACCTAAAGGAACCTTAGTGCTATGGATATGACGGTCCTATTAAACAAAAAAATTAAATAATATAAACAAAATCACAAAAAAAACTTAAAAATCTGTTTATAAAAGAAAATAAAAACAAATAAAAAAGAAAACTAGTTATTCATCACTAGGATAGCTATACTAAAAATAGTAAAACTAACATTAAAATTAATAAGATTCTGATTAATCTATAGAAGCTCACTAAGGTGATTTAATACATGCAAAGATTATTAAATAAACTGCTCGTGTATTTTATAATATTTCTCATGTATTCTGGAGAGTTAATTCTGCTCATTCTGATCATACAGATCCACAGTCTTAAGTTTATATATTTTTTTCTCTGGTTAAAATCTCCGCGCGTTGTTTTCTTGCTGTATGAGGAGGCCATCAGCCCCACCCTCACTGCCCCCCAGCGTCTAGGGAGTGGCGGAAGGGGTCAGCCTGGTTCCTCTCTTGTGTGGAGAAAAGTTTTGTTACACAAGAGGTAAGCTCTCTTCCTTGTTTTTGGGTTCTAGGTTTTATAAGTTCAATGTTTGTACTTTATGTACCTTTTCTCTGTCGTTTTTTAGCTTTTCAGCTTTTAAGCATTGGTTTTGTCTGTTAACATTTTTGCGGGTTTTAACTCTTACTTTTCTTTGTAACTTTGAGCGTCTTTTGAGGTACCTAGGAACAGAAGAAGGCTAAGCCTGTTCCTTTTCTATGCGCTGTCTATGCGCTGTTTTTTCAAAGTAGTTAAGTTCTTAATAACTAATTAATTATGCACTTAAAGCACTGCTGAAATACTTTGTACATATTGCAACTAACTGTTTAAGGTATATAACTTTCACAAAGTTTTCTTTAGTTTATATTTATCTTTAACTTATTCTCGTTTTCGTGCTGTCATAAGTTGTAGAATAGGGGGTTTTAGACTCAAGTTTTCTTTCAAAAATCTGTTCGTTATAAATTAACATTTCCTTTTTTTTTAATTGCAATGTAAAATTTGGATTTCTTTGCATTATTTTTCAGGTTTAAATTCTCTCTCAAACGAACTTGGAATTTCGTTATAGCTGAAAATCATTTCCATTTATTATGTCACTCTCACAGCTTGGAGTTCTCTTTAATCTTCTTCTCTCTGTTTAATAGTAACAGATGAAGAGCATGGGTCGGGCCATGAAGGTTAATGGATGCAAGCGAAATTTTTAACTAGTGCTAGGTCATGCTACTCTACGGAGGACATGACTTATATATATATATTTTTTAACTATTTTAGGTGGGAATGTTACTTGCATCTATGGCCTTGCAGAAACCCATTTCCTACTAGGTCTTTGTGGAAGTGAGAAAATGCAGAGTTTTTGCTGGTCCTTGATAAAGCCAAGGCTCAGTATTCTCGACACCTTCTACATTCAGTTGTTTTATTTTATTTTTTTATCTTTTTCTCCTTTTACTCACACAGGTAGATACATAACCTTTTCTATGTTGTATTAGGTGTGAGTCAAAATTATATATATATTTTTTTGCTTAGGTATCTTCTTTATAGAATGTGTATTCTGAATTTTCAAAACTGCTGCGTTGCGCGTTTTGATTTTTAGGTTATTTTGCACCCTTCGTTTTAAATTCTAAAATTTTTCCTTAGTCTTCAGTTTTGCTCTTAAGTAACTAATTTCAATTTATTATTTAGCAGCTCATGCGCAAATTCCAGTTGAAATGTTTTATTATTATTATTATTATTTTTTTTTTTTTTTTTTATTACTATTTTTTTCACTTGAGGGTTTTTTTTTCATTTTCTAATTTTTCTTTTTAGTATGTTTTGGATGCAGCTTTTGGAGTGTAGTTTATACTCGAGTTTGGTCTTTTCTTGGACTGCTTATTTCTAAAAGTTTTTCCTAGTTGGTTTGCTCAGAATTTGTATGTTTTGGCCCAAGTGGTGTTCTAAGGACGATGAAAGGATTGGAGGTCAGCTCAGATATTTTAAGTCCTCCCGCTCGGTTAGGCTAGCACCCTTTCCCATAGTGTATGAACTCGCTGGCAAAGGTAATCTAAAGTTATGAAATGACAAACGTTGTTTGACATGTAAATCTGCAGATCCTAACCTGTATTCTTCTGTTGAGGATAATTGCTCCAACAAGTTTTGCAAAGCCTACAATACCATCTATAAGCTCACCTGTACTGTCTGCAACCTTAGCTATATTGGCCAAAGTAAAAATCCTCTTCATCTTAGGATTAATGGTCACAGGTCTCTAGTAAACAAGTTCTCTAATTCAGGAGTGAACCCCTCCACAAACGCCAACCAGTACTCCACCTTTGAATTAGAGCATTTCCATACTCATGGTTTTGACAAAGTGAAAATAGAGGTACTACATATTATTCCTGACCTCTATGCTCAGCTAGAAACTGAATCCCTTGAAATTTTGCAGCATCAGTCTCTTTATCCCTATGGCCTTAATTCCACTCTATCTGACAATAAGCATAATCAGCATAAATTTTCAATTCGTGAACTCTTCTTTCTTGTTAATAATAAGAGCTGCTCTAGAGGTAATAGAGGACAGAGGTTATTTCGCACATCAAGCAAAGTTGATTTTGCTAACTTGCTAAAAACTCTGGATAAGCATGTTTTTGCTTTGGTTCTGGACATTCTTAAACATATTCTTAAAGATAAAATTTCTCTTAAAAGAATTTTCCAGTAATTTTGTTACCATCAGGTTCCTCAATAAAGCCTACGATAATCTCAATGTAAGGAAGCTGTTCTACAATAATGCAATTTTTTTTCCCATCCACAGGCACCAGTCTATTGTAAGTTTTAAATATGTTAAGACCTTAGGGTCAATAGTTAAAAAACTACAAACTTAACTCTTCGAGCTACATTCCTGTAATTACTTCTTGTTCTTGTGATGAACATAAAGAAACAGTTCACTATGATAAGAATTACAACCATATTATCACCGGAAACTTGAGTTATGTTGAAAATGAAAAGCTTAGGAATTTATTAGAGTATGGCTCTAAATTCAGACCTTCCTTCACAATTTCCAAAGAAAGGATTCTTGAGAGCTTCACTCAAGATATAAATAAGTACATCGTAAAAACCAGTTTGACGTACAATCAGCCTATTGAGGCCTTCGCAGAATGGAAATATAATATAATCAATAGCTTCACCGGTGAGTTGGCAGGTCTGGACTTTTGTTTCGACAGAAATCTCTTTTTCTCTGGAGAAGCTAAAAGGTCACTCTCCAAACTACAAGACCAATTTATTTTTACCACTACGGATAAAGCTAGCAATAATTTTGCAATTATCTGTAAGAAGTTCTATTTTGAATTGTTAACTATGGAACTCAATAATAGAGTAACATACGAGCCCGTAAGTTATTCTACCAAGCAGTTAGAAAATCGGTTTAAGGCATTCTTCAAGAAACTTAAAATTCCACAAACTAGAAGATATGGGCCTGAATTTCCATTTCTTTTTGCAACGGTTAAGTTTCATAAGGATCCTGTGAAGTTCAGGTTCATAGCTAGTGGAGTAAGGAGTCATAAAAAGAAAATAGATCTTGCTTTTGAAGATGTCTTAAAGAAGGTTTTGAAACACATTAGAAACTGTTCTAACTTGTTGTACAGAGATTTTTGGATAATTAATAATAATGCAGAAGTAATTTCTACTATACTCAAAGTTTGTCCCCTAGATATTAATAGTTATGATTTTGAAAACCTATATACTAATCTGCCTCTATCAGATATAATAACTACATTTAAGGAGCTGTATGCAGAATTTAAACTTAACCAATTTGTTGATGTAGGAACTTGGAACTCTTATCTCAATTGCTGCATAAAAAATAACCATATCTTATATAATAATACTCTCTATAAGCAAGTGAACGGTATTCCAATGGGAACATCAATGTCCACAAATATCGCTAATCTATTCCTGTTCTTTAAGGAATATAAATTCATTAAAAATCACCCCACCTGCTCAGATAACTACCTTTACACTTTTAGATATATTGATGATCTGCTGTGTATCAATAATTCAGAAGTTATAGAGAGTGATTTTGATAATATCTATCCTAGCTCTCTTAACTTATGTAAAACCAACCACAGTAATCAGGAACTTGAGTTCCTAGACTTAAGCATTAAGCTCAACAGAGGTAACCCATCTATTAGCCTCTTTGATAAAAGAGTTAATTTTCCTTTCAAAGTAATTAAATATCTACACTGGAATAATAACATTTCAACCAAAGTAATTGAGAATGTACTAATTTCTCAGGTCCTAAGAATTTCAAGAATTTGCAGCAACAATTTGGATTTCAATTACCACATTAATATACTATTAGAAAGTTTTCTAGAGAACGAAATTCCTTCTTCTTTCATCAAAAGAACTTTAAGAAAAATTATTCTGAATAATAGAGTAAGGTTGGCAGATCTGCTTTAATTTTCTACACAGTTAATAATATGATTCTGACCAATCAAAGCCGTAAGGAAGTTGGCTAGAGGATGCCTATTAACTACCTAAAGGAACCTTAGTGCTATGGATATGACGGTCCTATTAAAACAAAAATTAAATAATATAAACAAAATCACAAAAAAAACTTAAAAATCTGTTTATAAAAGAAAATAAAAACAAATAAAAAAGAAAACTAGTTATTCATCACTAGGATAGCTATACTAAAAATAGTAAAACCAACATTAAAATTAATAAGATTCTGATTAATCTATAGAAGCTCACTAAGGTGATTTAATACATGCAAAGATTATTAAATAAACTGCTCGTGTATTTTATAATATTTCTCATGTATTCTGGAGAGTTAATTCTGCTCATTCTGATCATACAGATCCACAGTCTTAAGTTTATATATTTTTTCTCTGGTTAAAATCTCCGCGCGTTGTTTTCTTGCTGTATGAGGAGGCCATCAGCCCCACCCTCACTGCCCCCCAGCGTCTAGGGAGTGGCGGAAGGGGTCAGCCTGGTTCTCCTCTTGTGTGGAGAAAAGTTTTGTTACACAAGAGGTAAGCTCTCTTCCTTGTTTTTGGGTTCTAGGTTTTATAAGTTCAATGTTTGTACTTTATGTACCTTTTCTCTGTCGTTTTTTAGCTTTTCAGCTTTTAAGCATTGGTTTGTCTGTTAACATTTTTGCGGGTTTTAACTCTTACTTTTCTTTTGTAACTTTGAGCGTCTTTTGAGGTACCTAGGAACAGAAGAAGGCTAAGCTGTTCCTTTTCTATGCGCTGTCTATGCGCTGTTTTTTCAAAGTAGTTAAGTTCTTAATAACTAATTAATTATGCACTTAAAGCACTGCTGAAATACTTTGTACATATTGCAACTAACTGTTTAAGGTATATAACTTTCACAAAGTTTTCTTTAGTTTATATTTATCTTTAACTTATTCTCGTTTTCGTGCTGTCATAAGTTGTAGAATAGGGGTTTTAGACTCAAGTTTTTCTTTCAAAAATCTGTTCGTTATAAATTAACATTTCCTTTTTTTTAATTGCAATGTAAAATTTGATTTCTTTTGCATTATTTTTCAGGTTTAAATTCTCTCTCAAACGAACTTGGAATTTCGTTATAGCTGAAAATCATTTCCATTTATTATGTCACTCTCACAGCTTGAGTTCTCTTTAATCTTCTTCTCTCTGTTTAATAGTAACAGATGAAGAGCATGGGTCGGGCCATGAAGGTTAATGGATGCAAGCGAAATTTTTAACTATTGCTAGGTCATGCTACTCTACGGAGGACATGACTTATATATATATATTTTTTAACTATTTTAGGTGGGAATGTTACTTGCATCTATGGCCTTGCAGAAACCCATTTTCCTACTAGGTCTTTGTGGAAGTGAGAAAATGCAGAGTTTTTGCTGGTCCTTGATAAAGCCAAGGCTCAGTATTCTCGACACCTTCTACATTCAGTTGTTTTATTTTATTTTTTATCTTTTCTCCTTTTACTCACACAGGTAGATACATAACCTTTTCTATGTTGTATTAGGTGTGAGTCAAAATTATATATATATTTTTGCTTAGGTATCTTCTTTATAGAATGTGTATTCTGAATTTTCAAAACTGCTGCGTTGCGCGTTTTGATTTTTAGGTTATTTTGCACCCTTCGTTTTAAATTCTAAAATTTTTCCTTAGTCTTCAGTTTTGCTCTTAAGTAACTAATTTCAATTTATTATTTAGCAGCTCATGCGCAAATTCCAGTTGAAATGTTTTATTATTATTATTATTTTTTTTTTTTTTATTACTATTTTTTTCACTTGAGGTTTTTTTTCATTTTCTAATTTTTTCTTTTTAGTATGTTTTGGATGCAGCTTATTGGAGTGTAGTTTATACTCAGAGTTTGGTCTTTTCTTGGACTGCTTATTTCTAAAAAGTTTTTCCTAGTTGGTTTGCTCAGAATTTGTATGTTTTGGCCCAAGTGGTGTTCTAAGGACGATGAAAGGATTGGAGGTCAGCTCAGATATTTTAAGTCCTCCCGCTCGGTTAGGCTAGCACCCTTTCCCATAGTGTATGAACTCGCTGGCAAAGGTAATCTAAAGTTATGAAATGACAAACGTTGTTTGACATGTAAATCTGCAGATCCTAACCTGTATTCTTCTGTTGAGGATAATTGCTCCAACAAGTTTTGCAAAGCCTACAATACCATCTATAAGCTCACCTGTACTGTCTGCAACCTTAGCTATATTGGCCAAAGTAAAAATCCTCTTCATCTTAGGATTAATGGTCACAGGTCTCTAGTAAACAAGTTCTCTAATTCAGGAGTGAACCCCTCCACAAACGCCAACCAGTACTCCACCTTTGAATTAGAGCATTTCCATACTCATGGTTTTGACAAAGTGAAAATAGAGGTACTACATATTATTCCTGACCTCTATGCTCGGCTAGAAACTGAATCCCTTGAAATTTTGCAGCATCAGTCTCTTTATCCCTATGGCCTTAATTCCACTCTATCTGACAATAAGCATAATCAGCATAAATTTTCAATTCGTGAACTCTTCTTTCTTGTTAATAATAAGAGCTGCTCTAGAGGTAATAGAGGACAGAGGTTATTTCGCACATCAAGCAAAGTTGATTTTGCTAACTTGCTAAAAACTCTGGAAAGCTTTAAAACTGGCACTAATTTTGTTAAAAATACTTACAAAATTCTCAAGTCCTTCAAGCACTCTGTCCTTAAATGTTTTTTCAGATTCTGGAATGAAACTGCTGACCATGTTGATAAGCATGTTTTTGCTTTGGTTCTGGACATTCTTAAACATATTCTTAAAGATAAAATTTCTCTTAAAGAATTTTCCAGTAATTTTGTTACCATCAGGTTCCTCAATAAAGCCTACGATAATCTCAATGTAAGGAAGCTGTTCTACAATAATGCAATTTTTTTCCCATCCACAGGCACCAGTCTATTGTAAGTTTTAAATATGTTAAGACCTTAGGGTCAATAGTTAAAAACTACATAAACTTAACTCTTCGAGCTACATTCCTGTAATTACTTCTTGTTCTTGTGATGAACATAAAGAAACAGTTCACTATGATAAGAATTACAACCATATTATCACCGGAAACTTGAGTTATGTTGAAAATGAAAAGCTTAGGAATTTATTAGAGTATGGCTCTAAATTCAGACCTTCCTTCACAATTTCCAAAGAAAGGATTCTTGAGAGCTTCACTCAAGATATAAATAAGTACATCGTAAAAACCAGTTTGACGTACAATCAGCCTATTGAGGCCTTCGCAGAATGGAAATATAATATAATCAATAGCTTCACCGGTGAGTTGGCAGGTCTGGACTTTGTTTCGACAGAAATCTCTTTTTCTCTGGAGAAGCTAAAGGTCACTCTCCAAACTACAAGACCAATTTATTTTTACCACTACGGATAAAGCTAGCAATAATTTTGCAATTATCTGTAAGAAGTTCTATTTTGAATTGTTAACTATGGAACTCAATAATAGAGTAACATACGAGCCCGTAAGTTATTCTACCAAGCAGTTAGAAAATCGGTTTAAGGCATTCTTCAAGAAACTTAAAATTCCACAAACTAGAAGATATGGGCCTGAATTTCCATTTCTTTTGCAACGGTTAAGTTTCATAAGGATCCTGTGAAGTTCAGGTTCATAGCTAGTGGAGTAAGGAGTCATAAAAGAAAATAGATCTTGCTTTTGAAGATGTCTTAAAGAAGGTTTTGAAACACATTAGAAACTGTTCTAACTTGTTGTACAGAGATTTTTGGATAATTAATAATAATGCAGAAGTAATTTCTACTATACTCAAAGTTTGTCCCCTAGATATTAATAGTTATGATTTTGAAAACCTATATACTAATCTGCCTCTATCAGATATAATAACTACATTTAAGGAGCTGTATGCAGAATTTAAACTTAACCAATTTGTTGATGTAGGAACTTGGAACTCTTATCTCAATTGCTGCATAAAAAATAACCATATCTTATATAATAATACTCTCTATAAGCAAGTGAACGGTATTCCAATGGGAACATCAATGTCCACAAATATCGCTAATCTATTCCTGTTCTTTAAGGAATATAAATTCATTAAAAATCACCCCACCTGCTCAGATAACTACCTTTACACTTTTAGATATATTGATGATCTGCTGTGTATCAATAATTCAGAAGTTATAGAGAGTGATTTTGATAATATCTATCCTAGCTCTCTTAACTTATGTAAAACCAACCACAGTAATCAGGAACTTGAGTTCCTAGACTTAAGCATTAAGCTCAACAGAGGTAACCCATCTATTAGCCTCTTTGATAAAAGAGTTAATTTTCCTTTCAAAGTAATTAAATATCTACACTGGAATAATAACATTTCAACCAAAGTAATTGAGAATGTACTAATTTCTCAGGTCCTAAGAATTTCAAGAATTTGCAGCAACAATTTGGATTTCAATTACCACATTAATATACTATTAGAAAGTTTTCTAGAGAACAGAAATTCCTTCTTCTTTCATCAAAAGAACTTTAAGAAAAATTATTCTGAATAATAGAGTAAGGTTGGCAGATCTGCTTTAATTTTCTACACAGTTAATAATATGATTCTGACCAATCAAAGCCGTAAGGAAGTTGGCTAGAGGATGCCTATTAACTACCTAAAGGAACCTTAGTGCTATGGATATGACGGTCCTATTAAAACAAAAAATTAAATAATATAAACAAAATCACAAAAAAAAACTTAAAAATCTGTTTATAAAAGAAAATAAAAACAAATAAAAAAGAAAACTAGTTATTCATCACTAGGATAGCTATACTAAAAATAGTAAAACCAACATTAAAATTAATAAGATTCTGATTAATCTATAGAAGCTCACTAAGGTGATTTAATATATGCAAAGATTATTAAATAAACTGCTCGTGTATTTTATAATATTTCTCATGTATTCTGGAGAGTTAATTCTGCTCATTCTGATCATACAGATCCACAGTCTTAAGTTTATATATTTTTTTCTCTGGTTAAAATCTCCGCGCGTTGTTTTCTTGCTGTATGAGGAGGCCATCAGCCCCACCCTCACTGCCCCCCAGCGTCTAGGGAGTGGCGGAAGGGGTCAGCCTGGTTCTCCTCTTGTGTGGAGAAAAGTTTTTGTTACACAAGAGGTAAGCTCTCTTCCTTGTTTTTGGGTTCTAGGTTTTATAAGTTCAATGTTTGTACTTTATGTACCTTTTCTCTGTCGTTTTTAGCTTTTCAGCTTTTAAGCATTGGTTTGTCTGTTAACATTTTTTGCGGGTTTTAACTCTTACTTTTCTTTGTAACTTTGAGCGTCTTTTGAGGTACCTAGGAACAGAAGAAGGCTAAGCCTGTTCCTTTTCTATGCGCTGTCTATGCGCTGTTTTTTCAAAGTAGTTAAGTTCTTAATAACTAATTAATTATGCACTTAAAGCACTGCTGAAATACTTTGTACATATTGCAACTAACTGTTTAAGGTATATAACTTTCACAAAGTTTTCTTTAGTTTATATTTATCTTTAACTTATTCTCGTTTTCGTGCTGTCATAAGTTGTAGAATAGGGGTTTTAGACTCAAGTTTTCTTTCAAAAATCTGTTCGTTATAAATTAACATTTCCTTTTTTTTTAATTGCAATGTAAAATTTGGATTTCTTTTGCATTATTTTTCAGGTTTAAATTCTCTCTCAAACGAACTTGGAATTTCGTTATAGCTGAAAATCATTTCCATTTATTATGTCACTCTCACAGCTTGAGTTCTCTTTAATCTTCTTCTCTCTGTTTAATAGTAACAGATGAAGAGCATGGGTCGGGCCATGAAGGTTAATGGATGCAAGCGAAATTTTTAACTAGTGCTAGGTCATGCTACTCTACGGAGGACATGACTTATATATATATATTTTTTAACTATTTTAGGTGGGAATGTTACTTGCATCTATGGCCTTGCAGAAACCCATTTCCTACTAGGTCTTTGTGGAAGTGAGAAAATGCAGAGTTTTTGCTGGTCCTTGATAAAGCCAAGGCTCAGTATTCTCGACACCTTCTACATTCAGTTGTTTTATTTTATTTTTTTATCTTTTCTCCTTTTACTCACACAGGTAGATACATAACCTTTTCTATGTTGTATTAGGTGTGAGTCAAAATTATATATATTTTTTTGCTTAGGTATCTTCTTTATAGAATATATATATATATATATATATATATATATATACCAAAAGGATGTAAGGTCAGGTGATGTGTAACATCACAGCCTCTCCTTGACAAATGTCAACCCCGCCTTCTCGTGGTGCATCCTGTTCCCACTAAAGGGGCTCTGACGACCGCCAATAGCGGTATAACTATACCATCGAGATTAGAGATAATGCCATCCCACACTCACCAACCCGCTTGGCCAGCATGGTGAGTTATGGCCAAACCCCTCAAAAATGACTCCACAACTTAAATCTTGGCCTTCAGTCTCCGGCAGCTGGAATGTACCTGGCCAAGGCAGCGGAGAGTGCGACATGAAGGCAGAGGGTGCTAAGAATCCCCGGAGGGCCGGACTAGGCTGCCATCTGATGCTGACCTTGGCTACGTATAATGGACGCTCCCTATCTTCTGATTCAAGGCTTCTTGAATTGGAAGAGGAACTACAAAGGATCAAGAGGGACATCGCCGGACTAAGTGAGGTAAGGAGAAAAGGAGAAGATCTCATTGAACTGAAAAGTGAACATCTCTTCTACTATCGTGGGACAGATACTGGCAGAACTAGTGGTGTTGGATTTATAATAAACAAAAAACTGAAGGATAAAGTTGTAGAAGTTGAAAGTTCCTCTGACAGAGGTGCACGACTCGTTATCTAACTCTCGAGAAGATGCCAGGCTCAGATTATTCAAACTTATGCACCCACCACAAGTCATCCTGAAGAAGAAATTGAAGAATTTTATGAGGAAATTCGTCATCTAAATAATAAAGGTAAACTACACTTGAAGATAATTATGGGAGATTTCAATGCAAAAATAGGGCAACAGCAACAGAATGAAACTTCAGTAGGTAAATTTGCTCACGGCAATAGAAACAAGTGTGGAAATACGCTCGTAGAGTTTGCAGAGGCAGAAGGGTTTTTCATCATGAACTCCTTTTTCAAGAAAAAGCCACACAGGAAATGGACATGGAGACATCCAAATGGGATGACAAGTGAAATTGATTTTATTATGTGTAACAAAAAATTCGTCATAGAAAACTGCAGTGTGCTAAACAAGTTCAACACAGGTAGTGACCATAGATTGGTGAGATGTAAGATGCACCTCAACACTAAACTCGAACGCGGCAAGCTCATAAGACAAACAAAATATATTGACATAACCAATCTTAAAAAACACCATAATACCTTCAAGTTGGAACTGAAGAACACATTCTCTGCTTTAGAAGGCCTAACATCGGAAGAAGTGGATGTTTCTGAAGTTATCAGAAAAGTAACCATAGCTCTTATGGAAACAGCAACAAAATTAGCTGGGTCTAAGAACAAGTTGCATGTGAACAAATTATCAGGAAAAACCAAAATGTTGATGCAAAAAAGAAGAAAGATGAGGACAACTAAAGGAGATGTGACTTCCAAAGTGGAATATATAGAGCTATGCAAGACAGTACGAAAAAATATCACTGAAGACGTAAGGAAATTCAACTGTGAACTAGTGAGGAAAGTAATTGAAAGCAATCAAAGCTTAAAGATAGCAAAGGTACACCTTAGCAAGGGAAGAAAACAGATTATGGCACTGAGAAAAGAAGATGGTTCTGTAACAAGAAATAGAGGCGAAATTTTGACAAGAGTGAAAGATTTCTACTCCAAATTATATGAAAGGGATGATGTATGTACTCCAGACATCGTGAAAGGTACCAATACCAGAGTTCTTCCGGTCCTTCCAGCAGAAGTTGCACATGCTATCAAGAACATGAAGCGGGGAAAAGCTCCAGGAGAAGATGGAATTACTGTAGACATCATACAAGAAGGAAGTGGTGAAATCGAAACAGTACTCGCCCAAATTTTCACTCGATGCCTTAATGAAAGGAAGATTCCTGAGGATTGGAACAACGCTACAATGATCCTGCTACATAAAAAAGGTGACATTGAGGATCTCAGGAACTACAGACCTATCAGTCTCCTATCAGTGGTTTATAAAATCTTCACTAAAGTTCTTTCACACCGTTTGAAGGTAACACTGGACATGGCTCAACCGAGAGAACAAGCTGGATTCAGGAGTGGCTACAGCACTATAGATCATATCCACGTACTGAGAGAACTAATTGAAAGAGCGAAGGAATATGAACTTCCATTGTGCATGGCTTTTATCGATTATGAAAAAGCCTTTGATTCGGTGAAACCATCAGCAGTTACAATGGCTCTGAAATCCTGCGGTATTGAAGATGCATACATTAATATTATTAATAACATCTATGAAAATGCAAGTGCAACGATTCGGCTGTTTGAAAATACAACACACATAAAAATTGGAAAGGGAGTGAGACAAGGTGAAACCATATCTCCGAAGCTCTTTAATGCCACATTGGAAAATGTCTTTCAATCACTGAACTGGGAAAACAAAGGAATAAAGATTAATGGAGATTATCTAACCCACCTTCGTTTTGCTGATGACGTAGTCATTTTTGCAACTACTCCATCAGAGCTGCAGAGTATGATTCAGGAACTTGCTGACAAGAGTAAAGAAGTGGGATTAAAAATGAACTTTCAGAAGACAAAAGTGATGTTCAATGCTTTTACAAGAAATGAAGATTTATCGATTGATGGAGAAAAGCTGGAGATAACAGACACGTACGTTTATCTTGGACAGCAGATATCAAGTGAGGGTCACATTGATGAAGAAATTAATAGGCGTATAAAACTTGCCTGGAGAGCTTTTGGAAGGAACAGCATAATTTTCAAGAGCAATATGCCATTATGTCTTAAAAGAAAAGTGTTTGATCAATGCATTCTTCCAGTGCTTATGTATGGTGCAGAGACGTGGACCATAACTAAAAGAGACATACAAAGGCTGCAGACAACTCAAAGCAGCATAGAGAGGTGCATGCTTGGGGTAACCAATAGAGATAAGAAGAGAAACTCGTGGATCCGAAAAATGACAAGAGTGGAAGACATCATGATCAGAGTTAAATCCCTGAAATGGCAATGAGCTGGGCATACTGCCAGAAGGACAGACCATCGATGGACAGCCGAAATTTTAGATTGGATTCCAAGGTACAGGAATAGACCCAGAAGAAGACCACATGGGAGTTGGGTGGATGAAATTCGAAAGTATGCGGGAGTGACATGGAGGAGACTGGCACAAGACAGACCGTTGTGGAGGAAACTTGGGGAGACCTTCGTCCAGCAGTGGATTGATAATGGTTGACAATGATGATGATACCAAAAATAATATGTGTTGTAATGATTACATATCTTGTGCAATTGCCAACCAATTGAAGATGCTTCTTGCGGGTGAAAGGGCGAAACAGGATCTAACAATCGCATGTAAGTGAAGTTCTTTCCATGCTGACTTTTGACATTCTTGGGGCTTTCTTTGATTAACTTTATATCTTATTGTTTTCGAAAAAACTAATATATAACATGTGATAAGAAATTTTTTATGTGTAAAAAGGTGAAATAATGTGTTCCATTCATGAACCCATTTCAGAAGGACGGCATTTTACTTTTACTTTTGGGAAATTTTTTCAACATGAATGGTGGCAACACCTCTCTACATGGTTCACATAACCGTCATTGTACTTCCATTTGGGAGTATTTAATCCACACAAAAGCACTCAATACACACTCGGGCCGCGGGTGGCTTAGTAATCAACGTTCGTGTCTGCCACGGAAAAGATCGCAGGTTCAATGCCAGGCAGTTTCGAACATTCGAACCACTAAATATTCGCCGTACGTCGGATGGGAACGTTAAGCCGTCGGGCCCCGAGTACTGGCCCCCGGTTATAAATAAGGGCGTCTTCCTCCCGCTTTCGACTTCGCTTCCGTGTCACTTTCCTATGGGGCACTCAAGCCCAAATCACCTAGCTTCCTATTTCTAAGAATTGTTTAAGACCTGGGGTCAGACACTCTCTTCCTAAAATCCTCTACATGTGATTTGATCTGATCTCAAGATCTCAATACGCACTCTTGGTTTGAGGATGACTTTAGAGTGAACCCGGAAGATCCAACCATTTGTAAATAGTTCTAATTAAATTGTTTTAAACTCGTTACTTCTTGATTACAGTTAACTTTTAACGAGTTCTGATTATGCATGAGAGGGAATGTGAGTTTTATAATTTACTAGCTTTACTACCCGGCTTTGCCCGGTACAAAATGTATGGAATCTGTGGAATCAAACGGAACAAAAGCGTTACGAATTATTCAACACGCGTCCAGGACACACAGCATTAGAACACTGACTGAACAAAATTCGTTAACAATTTGTTATCGACGATCAAATGCATCACATAATTTCAGTTTCAGACGTCTTTGAGGGGCGAATCTCTGGGATAAAAAAAGTTAAAAACTTATCTTTGCTAATATTTAATGAAACTAGCTGAAATTTTAATGAACACCATAAATAGTTAATAGGAATATGACCTCCAAATTTCGCCTGAATCGGTAAGAAACTTTTAAATTAGCCGTCAATATTTTATTTACCGTTTCTGTGTACATATTTCCGTTTACCGATGAATTAAAAATTCCATGCCTATTTAAAAAAATTTTGACCGGATTCCGGTGAAATTTCGAGGATTCCTCTTATTACCAATTCGTGGTGTTGATAAAAATTTCAGCCAGTTTCGTTATGATTTCGCAAAGTTCGTGTTTGTATTTTTTAGTTCTCAAAGAATGGAAACACCTGTGGATGTGCCGCGGCGATGAATGCAGTCACGTGCTTTCAGATTTGGAACGTGATAACGATGATGACGTGGCAAACGATTCTGACTCTATTGATTACCTTTTTAATCAATTCATAACTCGCAAACAGAGCAACGTAGAGATCTTAAAATAGTTGCGTTGACCTAGAAATTCCGGTATAGCGCTATGGAAATTTCGCGATTCTACAGTTGGGCGTTCGATAGTTTTTGCTGCTTCAGACAAATAGACGTTTTATGTTTTATATATAAGATTTGTTCTGGCTCAAATAACGTCTTTTGACCCCACACAAATGTCTTAGCCTAGGAGCCCACTAAGGCCCTACTTAATTCGGCCAGGATGCTAGTTCTCTCCATCAGAAACAGAAAATATTAGCTCAGAAGTTTAAAACGAATTAGAGGGCAACCCTAACAAAACTCAAACCAAAAAGACAGAGATTTAAATGTTTCCTAACATTTTTAACTGAACAAAACGAAAAAAGGGCCCAATCCTCCTCCACGCCCAGAGAAATTAACCTAAAACTTTCGACCTATCTACCTCTTCCCCAAGAAGCATCAATGGGAATAAACGGAAAAAATCGAGAGAATACTCTGGCACTCTATGTAGATAATTTATGCTGTGTATTTTTCGCATGCGAAGGTCTTTGTGGGTGTGAAATAAGACGAGTGATTCGAGAGTATATGTTAATGTACGTACAACACATTGCATTTATTCGCGTCACACACGATCACATCGAGACAGAGTACGGTACATACTGAGGGCGATTAAATCATAACAAACAATAAGGTTTACCACCGGTATAGCGCAGTTGGTTAACCCTTTAACGACCATGACTCTAAAATCTAGGAACACTTAAATTACCATAACGCCCGAAACTGTCTGTTATTTCACTTCTTTATTTAGTAACAACAATGATGACTGACGGTGACTCATGCTGATCTCTTTTAGGTAATGCAAATTTGAAGAACAAGTAATTGTAGGAACTCTGACGCACGCTAGACAGGCGTTTCGGGCTGCTATGGTCGTTTGTATGCACGGGCGTTATAGTCGTTAAAGGGTTAAGTCTCTGTGCACTGTGTGTGAGGCGGACGTTTCTGACGGGTGTTGGAATCTCGGTCCTTCCGCCCATCTAGTCTGAGGTTTTTCCGGGGTTTTCCACAGACTCCCTGTGTTTGGGGACGCGAACGCGTAGATGGTTCCTTGTGAAGTCGGCACACTTTGCCCTTGGTCCTCCCGATTGGGGTTTGGGCGTGGGGCTAACGACCCCACCTCGTAAAAAAAAATCTCATTCCGAATTCTCACAAAAACACTTCTTGAGAAGGCCAAGGCCCACCTAGGGCTGTCAAGTCATTGAAGAAGAACAATAAGGTTTACTAATTCCTTACACTGAGCGGTACTTAGGTAGGTGAATTATTATTATTGGATGTTATTGTCGTAAAGTCACAATGAAAGAAGATATGTGAGCCGCCCCGGTGGCGCAGTGGTCTAAGCGATGGCAACTGGCCATTCGTCCGAAAGAGGTTCGGGTTCGAATCCGTGAGGCATGGATGTTGTGTTTGTTTTACGGCACTGGCTCACGGTGGTCGTTAAACCTGCAATAAAAAAAGAAGATATGTGATTCATAAAAGTAAATATGACGATGGACGACTATGCCAACAAGTACTGGTATTTTTCCAGATAGAAAGAAATGTTTATATTCTGGATCCAAATAGTTTTGTTTAATGTTACTAATGTACTTCATACAGATGTTTTAAGCTTTGACAAGGTAAGCTTATTTTATATAGTGCTCTGGAAGACAAAAATTATAAGCTTTATATTTGCTTACCAAAATGAAGTTGTCCAAACACGTAACTAGATGGTACTAAATTTAGGAAAACTTGTTACGTCATTAAAATGCCGTACATGTGCATTTAGTAATGTAACAATTGCTTAATTTTCTTAAAATCTTAATTTATTTGATGCAATCAGTGGTTCAAGCAGCAATTCACTGTATGTATGTTAAAAAGTGTTTTATTGAGCTTTTGCTAATAATTTAAAAACACACAGGAAAAAAATTCAGTTATTCTTCTTAACCGTGTTTTATATACACTGCTGGAAAATTGCTAAGGACGGATCATAAACGGCTATATAGCGCATAAAAAAGTGTGGTTGGATGCCAAGTGAAATAAAATAATGTCAGAATGCCAGGACATTACTAGAAAGACAATTTTTTGTGCTCTGAAATCCAGAAGGCTTTGGAACGTGTTCAAGGGACAAACAGGCCATTTGGTGCAGAATACGTAAACGTGAAAAAAATGCAATTACCGTCCGCAGGCGTTCCGGCGTAAAATGTCAATACGGGATATGGCCACCATGGAGGGCGATGCAAGATTCCACACGTCGTGTCATGCTTTGCACAACATTATCAAGCAGCTGTTGGGGTAATTTATCCCATTCCTCTGTCAGTGCACGGATGAGGGTGTCCTTGTTTATTGGAGGGCATTGGCGACCAGCAAGACTCCTCCCCAAAGCATCCCACACATTTTCAATGGGATTCAGATCTGGAGAACGTGCTGGCCATACGAGGCGTTGAATATCCTTGCTCTCAAGACACTCCTGGACAGCGACTGTTCGATGACATGTTGCGTTGTCGTCCATGAAAATGAATCTATCACCGACAGCACCACGGAACATGCGAACACGAGGTAGCAGAACATCAACAATGTATCGTTGGCCAGTCATAGTCCCAGTTGGAAGCACATAGAGGGACGTACGGCCATTGATCATGATGCCAGCCCATACCATGACACTACATGCCGGATATCGGTCCCTTTCCTGTATGTTTGCTGGACAATATGCAGTACCACTATCACGCCAGATCAGTTGTCGTCGACAATCAGACGATAGACTGTATCTACTCTCATCTGAGAAGAGGACAGCAGACCAGTCGTTATCAGTCCAATTGCAATGTTGATGGCACCATTGCAAACGGGCGGTACGGTGATGTCTGGACAATGGGATGCACACAACAGGACGGCGGGCATATAGTCCTCCTTCATGCAAACGTCTGGCGACAGTTTTTCGGGAGATCCGCTTGCCAGTAGCAGCCATAAACTGATTTGCTACCTCACTAGCTGTGCTGCGCCGGTGTCGTTTTGTTGATAGCACTATGTACCGATCTTCTGCAGGTGTCGTACTGCAAACACGACCTCCCCCGTGACGTTTGCTACACTCTCCATTTGTTTGAAATGATTTCCAAAGCCTTGAAACAACACTGTGGCTGGCGTCGAACTCCCTGGCAATATCTGTTATTTTTCGCCCTTCTTCAATCTTGCCAATAATACGGCCACACGTAAAATCATCTTGGTGATGTCGGAAAGACATACTGGAACTTGCAAGTTCGTCAATTGATTCTTTCCCTTTCAACTTTGCGTTTGAACAACAACGGTCAATACGCGTCAAATCCTTTATATCTCTTATCAGCGCTATGACGTCATGAACAAGTTCGGCAATCCAAAATTTGCATACGCACAACACGCCTTACTGTATCCCGCACTTATGCTAATTTTTACATTTTCCTGCCTTCCATTTTATGGTTGCTATCGTTGCTATTGTCATCCGTCCTTAGCAATTGTCCGGCAGTGTATTAGCCCACATGGATTGCATATCAATTGCTAGTTACTGTCTAATATGAAAATACATTTTCACTAAAGCAATTATTCCATTACGCATTATTTCGTAGTCCTAAGCTCGCAATGAATAAAAATTCTGATTCCTTAAATTCGTCAATTGACATCTTTTGAAACGACGGCGGTACTTCGTAATGAGCCCTCAAACTAATCTTTCAAGTACAAGAAATATTTTTTTAACAATAACAAGAATGATTCGGTGAACTATGACGACACTATAACTTCAAGTGAAACTATGACGACAGTTTATAATTTCGATTACAGGAATGGTTTTGGTTTATCACTTCCAGTGAAATGACAGCGATGCTTTCATTAAGTTGAAGAATCTGCCTTGCTTACGCGTTTACGTCTAAATTATTGCTACGCTAGATTTTGCGCTGCAATTTCTTTTTCATGACAAACAAGGCATGGGCCAAGTAACGTCGGCAATGGACCTTCGACAAATGCAAGAAGGCCGTCTGGAGTGACGAGTCCTGTTTCTTGCTGCAGTATGCTAATGGCTGGGTTCGCATATGGGGTAAAGTTCATGAATCCCTATCCCCTGCTTGCAGAGATGGAAGAAGGTCGTCTGGAGTGATGGGTCCACTTTCCTGGTGCACCATGCTGATGGCCGGGTTTGCATATGGCGTAAAGATCATGAAGCCCTATCCCATGGTTGCACAGATGGAAGAAGGTCGTCTTGAGTGATGAGTCCACTTTCCCGGTGCACCATGCTGATGGCCGTTTTCGCATATGGCGTATAGATCATGAAGCCCTATCCCATGGTTGCACAAATGGAAGAAAGTCGTCTGGAGTGACGAGTCCGGTTTCCTGCTGCAGCATGCTAATGGCCGGGTTCGCATATGGCGTAAAGATCATGAAGCCCTATCCCATGGTTGCACAGATGGAAGAAAGTCATCTGGAATGACGAGTCCAGTTTCCTGCTGCAGCATGCTAATGGCTGGGTTCGCATATGGCATAAAGATCATGAAGCCATATCCCCTGCTTGCACAGATGGAAGAAGGTCGTCTTGAGTGATGAGTCCACTTTCCCGGTGCACCATGCTGATGGCCGGGTTCGCATATGGCGTATAGATCATGAAGCCCTATCCCATGGTTGCACAAATGGAAGAAAGTCGTCTGGAGTGACGAGTCCGGTTTTCTGCTGCAGCATGCTAATGGCCGGGTTCGCATATGGCGTAAAGATCATGAAGCCCTATCCCATGGTTGCACAGATGGAAGAAAGTCGTCTGGAATGACGAGTCCAGTTTCATGCTGCAGCATGCAAATGGCTGGGTTCGCATATGGAGTAAAGATCAGGAAGCCCTATCCCCTGCTTGCACAGATGGAAGAAGGTCGTCTTGGGTGCTGAGTCCACTTTCCTGGTGCACCATGCTGATGGCCGGGTTCGCATATGGCGTAAAGATCATGAAGCCCTATCCCCTGCTTGCACAGATGGAAGAAGGTCGTTTAGGGTGATGAGTCCACTTTCCTGGTGCACCATGCTGATGGCCGGGTTCGCATATGGCGTATAGTCATGAAGCCCTATCCCATGGTTGCACAGATGGAAGAAAGTCGTCTGGAGTGACGAGTCCGGTTTCCTGCTGCAGCATGCTAATGGCCGGGGTCGCATATGGCGTAAAGATCATGAAGCCCTATCCCATGGTTGCACAGATGGAAGAAAGTCGTCAGGAATGACGAGTCCAGTTTCCTGCTGCAGCATGCAAATGGTTGGGTTCGCATATGGCGTAAAGATCATGAAGCCATATCCCCTGCTTGCACCGATGGAAGAAGGTCGTCTGGAGTGATGAGTCCACTTTCCTGCTGCACCATGCTGAATGCCGGGTTCGCATATGGCGTAAACAACATGAAGCCCTACATCCTGGTAGTACAGTTGAGGTTCAACAGGACAGTGGAGGTGGTGTTCTGGTCACTGGAGCTTTTCCCTGGCAAGCCGTTAGTTATCATACCACAAACACTAAATGGTGGACGCAACAGAGATTTGTTAACTGACCATCTCCATCCATATCTGCAGGATATTTACCCTGACCACAGCGCCATCTTTCAACAAGGTCATCGGGCTTGTATAACTACTGAATGGTTGGAGGAACACGACTAAGAATTCCCCATATTACCTTGGCCCCCAAACACCCCGGACTGTAACGCAATTGGACAATAGTGGAATATTCTAGAACGGGGTGTGACAACTGCTGATCCTTTTCCACGGAATGATCGAGAACTGACTTAACTGCTGCAACGGACAGGTGTCATGTTCCGGATGTTCGTCACCTTGTAAATTCTGTTCCTAGGCGTCTGCGAGCTGTGATTGCACAGAAAGATGGGCCAACACGTTATTAGGTAGCTGTTCCTAATGTAAAGCTAACTCAGTGTAGTTACAAATGAAATATAAATCTATTGTTGCGCCCCCTAGTGGAAAAATAGCGCTTCAAAAAATGAGTAGCATGTTGATGACATATTTTTGAATTTTTCTCTTTATAAGATACTAAGTGACGAGCGAATCCAGTTTTGTGGGCCACGACCGAAAGGTAATTCCAATCACATCTCCTGTTTTTGCAGCTGTTTTCCGTAAAATACGCTATCTGATCAAAAGCATTGGCACACTTGCCTATTCACAAACTCTTTGTGAGCTTCTACTCTATTGGTAATGCTTTCCGCTAGATTTTGGTACTTTTTTTGCGAGAATTGCAGTCCATTCTGCCAAAACAGCGTTAGTCAGATCGGTCATGGATGTCTGGTAGTTTATGCCTGGCTCACAGTCAGCGCTCCATTTCATCCCAGACGTTCTCCGTGGGGTTCATATCAAGGCTCTATGCAAGTAAGTAGAGTTCTTCCCCACCCACATCATGAAACCACTCCTGCACGAGCCTCGCTTTCTGGACGGAGCATTGTGTTGTTTGCAGAGAAAAGGTACTTCAGTGAACCTTTGTCATAATGCTTAAAGCGTAGAGTTGTCAAGAATGTCATTGCAGGCAGCCACGTAAAGATTTCCTGGCACTGGAACTAGGGCGCCCAGCCTAAACCACGACGAAAACTCCCACAGCATGATGCCTCCTCCACCAAACTACAGAGATGGCACAACACAGTCGGGCAGATAGCATTCAAATGGCATCCTCCACACCCATACTCGTTCACTGGAATGCCAAATGGAGAAGCGTGATTCATCTCTCCAGAGAACGCGTTTCCACTTCTCCAGAGTCCACTGGCTCGGAGGTTTACATCACTCCCACCTACGCTTAGCTGATTCTAGACTTGTGTGTGGCTGGTAGGCCGTGGAAACTCATTGTCTTCAGTTCTTGAAGAAGCTTTATGGAGCTGGCGTTGCTTCCAGAGCCATTTCGGAACTCGGTGGTGAGTGTTCCAATCCAAGATAGGCGATTTTGTCGCATCGTTCTCTACAGCACTCGGTAGTCCCTTTCTGTCATTCTACATGGCTTACCAGGTTGGGATCGCGCTGTTGTTGCTCCTACGCGTTTCCACTTTACAAAAACGTCACCTACAGTTGGTCGAGGCAGCAGCAGCAGGGCAGAATTTTCTCGAATTGACCTGTTGCTATGATGGCATCCTGTGACTGTACCACGTTGAAAGTCACTATGGTCCATTCTACCGTTTGTCTATGAAGTTTGCTAGGCCGAGGGTGTCGTCCTATACCTGTATGGGCCATTTTAATGGCATATATGGGAAAACCCATTACTTAAAAGGAATGTCCCAGTATTTTTTATGCTCTGTGTGAATATACTCTGCCTGACAGAGAAAATACCACAGAATGAAAGAATGCTCGACAACAGAACACACTTCACACACAGATGGCCAAGTAGGTCCTGAACAAATGATTTAATTGTCACATACAGACTAGGCTCCAATGGAGGAATATACAGGATGACCAAAAAGGGGTGTGGGCCTCATTTTATGCGATACAGCGCTGAATCCGACGTGGCATCGAGGCAATGAGAACCTGAATAGAGTCCTGGAGTATCGTGGACTATGCGGTGTTGATCTGAGTCCACAGTTCATTTCAATTTTGCGGGGATGGGGGGGGGGTACTCAACCGACATCCAATCGTGACCCACAAATGATCGATGGGCGAGAGGTCGGTGGATCGTGCTACCCACGGAAGCATCCGCACACCGTATAAAGCATTCAGGCTAACCCGAGCGGTATGCGGCCTGGCGTTATCTTGTTGAAAAACGGCGTTTGGGATGCCCTGCAGATACGGTAGTGCCACGGACCGCAGTACCACGTCAACATAGCGTCATGCCGTCAATGTGTCCGTAATGCGTACCAGCGGTGAGCGGCTGTTGGCGCTGATAGCACCCCACACCATGATTCCACGTTGCCGGGCCGTCTGGCGCTCTACAATGGCTGAGGAATCCACCCGTTGGCCACGTCGTCACCAGACTCTCACACGGCGATCATCCGCGGTGAGACAGAACCGAGATTCGTCGCTGAACACCACACTGTTCCTTTCGGCACCCCGCGCAACTCTGGAGCGACTCCGCGCCAAACGGTGACGACGATGACTCACTGTTAAGGGTAACCTTAGCAACGGACGGGTCGACGCAGCCGATCGGCTTGACATTGTCCGCGTCGATATCGGTGCATCCAAGCATCCCCGTACACTCCGCAAAATGTCGCCCGTTGTGGCCTGTGGATCCGCTACGGCATGATGTCGGATGCGACGATCGGTGCGCTCGAACGTCCGTCTCCATGCTCCGGTCTCCCTACAACGTTTCACAGATCCTTTCTGGGACCGCTTTGCGTTTCTCCCGCTGTACGACGCAAAGACCATCCGGCGGTACGAAGGCCTCATCCGTTTGACGAAATAGCGCACGACGGCGTCTTAACGGTATTGACACACATTGTTCGTTCTCCAGACACAGTTAAAGCTGAGCCACTCCCTTCTCGCAGCCATTACGACGTCTCGACTGATGTCTCCACGGACTGGTTGTCCGTTTATATTCCGCGTGCCGTTCGTGCAATTGGCCTGCAAATGCAATCATTTGAATAATTTGTACGTGTACACTCACCCTGCAATTTGCATGGCGCTGCGTTCACATCTTTGCGATGTGGCATTTTCTCTGTCAGGCAGTGTATTTCGAATTACTGCTTCGTTGAATATAAACCCTTTAACTCGTCGTTGGTCGCTAGCCGTTGAACAACGCAAGTGCTCGCGCATTAGGGTTTTTCTCACACTATTTTCATTTTCTGTTTCAAGTACTCCACTCAATAATAATATTTCTGAATTCTTTCTTTGGAAGAACTATAATTAATATACACTGAAATGCCAAAAATCGTGTGATATGTACCTAGTATCGTGTAGGACCTCCTCTAGCACGGCGAAATGCAGAAACTCGACGTGGCATCGATTCCACAAGTGGCCAGAAGACTTCTAGAGATATGTTGAGCCATGCCGTCTGAATAGCAGCCCACAGTTCCCTAGTGTTAGCAGATACACGATCTTGAGTGCCAATGGAACTTTCCACCACGTCCCATAAGCGGCCTATTGGTTTCATGTCGGGCGAACGCGGTGCCTTCAGCGTCCGTCGGAACTGTCCAGAATGCTCCTCGAAGGAATTTTGCCCAACTTGGACCCGATGACATGGTGCATTGTCCGCCTGGAAAATCCCATCGCTGTTGAGGTACATGAAACCCATGGAGGGCTTCAAATTGTTGCCCAGGAGAGCAACCAAGCGATTACCGGTTAACGACGTGTTTACGGGGACTCATGGACCCAAACCGTGCCACGTAAAGACACTCCAGAAATGTACGGAACCACCACCAGCTTGCAAAGTGCCTTTTTGACAGCTTGGGTCCATGGCCTCATGGGGTCTGCGCCACACACGAACCCTACCATCAACTCGTAACAACTGGTAGCGTGACTCATCGTGACCACGCCACATGTTGCCAGTCTTCCAGGGTACAGTTACTCTGTTTAAGAGCCCAGGTGAAGCACTGTGTCCGATGTTGTGGTGTTAACAAAGGCACTCGGTAGGTCTTCTGCTACCATGTCCCATTGTCACTAAATTATGCTGCATTGACCTGATGGATATGTCTCTGGTACCTCCTGCATTGAATATGGATGTTATTTGAGCCAGTGTCGCTTGTTTGTTAGCATGTACAATCGTGGTCAGACGCCGCTGTTCACTGTCATTCCGCACTGCGCTGGTCACTGTCTTTAGCATTCGGCCTCTGCGCTGGCCACGGTGAGTGGTAAGGCCTTACATGAGGTATTCCGGTTTCTTCTGTATATATGTGACACCGTAGATCGAGGAATGTTGAATGTTCGCAGAACTTCAGAAACTGAATATCCCATCCATCTGGCTCCCACTACCATGCGTCGTTCAAACTCCGATATCGTCGGCTTGCCATAATCCTACTGCATGGCGACTGTTCAACCAGACTCACGAGATTGCACCTCGCAACTAATAAAAATCATGGCGTGCGTCGAAGCCGCTATACGACGCCAGCGCCAGAGAAAAATTTGCATACTGCTGTCCCATGACTTTTGGCACTCCAATGTACACTGAAGAGCAATTGAATTAGAGATACCTGTCTAGTAACGTGTAGTTCCACCTTTCGCCCTGATGACGGCGGCGATTCGTCCCGGCATGGACTCGACAAGACACTGGAAGCGTTGGGAAGCCATACGGATCCACGACTCCTGAACGAGTTCCAACAGTTCACGATGATTTGATGGAGAGGGGTCAGAGCCTCAAACATCTCTCTCGATAGCATCCCAGATGTGCTCGATGGGATTGAGGTCTGGTGATCTAGCTGGCCAAGGAATAGAGGTCACGTCAGTGGAGTGTTCATCCAACCATTCGGATACAATTCGGGAGCGATGGCACGGTGTCATGTCTTGTTGCAGGATGAGGCGCCCACTGGGATGTTGAAGACGCACAAACGGGTGCAAATGGTCGTCCAGGATATCCCGGTAACTTTGACCTGCGAGGGACGATGTCACACGTACCAGGGGTCCCATTTCTGTCCATGTAAACAGTCCCTAGACGAGAATGCCACCCCCACCAGCTTGAAGAGTACCCTGCTGGCAAGAAGGATTCATCGCTTCATGTGGTTTGCGCCGTACTCGTATCCTGCCACCCGCAGGTGCCAACGTGAATCTCGACTCATCAGTCCAGTCAACATTTTCCCACGTGTCTAGGGTACAGAGGCGATGTTCCCGCGCCCATGCTAATCTTTGCACCCTGTGATGTGCGGTAAGCAGCCGTACCCTCGTGAGACGATGGCTTCTGTACCCCATAGCGAGGAGATGGTTCTGGATGTTGTGGCTACTTACACGTTTTTGTGCACCAGCGTTAAATTGCCGAGTGATTTTTTGCACTGTGGCCCGTCTATCCGCTGTTACAATGCGAGCTAGCCGAAGATGAAACCGCTCATCCACACGCTGTTGTCCACGGCAGTTGGCTCTGGTAGGGATGGTTTTACCGGATTCGGTGTACTCACGGTGCACCCGTGACACCGTGGCTCGTGAAAATCCCAGTGCATGCACGACTTCCGAGATGGAGTGACCCATTCGTCAGGCCCCGACAATTTGCCCACGATCAAATGCGCTTAGATCATTCGTCTTACCCATACTTCGTCCGAGTCTTACTGATTCCCGTCGCATCACTCCTTATATTGTCGGATCGCTGCATACGTCATGTCGTTTCCGTTTACAGGGCCGCCCACAGCCCCACATTTGCATAACGCCAGCTGTCTCTAATTCAATTGCTCTTCAGTGTATATACAGTATAGTTACAAGTCAAATTAGGCGGAACACGCGCCCGTATCATCACGTTATCTAAAAAAAATACGAAACACAAAATCCAGTGGTCGCTTGATGAGAGAAATGTGCACACGAAGCACACGGGAACAAAATAGCAGATTGGTTGAAAGTCAAAGACGCCCCAATCCTTATTAGAACATTGTTTGAAAGTCAAAGACGCCCCAATCCTTATTGGAACTGATAATAGATCGTTGAGAAGATTCCAAGAGTCAGAAAGAGCGGGTGTGGCGCCCCCAGGGTCACGAAAAATGATGACGCTCTTTATATGCGAAGGGGGAGATCATAGCTCAACCAACGACGTTTTAATTGGCTGGAACGAGTTAACTCGGGGTAGCAAAATGGGCGAAAATTAGCGCGAACGAATACTTTCACTTTTTTAAAAAGTGCGCCGAACGCCGATGGAATGAGCAAACCTGCGCTTCTGAAAACGTTGTTTTACTCTTATATTTATTGTTCAGACTGGTTATTTATTGAAAAGATTGCCCTTATTTCTTTCTGACCAATTACCAGGTAAAAGGGATATAACAATGGCAACGAAACTAAGAGAGGAGAGAGATACACTATATTGACAAAAGTCACCAGACACCCCTTCAAAAGCTAATGAACGGATGCGCTGCGTTGTTAACATGCGCGGTACAGCCGCAAACGGTATAAAAACAAGCCTGCAGCTGACCGCGATCATATCGCACTGTGAGGTTGAGTAAAATGTCGCAGCGGGAGAGAACTGACTTTGAGAAAGGATAGATTGTTGGGTGTTATATTGGTGGGTTTTCCATAAAAGAAATCGAGAGGCGTTTAAACATACCCAAGTCAACTGTTTTGGATGTACTGAATAAGTGGAAGACACATGGCGTGCTTGAAGCCGGAAAACATACCGGCAGAGCAAAAAATCAGTGATAGAGGACGTCGAAGACTCAGAAGAGTCTTAACAGCTAACTGACGGAGTACTGCACAAGACCGCAGTGTACAAGTGAGTAAAAAACTTGGAACCTCAGTATGTACACGTACCATTCGCAGAGAACTTCATTCCATGGGTTACCGTGATCGTTCAGCTGCTCATAAGCCTTTCATCTCCACTCGGAATGCTACTCGCCGTTTAGCATGGTGAAAAGAACATTTACAGTGGACCGTAGATCAATGGAAAAGGGTCTTATGGACAATGGGCTTACTGTTCCTACGGGCAAGTTTGGAGGTGGCAGTGTACTCGTGTGTATTTTTTTCGTAGTATGGTCTCCGCTTATTGGTTATCGTGGACAACCCTGTTAACCATCACGTCTACCTCGATATTCTGGACAATTATGCCCTACAAACTCTGTGGCAATATTATGGAACCGAGCCTTGTTGGTACCAGCAGGATAATGCACCGAGCCATAAAGCAAAGACTGTTTTACGACGTGGTTTGAAGATAACTCCGTATCGTGTGTGGACTGACCAGCACAGAGCCCTGATCTTAATCCCATAAAGCACCTATGGGATGAGTTAGAGTGCCGCATAAGAAGTTTGCAACCAAGACCTACTACTAAGCAACAATAGCGGCAGCATTATGTACTGAATGGAAGCACATACCTATCGCTGTGTTCCAAAACCTTATCGAAAGCATGTTTCGAAGGTCAGTGCATTCATTAAGGCGACCGACACCATTAAGGATGGATCGGCACCGTACAAATGTATGTCAATAAATGCTATGTCGTGTTTCTCTTCTAGTTGTCCGGTGACTTTTCAATATAGTGTTTTTAAGTTTTTTTTGGCTTCTACCCTGTGTCATGATGTCCTTGTCAGGGAGACTATCCCTTTTCCAGGGTGATGGAGCAGTGAATAAAATACCACAAAATTGCGGTCTTCACCTGATAGGTTTCTGGACACTGTTATTTTAAATACACCAGGTCGTGAATACGCAAGGAACGCTTATAGCGTTGAAAATCCGTTTATTTTTCGTGGTGTAAATTTGCATGAAGATTCGCCAAGCTTTCACACTCCACTGCAAGGCATTCTCAAGGCAAGGTAGACATAAAATGCTATGTCTAATAATGAATAAACAAAGACGTCCTTTTTGGTTGCTGTGTGTTGCTAAATCATGGAAAGAGCGATGTCTTTGTATATTCACCAACGTATTTGGAGGATTTTCGCTATGTCTAATGTTTGTTAATTCCTCTGTTTAAATTTTTGTAGGAACTGGTCTTTTATGTTACTTTTAATTTCATGCTTTTAATCCCTTAAACTTTCAAACACTTCTCTTTTTGTTCCCGTGTGCTTCGTGTGAACTTTTCTTTCATCAATCGACCACTGGTGTTTATTTCACGTGAGAGCTTTCCTCATCAAGCGACCACTGGCTTTTGTGTTTTGTATTTTTATAGATATCGCGATGATACACTGCCTTGGAAAGTGAAAAGAAAACACCATTAAAAATTGCAGCTGCATCTATGAGATTTATGTCTTGTTTAGAAAGGGAAGCGATGACACGTGTGAAATGATTCAATGTTTATTTTACCTTTTGATACGCATTACAGTTTACAGAAGGCACATTTAATAAGCTGTTGCACATCCTCTAGCAGTAATACAAGATTCCAATCTGGCATGCAGTTGGTCGTAAAACTGCTGGATATCACGTTGGGGGATAGCATTCCATGCGCTTTCAACTTGGACGGGAATTCAGATTTGGTCGCTGCCTGCCCGGGTCCGCGGAAGAGTCTTTGTCCGATTCAGTCCCAGACATGCTCGATTGGAGACAAGTCTGGAGAGCGTGCTGGCCAAGGGAGTTAATGCACAGTCTGAAGAGCATGTTGAATCGCTCTGGCGGAGTGTGGGCGGGCTTTATCTTGCTGGGATATCGCATTTGGTATCGCATTCAGAAATGGAAGGACGACCGGCTGCACGATGTCGCTGACGTACGTATTGCTATTCAGTGTACCCTGTACAAACACCAGACTCGTGACAGAGTGATAGATAATCGCTCCCTACATCATGATGCCCGGCGTGTGGCCTGTGTGCAACGCCGCCCTCCTGACACGATGGCAGAAGTTGCTCACATTGTTGCCTTCGGAAGCGTACACGACCGTCAGATGCTCCCAAGCAGAATCGGTTTTCATCACTGAAGATCACTGAACGCCATTCTTCCCTTCAATGAATTCGTTCTTGAAACCACCGTAAACGTGCTCGATGATGACCAGGGGTCAGTGGTAACCGTGCCAGCGACACGCGTGCTTGTAGTCATGCTTCCAACAAACGATTCTGTATCCTTCTGTGTAGACACCCTTGGTGTGACAGAGAATTGAATTTCTGACGCCGTAGCGGTCCTCTCTGCAAACGCCGCGCTTCTGATACGCCGATCCTCTCGTGCGTCCGTAGCTCTGTGTTGCCTGGAACAACGTCTGCGAGTATACGAATGCTCGTATGACCACCGACGCCACCGTATTACCACGGCCGATTCCTCTCGTCCCACTCAGTGTGCAGTTTGACGGAAGGACAAACCTCCTTCCCGCAGACCCACTATACGACCTCACTCGAACTCCGATAACTGAACTAATGTTGCGCGCCTGCGTCGTCCAGGCATGGTAGCTTCATCAACGAGCACTGAACAACGCGACAGCAGACGAATGACTTCGTTCTGTACGACCTAGTCCTTAAATACGCGCTGCGTACATTTGCATGTTGCCGTCCGCAGTGACGTCATTATTTCGCCCAGTGACATTCCAACTTGGACCACAGTTTCTGCTGCCCTTAAGGTGGTTCCACCTAAAATATCTGCCTTATGTTTCCAATGGTTTAAAACTTATTTACATATTTTCTTCACATGTATTCCCAAGAATGAAAATGTGCACGTTGATAAGACCAACTTGAAGTTATAGCATGGGATACTTAATACTTGCTAAAACATAACTATAATTATATTAAAAATCAATAATTTTCATTTGAGTAATGTTCAGACCTGTTAATAGATGGCGCGACCTGTACACTGATGACAACAGTAGACAAACAAATGTTGGATTGCTAAATTATGGTTATGTTTTCGCAAGTGTTAAATATCCAATGCTATAACTTAAAGTTAGTTATATCGATGTGCAAATTTTCATCCTTGGGATTGTATTAACTTCGAAGAAAATATGTACGGAAGTTTTACCATTGGAAACATAAGGCAGAGATTTTAGGTAGAACCACCTTAACAATTAACATATTATAATATGACGTGCCTACCGGCATTCCTTCTGCGTGTTCTTTTTTCACTTTCCGGCAGTGTATTTTATGTGTACATTGCCTTAGAAAGCCTCCCAGTGGGGTGTGAAAGCTTGGCGAATCTTTGTGCAAATTTACAAAACGAAAAATAAACGGATTTACTACGCTATGAGGTTTCTGGATAGTAACGTTGAAACGAGAGGGGCGAAAAGAATTGTTTTGCCGTTAAAACAAGCAGCGTTCGTAAAATCCGGTCGCTATATCAAGTTTTTCTTTTGCGAGAGCTGAAAATTACGGTCTCCATTTGGTTCAGGCATGTACATCAGCTGCTTAAAGGGTTTATAACTGAAAAAGAGACAGCAATTTATTTCCTTTATATTGGCGCCTACCTAAATAAACCGCTTAATAATCCTACTGTTCATTTTTCTGTTTTTGCAGTCGCAATGCTGAAATAATTAGCAAACATATGTGTTGATTAATATCAAGTAATTTCAATCCCAAATGCATTTGTCGTTTTTGTCCTCTCGTTTCATCAAATTTCTAGTTTGAGGAAATATCCAGCTTTTCTTTTGGCTAAATAAACAAATTTCAGCTCCAGAAGTGCTTCCCACATTTTCTTCAGTTCATTAGATCATAGTGTTTAATATTCCCTCTCTGCATATATTTACACGGCCTCACGCATGCCAAGGACTTATACTAATTTAATTTCTCAGAAAAAAATGGGTTTCATAACTCCTTTTGATTTTTGATTAGGGTGTTCTTCCAAAAGTTAATTAATATCTCTGGGTATTAAAACAGGGAAGTAATTTCTTTTAAAATTTCTATGACTTCCTTGTGTATTTCTGAATTTAATTTTATTCTATCTTTGTAAATGCAGATGTTTTTTCGGAATGAATATCAATGTTTTAATCTTTAGGAAATGCAACCTCGTAAAAATCACAATGGTTTAATAATATATATATATTTCTCAGATTCGTAGAAGTCAAACAGGGACGTTGTTTTACTGGCGGAAAAGTGAATGAACATTCGCGAAGCTATTGAATTTAAGGAGATTAGACAACAAACAAGCGTTAATTCCTCTCTTTAATTTTTGGTAGGAACTGGTGTTTTATGTTATTCTAAATTTCGTGTTTTCATTCCCTTAAAGTCACTCGCCAAAAGTGAAAAACAGTGACCGAACTCAACTATTTAAAATCGTCGTTTGCTTACGTGAAATTTCTCAGCTATATTAATAACATTCTACATTTCAAGAAAAAGTAAGCTCTCTGATTAATAAATGTTAAAGGAAACCGTGTCAGAGAGAGAGAGAGAATATAGACGCGCGGGCGTGGCTGTGTTGTGTGTTGCGTGTGTGTGTATTTGTTGAAGAAAACATAAGTCGCGAAATGGAATTTTTCAGGAACGGAAAAAAGCAAAATCTAATTGAATGTGAAGTCGAAAACCTGCTGAAGCGACTGTGAATTCCGCGCACAGCTGTTGTGCTATCTGACAAGAAATAATTTTCTCTAGTGAAAACAAACTGATTAAATTTTGGAAAATGGTTTTCTGTCGGAATTTATTTGAATTAAATTCTATCCACGAAATATCATAGTGTACTTTTAATGCTTTGTTTGGAAGGCCATGCTGTTGTTTCAAAACGCATCTAAAGTTTAAAAGTACGACAAACCTAACATAGTGGTTTCAATAAATTTATGAACAAAATTAAATTCAGAAATGTCTCAAAAACTGTAAGGAGCTTTCATAGGAGATTTCAGGAAAACGTATAATATGCAATTTCATATTATATGCACAAAATAAGAAAGCTAATTAGAGTGAAACCTCGTGTTTGTGGGGGATGGCTTTGAGAAACGTATAAATGAAATAGCTTTACTACTTGGCTTTCCCCGGGATTCAGATTCTTGTATATATACAGTAGCGAACAAAAGTATTTTGCGAAACACTTTTTCGACCATATTTGTTTTTCTGCTGGACCAAATCGGGTCATTCTGGGATATGATATGTGTTGATTCGTGGGTTACAATGCCGCGTAGTTTGTATTTCGCTCTGAGCGAATTTGTCTTTCGAAATGGGAAATATTCAAGAGTCGCCAATTATTACCCATTTGTTTGCTGCATGTATTAATGTTTTTCTTGCGATTTTTGTGGGTGTTGTGATGTGTAGTGTGATAATAAGTCAATCTTAGGTTTTCAGAAATGAGTAAAAAAGCTGAGATCCCTGTTGGAGCTCGCCAGGCGGCCGTGAACATGATGGAATCCGGAATGCGCGTCACCGACATTGCGAGGGCCCTGAAGATCCGACACCAGTCCATTTCAGCTATCCTGCAAAGTTATAAGAAGACTGGGACCGTCGAGAACAGTCCGCGATGTGGTAGGCCTCGTTCCACTACGTTGCGTCAGGATAGACGCATCCTCCGTCCTCCGTCGATCTCGCGCTGATATCACCTTGACTGCTGTGGACATCGCCACCGAATTCCGCGACAGCGACGACCTGAACTTCAGCCGAATGACCATCTCCCGACGTCTCATTGCTGGTGGATTGAATGGAAGACGCCCCGCCAACAAACCACTCATCGGTGTCAAGAATCGACGATCCAAAGTCGCTTTCGCGCGCCGTCATCGACACTGGACCGTGGCGAACTGGAGTAAAGTGTTTTTCACCGACGAGAGCAAGTTCAACTTGTTCGGAAGTGATGGCATCCGATTCTTTGTACGCTCTATTTTGGGGCACAGATGACGAAATAAGCCTGGTGGTTTTCGTCAACACGTGATCATTCGCATTCGGCTTAGAATACAAGTATGCCAAGGTGTTTTGAAATGTATTATACCTGTTTTGTGGCAAGGGGTTATCGTTTCAGGGTGTGTTAATAACAGATGCTTGCTTAAGGGCTGTTTCCATGTGGCAAAACCAGTTAGAGATTAATTCCGGAACAGAACGAGTAGATGAGGGGCAGTGCCGACTCATGGAGTAAAATGCTTTTGAGGCTAAGACCCAACCCACTACATAAAGAAGTTACGAAAGATAACTAAAGCAGATTTTGTAGGGAAGAGTTTTGATATTTATAAACATACAAGGTTCATTTCAAAAGTTTTACACACTGTGGGTTATCTCTTAAAAAACCGAATTTACTTCCTAACACACATTTACAAGCCTTCGAAGTAATCTTCATGTTTATTTATGACAGCGGCCCAACGTTTGAGCAAGTCTTGTGCACCAGTTAGGACACCTCCCTTGCTGAGACGTCGAATTACTCGGGTCACCTCATAAAGAACATCCTGAATCATACTGAATCGTTTCCCGCGGAGTGCCTTCAGTTTTGTGAACAAATCATAGTCTGAGGGAAGAGAACTTCCATCTTTTTGGCATCGAAGGCGAACGAGACGTTTTGGTAAGCTCTCGGATTTTCGGGTTGACGGAACAGTAAAGTTGTTTACAAAAGGCGCGAACTGAGGTCTAGACTCCGTAAGACGGACGGAGACCAAGTCTATGAGGTCTCCCTTTCGTTAATTCCCAAACCACATAGTAAAATTGAATTTAGTTACTTGTTGTTACTCTTACAAAGAAAAGTCTGAACTCGGTATTTTCAAGTGTGTGATGCTGTGTATCGAACCAGGTCAGTTTCCTCGAGGCGTCAACAGAATAAAGAAGAAGTGACAGCATCTAGTATTCGGTTAATCATTTAACCGCACACTAGATGTAAGATAGGAGTAAGATAAGGAGCAATACACTAAAGAGCAATTGAATTAGAGATACCTGTCTAGTAACGTGTAACACCATCTTCCGCCCTGATGACGGCGGCGATTCGTCTCGGCATGGACTCGACAAGACAAATGAAACGTTGGGAAGCCATACGGATCCACGAACCCTAAACAAGCTCCTGCAGTTTACGAAGGTTTGATGGAGGAGGTCAGAGCCTCGAACATCTCTCTCGATGGCATCCCAGATGTGCTCGATGGGATTGAGGTCAGGTGACCTAGCTGGCCAAAGAAGCAAGGTCACGTCAGTGGAGTGTTCATCCAACCATTCGGATACAATTCGGGAGCGATGGCACGGTGCATTGTCTTGTTGCAGGATGAGATCCCCAGTGGGATGTTGAAGACGCACAAACGAGATCAAATGGTCGTCCAGGATATTCCGGTAACGCTGACCTGTGAGGGACAATGTCACACGTATCAGGGGTGCCATTTCAGTCCACATAAACAGTCCCCATACGAGAATGCCATCCCCACCAGCTTGAAGAGTGTCCTGCTGGCAAGAAGGATCCCCGGCTTCATGTAGTTTGCGCCGTACTCTTATCCTACCATCCACATGTACCAATGTGAATCTCGACTCATCAGTCCAGACAACATTTTTGCACATGTCTAGGGTCCAGTTGTGATTTTCCCGCGCCCATGCCGATCTTTGCACCCTGTGATGTGCGGTCAGCAGCGGTACCCTCGTGGGACGATGGCTTCTGTACCCCAAAGCAAGGAGATGGTTCTGCATGGCGTGGCTGCATACATATTTTTTTGCACCAGCGTTAAATTAGCGAGTGATTTCTTGCACTATGGCCCGTCTATTCGCTGTTACAATGCGAGCTAGCCGACGATGACCCCGCTCATTCACACGTTGTTGTCCACGGCAGTTGGCCCTTGCAGGGATGGGTTTACCGGATTCAATGTACTCACGGTGCACCCGTGACACAGTGGCTCGTGAAAATCCCAGTGCCTGCACGACTTCCGAGACGGAGTGATCCATTCTTCGAGCCCCGACAATTTGCCCACGATAAAATGCGCTTAGATCCTTCGTCTTACCCATACTGCGTCCGACTCTTACCGATTCCCGTCGCATCAATCCTTATATTGTCGGATCGCTACATACGTCATGTCGTTTCCGTTTACACGGTCACCTACAACGCCACATTTGTATGACGCCAGCTGTCTCTAATTCAATTACTCTTCAGTGTATTTGCAACACTATTAAAGAAATTATATAATCAATCTTTCCCGATTGCTCAAAAACTATATATAAAATTAAAAAAGAACGACAACCGTGGTGAACACTGTTTAAATTGAAATAACAAAAAAATGAATTATTACATTTTTTTAAATAAACTACAAGCAGATTATCAAATATTTAAGACATTTAGAAACAAACTAATTTCTGATATAAGGAAAATCAAAAGGGAATATCTTTTCCCAAAATAATGTTAAACTTACATGGAAACCCTTAAACTAATTATTGGGTCGAGCTAATATCCCTATGACACCAAATTACCTAATTAGCACGATCCATAAAATTACTGATGAACGTGACATAGTAAATGAACTAAATAATCATTTTATTACCGCACCGCAGAAAATTAGACAGCTCACGCGATCAAATGCTTCACATTCGCATAGTCTGCTGACCTCATATTGACCTAATACCATATATTAGCTGAAAATTGCTCGCACAGAATTTCTTCAAGAATTAGAGCAAATCAATATAAACAAAGGACCAGTTCATGATGAATTCTTACCAAGGATCATAAAATCTGTGGCTAATTTTATTGTTGTGCCGTTATTGCACATTTACAATGCAATATTAAATACAGAAATATTCCCAGGCGCACTTAAAATTACCAAAGTTACCCCTAAATTCAAAAGCGTCTCAGCCGAAGAAGTAAATAATTATCAGCCAATTGCGGACTTATCTATCTTTGCGAAAAATACTTGAAAAGCTTATTTATGCTACATTATTTTCTTATATTCGAAAATATATTTTAAATCAAAACTAATCTGGATTTATTATGCCAAACAAATCGACGGAAACACCCTTACTCCATTTGCAAAATAAAATTCAAACAAAATAAAATTATAATGCCACTTTTCATTGACTTATCAAAAGCATTTGATACACTAAATCATGGAATTCTACTTAATAAACTGTATGCTAATGGAATTAAGGGAACCATCTATGATTTATGTAGAAGCTACTTAACTGAAAGAAAACAATTTTACTCAAATTGATTATACTTAATCTGATCTAAAAAACATTATATCTGGGGTCTCTCAATACTCGATATTAGCCCCACTGCTTTTAAATTTATATATTAATGATTTTCTCAAGGTTTCAATCGATGCTGACGCTATTTTATTAATCGATGTTGACGCTGTTCTATTAATCGATGTTGACGCTGTTCTATATGCAGATGATGCAACGATTTTAATACATGGTTATGATATCGACGAACTTATACTCAAAATGGATAATCAGTTTTCCTCAACAACTAACTGGCTTAATGCCAATGAACCTATAGTCAATTCAGATAAAACTAAATTAATGTTTTTTTATAAAAGATTAACCCCTAACTTATTAAAACAAAAGGTATTGTTAAATGGGTCTTTTACTGACGTTGCTCAAACGCACAATTACCTAGGCACGGTAATTCAACATAATTTAAAATGAAACAAACAGTGTGAAAATATATCTAATAAGATGTACAGAAACATAGGGATTGTCAGTCATATACTGGAAAATGTATCTCCGAAAATTATGATATTCCTATATTTTACGCTAATTCAAAAGTATATCAACTGTTCCATCTTAACTTGGGGCAAAACGACACATTACAATATTAATAAACTTCAAGTACTGCAAAACAGATATACATTCAAACCTCGATTTAACGAACTTCAAAGGACCAACAGTCTTGTACGTAAAATCGCAGAATTCGTTAAATCGAGGAAGCCTTTCGAATAAAACATTCAACTTAAGCTTGTGTTCATAACAGGATATGTAAGCAGCTAAGTTCTCTTCTTTCAGTGAAATTTAAATTATTATAGTATTAATACTTGTAATTACGAAATTTATTATCAAAAAGGTTATAATACGTGCACTTTTATTTTGCATATTAAATACATAATTCGTAGATATTAGAATTCAATATGTAGCATCAAAATTTAAGTGTACTTTAAAATTACGAGCGAGCTACACAGTTGATTTTTTCCCGAGCATTTAGCTTCTTAAATAACGATTTCAGTATTATAAACTGCATGAAACAGAACATCGATAAGTGTTAATTAACTTGCAAAACGGAATATGCGTTGATTACCCTTTTACACTGTAAAAAAGAAATGCTTTAAAGTTTGCTTATTTTTTTCTGAACGTATAGCTTTATAAATTGCAGCTTCAATTTTATGAAGTGCATGAAAAACGTCATCATTAATATAGAAGTGCATCAAGTAGTTTGTAACACATCCTATACCGTTAGCAACAACACTAAACCAGCTAAATTTCGGTTCTGCTTCATCTTCTTCATCAGAAGTTGAAGCATTTAGTCCAATCTGTTTATCCAAAATATCATCAACGGATTGCATTTGGCAGGTATGAACATTTGCATCACAATCAACGTAATCGGAAAACACAATGCCTGATGAAAGAATTTCATCCCATTCTGCAAGATCGGCATCCTTAAAATTATATTATCAGCAGTATTCTAGTTATTGGACCCACTTTCTTCTTATTCACAACCTGAGAAACCTGCTTTGTTAAAGCAGTGGTATCTGTCATAACTGCAATGGTATATGTCATAACTGCAATGGTATATGTCATAACTGCAATGGTATTTGTCATAATTGCAATGGTATCCGTTATCACTGCATTCCGCAATTATTGCACGAAATGCATTACATCAAGAATGTTAATTGCAACTTTAGATGCATCATCCTTTGCATCGATAACAGAAAGTACTTTTCGCATGAGGAGCTTTCGATAATGCGTTTAGAAGACCTAATGACACCCAGATCCAGCGGTTGCAATTCTCTAGTACAAGTTGCTGGGAAAAAATGATTTGAACATTTTTCAGATTGTTTACCAGATTGTTTGCGCATCACCCTGATAAACGAATAAGATTATTTTTCTCTTTTTTGCCTGCATCTGAGTATCCAAGGCTTCTACATAATTTTTGAACAACGCTGTTGTAATCCACGACTTTTTATTTCCTTCATATTTGGTGAGCAAAGATTTCGCATTTTTGAAGGAAGGTGGTTTACCTATAACTAACGGCTGCAATTTTTTGTGACACGTCTGCATTGCCAGCTGAAAGAACAGTGATTCCATCTTTTGATTTCTTTCTTCCAAGGCAGGTGTCATTTCGAAAACACATTTTTTTCCTGACTGCAGGTTATAAACCAGTCCAGTTTCATCAGCATTAAAAGTGTCACATAGCATGTACCCTTCAATAATTTGTGGCAGCTGTTAATTTTTCCACGTTTGTGACGTCACGGATCAACACATTTGCTTTCGCCGGACACTGTTATGTCTTTGCTTAAAACGATCAATCCATCCATTTGATGCGGTGAATTCTTTACTTGAAGTCTCTGGGCAAGATGAACTGCTTTTTCCTTCAGAAGTGATCCACTAATAGGTAAATTACTAGCTCGTGTTTGTTGGAACCAAGTGACAAGAGCGTTTTACCACTCTCTCAGTGGCGATGCTTTCATAGATTTCATCTTCCTCAAAAATTGCCCACACTTTGATTCACAGCTTTCACTTTCTTTCCTACTTTCCGCTATGATACACAACGTTGACTTGAAAATTCCGAGTTTCTCTGCTGCAGCAGTCCGTGATCCTGGGTTTGCATCAAGGTGCGACAAAATGTCCATTTTTTCACTGACTCAGAATCTTTTCCCATTTTTTTTTATTTTGCTGCAGTCATTCATTTTTTTTAAATGCTCTCACAAAATGCCCATGTGCAAACTACAGTGCTTAGTCAATTTCACTTCTAACTTTTCTAGTGCTATTTACAGTATGTTCATCAAAACTTTATTCATAAACGAGCTCTGTTGTTTAACTTGACCTGTTTGATTTAACATTGCGAAGAAAAGAAGGAGAAGCCCAATTTGGGGAAGAATTCCAGAGGTTCAGGAATGAGTACGTACAATGTGTGCCTCTTGACCTCACAGAAAGCCCCCTGACCTCACAGAAAGCTATTGTTCTGTCTGTAGCTGAAAACAGGAATCCTAGGATACTCTAGATTTCCTCCTTACCGCCTTTATTTTTTTCCTGCTTCTCACCCATGCAAGAAAACGTTGCTCTCCTTTGGAATTTGTTGGTCATTTGCTTCTCCCTGTAAGAAGCTTACGCTTGATAGTCGGAGGAAAGGCGAACTGATTGATGATTCCGTTAAGCTGTGTCGCAGATGTGTTCTTGGAAACGCTGGTTAACTGCATGCGTGAAATTTTCCTGTTACACGGGGCTCTCTTTCTAGCTAACTTTTAAAGTAAAAATGCTGGTCAACGGAATTTCGTGGTTAAGAAAAAATAAAAAATGTTCGCTAAATTGAGGAACTGTGTTCGTTAAATCGAGAAACGCCAAGCATTAATTTCAATGTGGTTCTGTTCGGGCTACAGAAGATGTACGTAAAATCGCGGAATTCGTTAAATCGCAGTCTGTTAAATAGGGGTTCGACTGTATTCGATTAATAGATGTAAAACTACGTAATAACTTTCAACCTCATACATTTCAAAGAACTAAAGTAAATCCGAATGATTACAACATTCTTACTATCAAACAACTTTATGGTTATAACTTGGATAAAATATGTTCAAAAGAATTAAAAATAATCTTTATTACGATTTAATATCATTAAAATATTTGTACACATTAACATGAAACCAGAAACGGAACAAAACGTGTTCCAATGTTCCCTCAGGCGGAATCGGCTAAAATGAATATAAACTATTCTGGTCCTGACCTACAATCTACAAATAATATTGACCTATTTAAGAAAAAACTAAGACATATCTCATGGAAAAAAATTAAATGAAATAATTATATTTGATGACTAGACAGAAAATGCTAAACAAAATGTTACGTGACCTTATACTAATAATTTAAGACATTTTTTTATTGAGTGTCCGGGTCTGGAGAGATTTGATTTAGAAATTAACTTAAAGATCAGTTTGTTTTAAAATTAGACAAGGATCGATATCTTTAATTTGTACCTCACTTATCCATATTGTAAAAATGAAACTATCGACAATTTGATTGTTATGATACCAATAATTATAGAGGGGAGGTGAATGGTGGAGAGTCGGATTTTGGAAGGGTGGGTGATGGGGAGGGAGGAATTAATACTAACTCTCTTATATATACCTCACTGTTAATCGCATACTGATTTTGTCTTTTGCTGAATATATTATAATCATCCCTTTAGGGAGAAGTGTACTAAGTCAGGCCAAACGGCCTTTTCCCTCTTTCTTCTCAGTTGTCTCAACAATCATTAATTGTTAAGATAATATACACATGACATGTATTTTGATGTGACAACAAAAAATAAGAATGAAATAGAATGAAAACAACACTGGAGGATCTCTGTTTATTATTCGACTGATGTACACGAATGAGACTTTAAGACGAAGACAACCCGATTTTTAAAATTTTCAATCTCATACTGCGGCACTCAGATATAATTAATTTTGCAGAAATAGCGAAAAGGTTCTTTCTCAGTACGAAGTTTTTAAAAATGTGAATTCACTACGAAATATACGCAAATATCAAGTGATTTAGGAATGGTATTTCAATTTATGTAATTGTGAATTCATTTTATATTAATCTCTATGCCATCAACGAAATGGAAGATAATTATTAAAAATGCTCGCAGAATGTAAATAAAATTTCAAGATATCTGCGAGAATCACGACATATGTGCAAACTGGGAGAACACCCCCCTCCCTCTCCCCTTCTCCCATAAGTTGATAGGATTTTCTGGAACAGATGCATATATATATATATATGTTCAAGTAGTAATTTGCGCCTACGGAAAGAATTTATAAATAATTTTATGACTATGCAGTATCAAAAATTAATTGGAATATATACCGTAAACAAAGTAATTGACAGCACGCCATCTTTTTTTGTAGACTTTAAACCCTTTGAATGTATGCATATTATTTCTTTCACACGTGCACGTTCTCAGAGAACAGGGAAGGTATTCGTGAGTTTGAAACTTAATACTGAGATTTCGTTAGATTTAAGCCTAAGCTCAGATGACATACAGTTCACTTCTCGAATGAAACCGTGTGAAGTGAACAAACAACTCTCGAATCATCGTTTATTCTAGCTATGATGCATCTACTTGTCAACGTATTTCATCTAATGGATATCATCGTGTCATCTTTTGTATTTTTATTAAATATCATCTTTTATTGCATACAATTCAGGTCTGCATATCAATTTATTCTGTTCTATTTTACTGTTAAGCTTACATTCTTCTGCCATGAATGAAGGCTAGCGAAAAGTTTTTTTTTTTTTTTTTAATTTCATTTCCTTTTTTTATTTCTGCTGTTACAGGTCATTGAATAATGATAACAATTATTGACAGTTATAAAATAACAGCAAGGAAGCTCCAGGAAAAGGCCTCATTGAGTCCTGTCTAAGCCCGGAGCTCCCTGAAGGAAATTTACAAGTCAAGTACAGCAATGTACACCACCAGCCATTAGTATAACTCTTTCTCTCCCCCCCCTTCACCCTGTTATTCCCTTAAATAGTTAGCTTAATAGGTATGCTTTTAATTTTTTCTTATAGAGGTTAAAGTTATTAATCAATGTCAGTTCTCTGGGCAATGAATTCCAAACCGCGGACCCACAATAATTTAAACTTCGTTTCATAGTTAAAGTTTTAGGGAGCACTGGTATAAGTGCCTGTTGATTTCTTGTATTATATTGATGCTTACATGTAGATATTTTAATTAATTCCTGCTCTATGTTATTTTTTATTCTTTTGTACATGATTTTACCCAAGTTAAAATTATATAGTTGTTTAATAGTCATTATGTTATATTTGTTAGGGTCAACTCTTGTATATGTATGTATACATAATTGAGAAAAATGACATTATTACAACTATATTTTAAATCTAATATACTTGTTTTGAAGTATTTGTAATTTTTTAATATTAGATTGAGTTGTTTGACCCCATGTTAATATACAGTAATTAAGGTGTGTATGAACTAAAGTAAAATATATTAATTTTAATGTTTTAACAGTAAGATTTGTCAGAATATGACTTACAAAAAAATTCCTATATTTTTTGATAATTTATTCAAGAGATTATCAATGTGTTTATTCCATTTTAAATCATTATTAAGTTTAATACCTAAGTAAGTAAACTCATTTGCTATTTCAATTGATTTCTTGTCGAGAAGTAATGGTATATTAATAAGTTGACTTGTTTGTTGTCTTGAAAAAACTGCTTTAGTTTTATCAGTATTTAATACAACAAGTTCATTAGCAGCCAACCAATTTGTGTATTTTTGCAACTCAATATTACTTAGAAAAATTATTTCTTCTGGATCTGCATAGAGGATAATACTAGATTCAGATTCGATGTTAAAAATGTCATTAATGTAGATATTAAATAATAATGGTCCAAGTATTGAACCTTGGGGTACACCCAGTTTAATAGTTTCCATTCTTGAGTAATAATCCCCCAGTTGAGTAAACTGAATTATGTTTGATAAGTAATTTGTAAAGATTGCATGAGCAGTACCCCTTATTCCTATATTATGTAGTTTTGATAGTAATGCGTTATGGTTTAATGTGTCAAAAGCCTTTGTTAAATCCAAAAAAATAGCAACAGTTAAATTTTTTTCCTCAAAATTTTTCTGAATTATATCTTGAATATGGAGAAGAGCTGGATCTGTTGATTTATTTGATTGAAATCCAAATTGGTTTTTGTCAATAACTTTACATTTCTGTAAGTAGGATAACAATTTATTGTAAATTAGTTTTTCAAGTATTTTTGCAAAGATTGATGTCTTAGATATTGGGCGATGATTGTTTTCATCATTGTGTGATCCTGCTTTATATTTAGGGGTAATTTTTGTAATTTTCAGCTTCCCAGGAAAAATTCCTGTATCAAGAACAGAATTAAAAATTTGAAGTAAAGGTTCAGATATCTCATCTGCAATATATTTAATTACCCGTGAATTAATTTCATCAGATCCTGAACCTGATGATATTCTTATATTCTGAAATTCCACTAACAATTCAGTTTTTGTAATATCTGTAAAATAAAAATTATTAGGGAGATATGATTTTTGTAAAAAACTAGAGTAATGTATATTAACATTTTTTAACTTTTGTTTTATTGTAACTGGAGTAGTTGTAAAATGATGATTCAGTTGTGTAGCAATGCCCTGTTGATTGCTTATTTTCATATTATTTATAGTTAGGTGAGATGGTAATATCGTTTTAGGTGTCCTACCAAGTAATTGATTAAGATGCTTCCATGTTAGCTTAGATGAATTTTGTGAGAATATATTAGCATAATAATTCCTTTTAGTAGTTCTTAATTCAGAGTTCAGCCTATTTCTATATTGTTTAAAATATGGTTTTCGAAAACTGTTTCTAGATTTATTACTTAGTACTGAAATAGGAAAACATATGTCATAGATATCTTTTAGTTTTGTAAAAAATATCTCATATTTTAAATTAGGTGATGAATATGTGTCCAATTCGCTCCAGTTTAAATTCTGTAATTTATTTTTAAAGATTTCTAGATTTTTTTGTTTATAAGTCTCATTTTAGAAACTTCATGTATTTGAGCCTTTGTAAGTGTGTGTTTATGAATAATAAAAATAGGTAAATGATCACTAAAATTAAACTCCAATATTCCCGCAACAATTGGATCTTGTTGAATGTTTGTAATACATAAATCCAAAATTGTTTTAGAATGAGTAGTTATTCTGGTTGGCAATGTGATGTTATTTACAAATCCTGATGAATTTAAAATATAAAATTAATTGATTAGTTATAGAATTATCCTGGGAAATATCAATATATTAAATCTCCCATGATAATAGTTTTTTTCTTAACAAGGTTAGCATAGTTTAGGAATTCACTTAATATATTTAGACATATATTATAATCAGATTTAGGTTGTCTATAACACACCATGATGATGTAAAATTCATTTTGAATAGTTAATATTTCTATGTTAGAGTTTGTTATAGTAAAGTTGTTAACAGTTGAAAAGTCCCTATATTGATTATTAACATATATTGCAATGCCCCCTCCTCTCGAGTAATTTCTATTTATGTTAAATATGGTATAATTAGTTAACTGTGTTGAATAATACCCACTACGAAACCATGTTTCGCCGCCCCGGTGGCGCAGTGGTCTAAGGCGTTGGCCTCTGATCATTCGTCCGTAAGGGGTCCGGGTTCGAATCCCGGTCAGGCATGGATGTTGTGTTTGTCTTACGGCACTGGCTCTCTCCCTTCCCTGGAACCAGTGACCCCAAATTAGGGACGGGCGACTGCTTATGGCCCATTGAGTTGCTCACGGCGGTCGTTAAACCTCCAATCAAAAAAAAAAAAAAAAAAAAGAAACCATGTTTCAGTTATACATACAATATCTATCGCTGCCTTAATTAAGTGTAATAAAGACTCCAGAAGTGTAATTTTGTTTGTTAGTGATCCTGCATTAATATGTATAATTTTTAATGAATTATTTAGATTAGTTGTTATTAAGTGGTTCAACTGTTCAACTGAATAATAACCATCCATCCTACTGCGTGATGGATGGTTTACTACTGCGTGCCGAGTAATTTGGGTGTTTGTGTTATCTTTTTTAATTTAATATTTCCACCCTCTAAAAATCATAACACGATGGACAGCTGAAATTCTAGGTTAGATTCTAAGACACAGGAAAGACCCAGAAGGAAGCCACATGGGAGATGAGTGGATGAAATTCGAAAGCATGCGGGAGTGGTGGCATGGAGGAGACTGGCGCAAGATAGACAGTTGTGGAGACCTTCATCCAGCAGTGGATAACGATGATGATGTACAATTATAAATTGAATTTTGAATTCATAGTTCAAAGCAAATTTTTTCAGGTCAGGTCCGTGTCGGGTCAAATCACGTGGCATCCAGGATGCAAATTTTTTTTTCATTAGAGCTTCAACGACCACCGTGAGCAACTCATTGGGCTATAAGCAGTCGCCCGTCCCTAATCTAATGCCACTGACTCCAGGGAAGGGAGAGATCCAGTGCCGTAAGACAAACACAACATTCATGCCTCACCGGAATTCAAACCCGGACCCCTTTCGGAGGAGTGGCCATAACCCAACGCTTAGACCACTGCGCCACCGGGGCGGCCCAAACTTTTTGACCAGTTTCGAACTCTGATGTGTTGATCTACAAATCACATGCATTTTAACAAGAATTCGAATAAGCATTTACATTTATTTTAGTAAACAACTTATTTTACTCCTGATATGTAATCCTTACCTTGAAATAATTCATTTCGCCCGCGGAAATTGCATATTTTCTTTTTTCCCTAGAAGATCATTTTTCAGCGTATCGGTTCTGTGATTCTTATGTTGCATTGTGCTTATCTTGTCTTCGTAATTTGCATTATAATTCCATTATTCAGTACATGGATGGAATAAATATCACTTTTCGTGACTGTAATTGGAAAAGATCATATTTGGTCACAGCGGTTTGAAGAAAGCTGACCGGAACGTTGCCTACGGAGGTTAATTAAGCAAAATTCATAAAGCGATAGATTGTTTCCTTCCTTACGATATACCGTTTAACGGTTTGGTGGTAATAAACGTCTGCTACACGGTTTTCTGTCCAAGATGCAACTCCATACTGTATAAGCTTTCAGTGGGGACTCGATTTCCATTAAATTATAATCTGTGATTATCTTGATTGTTGTTATTTAGTGTTACTCGTTTGCAGACATGTTTGACACAAGAGACTGAGCGTAATATATTTCTGCAGTTTCAGGGCAAGATTACTTCTGCACAACAAATTGGTATTTTGAGTCTGCGTAAAAGTAATTTGTATTAAATTATTTCAGAACTGACGTCATGAAAGGAATCACGTTCGGGTTTAATTGCATAAAATTTTCGTGGTTCAAGAAAATGGATTAATCGAACCAATCATTATCAGGAGAGAAGATTAATTTCGCTATTGATGAATGTTGTGTTGCGCTCGGAAGAAAGCCAATCATATTAGCTGCGTAGAAAGATTTGATGAACGCTGTTGAGCAATTTTTACTGTATGTAAGGATTTCTGTCTCCGGTTGTAGGCTGAAATGAAGCGCGAGCTTTAACGTTTTCGTACGGCTAGGTCCAAACGGAAAACATTTTAAAATTTCTCTGCTTTCTCCTCCTTTCAATGATTATAAATGGGGTGTCCCATAAAGATGTAACCAATTTCAAAAAATCATAACAGTTTTAACATAAATGACCTCAATGCACAACTTGTGTTCATTGACAGAACACATCATGAGGTTTTATAGACATTCGACATGGGCACCATTTGTCATCCGAACAATGTCTAAACGGTATTCCAGTTCCAACCATGTTCGTTCGAGAATGTCCTTATTAACTTCCAACCATGTTCGTTCGAGAATGTCCGTATTAACTTCCAACCAAGTTCGCTCGAGAATGTCCGCATGTCTAAACGGTATTCCAGTTCCAACCATGTTCGTTCGAGAATGTCACGTATTCGACGTGGACATCATTTGTCACCCGACAATGTCTAAACGGTATTTCAGTTCCAACCACGTTCGTTCGAGAATGTCCGTATGTCTAAACGGTATTCCAGTTCCAACCATGTTCGTTCGAGAATGTCACGTATTTGACGTGGACATCATTTGTCACCCGACAATGTCTAAACGGTATTTCAGTTCCAACCATGTTCGTTCGAGAATGTCCGTATTAACTTCCACCCATGTTCTCTCGAGAATGTCCGTATGTCTAAACGGTATTCCAGTTCCAACCATGTTCGTTCGAGAATGTCACGTATTTGACGTGGACATCATTTGTCACCCGACAATGTCTAAACGGTATTTCAGTTCCAACCACGTTCGTTCGAGAATGTCCGTATGTCTAAACGGTATTCCAGTTCCAACCATGTTCGTTCGAGAATGTCCGTATTAACTTCCACCCATGTTCTCTCGAGAATGTCCGTATGTCTAAACGGTATTCCAGTTCCAACCATGTTCGTTCGAGAATGTCACGTATTTGACGTGGACATCATTTGTCACCCGACAATGTCTAAACGGTATTTCAGTTCCAACCATGTTCGTTCGAGAATGTCACGTATTCGACGTGGACATCATTTGTCACCCGACAATGTCTAAACGGTATTTCAGTTCCAACCATGTTCGTTCGAGAATGTCCGTATGTCTAAACGGTATTCCAGTTCCAACCATGTTCGTTCGAGAATGTCACGTATTCGACGTGGACATCATTTGTCACCCGACAATGTCTAAACGGTATTTCAGTTCCAACCATGTTCGTTCGAGAATGTCCGTATGTCTAAACGGTATTCCAGTTCCAACCATGTTCGTTCGAGAGTGTCCGTATTAACTTCCACCCATGTTCTCTCGAGAATGTCCGTATGTCTAAACGGTATTCCAGTTCTAACCATGTTCGTTCGAGAATGTCACGTATTTGACGTGGACATCATTTGTCACCCGACAATGTCTAAACGGTATTTCAGTTCCAACCATGTTCGTTAGAGAATGTCCGTATTAACTTTCTGCAGTGCGTGTGTAATCTTCCTCTTTACGTCAGCAATGTCTGAAACAGGAGTGCTGTAAACCTCACCCTTGATGAATCGCCATAATAAAAGTCAAGTCTGGCGAACGTGGGGGCCATGCAATGAGACCACCACGCCCAGTCCATCGATTGTAAAATTTCGTATCCAGTGACTTCCTCACAATCAAAGCCCAACGAGGTGGCACCCCATCTTGTTGGAAAATGACAGGAGTTGCAAGTTCATCCAACCAAGGATACACAAACTCATTAATCATGTCCAGTTAATTAGCAGCTCTCACGGTCGCTTCCTGAAAGAAAACGGTCCAATAACACGGTCGATCATTATGCCATACCAAACTTTCACTTTTGGGCTAGCATGTTTGTTCATGTTCCATTGTGCAATGCGGGTGTTCAGTTCCCGAAATTCAGACATTATGTTTATTAACCTTTCCAAAAACATGGGAAGTGCACTCAACCGAGAAACAGATTTGTCTCAGGAAAGATTCAAAACTAGAAATGTTCTCCAACACCTCTTCAGCAAACTGTTTACGTGTCACATGATCATCTGGGGTTATGTGATTGGTTATCTGCAGTTTATATGGCTGCATTTCCAATCTCTGACGAAACAATCTGTGCAATGACGACTTGGAGATGGCCAGCTGTAGTGCTGCTTACTTTCGAGAGCTACGAGTGAATGTTTGTCTCACAAGCTCCTCCCTTTCTGAAACCAGCGATGGTCGTCCAGAACTTTTTTTTTGTAAGGACGCTACCAATTTCCTTGAATGACTTATACCACTTTCTGATGCTGTTACGTGTGGGCGGTTTGTTCCCATATCTGGTTCTGAAATTCCGCTGAACCTTCTTTTCGTATCGGGTTTCAATAAACCACCTCCACAATCTGTGCTTTCGTCGCAGGATCCATTGGGTACACTCCTAGAAAACTTTAAGGTATTCCTTACCACCTGCAGCAAACAGAATGCTGATATCAATTTTGTATCTAAATTTGAAATTGGTTGCACCTTTTTGAGACACTATGTATTTTGTTTTTAATTTCAATCCTATAAACAAAATCCTGGATGATTTTTAATTTCCAGCGACTTTATTTAAAACCATTTTGAATTAAAGCTGTAGTATGCGCATGGCAAGTTGATTTTTTTTTTGGTTCATTACAAACTCCTTTGTAGTTAACAAAACATAAAATTCATGATTGAAGCCTTTCTTTCCTATGAATTTGTGCTTAACGACCACAGTGAGGAACTTCAACAGCTGTCCGATCGAAATTTAGGACCACTGGTTCCGGTGAACGGAAAGAGTCGTAAGACAGGCAGGCAAAATAGAGGTCTGGCTGATTTTTGATCAGTTAGGTAAAACTTTCTGAGCAAGGACCGCGCCTATACTGAAAGGTTTGGAATTCTGTTCCTAAATTAAAGAAAGAGTTTCGACTCACAAAGCAAAGAATTAGTCAGATGACGAAGATCACTCAGTGAAGACGCACTCTCTCTCCACTGCTTTTGGCGAGGTCTATCTCGTTAATGCTCCCGTTAAGTGTTGAACCACTCGTCTTATCTTTTTTTCATCAACTGAATGAATCACATCCACTCTTCGGAATCACTATCTAACGATGTATCGATCTCTCCTCGAAATCTCCACCACATATTCACTGTTTTTCTCAAAGGTCTGCCTCAATTTACTTCCTCCATTGAATACCGCCAGTACATCAAGAAGTTCTCAAGATTGGGTGTCGTGTCTCTTCTCTTCGACTTTCCTCACTCGTCCTAAACGATCATATCACGACCAAAGGGCGTACGGCAAAAGGGCAAACGACAAAAGGGCGCACGACGAAAGATCGAACTTCAAAAAGGCAAACGACAAAAGGGCGCAAGACAAAAGAGTGATGCGCCAGAAGGGCGCACGTCAAAAGAGCGATGCAACAAAGGGGTGACACGACAAAAGGGCGATACGACAAAAGGGGCGATATGGCAAAAGGGCGATACGACAAAAGGGCGATACGACAAAAGGGGCGATATGGCAAAAAGGCGATACGACAAAAGGGCTCAGGACAAAAGAACCAACGTCAAAAGTGCAAACGACAAAAGGGCGCAAGGCAAAAGGGCGCACGACAAAAGGGCCAACGTCAAAAAGGAAAACGACAAATAAGCGCAGGACAAAAATTCGATAAGAGGGTGCACACAACAAAAGGTCGAACGTCAAAAGGGCTCACGATAAAAGGGCGCAAGACAAAAGAGCGATGTGTCAAAAGGGCGCACGACAAAAGAGCGATGTGTCAAAAGGGCGCTCGACAAAAGAGCGATGCAACAAAGGGGAGATACGACAGTAGGGCAATACCACAAAAGAGCGATACGACAGAAGGGCAATACCACAAAAGAGTGATGCGACAAAAGGGCTCACGATAAAAGAGCGATGCAACAAAAGGGGCGATACGACAAAAAAACGCACAACAAAAGGGCCAATGTCAAAAGGGTAAACGACAAAAGGGCGCAAGACAAAAGGCCGCATGACAAAAGAGCGATGCGACAAAGGAGCGATACGACAAAAGTGTATTACGACAAAAGGGCCAACGTCAAAATGGCAAACGACAAAACGGTGCAAGACAAAAGGGCCAACGTCAAAGGGCAAATGACAAAAGGGCACAAGACAAAAGGGCCAACGTCAAAAGGGCGAACGACAAAAGGGCGCATGACAAAAGAGCGATGTGCCAAAAGGGCGCACGACAAAAGAGCGATGCAGCAAAATTCGATGTGACAAAAGGGCCCTCGACGAAAGTGAGAAGCGAGAAAAGGGCGCACAAAAAAAAGGGGCGAACTCACGGACGGGATATTTTTCAAATTCAACTTCAAGAGTTCTAAAAGATATTTCCAAAAACTGCACCGGGGCCCCTTTGAGCAAATAACATATTACTTTGTGTATTCAAATCCCAACTGAAATCAGACGTCTCATCCTATATAGAAGACTTTCTAAACTATGTTATTTCCAAAAAGGCCCTATAAGGCCCTTTCAGTAAATTCTGTATTTCTCTGTGTATTCAATCAATCCCAACTGAAATCAGACGTGTCATCTTCTGTACTTTAAGTGAAGTCCTGCTCGACGTCGCACAGTCATTTACAGACATACGCACAGTCGATTTGCACCCATGGTTGTTCAGATAAACTGCTATATTGTCAAAAATGTTCACCGGTTCACAAGAAAACAATTTTTAAAATGTTCAGTTTAAACCATTGCGAAATGTTCTTCGTATATTTGAATAGATCTCGTCGAGAGGCGAGGGTAGCGTCCCGCGCACGATGTGTTGCGCTCTACACAAATTGAACTCCATGCTATTTACGAAAATGCTAACACTATTAGTGCGCGGCACATGTTTTTAACGCACTAATGATTTCAATTGGGATCTACTTTTGTCACAGGCGGTCAGCCGTAATTCGCCCCATACTATCCGCGGAGGTAGACGTAGTCCTACGTCAAAAAAGTATCTTTATCACAGCGGTGAACATAGATCAAAAGTGAGCGTTTGAATTTATTTAATCAGGGAAAATTTTTGCAGCTCACACACAGCGCAGAACTAGTTTTAGTTCCAAGATAAATAAATGCCTATTCGAAGAAAATTTTCCATCTACGCAAAAAGCTAAGAATGAAAAAAAGTATGATGAGATTTGCTTAAAATTTAATTTATTTATGGAATTCATTTTTAAGGAAGCGAAGACAAAGTTTAAAAAAAAGATGCATCTGGCTCTCTGGAGAAAACCACAGCAAAAATTTCTCTTCGAAAACGGCCTGCTCTATTCAAGGAGAGTTAACAATTCTGTGTAGCTATCAAATTGATTCATTTATCGGTTCCAGAGAAAATCGGCGTCCTCAACAAATAATTAATTTTCGCTGAGAAAGAACACGAAAGTATAAGGAATAATTAAATAATTATCTGCACGGACAATAGCTTATCAGAAATAATAACGCTGAGCAACTTCGAGGCATTGAGATTACAACCCAGACGGAGAGATATTCATTCAGTAATGATAGTAATTTTTAATTATCTTGCGAATTAAATTAATCTATCCGCACTGGAGCGATCATATGGGGTAAATAAAATACTGATATGTAACATTAAAAACAATTTAAACGTTTCTTTATCTCATATATAGAGGGAAACACATCTAGATTGTAACACTGCCTTACATAAAACATTCATGAAAAATGCATTATTATTTATTATTCGTTTCAATCTTACTCCAAGAGTATGAAAGATTAAAAATAAGCTCAGAATTAGCTTCTGCAAAGATTGTGTGGACGACATTTAAATGGAAAATATATCATAATTCAGTATTTTAGCATCACATAATCGTACCCACATGACCGCTTTTGTTAAGTTTATACAGGCAATAGAATATTTGATCAGAATGGGAAGCAAAATTTATACTGAAGAGTGGAAGTTACAATATTAATTGTTTAAATTGGTTTTGTTGAAAGGAAATTTGTCGTTATGTTTACTTCTCTGTAGAACAATAAACGCTTTGCTCGTCTAAGAATTAGCTTTGTCTTTCAAACTATAAAACACTACTGATTGTTGTTTAAATTGGTTTTTGAACAATAAGAGCTGTTGAACAATAAGAGCTTTGCTTGTTTAAGAATTAGCTTTGCCTTCTCAACTATTCTGATTTTTGTTTAAATTGGTTTTGTTGAAAGGAATTTTGTTGCTATTTTAGCTTCTCTGCAGAATAATAAAAACGTTGCTCGTTTAAGGATTAGCTTTGTCTTTAAAAGTGTAAAACTCTACTTATTGTCTTGTTTTCATGACGATTTGCCTTGTTTACATTTGTGAGCACGTCGGAAATCCACTTTGCAGCGACTTTTCGGTACCACAACCGGTTTCTCACAATACCATCAACAGGACCAAAGGACATCTTTATGGCATTAGCAATATCCTCAATGGTCATTCGGCGGTCTTCTCGCAGGAGTGTCTTGATGTTATTGGCCTTAACCTCAGTAGTCGATGTCGAAAGCGTATCGGAGCATAGCACATCTTTCAGACACCCTTAACCATTCAAAAATTTCGTGTGCCACTCCAAATCTCTTGCACAGGACAAAGCATTTCCCTTATAGGCTATTTTAATCATTTCGTGAGTTTCCGTGGCGGTTTTATTCAAACGCCCGCAAAAGTTTATAAGTGCTCTTTGCTCCAGTTTTAAATCCGTACTGGGTTACAGAAACACTTAGGAACTCTACGCTGTCTACTACAAGAGTGAACTAGCGGAGCGCTGTAACGATGTGTCGTCACGTGGCTGATCTTGCAGGTGTTCCCACAAAGACAGCTGCATATTTCTGCGTGGGTTTGTTTTGGCGCTATGACGTTACTTTTTGAGCGACTTACGTATGTCTATTTTGACTCCTGTACTAATTTGTTTTATTCTAATTTAGTGGGATTTCATATTTTCGATATATGAAAAGAAAAACCATTACCTCTGAAATAATAGTTAGCAAATCCGAATACGATTTTGTTCTATATTCAATACCCCTATTACATATTCTTTGCTCATTAGCTTTTAAGCATCGCTCTTTTCAAAGCAGTTTGTCCACTAGTTGATTTAACATTAGTGTCGAGTATAGTATATTCTTACTAGTTTAAAATTTCTTGAATTCAAAAAAAAAAAGACAACTGTGAACGTTATTTAGCAAATTTTTAGTTGTGTCATCAATTTCGTAGCTGCAAAAAACCATTGTCTTAGTTCTCTCAAGGTCTTGTTGCAGATTTTTGGTGCGAAAATTGCAACCAAACACTATATCTGGCATGAAAACAGAGAGTCCTTCTTAAAAGGACATACTCCTTTTAGTTTGGGTGGCCGGGTCGGAAGCTACATGTTTATGAGAGAGTAAACAGGCCGGCACTCTAAACTGAACGGGAAAATGCTCCGGAAGTGGCTGAGAGGCAACACAGTCTTCGACCATGGGTGAGAAAGAAAGAACACGACAGCCTGAGATTTATAATGACCTAAAGGAGCGTTGAACTTTGGGAAATACTGTGCAGCAGTTGGCCTCCGAAGAAAACGGTTCTCTTGTTAGGATGCTTGCCCTGCGATCGAGAAGAAAGAGCGCCCCGTGGGCTAAAAGATTGCTCTGCCGCCTGTAGTGTATATGTGTCATCCTCCCTTCAGAGAAGATAACAATAATCCTCTGTGATCGTGATTGCTTCTTCGGACTCTGCTAAAAGAGCAAAATTGTGGTGATTCCACATTGTGCTTCCCTTTCTCTATTGGATAACGTTTCTCCCAGGCCCACGTAAATTGACTTTCTCTTATTCTTATGACTGGGCAGGAAGGACTTTACAAACAGATTGGCGCATATTATGCCCTCTATGTAAATAGTAGACCCTCTATGTAATAGTTATTTACGTTTATAAATCTCTGAAATGGCAATGGGCTGGAAATGTTGGCAGAAGAACGGACCACCGATAGACAGCCGAAATCCTAGAACTGGATTCCGAGGAACCGGAAAAGACCCAGAAGACGGCCTCACTGGATATGGATGGATGAAATTTGAAAGCATGCCGGAGTCACATGGAGGAGACCGGCGCATGAGAGATCATCGTGGAAGAAACTTAGGGAGATCTTCATCCAGCAGTGGAATGATAATGGTTGGCAATGACGATGATGTGAATAGTAATATACATAAATAGCTAGCTCGTAAATAAACTGCTGTATATAGAATTTTCCTTCTTTTCTGCATGTTGCAGAGTTGGCTGCAGAAGTGCCTTTAAGTATAGGAGCGATACGCCAATACAACGATTCATTTCCTCCCGGATTTGAATTTAATGACAATTTGATTTCCGAAGTAGTTCCTTACGTTAAGTAGGTCGGCCATCCGGTAACAGTTGTAACATACCAGGATGCGTTTCAAAGAATCGCACATTTTTGATAATGTGAAATTCAAAATTTAAACTATAACCACAAAAAGCGAATGAATGCATACGTTTATAAATCAGCATTGTGACAACACAGCAGGTGGCGTTCGAACTCCGATAAAAGCACCGTGCAAATTCGAAAACGGATCATTTTCCCGCTTGATCTAGAAGTTTGCTGAGTACATTGCGTTCGACGTTAGAGTAACCTATAATGATATCCAGAGAACGTTTGAGCATTATTGGCAACAGAAATAAGGCTGTTGGTATGCTACAAGAAGGTATACGGCATATCGACGTGGCTGCTGCGTTAGGAGTTTCGCAAAGTGTGGTAAGTCGGGTACACCCAAGATTTCTACGGCGTGGAAATCGAGCTAGGAGTGGTCGCTCGAGAAAAACCGCCAGGAGGCAAGATCGCTACCTAAGAGTAAGGGCTTTGAAGGCCTAGTAACACCTATAGTCTACTTCGGAAATAACTTCGACCTGCTTCTGGTGTCACCGTATGTACTCAAACGGTACGAAACCGTCTCCACGAGTACGGAAATAGAAGAGCCACTGAGATGTATAGCATCGACATCATCTCACCGTCGTCCACGATGTTCTTGAGTCCGATAGTGCATGTCATGAAATACAGAGTGGCACCATATACTGTTCACCGACGAATCGCGTTTCGCTCTTTATTCTGATTCCCGACGAGAACACGTGTGGATGAGATTCGGCACACGAATTCAATCACATTATGTTCAGTCCGTCCACCCTTACCAGCTGCAATCAGTTCTGGTCTGGGTAGAGTGAGCTTTAACGGCCGTACTTCCTTGTACGTTTGCCAAGACAATATGAATGCTTCAGTGTACCGAAACGAGAACATTGTGCCGACTGAGATAGCATGTCATGGGGCAATCGGACATGCATTCCGTTTTCTCCATGACAGTGAAACCAGTCACCGAGCCTCAGGAGCTGGAAAATCATCGGATTGAATCGTTACAGCTGCCACAGAGGTTTCCTGATCTTACTCCTATTGAGAACATTTCAGTTGTTGTACAACGACATGTGGATAACCACGTTCTATACCCCAGTGCACTAGCAGACTTCCGTAACGTGTTGCCTGTAATATGGGAAGAGCTACCCCTGACACTTATCAGTAATGTCATTGCACGTATGACCTCCGTAACGTGTTTCCTGTAATATAGGACAAGCTGCCCCTGACAATCATCAGTAGTGTCACTGCCCGCATGACCTCCGTAACGTGTCGCCTGTAATATGGGACGAGCTGCCCCTGACATTCATCTGTAATGTCATTGCACGTATGACCTCCGTAACGTGTCGCCTGTAATATGGGATGAGCTGCCCCTGACACTCATCTGTAATGTCGTTGCACGTATGACCTCCATAACGTGTTGCCTGTAATATGGGACGAGCTGCCCCTGACACTCATCTGTAATGTTATTGCACGTATGACCTCCGTAACGTGTTGCCTGTAATATGGGACGAGCTGCCCCTGACACTCATCAGTAATGACATTGCACGTATGCCTCGTAGGTGTGAAGACGTTCTTCTACACTGAAGTTGTGTTATTCGGTACTGAAATCCAGTTGTATGAACATTCTCCGAATTTACCATACTGTCTATATTGCAGTGCTACTTTGTTGTGTGCAGAAATTACACAATAAATTGTCTTTTTGTAAACGCGCTCTTTTTTGTTTATGTTACGCAGCCTCATTGATGTTATTTCAGTGCGTGTTACTTGAGTCAAGTAGTGCATCTTTAATTTCAAGCAATATCCTTAACTTTTTGTGACCAGTGGTATATACATAAATATATACACTATATTGACAAAAGTAGCCGGACACCTATTCAAAAGCAGTTGAACGGATCTGCTGCGTTGTTAAGACGAACGGTATAAAAACAAGCCTGAAGCTGACCGCGATCATATCGCACTCTGCGGTTAAGTGAAAATGTCGCGGCGGGAAAAAACCGACTTTGAAAAAGGAAAGATTGTTGGGAGTTATATTAGTGGGTTGTCCTTAAGAGAAACCGAGAGGCGTTTAAACATACCCAAGTCAAATGTTTTGGATGTACTGAATAAGTGGAAGACACATGGCGTGCCTGAAGCAGCAAAGTGTACTGGCAGACCAAAGAAAATCAGTGATAGACGCCGTCGAAGCCTCACGAGAGTCGTTACAGCTAATCGACGGAGTACTGCATAAGACCTCAGTGTACAGGTGAGCAAAAATGCTGGAACCTTAGTATGTACAAGTACCATTCGCAGAGAACTTCATTCCATGGGTTACCGTGGTCGTGCGGCTGCTCATAAGCCTTTCATCTCCACTCGGAATGCTACCCGCCGTTTAACATGGTGCAAAAAACATTTATCGTGGACCTCAGATCAATGGAAACGGGTCCTATGGATTGAAGAATCCAGATACACAATCCATCAGTCTGATGGCCGTGTGTGGGTATGGAGGCAGCCGAGGGAACGCTATTTACCACAGTGTACTGTTCCTACGGTCAAGTTTGGAGCTTGCAGTGTACTTGTGTGGGGGTGTTTTTCGTGGTATATTCCCGGCCCATTGGCTATAATGAACAAACCTGTTAATCAACCCTTCTACTTCGGTATTCTGGACAATTATGTCCTACTAACGTCGTGGCAATACTTGTTGGTACCAGCAGGATAATGCACCGAGCCATTAAGCAAGGAATGTTACGGCGTGGTTTGACGATAATTCCGCATCATGTGAGGACTGGCCAGCGCAGATCCCTGATCTTAATCCCATAGAGCATCTATGGAATGAATTAGAGCGCCGCATAAGAAGTTTGGAACCAATGCCAACTACTAAGCAACAGTTAGCGGCAGCATTATGTACTGAATGGAAGCGCATACCTATCGCTGTGTTCCAAAACCTTGTCGAAAGCATGTCTCGAAGGGCCAGTTGCGTGCATTAAGGCCAAAGGTGGACCGACACCGTTCAAATGTATGTCAATAAATGCTGTGTTGTGCTGCTCTTCTAGGTGTCCGGTGACGTTTGCCAATATAGTGTATAACATTATTGTTGGGAGAATCACAGATTTTCATACTGAATCGGTAAGTGATGCAGTAAATGAACTTTGACTCATGATATTCTGAAGTCCCTCTTGCACACAGTCCGCTGTGTTCTTTCGAGTAGAAAGAGAGAGAGAGAGAGAGAGAGAGAGAGAAAGATTAGAAGTCGACATACCTAAAACATGTAACGAAGATAGAGAAAAAATATTGTACATGTAACATAATGCATATTTAAAGTCAGCTGAAACAGCTTCAGCTGACTAAGTTAATCCTACAAACTTAAAAAATAAATAACGCACGAAATGTATGTAATTATGTCGTACAACGTAAATGTATTGAAATGACTGTATAAAACAATCAAAATGAATGCTGCAGGTGAAATATTTGGGGACTGATCCGGACCCCATGGGAAACTTTCCTTGAATACGTTCTTGTGCACAAGTACTTATTAAACTATGTTTTTAATGTAAATGCTATGTTTCTCTTATTTGGAGTTACTGAGATTTTCATATATTAAAAACATCTCGCATATGAATTATCTTCAACTACAAGCCTTATTCAAATGCATCTGTTCCAAAAGGTAAAAAATATTTAAACTTTGCTGTTTTGTGTTGTCAATGAAAGAGAGATTTCTCAGAACTCAACGAAAATAAAATTCCCTCCGACTCGTCAGAGTCAGAAATTTTTTTACAGTAGTATACGGGTCATAAGAAATTGCCTTTTGCGAATCTTTGCTTCACAAGCACAAAATACTTTTTAGAAACAGCTCTAATGCAAATGTTAGTTTCTCGTGTTTTTAGTCATCAAAATTTCTTCTGAGATTTCTTAATTGTTCAAGATGGAGAAAAGAATTCAGCAATTTTTTTTCTACATATCATTGAGGCTTTTTTTAACACATAAAGTTATGTTAAGAAAAATAAGAGAACGTTTGATTTTCGTGGAATATTCAGTTCAGTAATTGTTTAAAAATATCAAAAGAGTAGAGCGCGAATAGGAAATCATTTGATATCATTGCTGAGTGTTTTACTTTGTTAACAGTCACGATGGAAATTTTTCATGCCGGAAAAAAAAAAAAGTGCATTTGTATCAGAAACGAAAACGAGAACATTAAATATATATGTATTCTGCGCATGCTCCGATCCAACGAATCGTATTAGTTTTATCAAGTCTTCGTCACTATTTCTTTCTTTTCGAAAGTTCGCTATTTGTCACCTAAAGATTTTTCGCCAGATCTTCGACAGCAACCTTTCCTCGACATCTATTAGGTCTTCGAAAATTACAGCTTGATTTCCAGTAATCCTTAGTTCATATTCTTTTTTACCCAATCGAAATGCCACGAATGCTCCGAGCATTGCATTTTTGCTGTCACCTGATTGGCTGACTTGCGTGACGGAGATGTCACGTGTCTTCTGTCTTTTCAGAGCAACCTTCCAACTCTGAGCTGCCTGTTAAAGTGTGAAAGTAAAGCTACCCCGGCGGTGGATCGTTAGAGATCTCCACATTGGTACCCTTTCTTGAAACCGACACCTGTCGGAAATGTCCGCGTCGTTCTCAGAGGAAAAAGACATGGTTACCACGTGACAATCCGTCGAGGGGAGGAGGAAGAGATTATGAAGCCCTGTCTTCCAGAACATTGTTGCAGATTTTTGTTCAGCGCGCTTGTGGCTTGCTCGCTCGTTGCAAGGTAAGGAGAAACGTGTTGATCAGTTCCTTCGGATTAAACTTATGAATGCATTCGGTTTTCCATGAAATGCTAATTTTAAAGAGCTTTCCTATTCTTAAGAATCTTTAATAATTGTCTAAAGCTTGAATACTGGATTGCTGTTTTATACTTAAATTGAAACTTTAAGAGATACGTTGAATTGTATTTATTTCTTACACAGGCATTTTCTTCTTTATCACGATGGCAATTTTAACTACAGTGAAAAATTAATATTGTCCAAACACTGCTTACGCGATGCCTGATAGTTTTCATTTATTTATTTGTAAGCACATCCCTACAGATGGTATATCTAGTTACAGGAATTGCTATATTTACAGTGATAATTACCAAGTGATATTTACAATCTTGCAAAGCATGCTTTATGAAAAAAATTATTACTTACATTAAAAATATCCGGACAATCTTCAAGTGAGTTGTGAAGCCTATACATTTTACATAACGGAGAATTTTTTCCAGCATCAGTCCTGCAAAATGGCACTGCAGATAGTTCGCATTTTGTCCTCGGTACACGTGGGACACGGAAACTTAATTAGCTTACAAATTGAGCATCATCAATCTCTCCATTGATGATGCCGTACAGGAACTTGAGTTGGAGAGCCTTCCTTCTCGATTTCAGAGAGGTTATCGTGAAGAATGTCAGAAGGTCACCCGTCGGGATGTCCTCTGTATAAACACCAGTCGATTTGAAGAAAAGGTGTCTAAGATTTTTTTTTTTTTAACTTTCTCGATTTCATTTACTAGAGTTACGGGGCTAGGGCTCCGTATGATCGCCGCATATTCCAGTGATGATCTTACCGTAGTCTCAAAAATGCGAATAAGTGTCTTAGTATTCGGGAAATATTTGGAATGTCGCATGATAAATCCTAGATCTCTGTACGCTGTTAGTACGATTCTTTTGATATGACTTTTAAAGTCCAAGTTCGAATCAAACATGACTCCCAAGTCCTGGACATCGTTTTTCCTGCTAAGAGTATAGCCGTCAACTTTGTAGTAAAGTATTGGGTTTCTTTTCCGCGTAAAAAGAAACGACGTGGCACTTGGAGATGTTGAGGTGGAAAAGTTGGAGATGCTTAAGTTTAGAGATGTTTAGTGTTATCATTAAGAAGTTGTTTAGGAATTCACTAAGATCGATAATAAGTGATCATTTCGTCACTGTGTATGATAACGTTTAGCTTTTGTATTTTGACTACATATGGTAAAACTCTTCCCGTTTTAAAAAAAAAAAAATCTGCGAGCGAAAGCAATTAACATAAGTAGAGGAATTTTCTTAAATAAGTGTTACATGAAATGGAGCACACTCGGAAAAATTATAGTTTACAAATGTTTACTATTTTGCGTTTTCATAATATCGTAGTCGGATTTTAAAATTTCTGGGCATGGCGCCCAGAAATTTTACACACTTTATTAGTTGTTATGAGATTTGAAACAACCGCTTTGATTGAATGAGGACTTTTATGTGCTAAATTAATTCTCCGAAACAAATTTATTGCGTATACAATTCATATACATCATTATAGCAGTCAATAATGCTCTTTTTTGATATTTTTTTCTGAATGAGAGACAACTAAGGGATAGGCAACTATAAATTCATGTTGTTGTGAAATACCCAGAGTGACCAATTCGCTTCAAAACATTTTTGGAAATATTCTTCTAGTGTTACTTAATATGGATATTCTTCCACGAACAGTTCTTTATGTTCATTATAATTCGTTACAAAATCGCTGAAGCATTTCATTCTATAATAGGACTTCACAGGACTTCACCTGTTTCATTCAGTTGCAGTGCTATTATTCTCGCAGAATTATTTCAAAAAAAAAAAAAAAAAAAAAAACTTTTTGTATAAAGTTTATTATTCACAGTATATTTAATTTAAGGTCTACCAGCCGCCCTGTTTACGTAGTGGTCTAAGCGATGGTTTCTGATCATTCGTCCGAAAGGGGCCTGGTTTCGAATATCGGTGAGGCATGGATGTCGTGTTTACCTTACGGCACTGGCTCTCTCTTTTCCCTGGGACCAGTGGCCCTAAATTAGGGATGGGCGACTGCTTATAGCCCACTGAGTTGCTCACGGTGGTCGTTAAACCTCCAATAAAAAAAATAAAAAAAAGGTCTACTATAGTTTCGCTGATCATTTGGTTCCGCTTCATCAGGAAATGGAGCGTAAATATTTAAATCATTGAGATATAGTTATTTAAATCATTGCGACATCTGATAAACTCCCCAGGAATTTATATCTTTGATATAGTCCTTTGATGCGTAAAAATTTGTTTTGTTGATGCACTGAAAAGTAAATTCGAAATTTTTTTTTTTTTAATATTTTAGAAATTTTGTAGCTCAGAAATATCCATCACCCTAACAGTTTAACGCAAATTATTTGCCGCCCCCCCCCCCACAAAATCATATCACTCATTGAAAAAAATTCAGTACTTTTCACACCTACGTATATCGTGCAATACGTATCTGCTCGACTGAAGGTTCGTTGCAGAAAGAGCTTGATTTTCTTAAAAGTGTGGAGGATATAGTCCTTCCGTCATGTACAAAGTTGTCCAAAAATTTAGGGAACCGAAGTCTTAATGCACGCTCACGTCTATAAACCTCCCAGTACGAGGTAATTGGGCTATCATCCCATTTGTTCCACAGATTTGCTTCAAAATTTGCATAATTTTCAAAAGTTTTTGATTTTATAGTTATTTTCAAACACAAATCGGTGATTCTTTGCCTTCTACGCTTCACGCATCCCTGGAAATGGGTATATAACTGGAGTACCCCTTGTATAGATAGATAACATTTTAATTATAGTAACAATAGAAATAAAATAAAACATATCATCATCATCATCATTGTCAACCATTATCAATCCACTGCTGGACGAAGGTCTCCCCAAGTTTCCTCCACAACGGTCTGTCTTGTGCCAGTCTCCTCCATGTCACTCCCGCATATTTACGAATTTCATCCACCCATCTCCCATGTGGTCTTTTTCTGGGTCTTTTCCTGTCCCTTGGAATCCAATCTAAAATTTCGGCTGTCCATCTATGGTCTGTCCTTCTGGCAGTATGTCCAGCCCATTGCCATTTCAGGGATTTAACTCTGATCATGATGTCTTCCACTCTCGTCATTTCTCGGATCCACGAGTTCCTCTTCTTATCTCTCCTGGTTATACCAAGCATGCACCTCTCCATGCTTCTTTGAGTTGTCTGCTGCCTTTGTATGTCTCTTTTAGTTAAGGTCCACGTCTCTGCACCATACGTAAGCACTGGAAGGATGCATTGATCAAACACTTTTCTTTTAAGACATAATGGCATATTGCTCTTGAAAATTATGCTGCTTCTTCCAAAAGCTCTCCAGGCAAGTTTTGTACGCCGATTAATTTCTTCATCAATGTGACCCTCACTTGATATCTGCTGTCCAAGATAAACATACGTATCTGTTATCTCCAGTTTTTCTCCATCAATCGATAAATCTTCATTTCTTGTAAAAGCATTGAACATCACTTTTGTCTTCTGAAAGTTCATTTTTAATCCCACTTCTTTACTCTTGTCAGCAAGTTCCTGCATCATACTCTGCAGCTCTGATGGGGTAGTTGCAAAAATGACTACGTCATCAGCAAAACGAAGGTGGGTTAGATAATCTCCATTAATCTTTATCCCTTTGTTTTCCCAGTTCAGTGATTGAAAGACATTTTCCAATGTGGCATTAAAGAGCTTCGGAGATATGGTGTCACCTTGTCTCACTCCCTTTCCAATTTTTATGTGTGTTGTATTTTCAAACAGCCGAATCTTTGCACTTGCATTTTCATAGATGTTATAAAACATATATATATATATATATATATATATATTAAATTTTGCATTCATAAATTACATATATCGATAAACAGAAAGAGTGATATAAACAATTTAACAAATCTTATAACATTATAAACGTTTTACTGGGTAATCAGTGAGATAGTTGTGCTCGTTTACGCTTGAACACTTCATCAATGGTTGCGGTTATCTTTCTAAGGTAGAGTCGCAAGTCATTTTCAACGTCCAGCCTCTTCCTATATTTATTTCTTAAAGCAGTTAAAGATGAAAAACCAGTTTCATATAAATAAATTGTTATGAAAGGTAACGCCGCCCCGGTGGTGCAGTGGTCTAAGTGATGGCCTGTGATCATTCGTCCAAAAGAGGTCCGGGTTCGAATTCCGGTGAGCTATGGATGTTGTGTTTGTCTTACGGCACTGGCTCTCTATCTTCCGTGGAACCAGTGGCCTTAAATTAGGCACGGGCGACTGCTTATAGCCCACTGAGTTGCTCACGGTAGTCGTTAAAACTCCAATCAGAAAAAATAAAAAAATGAAATAACCGAACGCAATTTTTACAGTAACCAAGACACGTCAAAAAAACTCCCATTTGAAATTTGGTCAAAATGCGGTGTAAACTTTAAGAGTTAGGTATTTTCTTTTTTACGCTTTCCAAGCGTAGGTTGATGGAGCGTATATGCTCCAGCTTTGTCCGTCTGTCTGTCCGTCCGTCCGTCCGTCCGTCCGTCCACACGATAACTAGCGTAAAAATGGTTCGATTTCGATGAAATTTTAGTATGTAGTAGGAGACAAACAGGGGACGAACCCTACTGAAAATATGCGAAATGAGGTCAAAGGTCAGAACATAGGACAGGAATCCATTTCATCGCCCTTACGTGTTTTAACTTAGGTAAAAATGCTTCGATTGAGACAAAACTTTATCATGTTGTTCCGGAAGTATACTTAACCAGTTCTGTTGAATACCATCGAAATGGGGTCAAAGGTCAGGGCATAGGAGCGAGATTTATTCTACAGCCATTAATCCTCATAACTTGAGTAATTATTTCTGGTATGTTGGAAAGCGTATCATAATCAATGCTTTGCATGATTTTACTAACTTATTATTAATGATCCCATATGAAAATTTCGTGCTAGGAGTACTGAGGAAATAAATTTACCGTCTCATGCACGATAGGTTAACCTATCGTGCATAAGACGGTAAATTTATTTCCTTAGTTAGTTATTATTAATGAATATTCGCTGAAAGCCTCCATAGTCCATACTTTCTCTTTCGTTCTCTCTCTCTATCTCTCTGCCGTTTCCTTTCCGTGTAGCATTTGTTGATCGTTTGTCCTAGGATTCTGGTGGCAGGCCAGTGTTGCCAAGTTGTGGGGTTTCCCGTTAAATTTAAGGGGAAAATTTGAGTCTGGGGGAAATTTTGCAATGCTGTGACGTCCTAAAAATTTCCACGATCCCAGTGACTGGAAGAAGCAAGGCTTGGGGTCCGCGTGATGTCATCTCCAGAAATTCCAGGGTTTTTACACGTGTTACACCCGATGAAGGATTAAAATTAAAAAAAAATTAACAATTTAATTTTTTTTCTGAGAAGCTACGTTGACCCAAGTTTGGATAGCGGCCCATGGATTAAGAAACTCGCATTACAGTATTCGTAACATACAGAAAACAACATAATGTAAGATAATAGTTACTACAGACATTCCTTAAAATAATTATTATTCCAAAATTTACTCCAAACTGGTGGAAATTATTATAGGAAATTTATTTTCATTTATTTATAGAAAATTTACCATCTTTCTGGTCAGATCATATGTAGAGGATTTTAGGAAGGGAGTGTCTGGTCTTAAACAACCCTTAAAAATAGGAAGCCAGGAGATTTGAGCTAGAGTGCCCGATAGGAAAGTGACACGGAAGCGAAGTAGAAAGGGGGAGAAAGACGCCCTTATTTATTACCGGGGGGGCAGTACCCGGGGTCCGACTGCTCAACGTGCCCATCCGACTGCTTAACGTGCCCATCCGACGCACTGCGGATATTTAGCGGATCGAGCGTTCGTACCTGCCTGGAATCGAACTTGAGGTCCTTATCGTGGCAGTCACGAACGTTACCCACTAGGCCACCTGCGGCCCTTTACCATCTTTGGCGACGATTTTGGCTTTTATCATGGCGTCTAAGAAGAAACGCCGTGATAAAAGCGTCGCAAAAGATGGTAAATCTTCTATAAATAAACATTATTTGTACATTTGCAGGCTTCCCAATACTAATATTAGGGGCGTGCGTAATAAAATTTATCTGTCTGATACATTTCTACCATCACGTTAGACACGACTATTTAATCGTTTTCAGAAATAAAGCTTTATGAAAGCAGAAGAATAAAATAAATATCTTACTGAACTTTAATTAGTATTCACATATTTCGTTTAAGCTGTACCTTGTTTTAATAGGAGTTTATTAAAATAACCCATGTCTACCGAATATCATTTGATACGTTTGAAATGAAACGTACAAGAAAAGCACATGATAAAGAATTTCTGTACTGAAGTTCGTAGAAACGAAAGTAATTGTATTTACAGAGGTTTTCTGATGCTTACAGTGTCACTGAATCGTGCGATGCTTTCAACAAAACATTTTTTTGATTAATTTATTTGTTTTTTACCTGCGTTCCTTGAAGTTTCATAGCAATTTCGATTTACAGTTTCATTGCCTCAAAATTTATTGTAATTAAAACCTCTATTATTCAAGATAAATTCCAAATAGCATGCTTCGCTTCGATGACGCAAGTGGAAAGAACATAGTGAGAAAGTGCATCTGTTTTTAAAACAAAACGCACACACACACACATACATACATGTAGCGTTCACTAAAATTTAAGGGCATGAAATAAAAAAATCAAACAGCTTCGCAAAAGGCCGTTTCAATTTATCATATTTATTCAACAGAAACTAATAAATGAAAGGCATTTCTCTGATGATTATAATTAGTGACTTAATGTAACTTACTCGTTAATTAAGAAATTTTCACTTTTATGGCATCAATTAGTAATCATTAATTAATTCTTTTTAGTTATTCCATTTGTTCAGAGAAATATTTTGATAAACTTTTCTTGAAGTGAGAAATCTTGACGTAAAAATGGAATGAAAACGTTTCAATTTCTTGTTCACCTACGTTTTCGTAATTAGTTTAGGGAAAAGCGAAAAAATTATCTTTAATTTCTGCAGAAAGGTAATGATATGGTTCTTTAACAGATTGATCAGCTAACAGATTAATCAGCTAACGTTTTTAATGACAACATGCAGTGGTCAATTTTAAGGGTATCGTATTCTAAAACGTTTTTTGAAACTTAGTGAATCTGTATTCTACAGTGATACCGAAATGAAAAAAAAAACAAGAAAGATGACACCGAATTTTCGGGTGTAATAAGCACGTCTTTTGAATCCGTTCTGATGCAAATTATTTTTATCAAAGCTATTCAAAGTCAATGGAACCAGTTTGGAAAACAATAGTATCTGACGGAAGAAAGAAGTTTTTCAATCGGGTCTTTAATCCCTCAGATATTGCTGTAAACGGAATCGTGAGCTTACGAACTCTTAGAAACAGGGTTATCGACAAAAATAAGATGTGACTTTATGTCCCCTGGTGGAAAAACCATGCATTATTTTAGGAAAAAAGTATTCTCAAAAGGTGTTTCCATATGAACACTATCGGTTCAAGAAAAAAATTTTAGTCGAGTTTTCAGGAGCCCAGATTTTGCTTCAAATACATCAGAAGCAGAAATTAACACTTATGACCCCTGGTGGCCAAACCATTCTTTACCAAACATTAGAAATTATGTGAAAAATATTTTCCATCAGGTCTTGTATGCGATACAGGAAGAATTTTTTCAAATCGGAGTTTTAGGAGCAGAAAACGCAATTTACCCTTGTGCGCCCTAGCGGAAAGTCTATGATTTACTTGAAAAATTTGAATTTATAGGAAAAATATTTCGCATCGGAAACACTATCCAACAAAGAAGGGATTTTTCAAATCTTACTTTTAGAAGAAGCGATATTGGCAAAAATAAGATATATATCTACGGCCCCTGGCGTAGAAACCATGCATTATTTCAAGAAGAAAATGTTCCTAAAATGTTTGTCGACATGAGTAGTATCGGTCAACAAACGACTTTTTTTTCAATCGAGATGCTCATATTTTGCTGCAAATACATCAAAAGCGGAAATTAAGACTTACGCCACCTGGTGGCCAAGCAATTTTTTCCAAAAATTAGATATTACGTGCAAACGATTTCCCATCATGAGCTGTATCTGGTGCAGAAAGAATTTTCAAAATCGGAGGTTTAGAAGCAGAGATATAGGGGGAAACGCAATTTACCTTTACGCCCCCTAGCGGAAAGTCTATGAATTACTTGAAAATTTTGAAATTATATGAAACACATTTCACACTACTGGAAACACTATCCAACAAAGAAAGAATTTTTCAAATCGGACATCTAGGAGTAGAGATATTGACAAAAATAGGATATTCATCTACGCCCCTGGAGTAGAAACCATGCACTATTTTAAGAAGAAAAGGTTTCTAAAAGGTTTTTCGACATCAGTAGTATCGGTCTACAAACGACGTTATTTTCAATCGATAATTTAGAAGCTCATATCTTGCTGCAAATACATCAGAAGCGGAAATAAGATTTACGCCACCTGGTGGCCAAACCATTTTTTTACAAAAATTAGAAATTATGTGCAAACGATTTCCCATCAGCAGCTGTATCCGGTGCATAAAGAATTTTTCAAATCAGAGATTTAGAAGCAGAGATATAAGGAGAAAAGCAATTTACCTTTACGCCCCTAGCGGAAAGTCTATGAATTACTTGAAAATTTTGAAATTATATGAAAATCATGTCACATGAAAAGCACTATCCAATAAAGAAGGAAGTTTTCAAATCGGACTCCTAGAAGTAGAGATATTGACAAGAATAAGATATGCATCTACCCCCCCCTGGCGGAGAAACTGTGGAATATTTTAGGACGAAAATATCCCGAAGAGGTTCATCGATGTGAGTGGCATCAGTTCACAAATGAATTTTTTCAATCGATATTTTAGAAGCTCAGATTTTATGGCAAATACATCAGAAGCGAAAATTAACGCTTACACCCCTGGTGGCCAAAGTATTCTTTACCAAAAATTCGAAATTATATCCAAAATATTTTCCATCAGGAGATGTATCAGCTGAATTTTTTTTTTTTTGAAATCGGAGTTTTAGAAGAAGAGTTATCGGGGAAAATGTAATTTACTTTTACGCCCCTAGCGGAAAATCTATAAGTAATTTGAAAAAGAAACTATATCTAAAATACGCTTCGGCATAAATGGAATCGATAAAAGAATGTTTTCAATCGGATGTTTAGAAGCAAATATGTGGAGTAAAACGTAATTTTGAATTCGACATCTTCTGCATTTACGCCCTCTAGCGGCAAAATTGTACAACGTAAAAAAAACGAAATATAGGATCATCATTCGCATATTTCGAGCTTCCGAATGTAAAAAGAATTTTTCAAATCGGACTAATAGTTGCAGAGATACCGTGGGTACAGACGGACGGACGGACTAACCGATAACATAAGCACGATCTTTTTTGTACAAAACACGTGCTAAAAATAGACTGATTGAAAAACATAAGACAAGCATTTATCATAAAATTATTATACAATTGAAGAACACTAAAAGAAATCCGAATTTCTTGGCATAGAGTAGAAATCCAAATTTCCGAGCTTTCGCACATCAACCAGATGGCTTTCTCAAGGAAGGTAGACAGCTAACTGCAAAGGGGATGATACACAAACGAGTCACATTATTGTGACCACCTCCTGTTTTTGACGTCAACAGCGCTGTAGCCAATGAAAGAAAGCACGTGCCGTGAGCTGGCTTGGAGAGTTCATAAGGGTGCTGTAGGCAATACAGATGGGTTTGAGCCTCGGATGGCTTAGTAGTTAGCGAGTCAGAGTAGCATTGCAAGGTCCGCAGGTTCGAACCTGGGCTGATCTTTCAGAGATGGTGTGATCTGTTAACAATCGCTGAATATCGGACGAGCACGTTAAGTGACGGCACCCAGGCTGGACCCACTGGTTAAATGGGTTTCCTTTCCTATGCCCCCCCTGAAATTCTCTCACCCCTCTGTGTGCAACATTGTACTTGTACGGTGGCGTCATCTACTGTACTCTAATCGCACTACAAACTGTTCTGTCAAAGTCGCTAGACTTGCTCTCATTGTTTCTGTGCCCTGCCCAAAAGGCGAACTCGCTGTATGTGGCTGGGACCTAAACTCTACTTACTGTGGACAGAAGTCCTACAAGAAAATGACAAATACTGTAGAGATGGGTTTAAGAGCCACGGATGGCTTAGTAGTTAGCGAGTCAGACTGTCAATGCAAGGTCCTCAGTTTCGATCCTAGGCTGATCTTTCAGAGATGGTGTGATTTACTAACAATCGCTGAATATCCGCCATGCATCGGACGAGCACGTTAAGTGATGCCCCCCATGCTGGACCCACTGGTTAAATGGGTATCCTTTCCTATGCCCCACTGAAATTCTCTCAACCCTCTACGCCGCCCCGGTGGCGCAGTGGTCTAAGGCGCTGGCCTCTGATCATTCGCCCGTAAGGGGTCCGGGTTCGAATCCCGGTGAGGCATGGATGTTGTGTTTGTCTTACGGCACTGGCTCTCTCCCTTCCCTGGAACCAGTGACCCTAAATTAGGGACGGGCGACTGCTTATAGCCCATTGAGTTGCTCACGGTGGTCGTTAAACCTCCAACCAAAAAAAAAAAAAAAAAAAAAAAAAACCCTCTACGTGCAACATCGTGCTTGTACGGTGGCGCCATCTACTGTACTCTAATCTCACTACAAACTGTTCTGTCAAAGTCGCTAGACTTGCTCTCATTGTTTCTGTGCCCTGCCCAGAAGGCGAACTCGCTGTATGTGGCTGGGACCTAAACTCTACTTACTGTGGACGGAAGTCCTACAAGAAAATGACAAATTCAAATGGGGTTAGAGATGGGCTTAACTGTGATTTCCGTGTCGCAGTGATAACTGTGACTGTTCCACAAATGTAACAGTGATTTGTAACTGTGAAATAGTCACAGTTAAGGATATTTTTAACCGCCCTCCCTGCCCAAACCGAACTGTGACAGTAACAGTTTGGATTGTAACGGGATAGAGTTGACAGGGAAAGTCGTGGGGTCACAGTGATAAGCTGTTCCAAGTGTTGATGCGCACTTGCACTTTTGAACTGCGTTCTGCTTGAGCTAACAACATGTAACGTTATTTACGAAAACCTTAATATCAAACGAGTGATACAACTTTTAAAATTGTACGACAAATAAAAAGTGCAATATCAAGACAGAAAAAAAGAAAACAAAAAAAAAACGGTGTACGATGTAAAAATCTGAATAAATTTTGCCTGCCCATTGCCGGAAAAGTATAATACAGTTATTTCTTCAAACAGGTCAAAACAAATAAAGCAGCAAAAAACGAATGCCGTCTTGGTTTCCGACAAACTTTTAATATCTTGGAGAAAGGAAAACATTTAAGAAATTGGGAGGGAGAAGAAAATCACACTGAAAATGGCAGTTCTTTCATTATACGATAATTGCAAGCCTGCTATCTGATCTGTGGAAAAGTAAATGACACGCGTTTTTTTTAACACTCGAGTTTAGTAAGAAATATAATTTTATTTTTCATAACTTTGAACCAAAATAATAAATTTCAGTTTTTAATATTATTATATAGAGTCGGTGAACAAACACTATGAGCTCTTTAGCCCCGCAATCTTGGGAGGAAATTTAAAGCGGGTAAAGGAATGCTGCAGACAATATCGAGTAACCAAATGACAAGAGAAATATTATTATAGGATTAGACGCATTTTTTTATTGTAGAATGCAAAATTATAACATCATAAAATAATATTCCTTCAATTTTGAATATCTGCGTGGGGATACAAACTAATGAATTTTTAGATATTGAAAAAAAGGTCATCCTGAAATTCCGTTTTTTAAGTTTCAAATGCATGCATTTGTGCTACACAAGTTTGTAGGGTTTTATAAATAAAAAACTGTATTATGTTCTTTTGTTTTGTTGAAAGATTTTCTGTGTTGTTTCACAGTATCTGCATTGATCATGCAGGTAGGTATATTTATACGTGATTTACAATTCCCTATAGCGATAGAATCTGACACGGAAACAGTGTCGTGCATAGTAAGAAAAAGGTTGGGTTAAAAAAAAAGGGTTATGATGTTCTGCGCAGTATTTAGACCGACCCTGCTTTGTCGTAGTGAAAGTTGAGTGAGAAACAAACGCCTCATGAGATTTGAGGTGGCAGACATGAGGTTTTTAAGGAATATCAAGGGAGAAATATATGGGTTCAGTGGCAAGACAGAATTAAAAAAAGTATTAAAATAGTATTAGTAATTAGTATTTTTGGTATTAAAATCAGCCATTATATTTACTGCTGAACTAAATCGAAACTTTCTGTATAAATTAAAAACTACAAAAACAAACAACGATAACAGTATAAATCAGATTTGACAAAGCAGACAGAGATAGACCGTGCCGTTAACTCAGGACATTTATCGTGATTCGTTTTTGAGTCGTGACGTGCGTAGACAGACTTTTCGAACTGTTACTTTTCGCCGCTGCTCGTGACACAAGGCAATCTTCAACCGCGACAGTGATTTTGGATTGGACCTGTTTACTACTCGTTTGGCCGCTGGCGACAGCCGAACCCGTAATAGTGAATTTGGAACTGTTACTTTTGGTTGCTGGTCGTAACTGTGACAAAGTAACAGTTACGTGATTTTCGGTTCATCTCTAGTAGGCTATCTGAAAACATATCACTCGTTGCTGTCATGGATAAAAGGTGCTATTTAGGAGATTTGCAAAAAGGGATGATTATCGGCTTTCAGGCCAAAACTGGCAGTGTCCCTGAAACAGCGCAGTGTGTGAACTGTTCACGTGCTGATGTGGTTAAAGTGTATTGTGATTGGAGAAAGAGCATCATTGCGAATAAGCGACGTGGAAACTGCGCAGAACCACGAGCCATTGATGCGAAAGGTGAACGTCGGCTTCAAAGGGGTGTGAGGGCCGATCGACACGTTACAGCAACTCACTGGCCGAATGAACCATAGGGCTACCGGAACTGTGTCTAAAACCACAGTTCAGCGAACCCTACTGCGTATGGGGCTTCCATGCTGACGGATGGTACTACACCTATGCTAACGATGGTGCATCGGCAGAAAAGGCTTACATTTGCACGGCAGTATCAAATTGGACCACAGCTGATTGGCAAAGGATTGCCTTCTCCAATGAGTTACGTTTTCTGCTTAATCGAACGGATGGGCGTTGGCATATAAGGCGAGAAAAATCGGAGAACAAGCACTCTTTAACCATTGCTGGCAGAACACAAGCTGGAAGAGGAAGCTTTATGGTCTGGGGAATGTTTTCGTGGTATTCTCTGGGTCCGCTCATACCTGCGGAAAGCACTATGGATCGAATTCGTTATGAGTCCATCCTTGCAAATCACGTACACCCATACATGCTGATTTGGATTTCCCAGCACGACAATGCGACTTGTCAAACAGCTAGAAATGTCCGAAAATAGTTGGAAGCGCACGAATGAAGTATTCAAAGTAATTCCCCCGCCCTTTAATTCTCCAGACTTAAACCCAATTGAGCCTCTATGCGACAACCTCGATCGTGTTGTTCGCTCTGTGGATCCTCCACCACGCAGCCTCCAGCAGCTGTCAGATTCACTACAGTCAGCGTAGCCCCACATACCTGTGAACATCTTCCAGCACCATGAGTCACCCCCAGCCCGTCTAGCTGCTGTGCGCGCTGCTCGTGGCGGTTACTCTGGATATTAGCTGGTGGTCACAATAATGTGACTCAACCGTGTAGAACACTTAAACAATTTGAAAGCGATGACTTGACTAGACAATAAATGAATAGGCGAAAATATGATCCTTCATTCGAAAAAACGAAGTCACGCTGGTTGTGCACGCCGTTCCATGGTGGAAAACGCATCATTATTTGAAGAATTAAAGACTTGATTCCAAGTGCGTGGCAACTCGAGGGAGATGCTATCATTGCAAGTCTGGCTGCTGGTCAATATTTCTAAGCTTTCACGAATGGAAAGAGATTTGGGTGTGGATTAGGATGCCAATTTCTTGATATCACTCGACTTCGGATATAGAGATTTCATGATTTCTACTCTACGCAAAGAAATTCAAATTCATAGTATAGTTATGCTATTCTTAGTATTGTTGATGTGTAGTTCCTTATTATTAATTAAACACTGAAAGGGTTCCGTTTTATACACTGGTGTGCGAAAAATTAAGGACGAAGAGGAGAAATTAGCATAACAGCGGAACGAGCAGGCAGAACGGACTGAAAGACCACTCAGGAGACAGACTAGGGTCCGGTACGGTAGGGCATGCGCACATAAGCAGCATGACGTAGGGGGAAGGGGGAGTGTCGGAAGCACACGGGCGGTGTACGCTCAGCAATTCGGTGAAAGATATTGCACGGTGTACATCGGTTTGAACGACGTCGAGTTGCTGCCATCGTGTGATATGGCCAACAGGCAATCCATTAGACAACATCTGGATAACTTTACCCGAGGTCGCGTCATTGGGAAGTTGGAAGAAGGTCGAAGTGTTACTAGTTTGGCCGAGGAGTTCGGGATCGCTCACAGCATCGTTTCACGAGCTTGGAGATCATTTCAAACGACAGGAACAGCTGTCCGAGAGTTTAGCAGTGATCGTCCACGAGCAACCACGGCGGCGGACGACCGGTATATTGTCCTACAGGCGAGAAGAGACAGACGGCAGACAGCGGGAGAAATCGCAAGACACATGCAACAGACAACTGGACGTCCGTTATCGCGTTTTACCGTGGCCAGGAGGCTGCAAAAAGGTGATCTATTTGCACGACAACCAGTACCGTGTGTGCCATTAACGCCTGTTCATCGGAGACCGTGGTTTCTGTGGTGACAGGAACACAAGAACTGGACACATCAGCAATGGGGTCGAGTTTTCTTTACGGATGAGAGCCAATTTAGTCTGACGAGCGATTCTGGACGTATACGCATCTGGAGAGAGCAGGGATCACGCAATGTCCGGTCGGGCATTATCCTGCTGGTATAGCGCACTTGGAATCCCGTCCAGGAATGGGAGCACATCCGGCTGTAGGATCTCATCCACATACCGCTGGCCCGTCAATGATCCACGTACCACTACTACAACTGATCGGCTATCGTAGGCAATGGCTCCCCAGACCATAATGCCTGTAGTGGGAGAGGTGTGGCGCTCGGTAGCGAGGTTTGGATGGTGCCGTTGATCCGGGGACCTCCACACCCGGACACGATGATCATCTGTCCCCAAAACCAAGCGACACTCATCGTTAAACACCACACGTCGGCAGTCTGTGGCGTTTGAGGTTGCTCTGCCCTGGCACCTCTGCATACGGAGCCGGCGATGTCCCGGTGTTAATGGCAGCACACGTAAGAAGCGCTGGAATCGCAGATTCGCTTCCGCCAAGCGTCGGGAAATGGCTCGTGGACACAAAGGAACCGCTACATTAGTCTTCATAGTGAACTGTGTCCCCGTGGGATCTGTTCGTTCTTGGCGCACGCTCCGTCGATCCTCTCTGCCGGTGGTCCTCTTGGTCGGTCCGGAGCAGCTCCGTCGTGTGCCGTCATGTGTCCACTGTTCCCAACACAGTCGGACGCTATTTTCAGAAAGATAAACGTGGCGGGTTATACGGCACGCCGACCACCATGCGCTTTTCCAGTCGATGATCCGGCATCTCTCGAAGTCCGTATGTTGCGTAAATCGACGTATATGGCGTCTACCCCGCATTCTTGTCACTCTGTACTCTTGCCTGAATCGGCCGGTGCTTTTCGCTTTCATGAAATATCGACTACACTCCGGCTTATAAGGCTGCCAGTTCGTGCTTGCAGCGCCACCACAGGATGTGCGAGATGCGCACTCGCACCAGACGTGAATCATTTGCACACCAGCATGCACTGCAGCTATTTGCAAAGTTTAGCGATTGTATCATGTTTTCTTCTGGGTGCACAAATTTCATTGTCCGTGAGTGTAGCTTGTCGTATCCTAAACCGTTAACAGTGTCATCGACATTACCTAAAGTAATGTTAAGCTTACTTACTATGGTTCTTTGAGTTACTCTTCGATTTTTTCTGTTTACCTTATCAACCTTTTGCCTGTTCAAATCGCAAGTTGCGATTACGAGCCTCCCACTCCTCGGCTGATCCTTTACGGCCAGCATTCCTCCATTTTCCATTGATTTTCTTACCCGACGACGATAAATGCTGATGTCCAAAGTTCCTGAACCATAAATTGCCACCAATCTAGAGTGAATTTCCTTGGGAGGTATATTTTTATGAGTTAAAAGCTGTATAACTGATCGTTCTTTGACACCCTTCGACACAGTAGAAAAAGAATCATCCATTTTAAACATAATTAGATACGAACAAATAAACGTATGGAGTTCTATTACGCAACAAAATGAAGCTAATGGCACAAAAAATCGTTTGTCGTCTGAGTGGTTGCTAGGCAACAATCCATGTGCGAAACACGTGCGCGGAAGCACTACTTATTGATCACGGCTCGTGTTTTTGAAATGAAGAAATCTTGAAAAAAATCGGAATAATCGTTTTTTTAAGTACATTATCTGGATCATTATAACTTATTTTGGAGACACTTTCTCCCCTAATCTCTCCCCCTACTGAGGCATGATTTAATCTCACATACAGGTGATACAGGTGATAAGGAGGTTTCTATTTATCATTCTTTCCTGTCTCTTATCAACGCGCTGTTTAGTTTCTTCGCCAACGTTTCATTGATAACACAGTGTTATCAATGATACGGGTTTTTCTTTTGTTCTCTTTCTAGGAAGATCCATGTCCATAAATCTGTGCCCCACGCAATCCTTGTCCTTTCTCAAAACATATTTCTCCTTCATGTCATTGTTGCCGTACTTCTCCCATATCCCTTTAGGTTTTCTCTAGTTTATTACACAAATAAAATATTACACAATTAAATATACACAAATAAAAGTCAATTATCGACGGTATTAAGATATATCGATGCTTTTGCTGCGAAAAAAAAAACACACGTGCGGATTCGCTTCTTTTGACTAAGAGAATGGATCTGGAGAGCGAAGACCAACGGGGCTCTTAGTGGAGATATGGCGTCATGGTAACCAGTCTTTGTTGTGAGATTCGAAGACTTTCGATGTGATCGCCAGCTAGCGTTTTCATGACAGCATGAAGGAGCGCATGAGGGGTGAATGGGTCATTGCTTTGGGCAACGGTTCGCTCAGAAAAGAGAAGACTTCGGACTACCTCAGTCCCTCCATGCTTCCGCTTTTAGCAGCTCGTGTTTCGCGAGAGTTGTTTCAGTTTTTGTGAAGTGTCAATGAATTAAAATCAGTGATTTTATATCTTAAATTCGTGGCTTTGTTGGTTTCGAACTGTTTTAATCAATTTTGTGAAAGCTTTCCTGAACATCTACTGTCAGAAGTTAAATAACTCTATGCTTCAAACTGACGGTGCTTTATAACTTGAAGAACTCTTTTAGAACTCTATGCTTTAACTGAAGGTTCTTTATTCCCTTGATGAATACAAAAAAATCAGTAAGAGACATTACTTGCTAGCTAAAGTTGAATAAATTGGACAGTGTGTTTTGTGAGGTGTACAAATTAGCAGACGTAATATCAAAGTTTTCATCAACAACTGCAACTGCCTAAAGATGTTTTTCTGCGTTAAAAAGAATCAAGATATATACAGTGTGGCAAAAAAATTTTAAGACTGGGTCTGTAAAATGAAACAGAAACAAGAAATTATAATTTGTTTTAATTTGTTATTCAAAATAAGTCCCTCCGGCATCAATACACTTGTTACAGCGATTTAATAATGATTCGAATGCCTGTTTCAGTTCACTTTGCGGAATTGCCTCCAAAGCACGCGTCGAAGTTGTTTGTATGGTCGAAATATCATCAATTTTTAACGTCCTTTTAAGTTTTGGGAACAAAGAAAAGTCGCAGGGTGCTAAATCAGGCGAATATGGTGGATGATTCAACACACAGACGTTATTTTCCGCCAAAAATCTACGAACAAGAAGTGAGGTGTGACTGGGTGCATTATCGTTCAACAAACACCAACTGTTTTCATCCCAATATTCAGGACGAATGCGACGAATTCTGCCCATCAAACGCCTCAAAACATTTAAATAAAACTCAATAGTAATTATTTGTCCACTTGGAACAAATTCTTTGTGGATAATACATTTCTCAGGATAAGAAACTTGCTCTTAATGCACGATGTACAAACTTGCTGAATGGTTCCAGTTATATGCAAACTTTAATGACTAAAAAACATACACAAGTTAACATCTATTTACATGGTTTAAAACAACATGAGTACTTTCGTGCTCGCTATGAACACATCATCAGATGAAAGACAAGTTGGAGTTCTAGAAAACACATTTATGTATCGGTGCCGTTGCTAATCGTTCACACTGAGGAAAGAAATACAAGAAAGTTCACTTGCTCTAACGTAATGTGAGCAAATAGAGGCCTATAGAGTTCTATTAATGATGGTCAGAGTCTGCTATGTAAGAGGTGGAAACAGGAATCGAGGACAGCAAAGTTTTCCAGAACTGGGAAATATAGCTGGGTACTTCATCGTTGCAACAAGTGTCCACTCGGTGCAAAATGTGCAGACTCTCTGTAAAGAGCACTGTTTCCCTCGTAGTAGAGGTAGAAAGAATGGAGACGTCTGTCCAAGATGGGTAATGTGTACCAGCTGAAGAAAGCCTGGCTAAAGCAGTCGATGAAGAGCCATTTTTTACACTATATTGGTGTTCCTTAATTCTTGTTTGCAGTCTCCGTAGGGTTGGGCCGATATATATGAGGTCCTTGTCGTGAGGATCGACAGATTTCATAGAAATGGAATAGATGCCACATTTGTCCAACAATTCAACACGGTCCCGATCATTTTTAATCAGGGAATAAATGTTCGATGTTTTTAACCCAAAACCGACACCGTGACTGTGACAGATGTTCAATAAATTACCATTAACATGAGGGACGTAAGTCATCGATCCAACATATTTGATATCCCTTCGTTCACGCGTCAGGGTAAAAAATGTTGAACTTTGGATTTTTCGGTAGATTCTATGGACATCTGAATGAGAAAATCCGTGCTGACAAGCAATGGTATATATATCTTTTGAAGTTCCTGCTCACGGAAGGCTACAGAAGAGGAATGGGTAAATGCACTTAGAATAAGAAAGTATAAGGATGAAACCTTATATCTGGTCGGGTGGGCAGAAACGCGTGGTATCAAGATAGGTATGGAGGAAGGCTTTCTGTAAACCGAATAACTCAGGTACTGGGTGGTGGGGTTACTACGAAGTTGGAAGTCAAAAACGGAAGTGAATTGTCCCTTCCGTTACCCACTCCTCATCTGTAGCCTTCCGTGAGCAGGAACTTCAAAAGATATATACCATTGCTTATCAGCACGGATTTTCTCATTCAGAACACCATAGAATCTACCGAAAAATCCAAAGTTCAACATTTTTTACCCTGACACGTGAACGAAGGGATATCAAATATGTTGGATCGATGACTTACGTCCCTCATGTTAATGGTAATTTATTGAACATCTGTCACAGTCACGGTGTCGGTTTTGGGTTAAAAACATCGAACATTTATTCCCTGATTAAAAATGATCGGGACCGTGTTGAATTGTTGGACAAATGTGGCATCTATTCCATTTCTATGAAATCTGTCGATCCTCACGACAAGGACCTCATATATATCGGCTCAACCCTACGGAGACTTCAAACAAGAATTAAGGAACACCAATATAGTGTAAAAAATGGCTCTTCATCGACTGCTTTAGCCAGGCCTTCTTCAGCTGGTACACATTACCCATCTTGGACAGACGTCTCCATTCTTTCTACCTCTACTACAAGGGAAACAGTGCTCTTTACAGAGAGTCTGCACATTTTGCATCGAGTGGACACTTGTTGCAACGATGAAGTACCCAGCTATATTTCCCAGTCCTGGAAAACTTTACTGTCCTCGATTCCTGTTTCCACCTCTTACATAGCAGACTCTGCCCATAATTAATAGAACTATATAGGCCTCTATTTGCTCACATTACGTTAGAGCAAGTAAACTTTCTTGTATTTCTTTCCTCAGTGTGAACGATTGGCAACGGCATCGATACATAAATGTGTTTTCTGGAACTCCAACTTGTCTTTCATCTGATGATGTGCTCGTAGCGAGCACGAAAGTACTCATGTCGTTTTAAACCATGTAAATAGATTTTAACTTGTGTATGTTTTTTAGTTATTAAAGTTTGCATATAACTGGAACCATTCAGCAAGTTTGTACATCGTGCGTTAACAGCAAGTTTCTTACCCTGAGTAGTCTATGTGGCACGAAATCCTTGTTTTATTATCGATAATATCCTTACTATCGAAGAATGTAATGCGCATTGTTTTGATTTTCGATGGAACTTTTTTTTTTTTTTGGCATGTGGCGAATTATTTGACTTCCATTCCGCACTTTGTCGCCTTGTTTTAGGATCATATTGAAAACACCATGTTTCATCACCTGTAACAATCGATTTTAAGAAGTTTGGATCATTTGCAGCGGCTGAAATGATGTCTCGGCAATGTGAACTTCTCCTTGATTTTTGTTCATTGGTTAACGTGTGTGAAACAAATTTAGCACAGACTTTTGTTTTGCCTAAATCTTCATGCAGGATGGTTTGAATCGTTTCTTTGTTGATGTTTAAAGACTCTTCCATCATTCTTAGTGACGCACATCGATTGTTTGCCACGAAATCACGCACTTTTTCAATAATCTCAGGTGTCCTAGATGAACTTGGTCTTCCGGTATGCTTATCATATTCTAGCGTATCTCTTCCGTCCAAAAAACGTTTGTGCCACAGGAAAACAGTTAATCTACTTAAACAAAACTCACAGTAAACTTGTTTCATCATTTGGTACGTTTCCGAGGCACTTTTACCAAGTTTTGCGTTAAATTTAATAACAGCCCTTCGTTCCATCTTAATAATTCAACATGAAAAAAATTTTACTTCTCTGATGAACGGCCGTTTCGTTTGAGTTACTTTAACAACTGCGCAGTACTTTTGGCAAAAAGCAAGCAGATGGTCACGGTTTATAACGCATTCGCGATTACACTGGTGGTACCACCGTAGGCTGAAATCTAGCGCCAGTCTTAAAAATTCTTTGACGCACTGTGTATCTTAGAGCCACACAAGGACATGTACATTTGAGAAACTTGGCTGTTTTGTCAATAGAGAAAAACATTCTTTTTAAATATGAAAAGGTACTCGGAAGAAACGTTTTTATGAAAACGTAACACTTAAGTTCACACAAAAAGAAAGAAGAATGGAGTTCATGTTCAAAATAAGTGTTCAAATCCTAATCTTCATAATTATTTGGTATCATGTTAGCAATAGCATGCATCTAAAATAAAAAAATACTTTTATTACTTCACAACTGATAAACAAACTGCGCAATTTTTAAAAAACCAGCACTGGTCGGCGGTTGAGAAAGATAGCCCAGGTCTCGGACCCAAGATGCGCCACTGCTCAGTTAGTTGAACTGCACTGTCCTGGTTGGTGTAATGGGCAACACACTCGAACGGAAATCGGAAGATGGGGTTTCGATTTTCGCTCCAGAGATATGAAATTTTCGAGTTGTTTTAGAGACGTTATATGGATGAGCAGTAAGAGGGAGATGCAAGCGAATTCAGACTTTATTTTATGATTGCTATCAATATTCTAAAAGGATGATGTGTTTATCTTGATGCGGTCCCTGACAATTCGTCCAGTGACGATTGGTCCAATACCGATTAGTCCAATGCCGATTCGTCCAAAGGGACAATTGGTCCAATGTACGATTAGTCCAATGCCTATTCGTCCAATGTACGATTGGTCCAATGCCGATTCATCCAATGGTAAGAATGGTCCAATACCGATTAGTCCAATGCCGATTCGTCCAAAGGAACAATTGGTCCAATGTACGATTAGTCCAATGCCTATTCGTCCAATGGGATGATTGGTCCAATGCCGATTCATCCAATGGTAAGAATGGTAAAATGCCGATTCGTCCAATGGTAAGAATGGTAAAATGCCGATTCTTCCAATGGTATCAAACCAAATGCCATTTTTTTTTATTTTTAAGAAAGGAATAATAATTTAAATTATTTTCCTCTTTACATCCTTTTGAAAAATTATTTCCATATATTTGGTATTTGAAAACCTTTTTATAAACCTGGTAAAAGGCACTCAACCGAACATTTATCAGCTGTTTACAAAGCACCTTGCCCGCGGGACTTTTTAGAAGGTTTTAAGTTACAACCTAGATACTTGATGTTTGAAAACATTTTATAAATCCTAATGAAAGGCACTCTGCGGATTATTTCTCAACTCTTTGCAAGGAACCTAGGCTGCGGTCCTTGAATTAATATTTAATGCTTAAGTAAAAGCTCAATATTATTAACTTGTCTTGATGTGTAAGCATTGTGAATAAGACATCGGTAGAATAGAAACTCTTAAAAACGCCTAGGCTTATAAATTAATGTTTAGTACCTAGGTAAAAGCGCAATATTATTAACTTGATTTGATATTATATATAATTCAAGACTTTATGAATATGGCATCGGTAGGATAAAAACTTAGAAAGGCCTAGATCCGAGCCACGTCCAGTTTTCCTGTGGCCACTTAGCTGAACCCCACTGCATGTTACAAATAGAAACTAGTCTTCTCTATTATTTCATGCAAGAGGGAAACATCGAAGCTGATTAAACGGCTCGTACATCAGTAACGTCATACGGCAGCGAGGAAACAAAACAACAGATTTGTTTCGCACGAGTAGCACCTCGGATAGATCAGACACAATTGGACTAATCGTACCATTGGACGAATCAGCATTGGACCAATTATACCATTGGACAAATCATACATTTGGACCAATTGTCCCTTTGGATCAATCGGCGTCGGCATTGGACCAATCGTCGTTGGGTAAATCGTACCAGACCCGGTAATATATGGTTGTGAAAGCTGGACATTGAGGAACAGTGAGAGTAAGAATTATGGACCTGCAGAGGGCTACTTAGGATTCCATGGACGGCAAGAAGAACTAATCTGTCAGTATTGACGAAATAAAGCCCAGCACTTCCCTTGAGGCAATGACCTGTTGTAACGTACCAGGAGATGTGACGTACCTGCCAGAAGGACGCACACGACATAAAGGCAGATAGGAATCAGAATAAAACGTCCGCGTAGCTCAATTGGTAGAGTGACTTATTCCGGAATGAGGGGATCCGGGTTCGAGTCCCGGCGTAGACCAAAAATGACGGAGAAATTTACTTCGTTATACTGTAAGCAACAGCTCGCACATTTCGGACATGTGATACATGCCAATAATGGTTTTGAAGAAATGATCATGCTTGGCAAGGTTAGAGGTAGCAGAAGAAGGGGAAGACGGAGAACAAGATGGTCAGATGGAATCAAAAATGCTTGTTGAATGACCATAGAAGAGTTGCGAGATCTTTTTGAGAACGGATCGAGATGGCCGGTATTTATTCATACAATCACCATGAGTCGAACCCGATTCGATGGAACTTAACAACAAATTTTAGAACGCCCCTTGGTTGAGAACTGTGTTTTTTAATACCCTGAGTTCAAATCACGACGAGTGATATGGACATGTTGGTTTGTCCTATCTCTCAGCGCTGATTCCTTACTCTTTTTGAAATCCGCGGCTTTAAAATTAGCATACGAACTCTTTTTTCGTATTAGATGCTCACTGGGTTAGTTTGAAACCCGAAAAAAAGCGTAAGAGAGAGAGAGAGAGAGAGAGAGAAACAGAATGGCGAACTTTACGTTAAAAGAACATTGCATATGTTTACAACAATACTATTGTTTGAGATTTGTTAGCTGTCTCTTATTAATTGCTATGAATTAATTTAAAAATGACGCTCAATTTTTTTCTATAATGTACAATATTTCCACAAAATGAAATTTCTTTAATCACCGGGTTAAGCAAAAAATGAAGGTTTCCGATTCCGTCTAATTACCCACAAAATAACGTTACAACTCAAACTTGTTGCATAACGGTTTTGAATATGGATCTGGTAACACATGGAGAGGAGAGGAGGAATTATCGAGGACGAAGAGTGCTAGTAGGATAACAAAGCATGCGGGAACAGGTTTCATACACAGGAAGTCAATTTTTCGTGCTGAAGGATATTAAGAACACAGTTTGCCGTCTTTACACGATTTTAAAAAATTACGGTTGAAATGATATATACATTAAAACATGAGCACTTTCAAGGCCACTGTGGACCCGTCATCAGATGGTGTGGTTGCACTATGCCCTGGGAGGGTATATATTATATAGTGTGCACAATGACGAAACAGTATGTTTTGGTATGCGCATGCTCACTACACAATCATGTCGTTTCATTGGATCAGCCGGTATTGTCTCTTCCTATCTGGGACGATAATACTATGTTACATACGCCGACTACCTGTTCATATATCCTCCTGTTAGAAAGCCTATTGATACATAAACATAGGGCAGAATGCTGTAACGACGATACCCCTATCATTATACCGTTGCCATGGAAACTACTTTGTATCTATTACAACGAAAGAGACAATACCGGCTGATCCAATGAAACGACATGATTGTGTAGTGAGCATGCGCATACCAAAACATATTGTTTCGTCAGTGTGCACACTATATAATATATACCCTCCCAGGGCATAGTGCAACAACACCATCTGAAGACGGGTCCACAGTGGACTTGAAAGTGCTCATATTTTAATGTACATATCATTTTAACCGTAATTTTTTAAAATCGTGTAAAGACGGCAAACTGTGTTCTTAATAGGTTTCATACATGCCTGAATTTGCACATGGGCTTATTTCTCCACCTCTTTATAGTATCCAAGTCTTCCCTGGCCTTTATTTGGAAAGCAAGGCCCGCTCCGGCCCCTAGGTTTAGGGGACAGACTCAGAATTTCCAGTTTACCACCAGATCCAGTTCAAACAGACCCGTTCCAAGATTTCATCAAGCCTTCTCCGCCACCTATAACAAATAACGAAAACTTCCTGTACAGCAGGGATATTTAATCCTTGGCTAACCGAACACTGTCTAAAGTCTCCAGACAAGCTGTCCACAAAGGAAATTCCAAAATGGAATAAAAATACGTTTTCGAAATGGAGAAAATAATATCCTGGAACCTTAGGTACATGGACTTTGAGTTCCCAAATTTCCTATGCTCTTTCCTGCGGCATATTATGCAATTGAAATTTTTAAATAGAAAACTAAAGATGTAGGTATTTCAGGGACCTAATTCGGGCTCCTTTGCAACATAAATATCATGCTAACTGCATCGCTTCTTTTCTCCAAAAGTTAAGGTTCAGAATTTCAGCCCCTGTGGCGCAGTGATCTAAGGGCTGACTTGTGACCATTTGTCGGAGGGGCGTCCGGGTTCGAGTCTCGGTAAGGTATGGATGTTGTGTTTGTCTTACGGCACTGGATCTCTGCCTTCTCTGGAACTAGTGGCCCTAAATTAGGAACGGGGGATTGCTCATAACTCATTGAGTTTCTCACGGTGGTTGTTAAATCCCCAAACAAACAAACAAGCGACAAAAAAGGTCTGGATTTTGACCATTCTTACGAGATTGGTCCGCATTCGAATTCTAGTAAGACATGAATGTTGTTCTTGTCTTACGGCAGTGGCTCTCTCTCTTCCCTGGAACCAATGACTTTAAATTAGGGACGGACGATAGCTTGTATCCCATATAGTTGTTTACGGTGGGCGTTAAACCACTAAACAAACAAAACAAGTAACAGAAAAAAGTATCGATTCTGACTATTAAACCGAAATGGGTCCGCATTCGAATCCCGGTGAGACATGGATGTTGTGTCACTGGATCTCTCCCTTTGCTGGAACAAATGACCCGAAATTAGGGACGGGCGACTGCTTGTAGCCCATTGAGTTTCTCAAGGTGGTTGTTAAACACCTAAACAAACAAACAACAAAAAGTCTGGATTCTGACCATTCAACCAAGATGTGTCCGCGTTCGAATCCCCAGGTGAGTCTCACTGAGATTCGAACGGGAACCCATATCAGTTGTGGCACTGGATCTCTCCCTTTCCTGGAACCAAGGACCCTAAATTCGCGACAGACGACTCCTTATGGATTGAGTTGCCCACTGTAGTCGTAAAACTCCTAAACAAACAAACAAATAAGTAACAAAAAAGTCTGGATTCTAATCATTCAACCGAAATGGGCGTGGCACTGGATTTCTCCTTTCCTGGAACCAATGACCCTAAATTCGCGACTGACGACTGCTTATGGATTGAGTTGCCCACTGTAGTCGTAAAACTCCTAAACAAACAAACAAATAACAAAAAAGTCTGGATTCTGATAATTCAACCAAAATGGGTGTGGCACTGAATTTCTCCTTTTCCTGGAACCAATGACCCTAAATTCGCGACTGACGACTACTTATGGATTGAGTCGCCTACTGTAGTCGTAAAACTCCTAAACAAACAAACAAATAACAAAAAAAGTCTGGATTCTAATCATTCAACCAAAATGGGTGTGGCACTGGATTTCTCCCTTTCCTGGAAGCAGTGACCCTAAATTCGGGACTGAAGACTGCTTATAGCCTATTGAGTTGCTCATGGTGGTCGTTCAATCCCCAAGCAAAGAAACAAGCGACAAAAAAATTCTGGATTCTGACCACTCAACCGAAAATTGTCCACGTTCGAATACCTGTGAGATATGGATGTTATGGTACTGGATCTCTCACTTTCCTGGAAGCAGTGACCCTAAATTCGGGATGGGCGACTGCTTACAGTCTCTTGAATTGCTCACGGTGGTCGTTAAACCCACAAACAAAGAAATAGGTACCAAAAATAGTTTGGATTCTGATTATTCAAATGAGATGGGTCCGATTTCGAATTCCGTGAGACATGAATGTTGTGGCACTGGATCTCTCCCTTTCTTGGATCCAGTGACCTAAATTTGGGACGGGAGACTGCTTATAGCCCTTTGAATTACTAATGGAGGTCGTTAAACGCCCAAACAAAGTAATTAAAGCTGTAATTAATGCAGGTGGTGATATAACTACTGAATATTAGGGAATAAAGTTTACATTCCGGAATTTTTTGTCCAGTGTGTTTATATAACTTCCTATAAAGAAACATTTATCCACTCATAGAAGGCTCGTTTATTCAGTTTAAATAAAGGTGCTTGCGAGCTCTCAGCCGAGCTTCAAAAACAACCAATCAAACGCACGGCTACTTATCTATAAGAGCACTTATTTCGACGAGGTGGAGTATTCTTTTCCTATGGTAAGTTGTTCTGGGGAAACGACGAAACGAATGTTCTCCAGAGGATCGGAGGAGTGGTCTTAGAGGAACTTCTTCTTTACTTCGACACACTTTGGTGGAAATTCTGAAATGTCAGGCTCTCGGATATTCTTCTAAGTGCTCTTGTGTTTAAAGGCACTGAGAAAACAGAACGTGCTTTAGCGAAATAATTTGATATCGTAATGATCTCTGAATTATTAACGTAAGGGTCGAGTTCATCTAAATCTTTGTGAATAAGTGACGTTTGTAGTTGTTACCAAATCGTATGTGTTTCTATTATTTTCATTTAAACCACTGCTGTGACTGGGTGTTCGTCGCCATAGCAAGTCAAATAACTCTGTCAAGAAAGAGATATGGTGTTGAACAAGGACAACGTATTCTGGTACAATAATTGAAAACATCTGCTGACATGCATCAGCAATTGAATGAAATTAATTATACTCAACTCGGAAAGGAACAGAAATAAATAAAGAGTGTTAAGACAAGTAACGAACACGTGATTTACCATTGAATTCACCTCGATAGTGAGGAAAGTACTTTAACCGTAAAATTACTTGAAAAGATGAAGTTCTTAATAACGCATGAAACTATTTTCACAATACCGTATATTAGTAAGTCAAAAGATTTAAGGGTTTTGCTGTTAGGAGAATGTTCTGCAGAAATTCCAGTGGAAAGAAGTATTTTAATTGCGTTTGTAAAGTTATGTAAAACTTTTACAAGTTTGTTATGTGCAATCGTATCTCCAAAGTTACAACTTCATTTGGAGCTTTCCTCCTATCCGTGGATCTTCGATTCTACAATTCCACAAATGTCAGTTATTTATAATTTTAAGAGATTTGGAATTAGTTATTCGCTAATCAGAAAACTGTCTGTTCAGTTACTATTATAAGATAAATCTGATCTCACTGGAAGTCTGCAGAACTAATTCTTCAACAAATTGGACAAATGAAATAAAACAATAACAAGGTAATGATTCACTAATATTTTGCTTACTCTAAATAATTCTTAATATTTTCAGATTTCAGAGCTGTTGTCTGTGCATAAATTTTGGGATAAGATATTGATGTTTTGTTTGCCCTCAAGCTTTGGTATCATATCTCTCTCACTTACCTTCTACATTTTCCGTCCCACTCACTTTGTCTGTTTCTTCTCTTCTTTGTCTTTCACTAAATCTGTATCTCTCTTTCTTCCTCTCCATCTCAGCTTTTCTCTTCTACTCTCCCTCTTTTTCTTTACACATTATCCCTTTCTCAAATTTAATCCTTTGTGCTCCGTCTCTTTCTTTGTCTCGCAGTTTATCCCATCCTCTATTCTGACCTTTCTTTTCCCTAATTTTTCCGCTTTATTGATTCATGTTGTTATTTCTCTCACTTTATCTTTCGCTCTTTTATTCTTTCTTGCTTTCACGCTCTCTCATGTTATCATTTTTTACACATCGCTTCGTCTTTCTCTCACTTTTTCTGCCTGCTGTTTCTTTCTTTCACGCTTTTTCTATTTCCTTTCTCGATTTCACTCTCTCAGTCTACCTTTTCCTTTCTTCCATCTTCTCTCTATCATGTTACTTCTGAACATTCTTTTATGTTACATCTGCATTTCTATGATTTTTCTGTCTCCTATTTCTTTTTTATTTATTCTAACTTGAAATCCTCGTTTCTCTACCTTTTCATTTATTGCTATACAACTTTATTTTCCCTCTCCCTCTTTCTTTCCATGTCTGTAAATTTCATTTTCTTTCTCCATTTCTCTTGTTGTTTCTCACTCTTTATCTGATCTGTTTTACTCTCTTTGTACTTCTCCCCCACACCCCTCTCTGTATCTATCTCACTTTCACTTTTTCAGTCGCATTTTAAACGATCATTGTGATGTATTTTCTGTGTTCTGTTGTTTACGTTGTAGCGGTGTAGTTCTGTTATCTACGCAAATTTTATTTTGTTATCGTTAAACATTTTCCAAATTTAACGTCACTGTTTCTCTCACTGAGTGTTTTGCGGTGACAGTCCATCCATCTTTGGACACCACATCACTGCAAACTACTAGTCCGATTTGAAAATTTATTTTTGCATTGGGAAGCGTTTAATGTGCGAAGGATGATCCTGTATTTCTTTTCTTTTATTCACGATGCACAATTTTGCCACTAGAGCGTGTAAATGCAGATGGGATCGAATTCAAAATACATTTTACTCCGTATATTTTCTTCTACACATTCGATTGAAAAAAATTACTTATATTTCGACTGCATTTGTGTCGGAGTATTAACAATGTTTTTTAAACCCTTAGGCATAAAATAATACAGGCGCACCACAAAATGGGAAAAACAATAATTGAACGATGAATGAAAGTAATGACAATATCAACAGATGAATGCGGCTACGCCGGTCATAATAATATGAAAAATGCTAAAACCCACAACAGCCTGGTAAAATACACAATACACAGAGACAGCAAAGTACACGAAAGCAAATCACAATCGGTCCCGGACGATTAGTCCAAAGACGATTGGTCCAATGCCGATTCGTCCAAAGACGATTGGTCCAATGCCGATTCGTCCAATGCCGATTCGTCCAAAGGGACGATTGGTCCAATGCCGATTGGTCCAATGTCCGATTAGTCCTATGTCAGATTCGTCCAATGCCGATTCGTCCAATGGTACGATTGGTCCAACGCCGATTCGTCCAATGGTATCATCTTACCAACGGTAAACTTCTTCATTTTCCAGAAAGGAATAATAATTTAAATTATTCTCCTCTTTATATCCCTTTAGAAAGATAATTTACTTAAATTTGGTAATTGTAAACATTTTACATAAACCTGGTTAAAGGCACTCAATTTAGCATTTCTCAGCTGTTTGCACCTAGGCCGCGGGCATTTTTTGAAGATTTTAATTTACAACCTAGATATTTAGTATTTGTAAATATTCTATAAAACCTAACAAAAGGCGCTCATTATATCATTTCTCAGGTCTTTACGAAGCATCTAGGCCCCGGGCATTTTTAGAAGATTTTGAATTACAACCTAGATATTTGGTATTTGTAAATATTCTATAAAACCTTGTAAAAGGCACTCATCGTATCATTTCTCTGGTCTTTACAAGGCACCTAGGTCGCGGGCCTTTTTAAAAGATTTTAAGTCACAACCTAGGTATTTGGTATTTGTAAACTTTATATAAAACCTTATAAAAGGCACTCAACAAATCATTTCTCAGCTATCTACCAGGCACCTAGGTCGCGGGCGTTTTTAGAAGATTTTAAGTTACAACCTAGATATTTGGTATTTGTAAACATTTCATAAAACTTAAAAAAAGGCATTCATCGTATCATTTCTGAGGTCTTTGCAAGGTATCTAGGCCGCAGGCCTATGAATTAATATTTCGTGCTTAAGTAAAAGCGCAATATTATTAACTTGATTTAATATGTAAACGTTATGAATATGACATCGGTAGAATATAAACCGTTAAAAAGGCCTATGAATTAATATTTCGTGTTTAAGTAAAAGCGCAATATTATTAACTTGATTTAATATGTAAACGTTATTAATATGACATCGCTGGAATAAAAACTGTTGAAAAGGCCTCTGTCCAAACCACGTAAAGTTGTTTCCATTGGGCAGTTAGCGGAAAACCCCACTGCATTCTACAAACAGAAACGGAACACTAGTATTTCATATAATTTCATGCAAAAGAGAAGCATTGAAGTTGATAGAACGGCTCTTACATCAGTAACTTCATACGGCAGCAAGAACAGTATAACAAGAAAACGCGATTCAAAAAAAAAAAAAAAATCTGTAACCACAATATTACGCATGAAATGTAACATTATTTTACATTCTTTGAACTACCGGTACTTTCGTATAACATCGGAGATAGAATCAGAACAGATGAGACTTTTATAGCATGAGTAGCACTTCGGACAGATAGGACGGAATTGGACCAATCGTCCATTGGACGAATCGCATTGGACGTAAGATTTAATTTCTGCTTCTGTTGCATTTGCAGTAAACTCTGAGCTTCTAAAATCTCGATTGAAAACATTTCTTCGTGGACCGATACCACTCACATCGATAAACCTATTCGGAATATTTTCTTCTTAAAATAATTCATGGTTTTTCCACCAGAGGGTGTAGATGAGTATCATATTTTTGTCAATATCTCTGTTTCTAAGAGACCGATTTGAAAAATTTCTTCTTTGTTCGGGAGAGTTTGCAGTGCGAAATGTTGTTTTTCATATAATTTCAAAATTTTGAAGTAATTCACAGAGTTTCCGCTGGGCGGCGTAAAAGTAAATAGCGTTTCCCCCGATATCTTTGCTTCTAAAGCGTAGATTTGAAAAACTCTGTCTGCACCGGATCCGGCTTCTGATGGAAAATGCTTTGCATATGATTTCTAAATTCGATAAGAATGGTTCCGCCACCAGGGGGCGTAAGCGTTTATTTATGCTTCTGATGTGTTTGCAGCAAAATTTGAGCTCCTGGAAACTCAATTGAAAAAATTCTTCCCTGGACCGATACCGCTCACATAAAAAAAACTTTTGAGAATACTTTCTTCTAAAAATAACGCATGGCTTGTCCGCCAGGGGCATAGATGCATATCTTATTTTTGTCAATATCTCTGTTTCTAAGACTCCAATTTGAAAAATTCTTTCTCTGTTGGAGCGCGTTTTCCCTGCGAAATGTTTCTCATATAATTTCAAATTTTACTTAACGAACAAGTCTGCCACCAGAGGGCGTAAGTTCACGTTTCCGTTTACAGAAAGTACTAACTATGCAAATTCTGTGTGCGTATTTTCTTCCCAAAATGATGAACAATTTTGCCGCTTGGTGGCGCAAATGCCCTTGTAAAACACAATTTCCCTTGTATAACACAATTTCCTTGTAAAACACTTTAGGCTAGTATATGAGAAATTTTGTAGTTCGCAGTTCTGCCGGTAGGTGGTGTTTGTGTACTTCAGTTTGCAGCTGTATCGCGGCTTCTAAAAACACTGTTGAGAAATTCCTTCTTTACTGCATGTCATTCGCTGCATTAGAAATTTGGAGCATTATGCTCTTAAAATAATGCATAGATTTCCTCTTAAGAAGCATAAAGGTCGAAACCTTTTTCTCGCAATTCCTGCTTCCGGGACACGTATTTGAAAAGTTCTTTTTCCTTGGCATATCTTTCTCCATGCAGAATATTTTTCGCCTAATTTCAACTCTTCCATTACGCAAAATGCTTCCGCTAGAAGGCATAAAATTATATAACGTTTCCTTGTCTCGTTTATTTCTTCTTTTAACTGTTCGATTTGAAAATCTCTTTGTATCTGACACCTTGCTTGTGCTATGAGAAATCTTTTGTTCGTCACTTGTTAATTTTCGTAAAATGCTTTTTTACGCTTTCCAACCGTAGGTTGAAAAAGCGTATATGCTTCAGCTTTGTCCGTCTGTCTATCCGTCAGCACGATAACGCACGTAAAAATGCTTCGATTTTGATGAAATTTTAGTGTGTGGTAGGGGATAACTTGGGAATGAACCCTATTGAAAATGGGCGAAATGGGGTCAAAGGTCAGGACATAAGAGCGGGATTCGTTCCATTTCCCTTATGCATCATAACTTACGTAAAAATGCTTCGATTGCGACAAAACTTTGGTATGTTGTTCCGGAGATATACGGAACCGGTTCTGTTGAATATCATCGAAATGGGTTCAGAGGTCACGTCACAGGAGCGAGATTTATTCAACCGCCATTATCGTCATAATTTGACTAAAATGCTATTATTGCGACAAAACGTCCGTATGCTGTTCCGGAGGAACAGTTCTTGGGAAACAGTAGAATCGCTAATTAATTTGTTTTGGTTTTGATAAAACGCATTTATGACTCTGGAAAATTAATTATTTTTAATAAATGAAACGACCAAGTTGCATACTATTTTCTAACAGTTAGCGAAAAGGTACCTTGCTAATAGCCATAGACTGAAATAAATTATTCATGATAAGAAAAAATACAAGTGAATCAAGGAGTTGCTAAAATGAAAAAAAAAGGTCCAGAACAGGGTTTCAAAAATTTGGCATTATGTACACTCGTGCCCCAAAGTTGAACATAATCAACAAAATGTGTTACATTTATAATCTAGAAGGCACAATAAAATGAGCTGATTACCTATTGTTTATCGCCCCAGTCTCGATGTTGTTGTATCACAGCACCCTGGCATTTCTTACTGACGGTGTGAGTGGGATGCAAACTGCGTCTTCTCTCATATAGTCCTTGTCCATTGAGCAATAAAGAGGACATTCGCCCATTGACCTTCCTCTCACTCTGGGCGTTTTCTGCTGCACAGCAGCCATTGAGGCTGTAACCTCGTCAAACCATTAGTGAATTATCGCAACCTCTTAATGCATCATAGTCTACTGTTCAAGAGCATCTACAACAGATTGGGAAGGTCTATAGACAAGGGATTTGAGTCCCACACCAACTTTTGCCAGACGACAAAGCCCAGCGTTCCACCATCTGCAATTCTTTGCTCAGACGACTGGAAAGGGATCCATTTCTACATCGAATTGTCACCGGAGATGAAAAGTGGGTTCTTTACGTAAACAACAAATGCAAAAACCACTGGCTTTCTCTAGGTCAGAGACCAGTTCCTACGCCCAAACCAGGTTTACAGCCAAAAAAGGTTTGCTCTGTGTTTGGTGGAGTACCACTAGCATAGCTCACTTTAAGCTGTTGGAACCCGGACAGACCACAACGGCAGACCTCTGCTGTCAAGATCTGGGCCCGTTTGAAGCAAGCTCTTTCTGCAAAACATCCAGTACAGGTCAGCAGAAAAGGTGTCATTCTCCAGCATGACAACGCGAGACCTCACACGGCGAGATGGACCCAGCAGACGATCAGAGATTTTGGCTGGGAAGTTCTGCCCTATTTAACTTATTCCCCTGACATCGTTGCTTATTGTCCTGTCCCATCCCCCTTGTTACCATTTGCTTAGATCTCTGCAGCACTTTCTTAATGGATAAATATTCCACAATATTGATGTCAAAATGGGGCTCTCGGACTTCTTTGCATTACAGCCCAACGTCTTTTTATAAAGACGGCATTGAAAGTTTGGTTTCACGATGGGCAAGTGTGATCGATAATGGTGGCGATTATATAATTGATTAAGAGATGAATTTCTTCTGTTACAGTGTTTCTCTTTTCCAAAAACAACATTACTTTCCGGTCCCCCTAATATTTATTTACCGAACAAATACGCATTTTCTCCTCTAAGGGCTCACACTGAGATAATTTCAACATATTTCGAGAATTCGAAGTGCTTTACAGTTTTGAAGGCGATAGAAACAAGTTTAGGAAAAGAGTAACGTACGTAAAATTTGTTTAAGATGCTCGTGCGCTTCTTGTAATTTTTTTTTATCACGAATTCACTTCTAAAATATATTTTCTTACCATTTCATTGACTTTCAAAGTTGGACCAAAGGAAATAATAAGCTTACAAAGTCGCATTCATGAAAATAAACGAGTGATAAAAGAAACACGACCATGAAAATATAATGATCATACTTTATTTTTCTTAAAAGATATTTGCTTACGTGAATTGCTTTTCTCGTAGCCATGGTGATTTGTCTCTAGATTTCTACGTAGAGTTGCATAAATTTGAAATTCTCTTTTATCTCATTTTCGCTCCAGGTTATTTTATTTTGAATATCAAATCCGTACGTCTGAATTTTTGCATTATTTTGAACAGCGTCTTTATAAGCGAATGGAATTTGAGTGTAAAGAAATAAAACCATTGAAATGCGTATTTCGGGAGCTTGTAACTAGAGAATCATTTAACGGTTCTTAAAAAATCGAAATGCATTACGTTTGTGACATATGGTATAAGTCTTCAGGAAGGCACGGTGGTCTGTACATATAAAACTGAAAGCCCTCACTGACTCATCACCGAATCTCAGAAACTACTGAACTTAGAACTTTTATATTTGGCAGGAATGTTCCTTGTACAACGTAGAGACGCATTAAGAAAGGTTTTTTTCCTACGATAACTTTAAGTGGGTCGAAATGGGCTTTTTAAATAGCCCAGCTTTGATAAGGCTAGGACGTTTTGCAATGATCGAGCCATTGTTGTCCATCAACTGAAGCCCCACCCTAAGTTTTGAATGACTTGAGTTGACCTGCTCAGTATATATGTAACGTATACTCTATATTCACTTTCCTTTTGATTTTACTATCTCTGGTTATTTTATTTTACTATGTAAATTATCTTCTTACTGAACGAAATATTATTTCACCCGATGAATGAGATCTGGCAATGGGTGTAAGTCATGACGTGGTGGTAGCTAGTATATAGGCGCGTTCATCGATAGCGAAGGGAGAGCGTTTGTTATTGTACGGAGAGCGTTTGGTGTTGTACGGAGAGATTTTGTTGTTATAAGGAGATCGTTTGTTGTTATACTAGAGGAGCTACGTGTTATTTGAGTAGCGGTGTGTGTTGATACCAGTTGAAGTTGATAATAAAAGGTTTTATGTAAGTACGTCTTTCTCAGTTCATAGTACCGTCAGACCTCTGTCTGGCTGTTAGGTTTATTTCAATTAATATTACTAGTAACAACCAGCATAAGACTTTATTTATCCTAACTACTGCTACAACATTACTACCAGTTATAAGTATGGTTAAATACTATTACTACACTACTAGCAGGAGACTTTATTCATGATCTTAATTAACTAGTAACAACAACCATTTGAATTCACTATTTGAAGCTCAGTAGGAAAGCTTCAGTATTATCATTAGCTAGCTGGTAGAAAGAGCTTATTCATTATAATTAGCTTAGCGGAAAGCAAAATAAAGCTAATTCATTATATATATTTTGTTCTAAATTTATTTGTTCTGAAATTATCTGTTCTGAATTTATTTAACAAAAGACCTGAAAAATCACTTAAATAGCGCTATATCATAATATTCTTTGCATTTAAACATTTATTGTCGTTTGACATATCGAATGCTAAGGTTTTTTTATTTGTTCTAAATTTATTTAACAAAAAAACCCTCTTAAAATATCACGTAAAAAGCACTATATTATAAATGCTTTGCATTTAAACATTTATATTATCGTTTGGCATATCGAATGTCAAGGATTTTTGAGTCAAGAACAAATTACCAACATTCGTTTTCACCGAAGCAACGATGACGTTATATAAGTTGGGTTTTTTTATATTCAAAATCAAATTAGCCGCCCCGGTGGCGCAGTGGTCTAAGCGATGGCCTCTGATCATTCATCCGAAAGGGGTCCGGATTCGAATCCCGGTGATGCATGGATGTTGTGTTTGTCTTACGGCACTGGCTCTCTCCCTTCCGTGGAACCAGTGACCCTAAATTAGGGACGGGCGACTGCTTATAGCCCATTGAGTTGCTCACGGTGGTCGTTAAACCTTCAATCCAAAAAAAAAAAAATCAAATCAAATTACCAACATTCGTTTTCACCTAAACAACGTTTGACGTTATATAAGTGTTTTTTTTAATCAAAATCAAATTACCAAATTCGTTTTCACCGAAGCAACGGTGACGTCATACAAATGTTTTTTTTTGTCAAAATCACCGTGGTCAAAATCAAATTACCAAATTCGTTTTCACCGAAGCAACGGTGACGTCATATATATATATTTTTTTTTATTTTTTGAGTCAAAATCAAATTACCAACATTCGTTTTCACTGAAGCAACGGTGACGTCATACAAATGGGTTTTTTTAGTCAAAATCACCGTGGTCAAAATCAAATTACCAAATTCGTTTTCACCGAAGCAACGGTGACGTCATATATATATGGGGTTTTTTTTGTTTTTTTTGAGTCAAAATCAAATTACCAACATTCGTTTTCACTGAAGCAACGGTGACGTCATATATGTAGTAAGGTGATTGCAATAAATATGAATATGCATGTAGATTTTCATAGTAATTGAAATTCGAAAAAAAAAATTCTCCCTTGAGATATTATCGATGGCAACACATTTTGCTCACGATTCCAAAAATATCTGATTTTCTAGCTTTTAAATGTACAGTTTGGAACGAAATTGTTGCTTATAAGCAAGGTTCTTTTTACATTTATGCTGAAAGTAATAACGTATTTTGTTCTGTTGTCTATTAATATTTTAACGATGAAAGTGAAAAGTAACGACGTATTTTGTTCTGTTGTCTATTAATATTTTAACGATGAAAGTGAAAAGTAACGACGTATTTTGATTTGTTTCGTGTAAGCTTGAAGTTATAAAGTTATAGAACAAACCGATCAAATGCATTATTAGTATATAAATTTATGGTACAAATTATATTATAGTATGGTATGAAATCCTGTATTATAGAAATATTTTTAATATCATCACGTTCGAAGAACGGGTATTTAGCTAGTGTTTTATATAAAGGTGCAAGTTTCCTGTCTCTATTGATTTGATGAGCTAAAATACGCTGGTCACAAAAAATTAGGGATATTGCATAAAATAAAGGATGTACGCTACTGTTTGTGAAAATTGTAACACCAAGAAGGAACCTTGCGGTTCGAATGAAATTCATACCACTCATTACTGATATGACCGTACATAAGTTATTTAATTTTCAGAACAATACAACAATTTTCCTGCAAAAATTAGTGTCTTGTGAAGCCTCAGCTAGTTTACAATAAGAGCTTCTCTAGACGGCGTGGCATTAAATCCAAAAGGCATTGGATGGTGTCCTTGGTAATCAACCAGGCGGCATGAATGCGAGTCTACAGATAATTGGTACTGACCGCTGGAGGACTTTGATGGGTCAGTTGCCGAGGGACCATATCCCAGACATGTTCAATAGGCGACACGTCTGGCGAACGTGCAAGCCAGGAAAGAAGCGGTATCTGCTGTGTGCTGCGCAGAGTGCTTGAACATTCATGGCAACATGAGGTCGGGCATTGTCCTGCTGGAATATAGCGCCAGGAGGGCTCTGAAGGAAGAGTATGGCTTCTGACTGTACAACGTCACTGATGTAGCTGTCGCTGCTGAACAACGACCGCTACATCACGTCGTAGCAGCCGAGATCGCGAATGGTACCCAATGGCACCACCCACCATCACATTGGCGTTCGGCCCGTATGATTCTCGACAATGCATTCTGGAAGAAGACGCTTACCACAATATCGTCTAATGCGTATGCGGCTACCACGGTAGTCCAAGTTAAACCAGGACTCGTCCGAAAACATGACATATTGCCACTAAGCACACCATTGTCTGTATTGAAAACCCAATTCAAGCCTGAGGCGGTAGTGGCTCAGGGTCAATGCAATCCGCTGCAAAGAGATGCGTGCAACGACTCCTCTGTGCAGCAGATGGCGTCGAAATGTGGAGGCAGACAATGCCACACTTATTGCAGTGCTCCAGTACTGTGCTAACACTTGCAAAGATGCGGAACGGTTCGTCACTGCCATGCGGATGAGGTGTCGGTCATCCCGCGGTGTCGTCACATTTCTCGGTCCACTTCCGGATCGTCGATTCACTTGGTCCACTTCCGGACTATCGATGCGTATCACTGTCGTGGCTTTATGTACCGCGGGAACCGCAATGTCGCAGTACGAAAATGCACCTTCACGAAGACCAATCATTCGTCCCCGTTTAAACTCTGTCGTTTGGTGATATTGCGCCCTTCGTCATCACCGAGGCATTATTGAATCCTGCAGACCGTCTTACAACTCGATGTACACGATGCACTAATTATGTTTATCCCAAACCTCCCTCTCTTTATACCTCTCATTCGACTCCTCAGAGGGCGCTGCCGGGTTCAAACATGCGCAATGACTCTGCACTTCTAATCATTTGCATGTCCTACCTTGCTCTGCATATGCTGTACGTTGCACATGATTACCATCATTCGTTCATGGTGTTGCAATTTCCAGAAACAGTAGTTTATGTATCTGAGTCAACTAACACGCACTGAAATAGCGTTAGTGAGGCATACAAACGATAAAGAGTGAATTTATAAAAAACAATTGATTGTGCAATTTCTGCGTACAACAAAGTAACACTGCAATATACACTAGCGGAAAGTGAAAAAAGAACACCAAGAAGGAGACGTCTGATACCAACGAAATTTATACAGCATAATAAGGGAATACAGAGGATATCGTGATCAAAACATTATGGCAAAATACAGCTGTATTTGCTGGTAAACTGAAAAATAACATTTCCATGTAATATGGTTAGTACGAGGTTGAACCGCCATGAACTGCGTCACGCTGTGCAATTCTGGCATGGAGTCTGTCGTACAGATGTTGGATGTAAGTTTGGGGTATTGAGTTCCAAGCATCCTCAACCTGGACGCGTAAATCGGGGATGGTCGTGGCTGGCCGTGGAGACCGGATAAGTCGTTGTCCCATACAATCCCACTCGTGCTCAATGGGGGACAAATCCGGTGAACGTGCGGGCCATGGAAGTTGTCTCACACCCTGAAGTGCATGTTGCGTTGCACGTGCCGTGCGTGGGCGTGCGTTATCTTGCTGGAAAACACCACGATGGACCGACCTTACAAATGGCACAACAACGGGCTGAATGATGTTGTTGATGTAGGAGGTGCTGTTTAACGTACCCGGTACAAACACTAGTTGTGTACGGGAGTGATAGCTGATCGCTCCCCACACCAGGAGACCAGGTGTAGGCCCTGTGTGTCGCTGGTGGATGCAAGAAGGGTGGATACGCTCTCCTGTGCGTCTGCGAACACGCATACGGCCATCGGAGGCTCCCAAGCAGAATCTGCTTTCATCGCTGAACATGACAGATCGTCATTGCGTTCTCCAGTGCAGATGTTGGCAACACCACTGCAGCCCTGGAATCAGAGGTTCACATGCCAGAGGCACACGTGCACGTAGTCCTGCATCCAGTAGACGGTTGCAGATTGTTCGCACAGTCACCTCAGGTGAAACGGCAGCGCGGATTTGCGTTGCAGTGGATGTTCTGCTTGACAACGCCGCTCTTCTTATGCGTCGATCGGTCCGCTCATCAGTCCGTTTGTGACTCCAGGTTCCACGTCTTCTCGTGTGGGAATGCTCCTCGGACCATCTACGCCACCATCGTTCCACCACCGATACTTCCCGTCCAATTCGCTCCGTAATACGACGATACGACCACCCGGCCTCGCGGAATTCGACTAGTCGACCTCGCTCAAAGTCTGATAACTGCTCAAATCATACACGTCTTCGATATCCAGGCATTGCAGCTTCTTCAGGGTCTTCGCACGTGTCCGTACGCCGACGACTGATTACATTCACTTTGCAGTACTCCTTAAATACCACCGTCGATAATTTGCATATTATGCCGTGCGTAAGCGCTGACCGGTTGGTCCCGAAATGAACATCACACCTACGTAAACTCGACCCCATTAACATATGTAAATTTCATGATCATCCGCCAGTTCCTTCTTGGTGTTCTTTTTTCACTTTCTGCCAGTGTAGATAAAATGGTAAATTCGGAGAATGTCCATACTCTGGACTTCAGTACCTTGTAACACCACCTCTGTGTCGAAGAACGTCGTGATACCCATGAGGCATACTTGCAATGATATTATTGATGAGTGTCAGGGCAGTTGTCCCATATTATAGGCAACACGTTACATGGCTATGCCAGTGTTACTGGGGTATGAAACGTGATTATCCGGAAGTCGCTGTCAGTGCCTCAAATGTTCTCAATAGAGTTAAGGTCAAAGGACATGGAAGGCAGCTGTAACGATTCAAACCCATGATTTTACAGCTCCTGAAGCATGCTAGAGGCACGGGGAACTGGTTGCATTGTCATCGAGAAAATGGAATGCATGTACAATAGCCGCATGAAACAGTATTACAATGGATACAATTTTATTTTAAATACACCAGACATGAATAATAATGTAACGCATATCGGATTTAACACGCTATAAGCATTTCACTTTGCAATGTGGCGTTAAAGAGCTTGGAAGATGGTTTCCCCTTGTCTCACTCCCTTTCCAATTCTTATTTGTGCTGTATCCTCAAATATCCAAACCTTTGCCCTTGCATTTTCATAGATGTTATTAATAATGCTAAAAAAGTGGGATTAAAAATGAACTTTCAGAAAACAAAAGTGATGTACAATGCTTTTACAAAAAACGAAGATTTTTCGATTGACGGAGAAAAGCTTGAGACAACCGATTCCTACATTTATCTTGGGCATCAGATATCAAGTGCGGGTCACTTTCGGTGTAAAAAACTTGGAGGGAGAGCTTTTGGAAGAAACAGAACAATTTTAAGAGCAGTATTCCATTATGTCTGAAAAGAAAAGTGTTTAATCAATGCATCCTGCCAGTGCTTACGTATGGAGCCGAGACATGGACCTTAACTAAAAAAGGCAACCAAAGAGTGCAGACAACTCCAATAAACATGGAGAGATGCATGCTTGGTGTTACCAATAAAGACAAGAAGAGGAACTTGTGGATAAGGAAAATGACCGGAGTGGACAACATCATGACCAGAGTTAAATCACTGAAATGGCAATGGACTGGACATGTTGCCAGAAGAACGGACCACCGATGGACAACCGAAATTTTAGACTGGATTCCTAGGGACAGGAAAAGACCCAGAAGAAGATCCCATGAGAGATGGAAGGATGAAATTCGAAAGTATGCTGGAGTGACATGGAGGAGACATGCCCAAGACAGACAACTGTGAAAGAAATTTGGGGAGACCTTCATCCAGCAGTGGATTGATAAGGGTTGATGATGGATTGATAATGGCTGATGATGTTTCATTATTATTAATGGGCACAATGATCTTGTTTAGGTACTCTGAGGCATTCATGTTGCCTTGAGAAACAAACAAGGAAGTATGGCCATTAAAACACACTCCTGTCCAGACCAGAACTGACTGCCGCTGGTAAGGGTGGACGGACTGCACATAGTGTGGTTGCATTAGTGTGCAGGATCTTCTGCACTGGTGCCTTCGTAATGTATCAGGATAAAGAGCGAAAAGGAATTCGTCTATGAAAAACCACCCTGTGCCACTCGGTATTCCACCATATGTACTGTTGGACACATTTACATCTTTGACGACGGTGAACTGATTTTTTTGCTATACACCTCAGTTGCCTCCCAGCTCTGAATCTGTACCTGCGAAGACTATACTTGCAAGAATCTGTACTTGCGAATATTTCTATGGCTCTGAATCTGTACTTGCGAATATTTCTATGCTATACACCTCAGTTGCCTCCTGGCTCTGAATATGTACTTGCGAAGACTGTACTTGCAAGAAATATGGCTCTGAATCTGTACTTGCGAAGATTTCTATGATATACACCTCAGTTGCCTACTGGCTCTGGATATGTGACACCAGAAGCAGCGCGAAGTAATTCCCAGAGTTGGCTACTGGGGATACTGGGTCTCCTCCGAGAACTAACTGTGAGGTAACGAATCTGTCTCCTTGTTGTTATCCTCGTGCCACCACTACTGGTACGATCCGCAACATTTCCATGCCGTAGAAATCATGTGTGTTGCCGACTTACTACTCTTTGAGAAACTCCTAAAGCAACAGCTACAAGGATCTGCCGTACGCTTACACGTAGTCTGAACATCATTTCAGGTTAACCCCACACAAGGAAATACATTCACCAAACTTCTAAAACAAGTGGGGAAACGACCCATTTTCCATTTCTCGCAGGGTATTTTTATCGGTGCTCGCATGCCACGTGCTGTGTTATCATGATGATAATTTACACGTGACGTAGCTACCCACGTTGATAACTTATCACCAGTAGTCGCTGAATTTACATATCCCCACGTTTTCCCTTTGAAACTGCAATTTCCCTAACATTTGTGACGAGTGTATATACAAACAAACTGTTCTAAGTTGTTACCGTAGTGTCACAAAACGTAAGTGGATTTGAATCCGACACCCGATGATTCCGGCAAAATTCCACTCTCGTAAGATCATGTCCAAATTTCACTGAAAATCGGAATATAAGGGACATACGAAGTGACCAGCTAGCTGCTCCTCTATGATTTTATGTGTGAGTTTCATGTCAATCCTCATATGTCTCTGTGAAATGCATTAGGATTATCGGAATATAAGGGGCATACGAAGTGACCAGCCAGCTGCTCCTCTATAATTTTATGTGTGAGTTTCATGTCAATCCTAGTATGTCTCTGTGAAATGCATTAGGATTCTTTTTGGTTGCGCATTTTTTTTAATTTAATGACTGGTGGGTACCTAAAACTGACATCTGAAACTGACAATTTCAGTTTCTAACGAGTAATGACTTCAAAACTATACAAAATGTTTGTAATCACTTCACGGCTGTAAAACGTTTTGCACGAGAAGGCCAAAAATTGGTTTTAGTGCAAATATTTACAGTGGTTAGACTAAATGAGGCGAACACCTAAATACGTAGGTCATCTGTTTTTATTAACCTTTTAAAGACCATGACCCTAAAATGTTGTATCACTCTAAAATACAATACCGCCCAAAACTGTCTGTTGGTTCCCTTCTTTGTTCAGTAACAATAATGATGACTGAATGTGACCCCTGATGATCCCTCATAGGTCGTGCAAATTTAAAGAAAATGTAAAGGCAGGAAATTTGGCTCGCTCTAGAGAGGCGTTTTGGGCGTTGTGGTCGTTAAAGGGTTAATAAGGTGTTTGGGCAACCATTTGCCTTTAATACAGCTTCCAACATTCTTGGAATAGATCATACAGCTTTTGAATAGTCTGCAGTGGAATGTTCTCCTATGTCTTCATTAATAAGGTGTTGGACCATTATTTGCCTTTAATACAGTTTCCAACCTTCTTGGAATAGATTCATACAGCTTTTGAATAGTCTCCAGTGGAATGTTGTACTATGTCTTCATTAATAAGGTGTTGGACCACCATTTGCCTTTAATACAGCTTCCAACCTTCTTGAAATAGATTCATACAGCTTTTGAATAGTCTCCAGTGGAATGTTGTACTATGTCTTTATTAATAAGGTGTTGGACCACCATTTCCCTTTAACACAGTTTCCAAACTTCTTGGAATAGATTCATACAGCTTTTGAATAGTCTCCGGTGGAATGTTCTCCCATGTCTTCATTAATAAGGTGCTAGACCACTATTTGCCTTTAATACAGCTTCCAACCTTCTTGGAATAGATTCATACAGCTTCTGAATAGTCTCCAGTGGAATGTTGTACTATGTCTTCATTAATAAGGTGTTGGGCCACCATTTGCTTTTAATACAGCTTATAACGAAGTAAATGTCTCCGTGATTTCTGTCCACGCCAGGATTCGAACCTGGATCCCCTCATTCCGGAATAAATCACTCTACCAATTGAGCTACGCGGACGTTTTATTCTGATTCCTATCTGCCTCTATGTCGTGTGCGTCCTTCTGGCAGGTACGTCACATCTCCTGGCACGTTACAAGCTTCCAACCTTCTTGGAATAGATTCATAAAGCTTCTGAATAACCTCCAGTGGAATGTTGTACTATGTCTTTATTAATAAGGTGTTTTACCACCATTTGCCTTTTACACAGTTTCCAACCTTCTTGGAATAGATTCATACAGCTTTTGAATAGTCTCCGGTGGAATGTTCTCCCATGTCTTCATTAATAAGGTGTTAGACCACTATTTGCCTTTAATACAGCTTCCAACCTTCTTGGAATAGATTCGTACATCTTTTGAATAATATCCAGTGGAATCTTGTATCACTCGTCAATCAGAACATCAGCCAATTGCTTCAGAGATGCTGGAGGAGGGAATCTGCTCCTAACTTCGTTCTCCAAAATTTCCCTCCGTGGTTCGATGTTATTCAAATCAGGTGATTAAGCTGCCCAGAGCAAATGTTGATGTTCATCTTGGTGCTTCTTAAACCAAGACTGAACTGTTCTAGATGTGTGCATTATCATCTTGAAAAATGGCATCATTTTTGGGAAACAGTATTTGGACCATAGGATACACCGGCTCACATAGAATGCCCAAGTACTTGCTGGCAGTAATTTGACCATGTAGGGCAACTGAATACCAAGATATAGCAGCCCAAATTATCATATATCCACCACTGTGCTTGACAGTTGGAAGCAGATTTCTCGAATTGTACGTTTCTTTGGGGGTTCTCCGTATGCAAACCCGATCTACTATTGGGAATAATGTAAATGAGGACTCATCGGACCATATCGCACGTTTCCAATTATCAGCTGTGCAGGTTTTATTCTTATGACACCATCTTTATGTATGCTTTCTTGGAGATTCTCCATACATAAACCCGACCCACTCTTGGGAATAACATAAGTGAGGACTCATCGGATCATATCAAACGTTTCCAATTATCAGCTGTGCAGGTTTTATTCTCATGACACCATCTTTCTGTATGCTTTCTTGGAGGTTCTCCATACGCAAACCCGACCTACTTTTGTGAATAACGTAAATGAGGACTCATCGGACCATATCATACATTTCCAATCAACAGCTATCCAGATTTTGTGTTCATGACAACAACGGTTTCGCATTGTAGCGTTGTTTTCTGTGATTACAAGTTTAGAAATTGCAGGTCTTCCATGGATGTCAGCACTGTGAAGTTCTCTGCGGACGGATTTTGTGGAAACAGGGGTTTTCAGGTGTATGTTGAGTTCTGCTGTTACTTTTGCTGTAGTTGTTCTGTGTTGTTTATACATAATCCCTGTTTAGTGTTCCATGGTCCCTTTCGCTCAATTTCGGTTTTCTCCCACAATTCTTCTTAGCCGATGAAGTCTTGTTATGCTCTGCGTACGCAGTCGTAACCGTGGATAATGTTGCTCTTGGAACTCCAAATAATTTAGCAATTAAGATTACAGAAGCTCCTCTTAAACGGGCTCCTACGATTTGGCGTCAATGGAAGTCTGACGGGTCGCCCACTACACCGACCGCTCATATGAACTGCTGATGAATACAACTTGTACTACAGTGGCATACAACCCAGGAAATACACTGACGGGAAAAAAATCCCAACACCAAGAAGGGGTTGTGTTAGATAAACGACAGTTGGTAGGCGGTGAGAGTACATCTGTAAGATGACGTCTATGCAAATTTCGCGCTCGGCGCATACGTTTGGCGCTAGTAGTGCCCCTCGGAACATGCACAGCAGGTTTCCTGTAAATACGCACTGTAACGTTCGTGAGCGTTAGTTATCATTGAGATTCGACGTAGGGTGTTGTTAGTCAAGAATGCCTTTAAGAAGACGAAGAAGCCATTATCAACAGCTCACGGAGTTTTCAACGAGGTCGTGTAATAGGACTACGAGAAGGTGGATTTTCTTTCCGCAATATTGCAGAACGACTTGGCAGGAATGTAGCCACTGTGCATGATTGTTGGCAGCGGTGGTCAAGCGAAGGTACTGCCTCAAGAAGACCGGGTTCTGGCCGGCCACGTTGCACTACTGAGAGGGAAGACCACCATGTAAGGCGTATGGCCGTGGCGCATCGTACCGTGTCTGCAGCAGCACTTCGAGCTGCAGTTGCCACCACAGTGACATAACGAACTGTTACAAATCGGTTACGTGAAGGACAGCTCCGAGCCAGACGTCCTGTAGCGTGCATTCCACTTACTCCAAACCACTGCCGTTTGCGACGTCAGTGGTGTCAAGCTAGAGCTCATTGGAGGACGGAGTGGAGATCTGTTGTGTTTTCTGATGAAAGCCGGTTCTTCCTGGGTGTCAGTGATGGCTGTGTGTTGGATAGAAGGAGGCCAGGTGAGCGCCTGCAACCAACCTGTCTGCGGCCGAGGCACACTGGACCTACACCTGGAGTTATGGTCTGGGGAGCGATTTCCTATGATAGCAGGAGCACTCTCGTGGTTATCCCACGCACCCTGACGGCACAGTTGTACGTCGGTCTGGTGATTCAACCTGTTCTGCTGCCATTCATGAACAGCATTCCAGTGGGTGTTTTCCAACAGGATAACACTCGCCCGCATACCGCTGTTGTAACCCAACATGCTCTACAGAGTGTCGACATGTTGCCGTGGCCTGCTAGATCACCAGTTCTTTCACAAATCGAGCACGTACGGGACATCATTGGACAACTCCAGTGTCACCCCCAACCAGCATTAACCGTCCCTGTATTGACCGACCAAGTGCAACAGGCATGGAACTCCATCCCACAAACTGACATCCAGCACCTGTACGACACAATGCATGAACGTCTGCGTGCTGGCATTCAACATTCTGGCGGTTACATCGGCTATTAATGTACCAGCATTTCACATTTAAAATGGCTCTTCTCGCGCTTAGCTGTGATCTTGAAACCTTAATCGATTAAATATGTTACCTATACAAATGTATTGCCGCCATTTCATTCCTCTACAACTATTTTTTCGTGGTGTTGAGATTTTTTCCGTCAGTGTATATACAAAGAAAAGATACAAAAAACGGAAATCACAACGGGATTTTTTCTTTTTTCACGTAGCAGTACGTCTAACTCCGCGGATAGTATGCGGAGACTTAGGGCCAACCGCCTGTGACAAAAATAGGTCCCAATTGAAATCATTATAGCGTTAAAAATACCTCCCTCACACTAATCGTGTTAACATATTCGTAAACAGCATGGAGTCCAATTCGCGTACTTCCCAACACATCGCGCGCGCGACGCTACACTCGCTGTCTGTGCGCGGGGGAGGTTATTCAATATATCTGTGTGTGCTGCAGCGTTTGACTCAGTCTTCTCGGCAACTGTGAGCGCAACACGATTGTGCGTAGTATCAATTTAAAGCTCTCGACGAGATCTATTCAAATATACGGAGAACATTCCGCAGCGGTTTGAACTGAACATTTAAAAAAAATTCTTGTGAGCGGGTTAACAGTTCCGACAATGCCGCGGAATTCGCAGAATGAAAGCAAGAAAAAGTGTAGAAAATCAAAACGAGAGGCAAGAGCAAGTGATGAGGAATGTAAGAAGCCCAGAAAGACAGAGCACCACGTTGGGTAATTCGTGTATTGATCTACTTTGTGTTCGCAGTGTATCCAGCATTATTTGTAAAAAATATGTAAGCTACTTTTCATATCGTAGAACTATGTTGGCTATAACATATTAAATAAACACTTTGAAACCATACTCGGCTAGCTCATTTCAACTCTCCGATCTGCAAGTCGTAGTACTGCGTTCCAAACTGACGGCTCAATCAGAACTGAGCCTACCTGTATTTTTTTACAGTGTAGCCCATGCACATAACATTAACCCATATAATCATGTGTTCGTATTGCTTTGTTCAACCCTTGTAGATCCTGTTGGGCACCTAAAAATCATGAACTTCCGTTCCCGGCTGTTTTACTCTAATCTGAATTACAATTGGCACATTTTTGAAGGTATTGCAAGTCAAAACTGGAAAAAAGTATTTTTTTTGACTCACCTTACCTTGCATTCTCCCCAAAACCAGTGGCCAACATTAGGAATGCATCACCCCAGACGAATTTGTAAGCTCCCGTGGGATCCTAAACCCCGCAACAAAAACAAAAACAAAATAGGAAAACCTTTACTCGAATGCTGTTGAATAGCATTCGTGCAAGTTTTATATCATCCGCACTATAATTCCATTTCACTTCTCTGCAGGAAAAAACGGAGTCTAATATAGTTTTGCATTATTTATATTACTCGTAGTTTAATACATGTCGTTGGTAACGTCGGATCTTTACTACTAAAAGAATATCGTAAAAAGAGCTAATAATATTGGCATTTAACACAGTTGAAAAACCAACCACACAGTAGCCCTATTTGTTGCCATATACGATTCAAACGTTTTTTTCGTCATCGGAAGAATTGTAAGAAATGTTTGTAAGATATGCGTGGTTCATAACGTTTAAGTGTGTGCAAAAGTTCTACCCGTTTTTCATGATATAAATTCCAAATAACAAGTTTGTAAAATCATGCAGTGCATTGATTATGATACGCTTTCCAACATACCAGAAATCATTACTCAAGTTATGAGGATAATAGCTGTGGAATAAATCTCGCTCCTGCGTCCTGACCTTTGACCCCGTTCCGATGATATTAAACAGAATTAGTTCAGTGTACCTCCGGAACAACATACAAAACCTTTGTTGCAATAGAAGCAATTTCAGTCAAGTTACGAGGATAATGGCTGTGAAATAAATCTCGCTCCTGTGTGCTGACCTTTGACCCCCTTTCGATGATATTCAACAGTACCGGTTCAGTATATTTCCGGAACAACATACTAAAGTTCTGTCGCAATAGAAGCATTTTTAAATACGTTATGACGCATATGGGCGACAGGATGGATCCCGCTGCTATGTCCTGACCTATGATCCCATTTCGGCGATTTTGAATAGGGTTCGTTCTCAGGTTATCCCCTACCACATACTAAAATTGTATCGAAATCAAACCATTTTTACGCGAGTTATCGTGCGGACAAACAGACAGACTGACGGACAAAGCTGGAGCATATACGCTTCTTCCACCTACGGTTGGAAAGCTTAAAAAAGTCAAATAAGAACTGCGATAACAGATGACGCGATTGCCAATATGCTTGAAGGAATTAGGCTATAAGATGGCACCAAGTATGCAGGTGCATCTCATTCGGGCCGCGGGTGGCCTAGTGGTCAGCGTTCGTGACTGCCTTGGAGGTAACCTCAGGTTCGATCCTGGGCAGGTACGAACGTTCGAACCGTTAAATACCCGCCGTGCGTCGGATGGGCATGTTAAGCCGTCGGACCCCGGGTACTGCTCCCCGGTAATAAACAAGGGCGCCTTCCTCCTCCTTTCTACTACGCTTCCGTGTCACTTTCCTATCAGGCACTCTAGCCCAAATCTCCTAGCTTCCTATTTCTAAGCGTTGTTTAAGACATGGGGTCAGACACTCCCTTCCTAAAATCCTCTACATATGATTTGATCGGGGGGCATCTCATTCGTAAATAAGTCAAACAAGGGTTAGCATGTCGAGAAATAAGGATCCCATTGGGAAATGTTTGCTTTATGAGTTCGACAAAGGCAAAAATACAGCTAAAGCCTGCCGCAACATTTGTGAGCTGTATGTCGAGGATGTTATAGGCAAAAGCACATGTCGCTGTTGGTTTCAGAAATCCCGTGAAAGGAGACAGAAGCTTCAGAGATCAATCATGTTCTGGATGTCCGTCAGAGGTTTCTGAAGAGGATCTAAACCAAGCCGTATCAAATGACCAACATCTAACCGTTGAAGAATTATCAGAAAGGTTTGCTGTACACAGAACAGCAGTAGACGCACGCACTTGGGTTTATCCCAAAGTTCGACCAGTGGTTATCACATGAACTATCTGCAAGAAATCGATCAAACAGAATGGCCATCTGCTTTTCTTTGCTAGCGTGTCACAGAAATGTACCTCTCTTGGAACGATTAGTTATGGTGATGAAAAGTTGCTACGTATACTGTAATTTAACTTTCCTTTGTTACGCTTTTAAACTGTAGGTTAAAGAAGCGTATATGCTCCAGCTTTGTCCGCCTGTCTGTATGCCTGTCCGCACGATAACTCGCGTAAAAATGATTCGATTTCGATGAAATTTTAATATGTGGTAGGGGACAACGAGGGGACGAACCCTACTGAAAATGGACGAAATGGGGTCAGAGGTCACGACATAGGAGCGGGATCAATCGCCCTTATGCGTCATAAATTACGAGAAAATGTTTCGATTGCAACAAAACCTCATCATGCTGTTCCGGAGGTATACTGAACCGGTTCTTTTCAATATCATCGAAATGGGGTCAAAGGTCTGGGCACAGGAGAGAGATTTATTCTACAGCCATCATCCTCATAACTTCACTAAAAAATGCTTCTATTGCGACAAAAAAATTGTATGTTGTTCCGGAGGTGCACTGAACCGGTTCTGCTGAATACACTGAGTGGCCTCTTTTTATAACCGCCCCACAGTACTTCGTTGGGCCACGTTTCGCTTTTAATACTGCGTCGATTCTTCGTGGCATGGACTCCACGAGATATTCATAAGTGGTTTGTGGAATCTGAGACCATGCTTGATGAATAGCACTTTCCAGGAGTGTGAGATTGCAGGGTTGTGGATTCAGCTGTCTTATGGCTCGTTCATCTTCATCCCACAAATTATCAATGGGGTTGAGATGTAGAGATTCTGGGGGCCACCTAAGCAAAGTAAACTCACCGGCATGTTCCTGAAACCAATCCTGTACGATACAAACTCTATGGCAGGACGCATTATCTTGTTGAAAGTAGCCATCGCCATTGGGATAAACCATCCACATGATAGGATGCACTTAGTCCGCAACGATGTTTAGATATGATGTGCCAGTCAGACGTTGATCAACACGAATTAAATGGCCCAAAGCATGCCAGGAAAACATTCCCCATGCCATAACGTTGCCTCCACCAGCTTGAAGGGTTGTAGCAATGCATTTGGGGTCCATGCTTTCGTGCTGTTTCCGCCAAATTCTCACTCGGCCATCGGCATGGTGCAACTGAAAATGATTCATCGGACCACATAATTTGCTTCCAATTATCGACTGTCCAATCCTTGTGCTCTGGTGCGAACTGGAGACGATTCCTCTCGTTGTTAACTGCAGACAGCAAAGGTGTTCGAACATGCCTTCGGCTGCCATATCCCATCAGATGCAGTTTGCGTACGGAGATCATTTGAGGGGATCCTTGATTAAGATGGTCTGTAATTTGCTGCACTGTTGCCCTTCTGTTGTCTGTTACCAGTCTGGACACTCTCCGTTCCGCCCGAGCAGTCACTAGTCGATGACGACCACACGTTGCACGTAGAGACCCAGTATTTTGGCTGACAGTCCAGTCTTTAAACACTTTAACAAAAGCTGCTCGGGAACATTTCCCGAATGCGGTGGTTTCGGTGATACTCGCTTAGTGGCTCCGAGCTCCTACAATCATCCTACGCTGAAAGTCTGTCAAATCGTATTTTTTACCCATCTCGTCACCCAAAACTCACTTCTACTACTGTCGCAAGCACTAAGCTTTCCCTTTTTATACTAGCCTCGCCCTCTGGCGGCAACTGTGTGCAGCCATAGCTCATTTGCGTAAAAATGTCAGGTGGTAATAATAAAGTGGCCACTCAGTGTACAATCGAAATGGGGTCAAAGGTCACAGCAGAAGAGCGAGATTTATTCCACAACTATTATCCTCATAACTTGATTAAAAATGCTTTTATTGCGACAAAACTTTTGTATGTTATTCCGGAGGTACACTAAACCATATCTGTTTATCATCATCGAAATGGGATCAAAGGTCAGGTCACAGGAGCGAGATTTATTCCACAGGCATTATCCTCATAACTTGACTAAAAAATGCTTCTATTGCGACAAAACGTTAGTATGTTATTCCGGAGGTACACCTAACTAATTCTGTTTGATATCATTGCAATAGGATCAAAGGTCAGGGCACAGGAGCGAGATTCGTCGACAACGGACATGTGATTGTCGCTGATTGCAAAACCAAAGTATTTTGTTTAGATTGAGGATCATAAGATCTGTTTATATGCAAAGTTTGAGCTGCTGTGGACAACAGGGGGAGCCACTAGAGCCTTGTGAGCATTATATTATGTAATGTATGTATATTATGAATGTTATATTAGAACTTCTTACAATTATTTTCTATAAAAGTAAGTGTAAGATGTCCGTATAAAAAAAAGGTTAAATTCATAACGGACACTGTGTTGGTAACATCAGACATGAACTTTTGGCAGGTAGACTACTTTTTTTTTTTTTTTTTTTGGCAGGTAGACCACTTTTTTTTATTTTTTTTTTTTTTTTTTTGGCAGGTAGACTACTTTTTTTTTTTTTTTTTTTTTGGCAGGTAGACTACTTTTTTTTTTTGGCAGAGGACCACTTTTTTTTTGATTCGATGTTTTAACGACCACCGTGAGCAACTCAATGGGATATAAGCAGTCGCCCTTCCCTAATTTAGGGTGACTGGTTTCAGGGAAAGGAGAGAGTCAGTGCCGTAAGACAAACACAACAGCCATGCCTCACCGGTTTTCGAACCCGGACCCCTTCCGGACGAATGATCAGAGGCCATCGCTTAGACCACTGCACCACCGGGGCGGCAGACCACTTTATCCGTCTGCTGTCTTTTGTTGACCATCAGTTTTCAGCGCCTCGATTTCAAAACCAAATTCGCTCTACATTTTGTAAGTGTGGTTATGTCACTACTCACCCTGGATACCTTCAAACACCTCTCCAGTATTGTTTTGAATCGGGTCTAATTGAGGAACGTGGTAGAGAAGATTGCCAGGAAACAGCATTCATGAAATGTGCTCGCTCTTGAGAACTACTTTTGTTTGAATCATTCCATAATTAAAGATCTTCATGATGAGTGGAGGTTTTGTCGTGCTAATTGAGATTTATTGATATACACTATCTACCAACAAGTAATTGCGGACACCCCTGCAATCGACGATATCTGGGAGTTCCTGATACACGTCACGGCCGCCACCGTTAAATATCGTGTGGGAAACAACAACGCAACCAGTCGCATACAAGATGCCACGCAGTTCGGAGCTCTCTAATTTCGAGAAAGGTGTAATCGTCGGGTATCACAGAAATGGTCGATCCATATGTGACATATCCAGCGAGTTGAAGTACCCAAAATCGACAGAGGTCTACGTGATTGGCAAGTGAAAGATGTGAGGTGACTGTCTGAATGTGCCCCGACCCGGCAGACCCACAAAACTGGGAGTTAGAGACCGACGGGTGCTGGCCAGAGAAATTCGGAAAAACCGCACCAAATCGATGGGCCACATCCGCGAGGAATTTCAACAGGCATCCGGGAGTTTTCGTTCGATGAATACCATCCGTGAGGAAGCCCATCTGCTCGGTTATCATGGACGTGCTGCTGCCCACAAGCCTTTGATCACCAAGTCCAATAGCAATGCTCGGCTAACGTGGTGCAAAGAACGTCGACAGTGGACCGTTGAACAGTGGAAACAGGTTCTCTGGAGCGACGAATCAAGGTTCACCCTCTACCGTTCGGATGGAAAGGTCTGGGTTTGGCGTCTACCTGGAGAACGCTTCCTGCCAGAATTTATTCTGCCAACTGTGAAGTTCGACGGCGGTGGAATTATGCTATGGGGGTGTTTTTCCTGGTATGTCACGGGATCCTTGGTCGCAATTCCTGTTAGACTTAACGCCCAGACATACTGCACCATTTTGGATGACCATGCGCTTCCTACGTTGTGGCAGTTTTACGGGGTTGACCCATGTTACTTTCAGGATGACAATGCCACCTGTCATGTTGCGAGGTCCACCATGGCTTTGTATGGTGTCAATGGGGTCAATCGAATGGACTGGGCTGCGCAGAGCCCGGATCATAACCCTATCGAGCACCTCTGGAGCGAGTTGGAGCGTCGACTTTAGGGGTGCCCCCACCGTCCAAAATCGGTGAAGGAATGACTTGTCTTCTCCAAGCCGAGTGGAAGAAAATACCGCTAGCCGTCGTACAACGCCTGGTTGAGAGTATGCTTCGGAGGGTCGCAGTTGTAATCGCCGTTTGTGGAGGCTCCACCCACTATTGAAGGTGAATAATTTTCGTTTTCCTTTGCTATCACAGGTGTCCAATTACTTTTTGGTAGATAGTGTATAAATAATGCATCTTTTACATAGGAATACGAAAATGTATATCATAAACTACTGTTTGGGAAAATTGCAACACCATGAAGGAATAATGGTAATCACGTGGAACTTACAGAATATGCAGAGCAGGGTAGGACATGCAAATGATTAGAAGTGCAGAGTCATTGCGCATGTCTGGGCCCGGCCGCGCCTTTTGGACAGTGGAGTGAGAGATATAATAAGAGGGATGTTTAGTTAGGATACACACCAGTAGTGTATCGCGAACAGCGAGTTGTAAAAGGTTCTCCAGGATTCAATAATGCCTCGGTGATGACGAAGGGCCTAATATCACCGTACGACAGAGTTTGAACGGGGACGAATGATTAGTCTGCGTGAAGGTGCATTTTCGTACCGCGGCATTGCTGCTCGGATATGTCATAACGCCACGACAGTAATGTGCATGTGGCGGCAGTGGACCGAGAAAAGTGATGATACCGCAGGATAACTGACACCTCATCCCCATGGAAGTGACGAACCGTTGTTGTGCTAACGCTGTTCTTTGCAAGTGTTAGCACAACAGTGGAGCGCTGCAATAGGTGTTGCATTGTCTTTCTCCAGAGTTCGACGTTTTCTGCTGCACAGAGGACTGGTTTCACTCATCCCTTGAGACGGATTCTTTGGCCCTGAACCATCGACGCCTCAGGCTGGAATGGGGTTTTCAATACAAACAATGGCGAGCTTATTGTCAACATGTCGTGTTTTCGCAGGAGTCCCGGTTCAACTTGGACTACCATGATGGCCACATACGAATATGACGGTGTTGTGGTGAGCGCCTTCTTCCAGCATACATTGTCGAGCATCATACGGGCCGAACACCAAGTGTGATGGTGTGGAGTGCCATTGAGTACCATTCGCGATCTCGGATGCTACAACTTGAGGACAATCTCAACAGCTGCCGCTACATCAGGGAAGTTGTATAAGCCCTTCCTTCAGAGCCCTCCTGGCGCTATATTCCAGCAGGACGATTCCCGACCTCATGTTGTCAGGAACATTCAAGCCTTCTTCGCAGCACAGCAGATACTTATTCTTCCCTGCTCTGCACGTTGGCCAGATATGTTGCCTTTTGAACATGTTTGGGATATGGTCACTCGTCAACTGGCCCATCAAATCCTCCAGCGGTCAGTACCAAAGATCTGTGAACTCGCATAAGCAATTACCCAGGACACCATTCAAAGCCTTTTCGATTCAATGCCACGCCGTCTAGAGAAGCTCTTATTGCAGCTCGCGGAGAGTACCTGAAAAGATTCTGATCTTTTCAGGTAAAAAATGTTGTATTGTTCTGAAAATTAAATCGCTTGCGTACAGTCATATCTGTAATGTGTGGTATAAATTTCATTCGAATCGCATGGTTCCTTCTTGGCGTTGCAATTTTCACAAGCAGTAGTGTAGTTAAAGTCACTAAAGAATTTTGTCAGGAATTACGCTATTATTCTCTGACTTCAATCAGCAGGGGTATGACAATATGAAAATGTTTCGGTAATAACTGAGAACAGATACGACGAGAAATATCAAAGCTGAATTCAAGCACCTACAATAAGAAATATAGCTATTCACTGCGATAAACGAAATTGAATGCATGAACGAATAATGCCAATATTCGTTTCTTTCTAGTTAGCATAAACCTAACACACACACAGGATTTATTCTTTAGCTATTTGTAATGCACTCAAGTAACAAAAAAAAGCCGTCGTTATGTAATTAAATTGATCTTGCAGAACAATCCGCTAAATTTTAGCGCTTTCTGTAAAGAGAGTAAGTCAAAATATTTCCCGAATATTGGAAACTATTCACATTTAAATTTTGCAGTCAATCCCAACTAAAAGTAATTGAAGATATTTCCACTTTCTCGCAGAGGTTGTGTCTTTAACTAAATAAATGAAATCAAATGAATAAATTATCTTCCCAGAGAATACTTATTATCTTCCTAGAAATACATTCTATTCAAATGAATTGAAAAGCGTTTTATAAATTTGCCTTTCGTAACTGTTTACATTATCTGTAGAATGTTTTCTCTGTTGAAACTGAGTTTCTGAACACCTGCGTTCTGCTGTAAATCTCTTTCTTCTGTTTAAAAGTGTTCTTTTCTTGACAAAATTCGTTTTTAGTAGTTCTTCTTTTATCAAACGTCCTCCGAATTGCAGCGTGTTTTGGTAGTTACACCCCGTTGTTTTGCATTTGTCCGTTATTTTGAATGGAAAAGTCTCTACTATACAACAAAACTAAAAGTAGCGTACATATACAAAACAGTTGTAGATACTGCAATATCAGAGACGTCCCGACAAACGCATCAAAGCAAATTTTGGTAAGACCACTGTTAAGCACTACAGGGATGTTTACAATTGCTAAACAAACAAATAAAGAACGTCTATTTGGAGCAACTTGACTTCATGGCGGAAAATTTCCATTTGCGATCAAGAACACCAAACTGCTTTCGGAACGTGAACCTAGAGAGACATAATAGGGTGAGCTACAATTTCGTCCCGTGTTGAGTTACACATTATTCTTTTCTATGTGAAACTCGCAGCAGCGTCGACTGGGAACCGATGACGTGTTTTGGCACGGAGTCGAATTGCGCAATCAAGCGAGCAGAGGATGAGGGACGATAAACGTGCTGTTCAAGTGCCCGAAAGCCATTACTGGGGAAAAGGATTGAACGTGGCACTAGCGAGCGAAACTTATGAAGTTAAGGGACAGTAAATAGTGGATAGCAACACTGCACGAAAACGGTTCAGGCGTTTCTATACTGGGGAACTAGCCTGGAAGACACGCTGGGATTAGGATGTCCAACGACCACCAACACTGACACCCTGATCTAAACTGTGACAGAAAACGCGGTACCAGTACAAAATAATTCCCAGCTGATGTGGGGTCTTCTAAGGCCACCATCACCTGCACCAGGTCGGTTTCTCTTCCGGTGCTACCGAATTATTCCCCATGAATTGACACCCCACCAGGTGGAACCGTGTGTCACGAAGATAGCGCGGTCAAATCGTCATGGTGATAGAGTTTTGTGTTGGATCGTCACAAGTGATGCAAGTGGATATCACTGCGATATCCTGCCATTGGTAATCAGAGATCGATGCCACGCCAGGAAGCACAGCCAGTAGTGAAAAAAGGGCTGTTTTGAGAGGAAAGTCGCACCGTGCTTTTTTTTACTGAGAGCCATGTACTCTTGGAACTCGTGAAATATTTTTAGGTTATGAGTGGGCACCTCTATATCAAACACCTGCAGCGTGTCCATGATGTTCTGAGCCCAAGCTACTCAGCACTCATCAATAGGAAGCGGGCGTTGCTAAAGTGGATAATACCCCAAGTCACACCTCCAGAGTGCTTCTATGCCAAACATCTGCAGCTTATCAATGATGCCCTGCTCTAACGCTACTCAGCACTCATCAATAGGAAACGGGCGTTGCTAAAGTTGATAATGCCGCAAGTCACACCTCCAGAGTACCTTTATGCCAAACACCTGCACACCTGCAGCGTGTCCATAATGCCCCGCGCAAAGGCTACTCAGCGCTCATCAATAGGAAGCGGGCTTTGCTGCAAGTGGATAATGCCCCTAGTCACAACTCCAGAATAGTCTGCAGACAACTACAGGAATTGAAAGGGGTTGAGATTCTCCCTCGTCCTACGTAAAATCCAGACGATGCCTTATGCGACTCCAACCTGTTTGGCTTTGCGGCTAATTTTCTACATGGATGGCACTTCGCTTTGTTGTTGGATATGCAATCTGGCATCAGAGAGTTTCTGTCTTCGAAACATATGGAGTGGTACCGCCGCTGGATCGTCGCTCTGGTGGAATGCTGGCGAAGGACAGTAAATGATAGTCTGTCAGCATCCTCCAGACAGCGTGTGCGAGTTTGGAGGAATTCGAGGCAGCTGTGGTGTAGCGAAAGCATATCCGGCGCGTAACTGAAAGACCCTGTGTGATGTAACTGCCAGAAGGACGCACACGACATAAAGGCAGATAGGAATCAGAATAAAGCGTCCGCGTAGCTCAATTGGTAAAGCAACTTATTCCGGAATGAGGGGATCCGGGTTCGAATCCTGGCACGGATAAAAATGACGGAGAAATTTACTTCGTTATACCTGGGTTCGACTCCCGGTGGCGGTGAATGAGAATTTTTCTGTGACTCAATTATAAACGTGGAAAGAGCGAAGATCTTTGTTTGATGTTCCTGGTCCACGTCAAATGTCTGTATTAATTATTCATTCGCCTTCTCATTATTTATTGAGTTGCTGCTTACCATCTTTGGTGAATCCTCAGCATTGTGCGGGGCTCCAAGAAGCAACCTGCCAAATTGGTTTGGCAGTTAGCGTGTGCGAGTGTGGAATAATTCGAGGCCGCTTAGGTGTAGCGGAAGCATATCCGGCGCGTAACTGGAAGACCCAGGGTTCGACTCCCGTTGGCAGCCAATGAGAACTTTTCTGTGACTCACTTATAAACGTGGAAAGAGGGAAGATCTTTGTTTGATGTTCCTGGTCCACGTTAAATGTCTGTATTAATTATCCATCCCCACTCTAATCATGTGGTGCGCTCAAACTACAAAATCCATCCTACCAATTCCAGCAATAGCATACATTATTCCTAAAATACCAAAAGGACCCCGCTTTCCAACAGAAGATCTAATGATATGGGAAATCAGCCCATAACCGTGCGTTATCATTGTGTAAGCCAACACAATGAAGGGGAATGTCACGTCTTTTCCTTCTGGTAGCTTCCTTTAGCTTCTTCAATGTCTGCACATAGTGAGCACTGTTTATTGTTGCATTCTTGGATAAGCTGTGATGAGGTCACGACGATCAGCTGTGATGAGGTCACGACGATCAGCTGTGATGAGGTCACGACGATTAGCTGTGATGAGGTCACGACCATCAGCTGTGATGAGGTCACGACGATCAGCTGTGATGAGGTCACGACGATCAGCTGTGATGAGGTCACGACGATCAGCTGTGATGAGGTCACGACGATCAGCTGTGATGAGGTCTTTCGCTCGTTGCAGGTTGGCATCTGTCACTGCAGTTGCGGGTCTTCCACTCCGTTGTTTGTCCGACACTGAACTTTCTCCCTCTCAAAACCTTTTCATCCATCTTCGGATATTACTAATATCGATTGTGGCAGCTCCATACACCGCCAGGAGTCTTCTGTAGATTTCTGGAGCCTCACATCCCTCTTTTTCCAGGAATTCAATTACGACTCGCTGCTTTTCTCTGTCATTCATGATTTTTATTTCCGATTCTGAAAAAAAAATTGTTTTCACATTGTTAACATGTCATAGCATATGTCAGCGCACTTTCATTAAAATCATTTCAAAATTTAAAAAGTTATGAAGGAGGAGGCATTACTTTCGGGATGCCACTTGTACATGACAGCAGTATTGAAAACGATATTGTTTCTTGAAGGAGCCTAGTCCCGTAATATCAAGTAATACTTTATGGATTTTTCGAGAGCGAATATCGAAGGATTTCTCGTATTACCTTTATATGTTGAAGATCACAGAAAATGATTTCTGCTCTGAAGTCTTTTTCTGAATTCTTTCGCAGGAAATGTTTTTCCTTTTCACGTATTCAGGGAGTTGAGTAGAAGCTTAGGCGTTATCATGACCACCTGAATATTTCGATATGGAAATTCAGAGTAATTTTGCTGACTGGACTGCGATGCGGCTTTCAGTTTTTCTAATAAAATATTTTTATCACGCCGTGCTCTGTGCCAGATGTTTTTCGCTAATGCAAATTATGTGAGATTCCAAAAAGTTAATATAGATTCGTATTCTCCTGCTGTAGATGCAAAAAAAGTGAAATATCATTGAGTGCATTTTATTGATTTATTTTCAGTAGGGGTTGACACGTGCATTTCCATTACACAGGTGATGTTATTTTGAAACATTTGTCCGTTTGTTTCGTAAACAACCTTACGAAAATTCATTTACGTTAGCGATTTGTAAGAAGAATATAAAGAAAATAAATGTTATTGATTGTAAACGAAAACTTACATAAAAGATACAGTAATTTACGTCGTATATAAGCGGATCATCTATTGAAATTATACATTTAGGCTCTGCATATAACATACCACTTTAAGAAAAAGATTGTAACATATCGCTTTTAAAAAAAAGATTGAAAAAAAACATACAAATAGCGTCAATTGTCAGGATCGGACGTATACAGAAAATTATAACCAGATGCAAAGGTAGAGGTTTTATAATTTTTTTAAAACCTCCTTTTAAAGATACAATTCAATCATTTTTAAAGATATAATCCCACCTTCAGAGGTACCACAACCTCCTGCAAAGCTGATACCAAAGTGGAGACCGAAGACGGCCATTCTGGTCGATTTCGTATCAGTCCCTCCAGTTCATCTCATTTGCCAGTCAGCGGAGGTCCAATTCCGATACTACCGTGCAGATGTAGGGCTTTTCTGCCGATGCACCTTCGTTAGCATAGGGGCATTGACCATCCGTCTGCATCGGAGCCTCATACGCAGCAGGGTTCGCTGAAATGTCGTTTTAGACACACTTCCGGTAGCCCCCTGGATTAGGCCAGTGAGGTGTTCCACTGTAGCGTGTCGATCGGTTCTCACGCAGCTTCGAAACCGACGTTCACCTCTCACATGAATGGCACGTGCTAATCCGCAGTTTCCACGTCGCTTATTCGCAATGGAGCCATTTCTCCAATCACGATACACTTTAACCACAGCAGCACGCGAACAGTTCACAAACTGCGTTATTTCAGAAATACTGCCACCCTTGGCCCGAAAGCCGATAATCATCCCTTTTTGCAAATCTGATAAATCGCTCCTTTTATCCATGACAGCAACGAGTGATATGTTTTCAGAAAGCCTACAGCACACCTTACATACCCTCCAAGCCGGCTCTCGACACGTGCATTCCTTTGTTGGCTACGCGCTGTTGACCTCAAAAGTAGGAAGTGGTCACAATAATGTGCCTCGACTGTATACAGATATCATCATCATCATCATTGTCAACCATTATCAATCCACTGCTAACGAAGGTCTCCCCAAGTTTCCTCCACAACGGTCTGTCTTGTGCCAGTCTCCTCCATGTCACCCCTGCATACTTTCGAATTTCATCCACCCATCTTCCATGTGGTCTTCTTCTGGGTCTTTTCCTGTCCCTTGGAATACAATCTAAAATTTCGGCTGTCCATCGATGGTCTGTTCTTCTGGCAGTATGTCCAGCTCATTGCCATTTCAGGGATTTAACTCTGATCATGATGTCTTCCACTCTTGTCATTTTTCGGATCCATGTGTTCCTCTTCTTATCTCTCCTGGTTACACCAAGCATGCACCTCTCCATGCTTTTTTGAGTTGTCTGCAGCCTTTGTATGTCTCTTTTAGCTAAGGTCCACGTCTCTACACCATACGTAAGCACTGGAAGGATGCATTGATCAAACACTTTTCTTTTAAGACATAATGGCATATTGCTCTTGAAAATTATGCTGTTTCTTCCAAAAGCTCTCCAGGCAAGTTTTGTACGCCGATTAATTTCTTCATCAATGTGACCCTCACTTGATATCTGCTGTCCAAGATAAACGTACGTGTCTGTTATCTCCAGCTTTTCTCCATCAATCGATAAATCTTCATTTCTTGTAAAAGCATTGAACATCACTTTTGTCTTCTGAAAGTTCATTTTTAATCCCACTTCTTTACTCTTGCCAGCAAGTTCCTGGATTATACTCTGCAGCTCTGATGGGGTAGTATACAGTTGCGGGCGATTTCAATACTTTTCAGTACACTAACAGTAGTAGTTATCAGATGCACGTCAGCTAGTGAACGTGCTCGAAATTTGTTCTTTTGACTACAATTCTTACTATTGTGAAAAAAGGAATTCGTCAGTGATGAAGATAGAAACCACATCTCCTCGCTCTGGAGTGAGTTGCTCTAACCGTCAAAGCTGCACTCACGTAATCCATCGCTGCAGATCTGTCGTCTTAACACGTGCTTCACATCTGTAGTACTTCACACTATTAGAAGTTCGTCCTGTGGACACTAGCAAACCATATGAGTACTCTGTTCACCAGATGACTGCTAAATTGAATACAGTCCTAGATGCAAAAATCAAGTTTGGTATTTTATCTAAAGTGATTTGTGGTTTAATCTTATTTTAGCATTCCTGGGGTAGAAATCACACACCAAGAGTGGAATTACCCGAAGATATTACTATTTTAAAATCTGCTTGATTTAGATCAAATAAAAGCATCCGTGTGGCGAATTGCTTGTAAGTTGATTGAAATAAAAAAACTGCATTCTTCCATTTTTAACATGGTAAATTTTAGAATATTATGTTAAGCTAAAAATGAACTTTTTCTTTTGATGTCGATGATGGAATATTTAGTTGATTTTATTTCCTCCGCATGTGGGCGGAACGTTCCTTGCATTCGAAAGTAACCTGATAATCTTGAAAAAATGGTGCGAAGTTATTCCTCTCGTGTAAGATGTTCTCAAGCAAGGCAAAGTTCAATAAGAACGAGAGCCGCCCCGGTGGCGCAGTGGTCTAAGGCGCTGGCCTCTGATCATTCGTCCGTCTGGGGTCCGGGTTCGAATCCCGGTGAGGCATGGATGTTGTGTTTGTCTTACAGCACTGGCTCTCTCCCTTCCCTGGAACCAGTGACCCTAAATTAGGGACGGGCGACTGCTTATAGCCCATTGAGTTGCTCACGGTGGTCGTTAAACCTCCAATAAAAAAAAAAATAAGAACGAGCCTACGAGATTCTATATATTAGTTTAGAGCGACGGCAACGTGCTTTCATTTTAGGTACCTCTGTGCTGTACACTTAAGAAGTGATGCGCTTTCTTTCCTGAGCTTTATGATCTTCTTAATTAGTTGCAAAATTATAACTTAATTTAAAATATTATACATAATTAATAAAATGTATCCCGTGAAGATATTCTACATATGTAGGAGTGACCGTTTCTTTTTTTTTTACCCTTTCCAACCGTAGGTTGAAGAAGCCTATATGCTCCAGCTTTGTCCGTCTGTTTGTCTGTCAGCACGATAACTCGCGCAAAAATGGTTCGATTTCGATGAAATTTCATTAAGTGGTAGGAGATAACCTGGGGACGTACCCTATCCAAAATTGTGAAAATGGGGTAAAAAGTCAGCACATAGGAGCGGGATCCATTCCATCGCCCTTATGCGTCATGACTTACGTAAAAATAGTTCTATTGCGGCAAAACTTTCGTATGTTGTTCCGGAGGTATACTGAACCGATTCTTTTGAATATCATCAAAATGGGGACAAAGGTCAGGGCACAGGAGCGATATTTATTCCGCAGCCATTATCCTCATAATTTGACTAAAAATGCTTCTATTGCGACAAAACTTTAGTATGTTGTGTACTGAACCGGTTTTATTGAATATCATCGAAATGGGGTCAATGGTCAGGGCACAGGAGCTGGATCCATTACATCGTCCTTATGCGTCACAACTTACATAAAAATGCTTCCATTGCGACAGAACTTTATCATGTTGTTCCGGAGGTATACTAAACCAATTCTGTTTAATATCATCGAAATGGGGACAAAGGTCGTGGCACAGGAGCGAGATTTATTCCACAGCCATTATCCTCATAACTTGTGTAATGATTTCTGGTATGTTAGAAAGCGTATCATAATCAATGCATTGCATGATTTTACTAACTTTTATTTTTATCAGTGTTCATCCTGCAAACAGAAATTGCAAATAAAAAGACATCGTTTGATTAAAAATGTTCTAGTCTTTTAATATTTCAGGATAACCTAGCACGTATGCGCAATATATATTTGAGAACAATGATTTTCGATTATCTGTAGATTTCCTGGATAACGTATTACAAGAAAATAGAGCTCAGTAAGTTCTGCATGATTCAGTGATTTATGGATTTTTAGAATTTTTGATAATACCTTTGGCAGTGTAAATGCCAAAAAGGAATTGATGTCAGATATTGACGTGTACCTACACGGTCGTATCAGAATTATATGGCCACCCTCGGAATCACAGTGTGCCCTCCCAGGCGCGTCACAGATTGCACGTGACGACGTTGACCACACGGAGGTATAAGCAGCCGGCCAGGACAGATTAACCATAGTGCGTAACGTGAGCACAATGAGCAGAGGTAGTGATTTGCCGGACGTTCAAAAAGGAATGATCATCAGCTACCAAGCCAAGTGTGGAAGCATCTCAGAAACAGCAGACTTCGTGGGCTGTTAGCGAGATGCTCTAAGCTGTAAGGGTGTACCAAGAATGGACCGCTGGCACACCGAGTACATCCCGACGTCATAACTGTGAAGCCCCACAGGCCATCGACTCCAGAGGAGATTGTTGCTTTCGTCGAGTGGTAAAGGGCAATCGACGCACAACAGTGCAGCAATTGACCACGCAAATGAACGCTGAGGCACACAGGTACATGCCCCCGATAACAGTAGAGCGAACTCTGTTACGCATGGGTCGCTGGAGTCGACGCAGCGTCAAGGCACCCATGTTAACCCAGCTCCATCGGCAACAACGCCTGCAGTTCGCATAGGACTACCGTCATTGGACAGTGGAAGTGTGGGAAAAGGTTACCTTCTCCGACGAATCGAGGTTTCTACTCCACAGAAGTGACGAACGGTGGCGGATATGACGCCAGACACACGTGAACCAACACCCGGACACTCTTGTCGGCCGAGTACAGGCAGGCGGTGGCAGTGCGGAAGTCTAAGGGATGTGCACCTGGTATTACCTAGTACAGCTGATACAACTGGATGGGTCCCTGAACTCTAATGGCTATCTTTCCATCCTCGTTGACCACATGTGTCCCTTCATGTTGGACGTTTACCCAGGTGGTGATAGTTTCTACCAGCAGGATAATGTGCCTTGCCACTTCGCCAAGCGGATGCATGACTGGTTCCAGGAACACAACAGCGATGTATCCGTTCTCCCTTGGCTGACGAAATCGCCCGATATCAATACCATAGAGCACTTGTGAGACTGGTTCTATCGACAGGTTCCACGTGCTGACCCACAACCACGTCATCTCCGGTAACCTACGTGTTCTGCTGCAGTCCGAATGGATACGTGTGCATCCGGAAACCTTCCGGCGTCTGACTGCGTCCATGCCACGCCATGACGCCTCTGTCATCAGGGCCAAGTGTGGTTTCTTCCGTTATTGGGTAGGTGGTCATATTAACCTTCCTTTTGAGATTCAGTTTTCGTATATAATTTTCGTTACTACTTGGTTAAACATTTTCTCACTGAATGACACATTTATTCCCCGAATGGCTTTCACATTTTGGCAACCCCATCAGGGGTTGCCAAAATTTGAACACAATATATCAACAGTTTTCGGACGCTACCAAATATTTGCATAAGTGTAAAGAGCGGTTGCTCAGGGAGGTGCGCTGGGGGACGGGAGGTACACATATAAAATAAAGCAGGGATGCACTGAAGTGCTATCAATAACTTTGAAGAGTTCCTTCTCTGTGTATCTATCGCTGCTGAAGTAGGAAATGCTTGTAATGGCGCGGGTAGTATCATAATGCTTGTAATGGCTCGATTAGTTCCATAATCTTGTAATTGCTGGATTAGTACCATAATGCTTGTAATGACTCCGATAGTATCATAATGCTTCTAATGGCTTGATTAGTCCCATAATGCTTGTAATTGCTCGATTAGTACCATACTGCTTGTAATGGCTCTATTACTACCATAATGCTTGTAATGGCTTGATTAGCCCCATAATGCTTTTAATGGCTCGATTAGTACCATAATGTTTGAAATGGCTCGATTAATACTATAATGCGTGTAATGGCTCGATTAGTACCATAATGCTTATAATTGCTCGTTTAGTACCATAATGCTTGTAATGCCTGGATTAGTACCATAATGCTTGTAATGGCTCTTTCAGTATCATAATGCTTGTAATTGCTCGATTAGTAACATACTGCTTGTAATGGCTCTATTACTACAACAATGCTTGTGATGGCTCGATTAGTACCATAATGCTTGTAATGGCTCGATTAGTACCATAATGCTTGTAATGGCTCGATTAGTACCATAATGCTTGAAATGGCTCGATGAGTACAATAATGCTTGTAATGGCTCGATTAGTACTATAATGCTTGTAATGGCTCGATTAGTACTATAATTCTTGTAATGGCTCGATTAGTACCATAATGCTTGTAATGGCTCGATTAGTACCATAATGCTTGTAATGGCTCTATTAGTACCACAATGCTTGTAATGGCTCTACTAGTACCATAATGCTTGTAATTGCTCGATTAGTACCATAATGCTTGTAATGGCTCGGTTAGTGCCATAGCTATCCGCACAGTGTTGCACAGTGGGCGTTATTATGGTAGAGCAGTGGCAAACTAGCCACATATCACTGCCGTGAATGCGAAGCGCCGTTTTGAATGGTGTGCCTCCAGTCGTTCCTAGACTGTGGGTGACTGGAAGGCTGTTGTTTGGAGTGATGAATCACGCCTTTTAGTCTCCCAATCTGATGGGCTTGTTTGGATTTGGGCGAACGATTTTCGTCGGGCTGTGTTCTTCCAACTGATCAGTCCGTCGGAGGCTGCATCATGGTATGGAGTTGTTTTTGGTCGATGGGAGTCTGCCCGTTGGTTATTATACCACAAACCATGAACTCTGAACTGCACCTCGACGTTCTGGATCAATCTGCTCTTCCAACAATGCGGCAGTATTATGGAAATCACCGCTCGAACAGGATCGAGCTCCTTGCCACAGTACATGCTGTGTGCAGGACTGATTTCTTGAAACTGAGGTGGGATTGTTAGACTCGCCTGCTCTGATTCCTGATCTCAATCCCATAAAACATCCCTATGATGAACTGGAGAGACGGATGCGAGATCAACCACAAGATCGTCTTCGTTCTCTACTATGGCAGCTGCTTTGCAGGACGAATGGAGAGCCATTCCTGTCGACACCTTCCGGAAATTATTTGATTGTATGGCTCGAAGTGTTGCCGCTGTCATACAGGCAGAAGGTGGACTGACTAACTACTAATTGCGACAACAAAGCTATTTGTCCCAAAACATTGTGGTCTCCGAATACTTTTGATAATATAGTGTATATAGAAGTTTAGTCTAAATAGTGGTTGGGTGTAGAGAGAGGGAGATTGCGATAGGTTGTGGTCGAATTGAGCAGAATGAGTTTTTTTATTGGAGGTTTAACTACCACCGTGAGCAACTCATTAGGCTATAAGCAGTCACCCGTCCCTAATTTAGGGTCACTGGTTCCAGGGAGGGGAGAGAGAGCCATTGCCGAAAGGCAAACAGAACATCCATGCCTTACCGGAATTCGAACCCGAAACCCTTTCTGGGGAAATGATTAGAGGCCATTGCTTAGACCACCGAGCCACTGGGGCTGCCAAAATTAGTTTAAAGACTGTTATATGCAGTGAGTGGGCAATAATCATTGTAAAACCTGGGGTCTAACACTCCGTTCCTAAAATCCTCTACAACTGATCTGATCTGATACAAATTCATGTTTCGTAATTGAGATCTTTGTTGGCCCAACATGCCGATTATATATCTCACCTGGATTATCCATGAGTGGGACTCTTCTTCAAAAGAGAGCAGTCGTCTTTATATGTTCTCAGCAAGATACTTCTCAATAAGGCCATTTATTTTTCAATAAAAGCATGCATTCGTTCCGTTTGCGGCTAAAAAGTTTAACAATTGAAGAAAACCATACACTCTCAACAGCTAGTGCAGGTCTTTTTTTCTATTATCCTTTGTCAACATTCTACAAGACCCACGATTCCATGGTGCTACCACTCGGCCCTTTTGGAAGTCCGAAATTGACTGATGCTAGATTCCACATTCACCACTGAAGCGAAGTGCCGCCTTTGTAGGAAATTAGCCATGGAGCGAATCAGGTGGTATTCGAATGGGGGCAAGATTCGTAAGGTATGGAGGACGGAGTCGGATCTCAACCCCCTCAGTTCTCGTAGTTTTCGGTTGACCACACTGGAAGTGTGACTTTCACCAACGTCGCTTCCCATCGATGAGTGCTGGGCAGCGTCGGTGCAGAGCATCATGGGCCAGCTGCAGTTGTGCATCCTAAAGACTTCCGTCAACAGCCTGAACATCTGTCACGAGTTTCTATTGCACAGGGCGCTCACAATTCGAACAAATGCTGACTTTCCTCTCAAACGGCTTTCTTCACACAATTGGTTGTGCTTATTGTCCCCCTGTTACCAGTACTAGGATAACGTAAGAATATCTACTTTTCATCACCTGTGACGGTACGACGTCAAAATCTATAGTCCTGTGGATTTGACAACAATATGAGAAAAGCAGCGACACGTTGTTCCGTTCGCTGTGGTGTCAGTTCATCGGTAACTATTCGATGGCACGTGGAGGAGAAACCATGCTGGTCCACGTGACGAACGATGATGGTCAGGAAAGACCTCACCTCAGCTACCGATTGACGTATCCTCTTACCGGAGTTCGCTGTCACAGCTTATTCCAGTGTATCACCGTTGGTAGTCGTTGGACGTCGTGACTTAGGTTAGTATTTGAGATTGACATCCTCATCGTTTAAACGCTAGAACCATTTTCAAGCAGTTCTGCTGTGTAATGTTCCCTCACCTTCAACTGAGCAAATATTCCTCGCTGCTCCGTTAAACGCTGTTTTCCAATAATGACGCTCAATCACCTTAAGGCACGTTTGTCGACCTTCACGCGCTGCTCACGTGATAAAGCAATGTGGTTCAGTGCCAAATACACGACATCGCCACACTGTCGATTCATTTCACACACGTACGGAGGCCCAGTATTATGTGTAACTCAAAACTAGACGACCTTCTGACACATCTTGGCAAACCATTATATCTAATTAACCACGAAAGAAATACGGGACTACGCCATACAATACAAATTTGAAGATGACAATCCGATTTTTGGCGTAAATGTGACAAGGATGGTAAGTCAGATAACACTCGAAAACTTCAAAATTTTCACCATCCTGGAGCGCGACTCGAACCCGCGTCTCCCAGAAAACGCCCGGGTATGCTAACCACTACACCACCCAGAACAACCAAGTTTCAAGTTTCCGATCAATTTGAATATAACCATCACATGTGGTTAGCATACCCGGGCGTTTTCTGGGAGACGCGGATTCGAGTCCCGCTCCAGGATGATGAAAATTTTCAAGTTTTCGGATACTATCTGACTTACCATCCTTGTCACATTTACGCCAAAAATCGGATTGTCATCTTCAAAATTTGTATTATATGGCGTAATCCCGTATTTTTCTTTCATGATTTATCTGCTTCTCCGGGCAAACACGGGATAAGATGCTTAACCTCCAGATTCGCTAAACATGAATGCCAGTTGCTTCGACTAGCGAATCCTGTGATGGTTATATTCAAATTGATCGGAAACTTGAAACTTGGTCGTTCTGGGTGGTGTAGTGGTTAGCATACCTGGGCGTTTTTCTGGGAGACGCGGGATCGAGTCCCGCTCCAGGATGATGAAAATTTTCAAGTTTTCGGATATTATCTGACTTACCATCCTTGTCACATTTACGCCAAAAATCGGATTGTCATCTTCAAAATTTGTATCTATTTAACCCTTTAAAGACCACGATCTTAAAATATTTTTTGGCTCAGAATACCATAACGCCCGAAAATAGCTGCAGCTCCTTTCCGAATTTCACTCCTCCTCCCTTTTGAAATGTCGAAAGAAGGGTTAGTGCTGGGTTACCACTTGAAACTTCCGATCTCTAGGCTTTACATACAGTGATCTCCGGACATTTGCTTGGGGCGATCAGTGCATTATTCTACTGAGAGTCTTGCACACATAGGAGGCCTCCCCGGTGGCGCAGTGGTCTAAGGCGTTGGCCTCTGATCATTCGCCCGAAGGGGTCCGGGTTCGAATCCCGGTGAGGCATGGATGTTGTGTTTGTCTTACGGCAGTGGCTCTCTCCCTTCCCTGGAACCAGTGACCCTAAATTAGGGACGGGCGACTGCTTATAGCCCATTGAGTTGCTCACGGTGGTCGTTAAACCTCCAATCAAAAAAAAAAAAAAAAAAAAAAAAACACATAGGAGGGTCTGGGAGCAGCTGGAAGATCTTTTTAACTTTCTCCTTTTCTTTTTTTTTTGATTTTAGGTTTAACGACCACCGTGAGCGACTCAATTGGCTATAAACAGTCGCCCGTCCCTAATTTAGGGTAACTGGTTCCAGGGAAGGGCGAGAGCCAGTGCCGTAAGAAAAACACAACATCCATGCCTCAGAGATGTCTGAACCCGGACCCATTCTGGACGAATGGTCATAAGCCATCGCTTAGGCCACTGCGTCACCGGTCTTGTGAAAAATATGCTTTCTATCTGTTTATTTGGATTGAAGAAAATGAAAGGAATTTTACGACAAAATTTTCCCCATAAACTTTGCTTTTGGGACAATGCGAAAATTTACAGACAAACGGTACACGTGTCAACAAAACAAGAGTTCTACTGAGCGGTGTCGTAAGGCTAAATAATACAGACCGTGGGCAAACTAACTCCTGGTTTACTTCTTGGTTTAGCGACAACAATGACAACTGAGGGTGACTTCTGCTAGTCCCTCGGACGCCGTGGAAATTAAAAAAACACGGGGAGTAGAAAATTGTACTCATGCCATCCGGCCGACGCGGGCGCTTGTGTGTAAGGGCGCGTTAGGCGCTGTGGTCGCGAAAGGGTTAAATAAATGACCTAACATTTTAAACAGAAAGGGTGCCACCGAATTCCAGCTGCGAAATTACAAGCTTTTTGTCCGATATCTCAATTATAGATAGCTAAAAACATTTTAAGGTAGTGTTTTAAAGCAGAGGCTTTCAAACTATTTGCAAACACATCGCATTTCGAACTTTTGTGAAATCTTCAAACCTCCCCATTTTTCCCTTACCGTCATACAATCCTCTTTTAATGAAAAAATCATTTTGTCACGCAATTTAAGGTTTAAAATGAACACAAAGGTCTTAGTAAAAGTTATTTCAAATTTAAAATGAGCACAAATAGTTTTTCCTATCCCCAAAAGTGAATATAAATGTAATTTATCTAAAGAAATAGAAGAAACAAAAACGAATATAATGTGAAGGATGCTCTTGCATTTCTATCTCAATTTGAGAACTTCTTAAGCTTGAAACGTGTAGCGCAATTGCTTTGTTCCTTCTAAATTGTGATCAAACTGCGAAAGGTTTTTCACAGTAGTTCGTCGACGAAAACCGAATAAATTACACCTTACGCTTCTCCATCAACTTTCGGATAAATTGTTAAATGTTTTGTATAAAATGTTTCAAAGACCGAGTTCTGAAAATTATGTTTCGCACTTTAATAATATTTCATTTCCCGGGCTTTTGCTTTTAGTACTTCTGAATTAACATAGAACGGATTGCGCGATAATATTATATGAACAGGATTGCCAAAAAGGTTTTATGGAAAATAGCGACTGAATTCGTCGGCAACGCAGTCCAGATGAAACACAGTTTCTTTCTTCGCCTTCTCCTTACGAACTTACCGTCATCATAATTTTAGATCCGTTGAGAAGGTTCCTAAAGCCACCTTAATTACAACTCTCACAGACGGCGTTTTGGGACAAACCAGTCCCTTAAAGCTAATTTTTCTTTAGCTTGGTAAACACACGTTCGAGTCACATTATTGTGATCATCCGCTAATGTCCAGAGTAACCGCCGTGTGCAGCGCAGACAGCATCTAGGCATCCGGTAGTGACTCGATAAGGTGCTGGAAGGTATTCACAGGTATGTGGAGCCATGCTGACTGCAGTGCATCAGACAGCTGCTGGAGAGTGCGTGGTGGAGGATCAGTAAAGCGAACAACACCATTGACGTGGTCCCAGTGGTGAATTGGGGCCGGAACGTCGTTCCGCTACTTAATTTTGAGCCGGAACAACGTTCTCCCACTTTTTTTAGTATTTGAACGGTTCCAATGCGTTCACAAAATATTAAAAATAATTTTTGTGCTAGGAAATATTGTAAAGTAAAATAATATTTATGCCTGCTCCTTCCTTAGTGATTTGTAGCAAATTGGACTTTTTAGTGAAAGCTCTCAGTCACAACTCACATTGCTGGCGCGGCGGGATCATAAGAAATTTTTCAAAACATTTCTTCTGATCCTTGCCGGCCGCTGGTCTAAGCGATGGCCTCTGATCATTGTTCCGAAAGGGGTCCGGGTTCGAGTCCCGTGGAGGCAGAGATGTTGTGTTTGTCTTACGGCACTGGCTCTCCCTTCCCTGGAACAAGTGACCCTACATTAAGGACGGGCGACTGCCTATAGCCCATTGAGTTGCTCACGGTGGTCGTTAAACCTCCAATCCAAAAAAAAATCCTCGCCTGTTCGCGTGGTGCGGTCAGATGAATCTTTCAAGAAGAAAACTTGGCGTTGGGTTATGCAGAGGGTAGGGTTGTATCTACTGGTCTCGCAATGCACAGTAAAAGAGAGGATGGGGTTTGGGGTGACTGTTCGTTTTTCTCAGTTGTGTCGCGACTTACTTTCAAGCCGCATCAAAATTTTTCTTGGGCTGTGTCTTGTGCTTCAGTTTCAAAAATGAGTGTGAGACGAAAACAAACGTGCATGGACGCATTTGTTACTCAAAACAAGAAACAATTAGCACACACAGGAGAAAAGAAAAGTGTTAGTGTTAGTGAACCCAACGTGAACGTGACAAAGAGTGAAGTGATTCCGAGCCGCCCGGGTGGCGCAGTGGTCTAAGCGATGGCCTCTGATCATTCGTCCGAACGGGGTCCGGGTTCGAATCCCGGTGAGGCATGGATGTTGTGTTTGTATTATGGCACTGGCTCTCTCTCATTTCCCTGGAACCAGTGACCCTAAATTAGGGACGGGCGACTGCTTATAGCCCATTGAGTTGCTCACGGTGGTCGTTAAACCTCCAATCAAAAAAAAAAAATAGTGATTCCGAAAGGAGATGGTGTTTGCGTTGTTAGTGAAGTGACTCCGAAAGAAGATAATTACACTAGCAATAGTTCTAGCGATAAGAATCTCAAGTCCGAATGGCCTGAAATTTGGACTGCTGCTATGTGGGAAGAGAAGAAAAAACCTTCCCATGGATTATATGTAAGTCTGGTAAAATTGGGTGTTCATCTTGTTCTAGCGTGACAAATTTAGGAATTTAGGTCCATTGAAATCGCAAGGACTGAAAGTTTCCAAGGAATGGAGTTCGGTGTCAATTTCATTTAATGGTAGCATTCGTACAGCGCAACTTACATCATTGAGGAAAAACCTATTTGAGCATTCAAAGTCCCAGTCACACATAAGCGCTGAAAATATTATACAGGAAGCTAAAACACAATCGATTGAAAACATTGTAAACCGTTTAAATGAAACTGAAGTTGAGGCCACTAACAAGGCTTTTAGAACCGCATATTGTATTGCTAAACATGATAGACCATGTTCTGATCATGCTGAACTATTGCAGTTGCAACAATTGAATGGTGCAATAATCTCACCTGGTTTGCGATCGAGATTTAGCGCTACAAACATAATTAACCACATTGCGTGAGAAATGAAGTCTAGAGTCTGCAAACGCATAATTGAAACAAATGGAAAAGTATCTGTGATAATAGACGAGTCTACAGCTGTCAGTACCAAAACTACTTTGATAGTGTATTTAGAATGTGAAACAGATAAGCCAATCGCTCCACATTTCATGTTTTTTAGATTTGATCGAAATGCCTGATCAAACAGCGAAAACGATTACCGATCACTTACTAACATGCCTCAGCACGTATGTATTCGACCATACATAACTTCAGAACAATCTTGTATGTGATTGTGCTACTCTCATGCTGGGAAGAAAATCGGGTGTTCCACAACGGCTGCAACAAATGTACCCTTCTGTTATCGTGTGTCATTGCTTTAATCATCGATTAGAATTGTGAGTAAGAGACGCAATTTCTGAAGTGCATGGTGTTGATAATTTCCGTATCTTTATAAACAAACTGTACTCATTATATAGCCAATTTCCCAAAAACCAAAATGAAATTCAAAATTGTGCGTCGACGCTAAAGAAAGATATCAAGAAAATCGGTCGTGTATTGGGAAGGTTTCAAGTTCGTTTCGAACCGTTTCTGCAGTTTGGAAAAGCTATAGATCTCAGTGTTGTCACTTTTTAAACGTATTTCATCGAAATAATTTCTAATGGACCTGGCACTCAAGCATGATGTTTTATTCGAACTCACTTCCTTCCGAATCCCTCCAGAGACGAGATATGACTCTTGTTCATGCTGATAAGCTAGTTCGTCACACCATACGATTTCTCGACTCAATGAAGGAACATAAATGTAAACATATGTTAAAAGCAGAGAATGCAGTAAAAGAAAAGGAATTTTGCTCAGTAACACTGATAACAACAAGATTGTTTATGTTAATCACTCTCAGTTTTTAACCAGCCTGGTAAACAATATGGAACGCCGCTTATTTTCAACAACCTCTTCATACGAGTCAATTCGATCACAACCAGACTCTTCAAACATCATTCCCAGTAAGGCCGACATAATTTCAGAGCTTTCTGTCCTAGAAACTAGTGAATGACCAGCAGAAATACACCCAGTCCGTGTAGCTCAGAAGAGTAAGTCTCTCTCCCAACAACCTCTTCATGCAAGTCAATTCAATCACAACCAGACTCTTCAAACATCATTGCCAGTAAGGACGACATAATTTCAGAGCTTTATGTTCTAGAAACTAGTGAATGGCCAGCAGAAATACACCCAGTCCGTGTAGCTCAGAGGAGTAATTCTCTCTCCCAACTGAGCTAAACCGACAGAACATCTCGCTGTAGATTTGTCGTCTTGACAGATGTTTTCACCTCTGTAGTACGTCACACGCTCTCCCACATGAGCTACGCGGACAGAATGTCTCGCTGCAAATTTGTCGTCTTGACACATGTTTTCACCTCTGTAGTACGTCACACGCTCTCCCAACTGAGCTACGCGGACAGAATGTCTCGCTGCAGATTTGTCGTCTTGACACATGTTTTCACCTCTCTAGTACGTCACACGGTCTCCCAACTGAGCTACGCGGACAGAATATCTCGCTGCAGATTTGTCGTCTTGACACATGTTTTCACCTCTGTAGTACGTCACACGGTCTCCCAAATGAGCTACGCGGACAAAATGTCTCGCTGCAGATTTGTCGTCTTGATACATGTTTTCACCTCTGTAGTACGTCACACGCTCTCCCAAATGAGCTCCGCGGGCAGAATGTCTCGCTGCAGATTTGTCGTCTTGACACATGTTTTCACCTCTGTAGTACGTCACACGGTCTCCCAACTGAGCTACGCGGACAGAATATCTCGCTGCAGATTTGTCGTCTTGACACATGTTTTCACCTCTGTAGTACGTCACACGGTCTCCCAAATGAGCTACGCGGACAAAATGTCTCGCTGCAGATTTGTCGTCTTGACACATGTTTTCACCTCTGTAGTACGTCACACGCTCTCCCAAATGAGCTCCGCGGGCAGAATGTCTCGCTGCAGATTTGTCGTCTTGACACATGTTTTCACCTCTGTAGTACGTCACACGCTCTCCCAACTGAGCTACGCGGACAGAATGTCTCGCTGCAGATTTGTCGTCTTGACACATGTTTTCACCTCTGTAGTACGTCACACGGTCTCCCAACTGAGATACGCGGACAGAATGTCTCGCTGCACATTTGTCGTCTTGACACATGTTTTCACCTCTGTAGTACGTCACACGCTCTTCCAACTGAGCTAGGCGGACAGAAAGTCTCGCTGCAGATTTGTCGTCTTGACACATGTTTTCACCTCTATAGTACGTCACACGATCTCCCGACTGAGCTACGCGGACAGAATGTCTAGCTGCAGATTTGTCGTGTTGACACATGTTTTCACCTCTGTAGTACGTCACACGGTCTCCCAACTGAGATACGCGGACAGAATATCTCGCTGCAGATTTGTCGTCTTGACACATGTTTTCACCTCTGTAGTACGTCACGCGGTCTCCCAAATGAGCTACGCGGACAAAATGTCTCGTTGCAGATTTGTCGTCTTGACACATGTTTTCACCTCTGTAGTACGTCACACGCTCTCCCAAATGAGCTACGCGGGCAGAATGTCTCGCTGCAGATTTGTCGTGTTGACACATGTTTTAACCTCTGTAGACCGTCACACGCTCTCCCAACTGAGATACGCGGACAGAATGTCTCGCTGCACATTTGTCGTCTTGACACATGTTTTCACCTCTGTAGTACGTCACACGATCTCCCGACTGAGCTACGCGGACAGAATGTCTAGCTGCAGATATGTCGTTTTGACACATGTTTTCACCTCTGTAGTACGTCACACGGTCTCCCAACTGAGCTACGCGGACAGAATGTCTCGCTGCTGATTTGTCGTCTTGGCACATGTTTTCACCTCTGTAGTACGTCACACGGTCTCCTAACTGAGCTACGCTCACAGAATGTCTCGCTGCAGATTTGTCGTCTTGGCACATGTTTTCACCGCTGTAGTACGTCACACGGTCTCCCAACTGAGCTACGCGGACAGAATGTCTCGCTGCTGATTTGTCGTCTTGGCACATGTTTTCACCTCTGTAGTACGTCACACGGTCTCCTAACTGAGCTACGCTCACAGAATGTCTCGCTGCAGATTTGTCGTCTTGACACATGTTTTCACCTCTGTAGTACGTCACACGCTCTCCCAAATGAGCTACGCGGACAAAATGTCTCGCTGCAGATTTGTCGCCTTGACACATGTTTTCACCTCTGTCGTACGTCACACGCTCTCCCAACTGAGCTAGGGGGACAGAATGTCTCGCTGCAGATTTGTCGTGTTGACACATGTTTTAACCTCTGTAGTACGTCACACGGTCTCCCAACTGAGCTACGCGGACAGAATGTCTCGCTGCTGATTTGTCGTCTTGGCACATGTTTTCACCTCTGTAGTACGTCACACGGTCTCCCAACTGAACTACGCTCACAGAATGTCTCGCTGCAGATTTGTCGTCTTGGCACATGTTTTCACCGCTGTAGTACGTCACACGCTCTCCCGACTGAGCTACGCGGACAGAATGTCTCGCTGCTGATTTGTCGTCTTGGCACATGTTTTCACCTCTGTAGTACGTCACACGGTCTCCCAACTGAGCTACGCTCACAGAATGTCTCGCTGCAGATTTGTCGTCTTGACACATGTTTTCACCTCTGTAGTACGTCACACGCTCTCCCAAATGAGCTACGCGGACAAAATGTCTCGCTGCAGATTTGTCGCCTTGACACATGTTTTCACCTCTGTCGTACGTCACACGCTCTCCCAACTGAGCTAGGGGGACAGAATGTCTCGCTGCAGATTTGTCGTGTTGACACATGTTTTAACCTCTGTAGTACGTCACACGGTCTCCCAACTGAGCTACGCGGACAGAATGTCTCGCTGCTGATTTGTCGTCTTGGCACATGTTTTCACCTCTGTAGTACGTCACACGGTCTCCCAACTGAGCTACGCTCACAGAATGTCTCGCTGCAGATTTGTCGTCTTGGCACATGTTTTCACCGCTGTAGTACGTCACACGCTCTCCCGACTGAGCTACGCGGACAGAATGTCTCGCTGCTGATTTGTCGTCTTGGCACATGTTTTCACCTCTGTAGTACGTCACACGGTCTCCCAACTGAGCTACGCTCACAGAATGTCTCGCTGCAGATTTGTCGTCTTGACACATGTTTTCACCTCTGTAGTACGTCACACGCTCTCCCAAATGAGCTACGCGGACAAAATGTCTCGCTGCAGATTTGTCGCCTTGACACATGTTTTCACCTCTGTCGTACGTCACACGCTCTCCCAACTGAGCTAGGGGGACAGAATGTCTCGCTGCAGATTTGTCGTGTCGACACATGTTTTAACCTCTGTAGTACGTCACACGGTCTCCCAACTGAGCTACGCGGACAGAATGTCTCGCTGCTGATTTGTCGTCTTGGCACATGTTTTCACCTCTGTAGTACGTCACACGGTCTCCCAACTGAGCTACGCTCACAGAATGTCTCGCTGCAGATTTGTCGTCTTGGCACATGTTTTCACCGCTGCAGTACGTCACACGCTCTCCCGACTGAGCTACGCGGACAGAATGTCTCGCTGCTGATTTGTCGTCTTGGCACATGTTTTCACCTCTGTAGTACGTCACACGGTCTCCCAACTGAGCTACGCTCACAGAATGTCTCGCTGCAGATTTGTCGTCTTGACACATGTTTTCACCTCTGTAGTACGTCACACGCTCTCCCAAATGAGCTACGCGGACAAAATGTCTCGCTGCAGATTTGTCGCCTTGACACATGTTTTCACCTCTGTCGTACGTCACACGCTCTCCCAACTGAGCTAGGGGGACAGAATGTCTCGCTGCAGATTTGTCGTGTTGACACATGTTTTAACCTCTGTAGTACGTCACACGGTCTCCCAACTGAGCTACGCGGACAGAATGTCTCGCTGCTGATTTGTCGTCTTGGCACATGTTTTCACCTCTGTAGTACGTCACACGGTCTCCCAACTGAGCTACGCTCACAGAATGTCTCGCTGCAGATTTGTCGTCTTGGCACATGTTTTCACCGCTGTAGTACGTCACATTATCTCCCTCTTAGTTTTTTTTTCTTTTGTGAAGTTAAGTAGGAATTTTGCATTAATTTCAAACAAACAGTAGTTTGTCCGTGTCCCCTCACTCCGGAGTAAAGCGCTCTCACAACTGAGCTATGCGGACAGAATGCCTCTCTGCAGATTTGTCGTCTTGACACCCTTGCTGTACGTCAAACTGTACGCATCCAGGAAACAAAGAAATTGTGAACTTATTTATGAGACAAAGAATAATTATTTTCCCCCATTGTTGTAGAAAAGGTTATTGATTGTAAAATTTCAAACTGGAAACTTTGTCATATGAATTTGTGTCTTAGTCATTTTTCAGTGCAGAATGTCAAATAGCTGCAAGCCATATATGAGAGAATAAATTACTCTGGCTAATTGCACTTGTACTTTAAAGATTTAAGCTGTTTTGATTGTGGCAATTAATACTTTTCGGGATAGACATTGTTCTTAATCTACCCTCATTCTTCGCCATAAGAATTAGTCGCGTAAGTCCAGATCGAAATAGTGTGGATGCATACATGTTTCCGTAAAATCTTCACATTTCCCGAGAACAAAGGTTTGCTCTTGTCCCCCGCAGTCGATGTTGGTTAATTAAATCAAAACTCAGCTTTTCAACGAGTGCTGGAAAGAATTTTATTAAACACATTCGGAGATTCTCAAGTATCTAACAGCGGGAGAGAGAGAGAGAGAGAGAGAGAGAGAGAGACGCTCGAGGTACTCATTACCATTAAGTATTTTAATCTCAGAAAGAAAAAGCGAAGTAGCCTAGAGTATCTTGAGGGTAAAAGGGACTATCAGAGGCTCAAAAATAAATCCAGAAAACATGAAGGAATTATATTTCTATTGTACTGATCTTAGATAATTATGTAAGCCTCAGTTTATGCTACAAAAGAATGAACAAAAGAAACTGAAGAGCAATTCATTAAAATTTTGTATTAGAATTATGCGAGCCGCGATTAATTTCAACTAAATTCATGAAAGATAATTACATCAAAAATAACTGAAAGGCAATATTTTAGCCTTTTTTTGTTAACAATGCAACACTTTTAGGCAATTAATTTCTTTTTTAAAAATGCTGAAATGATATTTCATGCACTTCTTTTTCACGTCTTGTAAAAAATAAAAAATAAAAATAGCCGAGTTCTGATTGAGCTGTCAGTATGGAACCTACGAGCACGACTTTCAGATCGGAGAGTTCAAATGAGCTAGTCGAATAGGGTTTCAAAGCGTTTATTTAATTTGTTATAGCCAGCACAAGTCTATGACATGAAAAGTAGCTTACATAATTTTTACGAATAATGCTGGATGCATTGCGAACACAAAGCAGATCGATACACAAATTACCCAACGTAGTGCTCTGTCTTCTTGGGCTTCTTACATTCCTCATTACTTGCTCTTGCCTCTCGTTTTGATTTTTTCCACTATTGCTTGCGTTCATTCTGCGAATTCCGCGGTATTGTCGAAAATTTTAACCCGCTCACACAATTTTTTTTTCTTAATTTTAGTTTAAACCACTGCGATATGTTCTTTATATATTTGAATAAATCTCATCGAGAGCTTCAATGCGATACCACGCATAGTCGTTTTGCATTCACGGGTGTCCAGATAAACCGCGATCTTGTCAAAAGTGATCACCGGTTCACAAGAAAACAATTTTTAAAATGTTCAATTCAAACCACTGCGAAATGGTCTTCGCGCATTTGAATAGATCTCGTCGAGAGCTTTAAAACCATACCACTCACAGTCGTGTTACGCTCACGGTTGCCGTGATAGACTGAGTCAAACGCGGCGGCAAATCCAGAAATATTGCATCACCTGCCCCGCGCGCACAGGGAGCGAGGGGAGCGTCGCGCGCACAATGTATTGCGCAATACGCGAATTGGATTCCATGCTTTTTACGAATATGCTAACACAATGGACCTTATTCACCTCGCATTGCATCATGGGAAAACGTTTCCGTGTCTCCGGACTAGGGCAATTATTTGCCATTGCCTTTGTGCCATTCCTGCGTAATGCTTTTCTTGCCGTACTTCCTCCTCTGACTGCAAGCACAAGGCACTATCGAATCACCTATTCGGCGGATGCGGACGACGCAACATTCTGCATCCGGGAAAATGTTTAGTTTGACATTCTTTCAGATCGCTACGCACTCTAATCATCCTGCTCCGGCTCAAGCCTTAACACTACAAAAAGTACAGGTCTCTGGTGCGGACGCTGGACAGCCCGGTCCGACAACCTTTGGGGAGCCTCTTGGACTCTCACTACGCTAAATTTCCTAGGCGTACATCTTGGTGTTCCCTTGGCTGCAAGGAATGCCACATGGAATTCGCTCCTCGCGCGTCTGAATCGCTCGGCCGCCTTTTGGAGGAACACACAGTTCTGCACATCTTATGTCACTCGAGCGAGAATTGCTCGTACTTACCTCCTCTCAACGTGCCTTTATGCTTGGACATCCTCAAGCTATCTCTTTACTACCTTCAGGAGATCACCAGAATTGTATCCAAATTCATCTGGACACACCATCAATGGGTTAGTCTCTACACTCTGTCGTCTTATCTCTACAGGACGGATTTCTCTCACAGATGTTGTGCTTCTCTATCGAGCTCATAGAGTGATCACCTTCCTCCGTATCCTGACAGCCTCACCAAATCCAGCTACAGTCACTATGGATGTGATGGTATCTCACTCAAATCCAAGATTCGCTATAACTACACTTGTGTTGATGGATCACGTTTCTCTTCTTCGCTCTCGCCTTTCCCCCATCAATGCTGAAGCGCTTTCTTTTCTTCACTCTCTGCCACTTCTTCGTGTCCCTCCTGCCTCTACCACTGAACTCTTGGCCCAACCACTTTTCTATTGTTCCGTCATCCATCCCCCTGACGCCTCTCACTTCACCGACCTCTCATGGCTCCCTGCAGGGTTAGTGACTGTTCGGAACCTTCTTATCACTGATCTCCTGTGGAAACCTTTCTCTGACATCTTTCCTATGCTTCCTAGCACTCTTGCTTCTCTTTCACTCTACTCTGACATCCGTACAGCTATTGTCGCACTTTACCCTGACCTAGCTTCCCCTACTGGCCTGTCACTCGTTCCATCCGCTGCCCTCCCCCTTCCCTTCCTTCTCACTTTTCAAGGCTCTACTCTCCCGCTTTCCAGTTTCTATGTCTCTTCCCTCTATCCCTTCTTTCGTGCTCCATCATCATCTGTACCACTTCCAATTCCAGATGTTCCACCCACAGCTCTACCGTGCGTGTGGTCGACGGTTTCATCTATGATATCCACACCGATGGAGAGAATTATCCATTGGTTGTTTCTACATCGTCGCCTGCCGGTACCAGCCACGCTCTATCGAATGAACCTCATCACTTCTCCAACCTGTGTCTTCTGTCACATGCCTGCGGATGCACACCATGTTTATCTCTTCTGTCCGGTGCTTCTACCACTCCACCATCTTGCATTCACTGTGGTGCAACATCTGTGTGCACTCAACCTTTTATTTGGAGCTTACAGTAGCCTGTATAGCTCGTATCAACCCCTACTCCGTAACCTACAGCAAGCGCTTATGTGTTCATCCTAGCCCGCCACGTCACATATCTTTACCATCAACAGTTTCGATCTGTCCTAGTAACACCCACCATCTTCCAGGCGGGGGATGAAATGTGTAGTATCTTTCGCAACAGCCTTCTGTCGCGATTGTGCCTCGCATATGCGTCTGCCTCAACTGACTATCAGAAACGTAGCTTTTTCCGGGTTTGGTCACCATATCAAACCTGGGTTACTGATCCCCAGTTCATCTGCAACTACTTCTTTGAGAACTGTTCTCTTACATTACTCTACTGACTGTTTGACCTAGCTTCCTGTACCTGTACAGAACGATTGTCGGTTACGGTATTTCTCCAGGTTCTATCATCCATGTCTTTGTGACGTACCATAATCTACACACCCGCTCTCTGTGAAAGAGTGTTTACCTGTTTATGCATTTTGTTACTGCCTTTGTATACACATTGTACATATTACTTTTTATTATTTTTTGCACTACATCTTTTCCTTTAACCTTTTCATGTCAGATCAGCAATGTACATGGTATTATAACCATACATTTTACTCTGTTACAATCTTTTACTAGAATTGCTCACATTGATTCTTTCACTGTGTATCTCTAGTGCATTGCTCATACTCCATTGTTACCGCTCACTTTTGTAGCTCAACTTATATCCGTAATGACACCTTTCTTTTTGTTTTTTATTGTCATTGTATATAGCACATCAGCATTTGTACATTTTTCATCACCACTGTACATATGTCGTCAATTATGTTTCTGTTATCACTGTAAATACAGGCCTTCTGTTTCCTCCATCCTGGTTTTCTCAATAAACATGTTGAAAGCAATGGTTTGTTTACATGAATTTACCCATTGCTTAACTAGGCGTTACGTTGTAGGGGTTCAGAAAATTGCGATTTTCTTAAATTCATTAATGACATGCCTAACTGCTTCTCATCGAACAGTTGTGCTAATAATTCCTGTCACTTAAAATGTATAGAATAAGAAATAACTTTCCATAATTTTCCCTTGAAAAGACGAAACTATTAAAGGAATTGTTGTGTAAAAGGAAACGCGATGATTTCCATCCCAATGTGTATTTTCAAATATGTTCTGCTCATTTTAACGAGGAAGATTTTGAATATTATAGCACTAAGGATAGAAGGCAGTTAAAACCTGGTATATTTAATGGAAGGCGGTTAAAACCTTCTATATTTAATTTCCCAAAAAGAAATGTGAAAAATGGAAAACGAATTGCATATCCAGATCAGTACGTTGCGAATTAACTCCTACGTTCTTAATGCAAAAAGCGAAACATATTTATAATTTTTCTTTTATTTAATGTCACGCTTTCATTTTATTTTTATGTAGATTGCTCTTAGCAGGCGAAAATGGGAAGTTTTTAGTTGTTGCTTTTTTAACCACAGTTTGTTTCCATCTTACCTATTTGTCTAGACTTCTAAATATTTCGATTTGCAAAAGAAAAAAAAAACGTAATTCCATGTTTATGTTTCAGATATTTCGCCAATGTCTGGTAATAAGAACGTAAAATTTAATATACCATGTTTGGGAAATGCTTCTACAAAAATTTCGGCATGACTAATGACGATGTTGTCCTGCATCATTTCAAATAAGCATCGAACATAAAATTGTCTTGGTATATCAAACAGAAATCATCGCTCTTTCCACGTTTATAATTGAGTCACGGAAAATTTCTCATTGGCTGCCACCGGGAATCGAACCCAGGATCTTCCAGTTACGCGCCGGATATGCTTCCACTGTACCACAGCGGCCTCGATCTCCTCCAGACTCACATACACTGACTGCCAAACCAATTGGCAGATTACTTCTTGGAGCCCCGCACAATGCTGGGGATTCACCAAAGATAGTAAACAGCAAGTGAACAAATAATTAGAAGGCGAATGAATAATTAATACAGACATTTGACGTGGACTAGGAACATCAAACAGAAGTCATCGCTCTTTCCACGTTTATATTATATATATTTCTGTTTGATGTTCCTCGTCCACGTCAAATGTCTGTATTAATTGTTCATTCGCCTTCTAATTATTTGTTCACTTGCTGCTTATCATCTTTGGTGAATCCCCAGCATTGTGCGGGGCTCCAAGAAGCAATCTGCCAATTGAATTGGCAGTCAGTGTGTGTGAGTCTGGACCGCTGTGGTGCAGTGGAAGCACATCCGACGCGTAACTGGAAGACCCTGAGTTCGATTCCCGGTGGCAGCCAATGAGAATTTTTCCGTGACTCACTTGTAAACGTGGAAAGAGCGATTACTTTTGTTTGATGTGACTAGTCCACGTCAAATGTCTGTATAATTGTCTTGGTATATTTTTGTATCTTTGATTTGTTCTTCAAAGAAATCAATTTAATCTTCTTCGCCCTGCAGCTCTATTAATTCGTTGGCATACTCCAAGACGCCGAAATTTTAAAAATGGGCCAACAGTAAGGGGTAATCTAATATCGACAACATTGAATCAGCAGCCATGTTGGTCCGCAGAAATCCATTTCTGGCGTCACATGAATAAGGTCTATTAGTGTGCAGCACGTAATTTTAACGCTATAATGATTTCAATTGGGACCTATTTTTGTCATAAATCGTCGTCCGTAAATCGCCTCATACAATCCGCGGAGTTAAGTGTAGTCCTACGTCAAAAAAGTGCACGCTAATGTTAGGTCATCCTGCAATAAGTGTGCACTCTTACACTGGCGGAAAGTGGAAAAAGAACACCAAGAAGGAATTGGCGGACGATCATGAAATTTACATATGTTAATGGTGTCGAGTTTACGTAGGTGTGATGTTAATTTCGGGACCAACCGGTGAGCGCTTACGCCACAGCACGGCATAATATGCAAATTATCGTCGGTGGTATTTAAGGAGTGCGGCGAAGTGAATGTAATCAGTCGTCGGCGTACGGACACGTGCGCAGACCCTGAAGAAGCTGCAATGCCTGGACATGGAAGACGTGTACGATTTCAGCAGTTATCGGAATTTGAGCGAGGTTGTCTAGTCAGACTCCGCGAGGCCGGGTGGTCGTATCGTCATATTACGGAGCGAATTGGACGGGAAGTATCGGCGGTGGTACGATGGTGGCGTAGATGGTCCGAGGAACATTCCCACACGAGAAGACGTGGAACTAGGAGTCACAGACGGACTGATAAGCAGACCGATCGACGCAACAGAAGAGCGGCGTTGTCAAGCAGAACATCCACTGCGACGCAAATCCGAGCTGCCGTTGCACCTAAGGTGACTGTGCGAACAATCCGCAACCGTCTACTGGATGCAAGACTACGTGCACCTGTTCCTCTGGCATGTGTACCTCTGACTCCAGCATACCGTCAGGAACGGCTGCAGTGGTGTCGCCAACTTCTGCACTGGAGAACGCAATGGCGATCAGTCGTGTTCAGCAATGAAAGCAGATTCTGCTTGGGAGCCTCCGATGGCCGTATGCGTGTTCGCAGACGCACAGGGGAGCGTCTCCACCCTTCTTGCATCCGCCAGCGACACACAGGGCCTACACTTGGTCTCCTGGTGTGGGGAGCGATCAGCTATCGCTCCCGTACACAACTAGTGTTTGTACCGGGTACGTTAAATAGCACCTCCTACATCAACAACATCATTCAGCCCGTTGTTGTGCCATTTGTAAGGTCGGTCCATCGTGGTGTTTTCCAGCAAGATAACGCACGCCCACACACGGCATGTGCAACGCAACATGCACTTTAGGGTGTGAGACAACTTTCACAGCCTGCACGTTCACCGGATTTGTCCCCCATTGAGCACGTGTGGGATTTTATGGGGCAGCGACTTATCCGGTCTCCACGGCCAGCCACGACCATCCCCGATTTACGCGTCCAGGTTGAGGATGCTTGTAACGCAATACCCCAAACTTACATCCAACATCTGTACGACAGACTCCATGCCAGAATTGCACAGTGTGACGCAGTTCATGGCGGTTCAACCTCGTACTAACCATGTTACATGGAAATGTTATTTTCCAGTTTACCAGCAAATACAGCTGTATTTTGCCGTAATGTTTTGATCACGTTATCCTCTGTATTCCGTTATTATGCTGTATAAATTTCGTTGGTATCAGACGTCTCCTTCTTGGTGTTCTTTTTTCACTTTCCGCCAGTGTATTTTACAATAGTTCGTGTAACATTAAAGCAATTATCGCAGTATTTGTGGGCTATTATTAGTATCTATCCTCATTATCAATAATAGTTCCCCAAACTGTGGGCAGCTCACGAAATTTAATAAATGTACCAGTGCCATTAAATCTGCGGAAAATATCTCAGATCCAATCGTGTTTGTTGTTGTAGAAATTATCACATAACCTACTTTTCAAATGACCAAAAATAGTTGAATTTATTTCATTTTGTATTTGTTTGTTTGTTTGGTTGTTAAACGATCATCGGTGGCAGCGATTGTAACGGGTCACGGGTCAACCGGTCAACAATTTCAAAAATTTCTTGCAGGCCAAACGGGTCGGGTCAAGTGGTCCCAACCCGATTCGGATCCGGTTTCATTTCTGTTTTATTTTTGAAAAGATAAAAAAGTATTTCAAAGAAAAATGTATACTGTGGAATTTTGCGCTCGACACTGGTGCCAGGGGCGTGAAAAAAATGATTTGTCGAGCAAAAATATTGTCGTCTCTTTCTTAAAGCAAATATTTCCACCGGCCAATAGTACGGCGCAGGCGCCAGACACACCGACACTGTATCGTAAAACGATACTTCTTTTGCGTTTGTTTTCAGTGCTTTTCTACAGAGCAAGGTATAGGCAAACGCTCGTCTCCTGCTTCTCTGCTTAGACACTCCATCACAACCCGCGTATCATGTTGAAAGACTGAGAATTACTTTTCACATTACACCTTTTGCATTGAGCATTCAGAGGTTTTCACTTGACATGCTAACACCCCGTTCCCATTGCACGTCCTGTTGGAATAACTGCTTTATTTGTTAATATGGATGCATTTAACATTAAGGAAATTGACAAAGACATCGAGACCAACAAATACGCTCTTGTTGAAAACAAAAAAAGGGAAGAGTAAATGCTGGAAGTTGTTTCGTCTCGTTAAGGAACCCGAATATATCCCACAGCAACACCAATTTTCACAATCTTGTGATGAGTTGAAAGTTTCCAAAATGTGAATGTTGATTTCATGCGGGTCCCTTCCATCTGAGGAGCAATAGTGAAATTAACATTCGCATTTTGGAAACTTTCAACTCATCACAAGATTGGGAAAATAAGTTTTGCTCAGAAACATGTTCTGAAACTTGATATGTTATCTGGAAAATAGCAAAAGCGGAAATTAAACATTAATACAGACATTTAACGTGGACCAGGACCATCAAACAAATATCTTCGCTCTTTACACGTTTATAAGCGAGTCACGGAAAAATTCTCATTGGCCGCCACCGGGAGTCCAACCCAGGGTCTTACAGTGCGGGGCTCCAAGAAACAACCTGCCAAATTGGCTTGGCAGTTAGCGTGTGTGAGTCTGGAGGAATTCGAGGCCGCTGTGGTGTAGCGGAAGCATATCCGGGGCGTAACTGGAAGACCCTGGGTTCGACTCCCGGTGGCGGCCAATGAGAATTTTTCCGTGACTCGCTTATAAACGTGGAAAGAGCGAAGATCTTTGTTTGATGGAAATTAAACATACAACAAATTATTTATTTCAAAAATGTTGATTGTAGCGCCATCGGAAATAAGTGAAACACTTTTAATAATACTACGAAGGGACTTTTTGACTCTTGCAGATGTGTTTCAAAACCTGTACAAAACAATTAAGTTATGTCTTGCAAATGAAGGACGACAATTTCAACAACACGAGTGAGTAAATTATGCGTTCACGTTACACATGTGCTTGATTTCTATATATCCCATGATACCCACTGCGGAGTTACTTTTTGAGCGCCTTGTATATATTTATATATACTCGTTGATCCGAAAAATGACAAGAGTGGAAGACATCATGATCAGAGTTAAATCCCTGAAATGGCAATGGGCTGGACATACTGCCAGAAGGACAGACCATCGATGGACTGCCGAAATTTTAGATTGGATTCTAAGGGACAGGAAAAGACCCAAAAGAAGACCACATGGGAGTTGGGTGGATAAAATTCGAAAGTATGCGGGAGTGACATGGAGGAGACTGGCACAAGACAGACCGTTGTGGAGGAAACTTGGGGAGACCTTCGTCCAGCAGTGGATTGATAATGGTTGACAATGATGATGATGATATATACATATATATAAGATAACCCTTTCAGCATATTCAAACTCGAAAACTCAAAAACGAACCAATGTTCGGAACGAAACACCCTAGATACACCCGACACGAAAAACAAAGGTTCAAACCAAATCACAAAACAAATGAACCTGTAGACAAGCTGAAGTAACGTCCAGCAAAGATTGAATTCAGGCACCTTTAGAAACAACTACAAACTATAATGAATATTGCTTTTTCTACTAAGCTTCTTCTAATGGTTGTTGTTTTGTTAATTATATCATGAATAAACTTTCCTGCTAGTAGTGTAGTAATAATAATGAACAAGCTTTTAACTGCTAGTAATGTTGTAGTAGTAATTAAGATGAATAAAGTCTTAATGCTGGTTGTTAATAATAACAACTAATGAAATAAACCTAACAGCCAGACAGAGATCTGACAAAACTATGAACTGAGAAAAACGTACTTACTAAAACAACTTTTTATTAGAGAAACTCTTGATATGATCCAACATACACTTCACCGGACACACAGCTACTCAATAAAACGTAGCTCCTTGCACATGAACGAAGCTCTACTCACATAAACGAAGCTCTACTCACATAAACGAAGCTCTCCTTACGCATATAACCAAAGCTCTCCCTACGCACATCAACAAAAAGCTCTCTCCGTATAAACAAAAGCTCTCACACGTAACACAAACAAAAGCTCTCACACGTAACACAAACAAAAGCTCTCTTAGGTATCGTTGAACGCGCCTATTTATACTGGCTACCACACGTCATAACTTACACTCATTGCCAGATCTCATTCAGCGGGAGAAATAACATCTCGTTCAGTAAGAAGATAATTTACATAGTAAAATAAAATAACCAGAGATAGTAAAAATCAAAAGGAAAGTGAATCTAGAGTATACGTTACAAAACAGGTTACCCCCTCTCTCAATCGAATGCCCACCCAAACCTCACAGAACAAAGCAAAAACCACTTAAAATAAAATATACCTAAAAAAGTTAAAACTTACCACAACACTCAGAACAGGAATAAAAATCCAGTGTGTCGTACTCATAAGGGGAACACCGACACGTAAGCAGTGGCTTTTCGTATTCGGCAAAAGGTCGCGAATCGCCAAAACGCCAGCCATGATGTTCCCTAAGCCACTGGGAATGAAGACAATCAAACTATACAAACAGATCTGAAATTGTAGTCTTAGGCAAAACCAGCTCTCAGAACGAGAACACGTTCGTCACAGGAAGCATGAGCACATTGAACCTCGAATAAAAAACATACGGCATCTGGCATAGAGACGGTTAAAGTTAGAAGTGTACTGAACTGAAAAATATAGGTGAAGCTGTGTGAAAAAAAGGGGCGGGCACGTGAATGTTAATGGGAATGGCTACAAGAATGTTAATGGAATGGCTACGTGAATGTTAATGAATGGCTACTTTTAAGAATTCCGTATATATATATATCATCATCATCATCATCATTGTCAACCATTATCAATCCACTGCTGGACGAAGGTCTCCCCAAGTTTCCTCCACAACGGTCTGTCTTGTGCCAGTCTCCTCCATGTCACTCCCGCATATTTACGAATTTCATCCACCCATCTCCCATGTGGTCTACTTCTGGGTCTTTTCCTGTCCCTTGGAATCCAATCTAAAATTTCGGCTGTCCATCTATGGTCTGTCCTTCTGGCAGTATGTCCAGCCCATTGCCATTTCAGGGATTTAACTCTGATCATGATGTCTTCCACTCTCGTCATTTTTCGGATCCACGAGTTCCTCTTCTTATCTCTCCTGGTTATACCAAGCATGCACCTCTCCATGCTTCTTTGAGTTGTCTGCAGCCTTTGTATGTCTCTTTTAGTTAAGGTCCACGTCTCTGCACCATACGTAAGCACTGGAAGGATGCATTGATCAAACACTTTTCTTTTAAGACATAATGGCATATTGCTCTTGAAAATTATGCTGTTTCTTCCAAAAGCTCTCCAGGCAAGTTTTGTACGCCGATTAATTTCTTCATCAATGTGACCCTCACTTGATATCTGCTGTCCAAGATAAACATACGTATCTGTTATCTCCAGTTTTTCTCCATCAATCGATAAATCTTCATTTCTTGTAAAAGCATTGAACATCACTTTTAAGCATTGAACATCATATATATATATATATATATAATGTTTGGCGATAACTCACCTCACTGTCCAAGCGGGTTGGTGAGTGTGGGATAGCATTTCCTCTAATCCTGGTGGTATACGAGTTGTTGCACCGCTATTGGCGGTCGTCAGAGCCTCTTTAGTGGGAACCGCGAGAAGGTGGAATTGACATTTGTCAAGAAGAGGCTATGATATGCTTGCGCATCACCTGACCGTATATCCAATTTAAACAGTATATATATATATATATATATATATAAATCCCTGAAATAGAAATGGTCTGGACATATTTCCAAAAGGACGGACAACCGATGAACAACCGAAATTATAAACTGGATTACAAGGGACAGGAAAAGATTTAGAAGGAGACCAAATGGGCGATGGGTGGATAAAATTCGAAAATTCGAAAGCTTGAGGGAGTGACATCTGACAGACTGATACAAAACAGACCTTTGCGAAAGAAACTTTGGGAGACCTTTATAAAGCAGTGGGCCGCCCCGGTGGAGCAGTGGTCTAAGGCGCTGGCCTCTGATCATTCGCCCGTACGGGGTCCGGGTTCGAATCCCGTCAGGCATGGATGTTGTGTTTGTCTTACGGCACTGGCTCTCTCCCTTCCCTAGAACCAGTGACCCTAAATTAGGGACGGGCGACTGCTTATAGCCCATTGAGTTGCTCACGGTGGTCGTTAAACCTCCAATCAAAAAAAAAAATCCAGCAGTGGATTGTTAATGTTTGACAATGATGATGATGGTGATGATACACACCCACACACCCACAAACATTTATATATATATATATACAAATGATTATACAAATCCGGGTCAGTTACGGATGTAGGTCGGGTCCAATTGTGTGACGTCAAGGTCAGAATCCAAAATGTTTTACAAATTTCGAATTCTGCTCGATGGCCTCCCCGGTGGCGCAGAGGTCAAAGCGATGGCCTCTGATCATTCGTCCGAAAGGGGTCTGGGTTCGAATCCCGGTGAGGCATGGATGTTGTGTTTGTCTTACGGCACTGGCTCTCTTCCTTCGCTGGAGCCAGTGACCCTAAATTAGGGACGGGCGACTGCTTATAGCCCATTGAGTTGCTCACGGTGGTCGTTAAACCTTCAATCAAAGAAAGAAAGAAAGAATTCTGCTCGATGCTCTATAAGCACTTGTTGGTCCCTAATTTAGAGCCACTGGTTCCTGGGAAGGAAGAGAGCCAGTGCCGTAAGACGAACACAACATCAATGCCTCACCGGGATTCGAAGCCGTATCACATCTGGGGTGTATGGTCTGAAGCCAACGCTTAGACCACTGCACCACCAGGGCGGCGCCAATCAGTTTACCATGATTAGCATGTACATATTAGCGACACATTTTGAAATAGTTGTAACAGAGGACTTTTCTAATAGGCTTTGACTTTGTAATGGAAATTTGTTCTGTGTTTTTAGAAAAACGTGAAAGTGTTGCATGCGATTTTTTTGTCAGTAGATAAGTAGAAATGATTACTCCATTGGGTAAATTTGATTTGTTTTTCAGAGCGATTTTACTGCCAAACTCCTCGTCTTTCATTCACTTTGCGGAGATGTCTGCGGCCAAGGAATGGATTCGCGTGAGAATTAACGTCACTAATGAGACCAACACCACATCAGCTCCGAACGCAAGCGTCTGGGAAGGAATCGATCTAGTGCTTCACGAGTACCATAGAGAAAGGCTGACAATTACTCACGTGCAGAACATTGTGCTTATAACGCTCTACGTAGCCTCATTCCTCGTTGCCACCTCAGCAAATACTCTCGCCCTATTGGTGTTTTGGAGGTAAGCAGTTTTATATTCATGCAATTTTTAAAGTAAAGTTTGTGAAAACAGAAATTGCCTCCCCGGTGGCGCAGTGGTCTAAGCCAGGGGTCACCAAACATTTGGAGAGAAAGGTGAAATAGGAAATTGGGTAAAGCTCGGCGGGCCGGATAAAAAGAAATGGTAAATCAAAGATCAATTAATGCAGATATTAAAAATTTTCAATGAACTAATTACTGATGCGTGTCAGTGTGAAAGTAATTTTATATGTTCTGTAATTTAACAACATTTTTAAATAAATATTTCAAGATATTTATACACACGTAAAACAAATACAAAGCTAAACTTACTAAATGGCCTCATGACATCTTAAACTAGAAAAAAATCAATGAAAAGAGTGGTATTGTTTCTGCAATGATTTAGCTAAATTTCCGATATTTAATTTCTCAACGAAAAGATAGTCCACTTCCCATTGCGCTTTAAATATGTGGTATTCAGTGTTCACTTTTCTCTTTTTGGGTAGGGACATATCAAAATTCAACAATCGAACTCAAATAACGAAAAAATCAAGAAAAACACGTGCATCGGGTCAAGTAAAATTAGCACATCCGGGCTTAATCTCTGTGGTTGAGATACCGTCCGACTCGAATACTGCTGGGAACATGTGTCTGTGTGGGAGCAGGTGTGGGAGTAAGTAGTTGAGTCCCTAAGTTCTAGTCTATTTTTAGAGCAAGGCGGGGCTACTGGCGCCAGCCCCGCGAGCCAAAGAGAGCGAGCGAGAAAGAATGTGTGTGTGTGTGTGTGTGAGTCAGCAGATGCTGTTGCTGGATACGGGTGGGCTGTGAGACACAGCACTGAAAATCCTCCCTCACTCTCTGAAAGGCACTTTAGTAGTAATAATATACAGGTTTTAAAAGTGAAGCGTCAATCAAATGTTGCTATGAAATCCGTCCATGCTGTGACATAGCAACTCTCTTTCTCAGTCAGAAAAAAAAACTTAAATATGTAAAATTAATTAAAAAATTGTAAAACTAGAAATTTCCTGGTTGCCGGATCCAGGTTTTCCGAGGCGGGCCGTAGTTTGGTGACCCCTGGTCTAAGCGATGGCTTCTGATCATTCGTCCGGAAGGGGTTCGAGTCCCGGTGAGGCATGGATGTTGTGTTTGTACGGTACAGGCTCGCTCCCTTCCCTAGAACCAGTCGTCCTAAATTAGGAACGGGCGACTGCTTATAGCCCATTGAGTTGCTCACGATGGTCGTTAAATTGCCAATCAAAAAAAATAAAAAAATTATCTGTGACGGACATCGAAATCGCGCCTATTCACTCCGGAGTAGGTTTCTCTCCCAACTAGGCTGCACGGACGGAATGTATCGCTGCAGATTTGTCGTCTTGACACATGCTTTACCTCTGCTGAACGTCACAAGCAAGTGAAGGACAAGGACGTTACAGGTGCGTTATTTGAATGTCCCTGTTCCTACGCAACATAAAAATGAAATTAAATGCTCAGCACGCTTATATCGAAGAGCTCGGGACAGATGGAACTGATTTTCGCTCGAGTATGCTAACCATTCCACCACGGAGGAAAATTTCTGCGTTTATGTCACATGGAAGAATAGCTTGATTTAGGTACCTAATTATTCATGTGTTTTGAACTTGTTATTTACGATTATTTTAAATTTTTGATACGTGTTTTCGTGTTCCTAGTTGAGAGAAAAGTTGTAACATAGAAGACAGTGATAAGCAACTCCGTATTAACAGATGTTTACAAAAATAAGTAACTTTATGCTACACAAATTTATTTAGGCAAATCCGTTTCAACGTTACAAAATTAAATGTAAACCACTTTTTCGAACGTATTATGTTCGGTGAATCGCGTTTCGTGGCATTTAAAAGCAAATAACTGATACCATCTGACATAGCAACAGCGGCTAAAGAGTAAACATGTTTGCATTTGAAAAATCTGAGTCAAAGAAATGAAAGATTATAAGGATATGTTTTCAAATATTGATACATTTTCTCTCTTCGAGATGTTGAGCTAGCATACCAGGAGCAGTTGCTTTCGTTAAGTGTATTGGCGCTTAAAACATCTTCGTGCTCGTTAGCTATATCTCTAATTTGAGCTTCTTACTTCCGTTCGCCTTCTTAACTTGCTGAGGTAGCATGTGGTATGTAAGAGTCCTTATGGATATCGATTATGTGATATGAGTTATCCTCGTGGCTCTTGTTGCTTAGAAGCCTGAGATGTTTGCTCAATATTTTTGTTTTTCAGCAAAAATGTTTTAAGCTATCCGCTCCTTTTGAATTATAAATGTGTTTTATTTATAGAAAGATCATAAAATGCTATAATAATGAAACGCATATAGCGTATTAAATCCGCTTATTTATGTGGTGTAGGCAGCACAAAGATTCGCCAAGTTTTCGCACTCCACTGGGAGGATTTTTCAAGGCAAAGGTAGCTGTGCTGACTACACTACAAAAATAAACGGATTTAATAAGCTATATGAGTTTCATTATTATTCATGTCTGGTGTATATGTTACCGGTAATGTATGAAAACCAGGCAATGTATAGAATGCATGGCGTTTTTAGGCAAAGCCTGAAATTTTCAAATATTATATATACTTTACCTAGGCATTTTACACTGAAGAGCAATTGAATTAGAGATACCTGTCTACTAACGTGTAGTACCACCTTTCGACCTGATGACGGCGGCGATTCGTCTCGGCATGGACTCGACAAGACACCGGATACGTTGAGAAGCCACAAGGATCCACGACCCCTGAAAAAGCTCCCACAGTTCGCGAAGATTTGATGGAGGAGGGTCAGAGCTTCGAACATCTCTCTCGATGGCATCCTAGATGTGCTCGATGGGATTGAGGTCAGGTGACCTGGCTGGCCAAAGAAGCGAGGTCACGTCGGTGGAGTGTTTATCCAACTATTCGGATACAATTCGGGAGCTGCATTGTTTTGTTGCAGGATGAGGTCCTCAGTTTGTTGCTGAAGACACCCAAACGGGAGCAAATGGTCGTCCAGGATATACCGGTAACGTCGACCTGTGAGGGACGATGTCACACGTACCAGGGTTCCCATTTCAGTCCACGTAAACAGTCCCCAGACGAGAATGCCATCCCCAACAGCTTGAAGAGTACCCTGCTGGCAAGAAGGATCCATCGCTTCATGTGGTTTGTGCCGTACTCGTATCCTGCCATCCGCATGTACCAACGTGAATCTCGACTCATCAGTCCAGGCAACATTTTTCCACATGTCTAGGGTCCAGTGGCGATGTTCCCGCGCCCTTGCTAATCTTTGTACCCTGTGATGTGCGGTCAGCAGCGGTACCCTCGAGGGACGATGGCTTCTGTACCCCATAGCGAGGAGATGGTTCTGGATGGTGTGGCTGCTTACACGTTTTTGTGCACCAGCGTTAAATTTCCGATTGATTTCTTGCACTGTGGTCCGTCTATCCGCTGTTACAATGCGAGCTAGCCGACGATGACCCAGCTCATCCACACGCTGTTGTCCACGGCAGTTGGCCCTTGCAGGGATGGTTCTCACGGTGCACCCGTGACAGAGTGGCTTGTGAAAATAGCAGTGTCGGCACGACTTCCGAGATAGAGTGACCCATTCGTCGGGCCCCGACAATTTGCCCACGATCAAATGCTCTTAGATCTTTCGTCTTACCCATACTGCATCTGACTCTTACTAATTCCCGTTGCATCGCACCTTATATTGTCGGATCGCTGCACACGTCATGTCGTTTCCGTTTACAGGGCCGCCCACAGTGCCACATTTGCATAACGCCAGCTGTCTCTAATTCAATTGCTCTTCAGTGTATAGAATGCCTAGACCTTCTATAGAATGACTAAAGCTATTTAGGCAAAGTATTAAAGGAGTTTCATGAAAAGGCTTTTATTGAAAAGGCGTATATGAAAAAGAATGAAAACAGAAAATATGAAATAAAATACAGAACTTTCTAGCCTATACTTGTTGCAACAAGGAAGGCTTGTATGGCATTTTGAATTGCACTTCATTTCTTTTTTTACACAAAAGCACTTCATTGCTCAGTCCGCAGGAAGCGGCCAAGGATTTGTCAAGTGGTGTGCAAGACAAAGTGGCAAAACTTGAAGTGCTTTTGTGTAAAAAAAAGGAATGAAGTGCAATTCAAAATGCCATACAAGCCTTCCTTGTTGGAACAAGTAGGTTAGAAAGTTCTGTATTTTATTTCATATTTTCTGTTTTCATTCTTTTTCTTATACGTATTAAAGTCACGTGCCTTACGACTTCACGTTAGAAACATCATTGGCGGGAGTATTTTATACTTGACTTCCGAACAAAGACTAAAATACAAATGGCGAATTCTCCGTCTTACACGAGCTTTGAAAGTCACGTTCCTTGCCACGTCCTATTAGAAATATCATTAGCGAAAGTATATTTTATACTTTGCCGGTTTCTGTTTAGGCATTGTATAGAATGCCTAGGAAGTATGTGAAATATTAAAAATTTCATACTTTGCCTAAAAACGCCAGGCGTTCTATACATTGCCTAGGCATTCTACAGAATTCCTGGTTTTCTTTTTTTTTTTTTTGATTGGAGGTTTAACGACCACTGTGAGCAACTCAATGGGCTATAAGCAGTCGCCCGTCCATAATTTAGGGTCACTGGTTCCAGGGAAGGGAGAGAGCCAGTACCGTAAGACAAACACAGCATCCATGCCTACCCGGGATTCGAACCCGGACCCCTTACAGACGAATGATCAGAGGCCAGCGCCTTAGACCACTGCGCCACCGGGGCGGCTCCTGGTTTTCATACATTGCCTGTAACATACATAAAATAAAGTTATGAAATGATATATTTATTTGTTTGTGATACAAAAATATTTTTGCTGCTTACAACGCGTCCTTTGCTAAGAATGGTTGCTTCTTCGAAGTCAGAACTCCAATGTTTGGCTGAATGGTGGAATGTTTTGTTTTCGCTCCGATTCTACCTACAGCTTCAGTATTTTACGTACCAGATGGGTGTAAACGGGTTCCACATGTAAGTACAACATATGTGCTGTTATTTTTTTTTATTTTTTTGAATGTAGGTTCAACGACCACCGTGAGCAACTCAATGGGCTATAAGCAGTCGCCCGTCCATAATTTAGGGTCACTGGTTCCAGGGAAGGGAAAGAGCCAGTACCGTAAGACAAACACAACATCCATGCCTCACCGTTATTCGAACCCAGACCCCTTTCGGACGAATGATCAGATGCCATCGCTTAGACCACTGCGCCACCGGGGCGGCTTAGTTTGTTTGAAACGTACCCAATGAAAGAACAACTTTATAATAGGCTGCATAAAAAGTTGTGCTGTAGCACATTTTGGAGCTAAGGTAAACCATTAGCGTGGTGCGTGAAACACACAAAAAGATGAAGCAATTTTGAGCCACTCAGGCTAGATACCATTTCATGTTGCATAATTGCACTATGTTTGTTTTCGTGTACCACACCAATTGCTTATCTTTACCCCATGAGATGGTGCAGCAGTTATAGCACCGCACTTCTTTTTATGTTTCGACGTATCACAAAATGTCTAACAGCGAATTTTCAACGATATAGACTGAGTGGCCACTTTATTATGGCCACCTGACAGTTTTAAGCAAATGAGCTATGACTGCACGCTGTTTCTGCCAGAGGGCGAGGCTAGTATAAAAAGGGAAAGCTTAGTGCTTGCGACAGTAGCAGAAGTGATTTTTTGGTGAGGAGATGGGTACAAAAATGCGATTTGACGGACTTTCCACGTGGGATGATTGTAGGAGCTCGGAGCCGTGGAGCGAGTATCACCGTAACCGCCGCATTCGTGAAATGTTCCAGAGCAGCTGCTGTTAAAGTGTTTAAAGACTGGACTGTCAGCCAAAAAACAGGGTCTCTACGTGCAAAGTGTGGTCGTCATCGACTAGTGACTGCTCGGGCGGAATGGAGAGTGTCCAGACTGCTAACAGACAACAGAAGGGCAACAGTGCAGCAAATTACAGACCATCTTAATCAAGGATCCCCTCAAATGATCCCTGCACGCACTGTTCGCCGTACACTGCATCGGATGGGATATGGCAGCCGAAGGCCACACCTTTGCTGTCTGCAGTTAACAAGAGAAAACGTCTCCAGTTTGCACAGGAGCACAAGGATTGGACGGTCGATAATTGGAAACAAATTATGTGGTCCGATGAATCACGTTTTCAGTTGGACCATGTCGGTGGCCGAGTGAGAATTTGGCGGAAACAGCACGAAAGCATGGACCCCAAACGCATTGCTACAACCTTTCAAGCTGGTGGAAGCAACGTTATGGTTTGGGGAATGTTTTCCTAGCATGCTTTGGGCCCTTTAATTCGTGTTGATCAACGTCTGACTGGCTCATCATATCTAAACATCGTTGCGGACCAAGTGCATCCTGTCATATGGATGGTTTATCCCAATGGCGATGGCTACTTTCAACGAGATAATGCGTCCTGCCATAGTGCTCGTATTGTACAGGATTGGTTTTAGGAACATGTCGGTGAGTTTACTTTGCTTAAGTGGCCTCCACAATCTTCAGATCTCAACCTCATTGAGAATTTGTGAGATGAAGATGAACGAGCCATCAGACAGCTGGATCCACAACCCTGCAATCTCACACTCCTGGAAAGTGCTATTCATCAAGCATGGTCTCAGATTCCACAAACCACCTATCAAGATCTCGTGGAGTCCATGCCACGAAGAATCGACTCAGTATTAAAGGCAAAAGGTGGCCCAACAAAGTACTGAGGGGGTGGTCATAATAAAGTGGCCACTCAGTGTATAACACTAGCTAAATACCCGTTCTTCGAACGTGATTATATTAAAGTAGTTGAAATACCGATGATATATATGATATACAGTTGAAATGGCCATACACTGCATATTTCTTCGCTCTTTTGGGAAACACATGCCTGTCTGACTTATTCTGCCAGACGACACATAAGCAATTTCATTCATAACTTAATTTAAAACTTCAAGCCTACATGAAACAAATCAAAATTCGTTGCTACTCTTAACTTTTATCGTAAAAATATTAATAAACAGAACAAAATAATAATTGAAAACATAACAAAATGCGTTGTTACTTTCAGCATAAATGTTAAAGAAACCTTGCTTATAAACAATTTTGTTCGAAACTGTACATTTAAAAGCTAGAAAGTCGGATGTTTTTAGAAGCGTGAGCAAAATTGTGATGTGTCATCGCTAATATCTCAAGGGGGAAACTTTTTTTTTTAAATTTCAATTACTATGAAAATCTACCGGCATATTTATATTTATTGCAGCCACCTTACCACTTATATGACGTCATCGTTGCTTCAGTGTAAACGAATGTTGGTAATTTGATTTTGACTCCAAAAACCTTGACATTCGATATGTCAAACGATACTAAATGCTTAAATGCAAAACATATTATGATATAGCGTTTTTTACGTGATTTTTCAGGTTTTTTGTTAAATAAATTCGGAACAAATAAATTTAGAACAAAATATTTATATTTATTGCAGTCGCCTTACCACTTATATGACGTCACTGTTGCTTCAGTGAAAACGAATGTTGGTAATTTGATTTTGACTCAAAAAAACCTTGACATTCGATATGTCAAACGATAATATAAATGTTTAAATGCAAAGCATATTATGATACAGCGTTTTTTACGTGTTTTTTAAGGTTTTTTGTTAAATAAATTCAGAAAAAAATATATATTGAGCAGGTCAACTCAAGCCATTCAAAAATTAGGGCGGAGCTTCAGTTGCTGGGAAACAATGGCTCGATCATTGTAATACGTTCTAGCGTTATCAAAGCTGGATTGTTTAATAGATCCATTTCGACGCACTTAAAGTTATTGTAGGAAAAAATCATTTCTTAGTGCAACTCTATGTTGTAAAAGGAATATTCCTGCCAAATATGAAAGTTCCAAGTCCAGTAGTTTCTGAGATAGGGTGATGAGTAACTGAGGGCTTTCAGTTTTATACGTACAGCTCAAAAAGACTGTCTTCTTCAAATGAAGTTAAGTTTTTGGCATCACCTACATTATAAACAAGAAAGACGACAGCGAATTTTCAGGTGGAATGTGCGCGTCTTTTGAATTCGTTCTGGCGCGAATTAAATTTATCAAAGCTATTCGAAATCAATGGAATCGGTATGGAAAACAGTAATATCTGACCGAAGAAAAAATTTTCAATCGGTATTTTAATCCCGCAGATATTGCTGTAAACGGAACCGAGCACTTAACGCTCTCTGGTTGCAGACTTGGGCATTAAGAAACATTTTAAATTATATGAGAAATATTTCGCAGCGGAAACGCTTTCCAACAAAGAAATAATTTTTCAGATAAAACTCTTAGAAGCAAATATATCTATGCCCCCTGCGAGAAAAACGTGCATTATTTTAAGAAGAAAGCATTATCAAAACGTTTTTCAATATGAGAGGTATCGGCCCAGGGGGAAAAAATTCAGTTGAGTTTCCAGGAGCTCAGAGTTTGCTGCAAATACATCAGATGCAGAAATTCAAACTTTTACCCCCTGGTGGTGAAACCATTTTTTACCAAATATTAAAAATTATATGAAAAACATTTCCTATCAGGAGCTGTATGCGATACAGGAAGAGTTTTACAAATGGGAGTTTTGGAAGCAGAAATATCGAGGGAAAAGCAATTTATCTTAACACCCCCTAGCAGAAAGTCCATGAATTACTTAAACGTTTTGAAATTATATGAAAAGAATGTCCCACCGGAAACTTTATCCAATAAAGGAGGAATTTTTCAAATCGAGCTCGTAGAAGTACAGATATTGACAAAAAAGAGATACCCATCTACGCCCTCTGGTAGAGAGACCATGCAATATTTCAAGAAGAAGATATTCCGAGAAGGTTTATCGGCGTGAGTAGTATTGGTCAACAAACGAATTTTTTCAATCGAGATTTTGGAAGATCAGATTTTGCTTCAAATACATCAGAAGCGGAAATTAAAGCTTACGCCCTCTGCTGGCCAAACGATTCTTTACCAAATATTAGAAATTATATGCAGAGCATTTCTCATCAGGAGCTGTATTCAATGCAGAAAGAAGTTTTTAAATCGGAGCTTTAGAAGCCGAGCTATCATCGAAAACGCAATTCACATATCGTCCCCTAGCGGAAAGTCCATGAATTACTTGAAAATTTTGAAAATATATGAAAAACATATCGCACCGAAAATTCTATCCAGTAAAGAACGAATTTTTCAAATCGGGCCATTAGAACCCTAGATATTGATTAAAATAAGATATACATCTACGCTCCCTGGCGGAGAAACCATGCAATATTTTAAGTATTAAATATTTCGGAAAAGTTTATCGACGAGAGTGACACCGGTCCACGAAAGAATTCTTTCAATCGAGATTTTAAGGTCTCTGAAAATTCAGCATTTTTCTGGTGTAAGAAAAATCAGTGAATTTTTCCGTCAAATGACTTTTTCCGTCATTTGACGGAAAAAGTTGTATCAGAGATATGCTTCGTTAATTCGCGAAAAAATCACGGAAAGTGGCTCGTGAATTCAGAAAATCTTTTTCAGGGTATATTAACCCTCTGATTGGTTTGAACGAGCTAGAGCTTTCAACCCGGTCGTTGTCGCCAACGTTCATTATTGCCCTGGACATTAACGGCTTGAACGCGCCCAAAGTCTTCCTATCCCAGGAGCACAAATGTTAAGGGAAGGACAATCCGCAATCTGTAATCATTATTTTATGTTTAAAAGATTGCTTCCCCAATCCCCTTAATTTACCTTCTATGAAATGAATGTCGCTTTTGAGGGTGTGGCTTACTTTGTTGTACAGTATGACCTGCTTATAAAGAGTCCGTATTTAGCAATATCTCGGATTCAACGAGCAAAACAAGAACGTTTGTGTTGAATAATATTAATCCAAAGCTAATTTCATCGTTTCTAACAAACAAAATTTAATGAAATCCCCGATTTTAAGGAGGGATTGAGAAGCTACTCACCTTTATCGAAGCAAGGTAGCAAAATTTAATGAAATTCCATATTTCACGAAGCAAAGAAAATCTGATGCGCATGTTCTAGAATTGAGGAATAGAAATGGTGGGATACAGGACGAAATTACAACAACGCAAGATAATCTTTATGTGCTAGTGGAAGAATATTGATAGAAAAGCAAATGGGGAGGGACTACATCAAATACCCAACAAGCGAGTTGTGCGAGAGATTAACTGCGCTACCATCTCCCCAAGGTGTTGCGAACATGCATGGCGTCAGCAGATTTGAAAACATGCGACCTACTTACTCATGCGACTTACTACTTCTATGCAAAATATGATGAATGGTGCCCACACACATACAAGCGTCTTCCTGGGCTTCAAATGCTGATGGGAATAGAGGAGTAAGTGAATGGGGATGTCGACAGAGGAGAAACGGACGATAACAGTTTCTGGAATTGTACCCATTGCCACTTTCACCCTCCAAGTGAGCGCTGCATTGGGAGGATCGGTGCAGCTTTTGCCTCATGTGTGTATGAGGAGCCAGTCTCACGTGGCCGTCAAGGTGAATATATTTGAAATATTTAATTAATCAACCACAGTGTAGTTATTATTATTATTTTTTTTTGCTTTTAATTAAAAGTTTACGACCACCGTGAGCAACTTAATAAGTTATAAGCAGTCGCCCGTCCGTAATTTGGGGCTACTATTTCCAGGGAAGGGACAGAGGTAGCGCAGTAAGACAAACACAACATTCATGCCTCATCGGGATTCGAACCCGGAAGCATCACGGACGTATGGTCATAAACCATCGCTTAGAACACTGCGCCACCGGGGCGGCTAATTAAGTCTTTCTATGGCATATTTTTACTGTATTCCATGCAACCACTTCCTTCAGAAAACGTGAAAATTTTCATCGTTCTGGAGAGGGAAACGAACTCGCACCTCCCAATTTCTGGTCGAGCATGCTAGTCATTACACTACCCAGGACAAAGAAATTCCAACCAACTGAGCGTAGATATCTGGTAACCTTCAGATTTGCGCTTGTCGAAGCTATTCCTGTCCCATTGTAGCGTCTCACAACATTTTCTCACATCCAAGGTCGGATGTAGGTCACAAATTCCAGCGATGAAAGTACGTCATATACACTTGGGAACCGAATTTCCCCGACCGGAAATCGGGAGGTGCAGGTTCGACTGCCGCTCCTGGGCGATGAGAATTTTCGATGAACTGATTACTTGGAATACAGTGAAAATACGCCAATAATAGCATTACAATGCCTACCATGTATTTATGAAGAATTATTTCTTCTGGGGAATTCGTTGTCCAATCGTATATACTGTAAATCTTTCAAGTTTATCCAATTCTTACAGATACATAATAACTTATAAACGTATATGCATACTGTATTGCATAATATACACTATATTGATAAAAGTCACCGGACACCTAGAAGAGAAACACAACATAGCATTTATTGACATATATTAGTACGGTGGCGGTCTACCTTCGGCTTTAATGCATGCACTGACCCTTCAAGACATGCTTTCGACAAGGTTTTGGAACACAGCGATAGGTATGCGCTTCCATTTAATACATAATTCAGCCGCTAACTGTTGCTTAGTAGTAATCCTTGGCTCCAAACTTCTTATGCGGCGCTCTAATCATCCCATAGGTGCTCTATGAGATTACGATCAGGGCTCTGTGCTGGCCAGTCCACACACAATGCGGAATTACACGCCGTAACAGTCCTTGCTGTATGGCTCGGTGCTTTATCCTACTGCTACCAACAAGGCTCGGTTCCATAGTATTGCCACAGAGTTGGTAGGGCATAATTGTCCAGAATATTGAGGTAGACGTGCTGGTTAACAGGTTTGTTCACTATAAACAATGGGTCGGGACCACACCACGAAAATCACCTCAACACGAGTACACTGCCAGCTCCAAACTTGACCGTAGGAACAGTACACTGTGGTAAATAGCGTTCCCCAAGCTGCCGCAATACCCACACACGGCCATCAGACTGATGGATCGTGTATCTGGATTCATCAATCAATAGTATCCGTTTCCATTTACCTACAGTCCACGATAAATGTTCTTTACACCATGCTAAAGGATGAGTAGCATTCCGAGTAGAGATGAAAGCTTATGAGCGGCTGAACGATCACGGTAACCCATGGAATGAAGTTCTGTGCGAATAATACGTGTACATACCGAGGTTCCAGCATTGTTACTCACCTGTACACTGAGGTCTTGTGCAGTACTCCGTCGATTAGTCGTAACGACTCTTCTGAGTCTTCGACGTCCTCTATCACTGATTTTCTTTGGACTGCCGGTACGTTTTGCTGCTTCAGGCACGCCATGTGTCTTCCACTTATTCAGTACATCCAAAACAGTTGACTTGGGTATGTTTAAACGCCTCTCGGTTTCTCTTATGGACAACCCCTAATATGACACCCAACAATCTTTCCTTTCTCAAAGTCAGTTCTCTCCCGCCGTGACATTTGCACTGAACCTCACAGTGCGATATGATCGCGGTCAGCCTTAGGCTTGCTTTTACACCGTTTGCAGCTGTACCGCGCATCTTAACAACGCAGCTTATCCGTTCATTTGCCTTTGAAGGGGTGTCCGGGGACTTTTGTCAATATAGTGTATTTTTTTTTTTTTTTTTTTTTGGTTGGAGGTTTAACGACCACCGTGAGCAACTCAATGGGCTATAAGCAGTCGCCCGTCCCTAATTCAGGGTCACTGGTTCCAGGGAAGGGACAGAGCCAGTGCCGTAAGACAAACACAACATACATGCCTGACCGGGATTCGAACCCGGACCCCTTACGGACGAATGATCAGAGGCCAGCGCCTTAGACCCCTGCGCCACCGGGGCGGCCAATATAGTGTATATCAGGTATGTGTATTTTTATATGGTGGTAATTTGAACCCCAAAACGGATTAAGCGAATTACCTGATTTAACCAGTTTCCTTCGGAACATAAATTCTCGTTATAAGGTGATTCTACTCTACATTCTTTTTTCTGTGTAGAAGCAACCTGTTCTTCAGTTTAACCCAGCATTGCCTAAGCGTAAGATTACCGTTGAGTTTACCCAAGGCATAAAAGCATTTCTGACTTTCGGATCATGGAGTTTTCTCATCTTCAATTTATTCTTGGATACATGCGCACGCAAGTAGCGTAAATGTTTGATGCAAAAATTGAGAGCAAGAGTTGATTCAGGGTATCTTTTTGATTTCATTTAATTTATTGATCTTGCTGTTACATATTAAAATTAATAAATCTGAACAGTTCAGGGTAAACATGTAAATAACAGCAGAGAAAATCAGGAAAAAAGGCCTCGAAGAGACCTGGATCAGCCTTGATCTCCCAAAGTCAAGCCAAGAGCATTCATACAACAGGAAAAAAGTCAGAAGAGAAAACACAGAAATAAAAAAAGAACGAAGAAAGAAAAAAAAAACAAAAAGTAAAATAGAGTAACATATCTAAGACACAACATGTTAACTGAATTAAATATCTAGCATGATACTGAATTGATAGCATATCGAGGGAAATATATTAAAGTAATGAAAATCATGAATCTTTTGAATATATCTCCCACATCCTGGGAAAGCGTCCTCAGTGATGAAGGAAAAAAGTGATGCGAACATTTTCTAATAGGTTATGAATTTTAATAAAAAGTATATTTCGACTTAATCATATTTCAGAATTGTGGATAGAAAATGCTAATTTTGATTTCCTAATTACCTTCTTGAGTGTTTGATTTATTTCAAAAACGAAATACTAAGGATATGATTTGATCTGTTGACATGCATATACGATGTAAACGTTAAAATTTAATATACAGAAATATGCATTGAAATGGTGATTATATTACAAATACGTGGAGATCATTGTAGCGTAAACATCTTTTCTACTTCTACGTTGTTTTAACACATCAACATACTAAGAAATAGTTCCTAAATGAAAGAAACCTTAACGGCCAGACGAAACATGTAAATAACAGAAGTCAACTTACGGAAAGATGCTTTATTCAGGCTGTAGTACACACATCGTAACACAGCATATTGTAGTGAACGCTCCACACACACCACACATTATCACAACACTCCTATCAATAATGAGTTTACAACCCAACGCTCTCTCTTACAACGCTCTCAAGCAATAGATCCGTCGTCGTTTTTATCTCTTGTCCTTATCAAAACTCAGGCATACGTCACGTGCATTCAACCTCAATTGTGTTGCCAAACGTATTCGTTTGAGAGAAAGATATAACGTTAAGAGTGAAGAATAACAGATTAAACTCAAGATTTACATAGGGAAGGAAACTAAATAAGAAAGTTAATTTAGAATTGACGTCACATCATATAAATAGACGACGTCATCACTCTGCCCACGTTATTTTATAAACAACGCCTAGCAACTAAAAATTTATTGTTCTGACACCGCTGGGATCGAATCCCAGATTTTCCAAAAACTAGCCGAGTTCGTTCGCTTTACGCTACGGTGCCAACAACTCACAGCGCTATCCGTGGTTTATCAGTCACCATCTGACTACACAAATCCACATTGATGAGCTTAGTAACTGATATTAAATAGCTTGTCCTGTTAATGCCATCAGATGGTGACGTATCAGTTACTGAGCCATCAATATGGATTTTTGTAGACAGATGTTGAGTGATGAACCACACATAGCGCTGTGAATTGCAGGCGCCGTAGCGTAAAGCGAACGAACTCGGCTAGTTATCGGGAGATATGGGATTCGATCACAGCGGTGTCGGAACTACAATTTTTCAGTTGCTATGCGTTGTTTATAAAATAACGTGGACAGAGCGATGACAGAGTCCATTTGCATTATCTCCACGAATTTGATATATATTCACCATTTCTGTCGCCCTTTAGATTTATCAGCTGTAATTGAATAGCTTGCTCTCTTGAAAGCCACCAGATGGCGACACATCAGGTGCTGAGCCCGTCATTAAGGATGCGTGTAGTCAGATGCTGAGTGATAAATTGCACATAGCGCTGCGAATTGTTGTAGCGTAAAGCGAACGCACTCGGCTAGTTAACGACAGATCTGGGGTTCGATCTCAGCGGTGTCGGAACAATGATTTTTCAGTTGCTATGCGTTTTTTATAAAAATAACGTGGACACGCGATGACATCTTCTATTTGCATTGAAATGGATGCTGAAATTTGACTCACACGTGTTTCTCTTGAAGAAATATACCGAAGAGCTTAAACATTATGACCACTTGCCTTATATGGTGTTGATTTTCTACGTGCCGCCGAAACAGCTGTTACGCGAGGAAGCATGGACGATACAAGACTTCTAAAGGTGTCTTTCTGTACATGGTACCAACACCTCATGAGCAGATCCCTTAACTCTCGTAAGTTACGTTGTTGAGACGCCGCAGATCGGATTGGCTGTTGCAACACAAACCACAAATGCTCGGTTGGACTGATGTCTTGGTATTTGAAGGCCAGGTCAATATCTGGAAGTCTTCCTCATGTAATTTTTTTTAGTTGAAGGTTTAACGACCACCGTGAGCAACTCGATGGCCTGCAGGCAGTCCTCCGTCCCTAATTGAGGGTCACTGGTTCCAGGGAAGGGAGAGAGCCAGTGCCGTAAGACAAACACAACATCCATGCCTCCTGGGGATTCGAACCCGCACCCTTCTCAGACAAATGGTCATAAGCCAGCGCTTAGACCGCTGTACTACTGGGGTGGCTTCCTCATGTTCCCCGAACCGTTACCGTAGAATTCGAACAATACGAGTAGAGGAGCATTGCTCACTATTCTGCTGAAGAAGGCACTAATAGAGAGGAATAACGTTGCTACGAAAGGAATCTGCAATGAAGTTTAGGTAGGTAGTAGACGTCATATTACCCTGAACGCGAATGACGACGTTGGGTTTCCCAGCAGAATATTGCACAAAGCATTACACTTTCTCCCTTGGCTTGTTTTTGTACCCATCCGTTTACATTATCCAACAGGAAAAGGGATTTATCGGACTGAACGACCTTCTTTCAAGTTTATTCAAAGTCCAATTTTGATGATCGCATGCCTATTGTTGGTGCTCTCGACGGCGAACCGAGGTTACTATGGGAACGCGAAGCGAGCTGCATCTATGCAGCTCTATACACAGACGAGCCATTACATTATGACCACCTACCTAATAAGCTGTAGGACCACCTTTAGCAGGCAAAAGAGCGGCCACTCGGCGAGGCATCGATTCGATGAGGTGGCGATAGGTATCCTGGAGTATCTGGTACCATAATGTCAACAGCAGGTCCTCTAGTTCCTGTACATTTCGGGGTGGTGGTGATTTAGCCCGAACCCGCTTTTCCAAGTCGAACCATAAATCTTAGGTTGTGTTCATGTCAGGTGAATTTGGAGGCCAGGGCATTAACAGAAAGTCACCAGCATGTTCTACAAACTACTCCTTGAATATTCTGGCAGTGTGGCATGGCGCATTATCCCGTTGGTAATGGGGCCATCATCAGCTGGGGACACAGTTGCCATTAATTGGTGAATTTGGTCCGGAACGATGTTCAAATACCTGACAGCGGTCAGGGATTGTGCTAATGAGATAATGAGGCCTAAAGTATCCCAAGAAAACATTTCCCACAGCATAACACCTCCGCCGCCGGCCTGTTTCCGCCCAACAGTGCATCCAGGTGCCATAGCCTCCGTTGGTAATCGGGTAATCGTCATATCCGCTCGGCCGTCTACGTGATGCACCAGGAATCTTGATTCGTCAGACCAGGCCACTTTCTTCCAATCATCCACGGTGCGATCTCGATGAACTTGGGTCTATTTCTGGCGATGACATCGCAGTGAGCATGGGGACCCGGATAGGCCTTCTGCTACGTAGGCAGGCCCATGAGTAGAAGGTTGCGATGAACTGTGTACTGTGACATATTGCCCTGATCGCCACTGTTGTAGTAGTGGGTGATTTGTCGCACTGTGGCACTGCAGTCGCTGTGAAAAATGCACGACAGTCTTCGGCTGGACGACGGTTCGTTGTTTGGACATGCGTGCACTACTTTTGATACGTACTCACTACAGCGGTACGTTAAAAATCCACAAGCAGGGCCGTTTCCGTGGTTGTAGTTCCGAGGCGCCATGCCTTCAGAATTTGTCCTTTATCAAACTCCGATAAATCGGCAGCTTTTTCCATTTTGACTCCAAACACTCTGCTAAGCGAAAGCCGGTCCTCCTCTAACTTCGATGAACAGTGGTCGGCACACACTTTGCTGGCGGTTCATCGAATTTCTCTCCTTGGACCACTTTTTGAAGATATTGACTACGTCTGACCATGAGCACCACACAAGTCTTGCCATCTCGGAAATGCTCTGACTAAATTGTCTGGCCATTACACATTGTCCTTTTGTCAACGTCTGCGGCCTTTCCATCACAAAATCAAGAATAACAGTGATTGACAGATCTCAGTACCGGGTGTTAATAATACCGTGTCATGACCTTCACATGTTACGTGGTTTACGTACAGTTGCTTCGATTTAAAAAAATTATGAAGATTCCTCCAGCCTGTGGCGCTGGCAGATTTGAGGAAGAAACGGCCTTGTATTTTAAATATATAGATTTTTTTAAATAAAGATTATTTTTAGGTACGTAGTTGTCCTGATATTAATGTTAAAGTACTGCATTTCCAATGTATATGAACTCTCGCTTTCTGAGCACGATTTAAAAACTTAAACATTTTGCTAAATAAAAGCTGATATTTATTTACACTCTAAAACACAAATAAGTTAAAAAACAAATGAGGGCGAGATCTTTCAAGGTTCACTATGACCCCATCATCAGGACGAATGTGCACGGTGATATATATATTTACAGATTACCCATAATACAACACCTGATGTTAGGGGTTCCTAGTGTCAAAAGGAAAGCTCACCAAAACAAATAAATTAAATTACATACATTACATAATTTGGTACGTCATATCATCCTCGCTGAACCGGTCCCTCATAAGTAAACGCCACGGTATCGGAATAAACGACGGATAGTTCTCGTTACAACGGTTTTGTAATGAAGACTATCCGTCGTAAATTCCGATACAACGGTGTTGTAAAGAGGACTATCCGTCGTAAATTCCGATACAATGGTGTTGTAATGAGGACTATCAGTCGTAAATTCCGAAACAATGGTGTTGTCCTGAGGACTGTCCATCGTAAATTCCGATACAACGGTATTGTAATGAGGACTATCCGTCGTAAATTCCGATACAGTGGTGTTGTAATGAGGACTATCCGTCGTAAATTCCGATACAGTGGTGTTGTAATGAGGACTATCCGTCGTAAATTCCGATACAATTGTGTTGTTATGAGGACTGTCCATCGTAAATTCCGATACAACTGTGTTGTGGTGAGGACTATCCATCGTAAATTCCGATACAACGGTGTTGTAATAAGGACTCTCCGTCGTTTATTCCGATACCGTGGCGTTTACTTATGAGGGACCGGTTCAGCGAAGATGATGATGACGTATTAGCTATGTAATGTATGTAATTTAATTTATTTCTTTTGGGGCGCTTTCCTTTTATGAGTGGGAACCCTTAACATCAGGTGTTGCATTATGGGTAATTTGTGAATGTATATATCATCGTGTTTGTGTTCATTAGTACATTCGGCTTGATGATGGGGTCATAGTGAAACTTGAAAGAGCTCGCCCTCGTTTGTTTTTAACTTACTTGTGTTTTAGCGTGTAAATAAATGTCAACTTTTATTTAGCAACAATTTTAAGTTTTTCAATCGCGCTCCGACAGCGTGAGTTCATATACGTTGGTATAATAAGCAAGAATTCGTCTCATGTTCACAGTGCGTTTCCATCTTAAATAATATCTATGCTATATTCCACGAGTTCGATGTTCGTTGTCACTGGGTGAATTATGTGATTTATTTATTGTTTTTTTAGCATTAGATCATAAAACAAAACATCGGAAATTTAAAATATCGCGCGCTGTTATATTGCTTGAAGGTACACGTGCTGAAAGAATTTGTATCATCATTTCTGAATCTATAAAACATAAATAATTTGAGAGCGCAGTTCGTTTTATTTACGTTCGCTTTATTAGTTTTTGCCCCAGGAGCTTAATTTCTCGGTAGGGGATAAAATTGATATTTCATTGAAAAGTTAAACACTGTGAGTGGCTTCGTTTTAAAATACAACTGGTTCGTTCTTTCTTTTCCCAGTCAGAATGGACAGCGACTGTAAGTTGCTATGCATTATAAAAGAACATCTGTATATTTGTTACTTTGTCACCTGAACGTATTTCGTAGCTGCTAATATGAAAACAGAGGTAGGACATAACATTTCTTTATCAGCTGTGTGCTGTTATATTGTGCCTACTTCAATACGTACTTGGAAAAAGAAAAGGGAAAACTCCTCATGAGAGGAAATAACTCTATCTTAAGGCAGTGCAGGCTGTTTCACTGCAAAAGCACCCTTTTGTTTTCTTTCAGAACCTGTTTAAAAGAGGTCATTAAAATTTAATAACTGGGAAAACAATTCAGAGATTCAAGGTAATCGTAACTGTCATTCTCGAAATAATTCCATTCGTGGAAAAAGCTACAGGCTTTTTCAAAGTAACAAGCAAGTGTAGGAAAAGCATATTTTTATTCAGCTGATGGATGATTCTCTATTCTAAAATACACCAAAGAAACAAGCAATAAATAAACTAACTTAAAATCAGGTTTTTACAGTAACTGGATTATTCTCTGAAAATATGTTAAACATTTAACCCCACAACAAAAATCTAAGATTTAATATACAGGGATGCCCAAAACTTACCTATCAAGTTTAATGCTGTATTATTCCTGAACGAAAATGCATACAAATCTCATCCGAAGTGTATTAAAATCAACATGTTCAACCTGTTTGCCCTCAACCTCGACGATCTTGCGCAATCTGATCCCAAAACTGAACACCACCTTGTAGAGGACGGCTGTTGGAATGGCCACGATTTCACGCTTCATAGATGGTTTCAGCTCCTCCAAAGTCTTTGGGTTGCTCTGATACACTTTGTCTTCGAGATGTCCCCGTAAAAAAATATCCAAAAGATTGAGATCTGGTGAATACAGAAGCCAGTCAAGTCCGCGTCCGTTGTGCTTTGGATAATCCAAAGCTATGACATTCTCACGGAAATGTTCATTCAGAAGGCGGAAAATGGATTCGGTGGGATGGGGACGAGCACCGTCTTGCATGAAAAAGTGACTTGTGTGGTCAGAACCATGGAAGTCCCGAAGGACATGAATGAAATTGTTCTCAAGCAAGTTTCGATAGCTCACTGCGGATAAAGTTTCCTCAATAAAAATAGGTCCACAAATGCCAACTTTCGACAACGCACGCCATACAGTCACACATTTTGGGTGAAGACTTGAAGCAATCAAAGCATGCGGATATTCTCTGCCCCATATTCGCCAGTTCTGCCTGTTCACGAGTTTATCAAGCCAAAAATGTGCCTCATCTGAAAACCAGATGACACCAGGGTCAATTTCGTGGCTCTCGAGTCTTGTGATGATCGCATGAGCGAAGTCCAATCTTGCTGCAATGTGTGCCTCTGTGAATGGCTGTTGGGCCTGGATTTTATATGGAAACAAATGAAGTTCTTCTTTGAGAATTCGTTGAGGACTGCTGCGTTTGATCCATAACTCCTGAGACGCTCTCTTGGTAGACTTTTTCGGGCTTCTTTGAAACGTTTGTCGAACTTTTTCAATGTTTCGTTCAGTCCTTGCTGTGGAGAGCCTGCCATCTCGAGAGTGATCGTCCAACAATGACCCTGTTTTGCGAAATGTCTTAACGAGGTTTGATATTGCTCAACTGTCCGGCCCAACTTTAACACCAAACTTAACCTGGAACGCTCTTCTGACCTTTTCGTGGATTTCTAATGATCGAATATACTCTTCGATAATGAATATCTGCTGCTCCATAGTGCAGACAGAAATGTTTCATATCCAGCAAAATGAAAAGAAAACACATGAGACACAAATGGCTTGATGGCTATAACGTGTCCGCAAAGTTTCTTAAAATTATAGGAACTAGTTGCAGAGCAGATTGGATTTAAACGTTGTAGGTGTGTTTTGGGCCACCCAGTACGTATTACAGGGTGATTCAAAAGTCCGCAAACTCTATTTTTAAAACGTATTTGCTGTAAAACCATAAACGATATCCGAGTATTGTGTACGGCTGTTGTGTGTAACCTTCGGGAACGAGCTGCGCCACATGATAGCACCACGTAACACTACGTTTACGAGGGCGCTGGCAAGCAGTGACGTTTAGTCAGCCATGAGTCTCACGCAAGAACAGAGAGTTGCTTTGTTAGAAATTTATTTTGCGGAAAAACCTTACCAACGTTGCATCCAGCTCTTTCAAAGGAAGTTTCCTGATGCTTTTATACCAGGAAAACAACTGTGTATGACCTGGTGAACCAAATTCGTGAGACAGGAAGTGTTCAGGATAAGCCTAAAAGCGACCGGCCGTCCGTAGTGACGACCACGTTTCTGGAAAAAATTCACGTTTACCTGTAGCGCTCTCACCGGAAGTCACTTCGGCGGCTGTCTGAAGAGTTAGGGTCACCATATTCAGCCTGCTAGAGGGCTACTAAACGTCTAAAGCTACGGCCGTACAGAATTCGAGTAGTGCAAGAGCTACGTCCTTTGGAGTCGGAAAAGCGCCCTGCCTACTGCCAATGGTTTAAGAGTTTCACGAGCAACAATGTGACTAACTAGCTTAACAACACGTTTTTCAGTGACGAGGCATGGTTTCATTTGAATGGATATGTCAACAGCCAAAACACTCGCCTATAGGCTGCGGAGAATCCACACGCATTGCATGAGGTTGGACTTCACTGTCAGAAAGTTGGAGTGTGGTGCGCCATGTCTAGACGGCGAATTATAGGGCCAATTTTATTTCGACACAACTGTAAATTTCGCGGTGTATGCAGCCATCATCCATCAATTTGTAGCAATGCTGGAAGAACACGAGCGTTACTGTTGGTTTCAACAAAATGGAGCAACGTGCCACACATCAAACGACACAATGGAGATACTCCGTGAGTTCTTCCACGATCGATTAATCTCGAAAAAACTTTGGCCGCCTCGCTCACCAGACTTGAGTCCTCCAGAATTTTATTTGTGGGGTTATCTGAAAGACACAGTTCACCACAACAACCCTAAAACGGTACAGGACCTGCGGAACAACATCATTACAGCCGTGAGGGACATACCAGCCAACACGCTGAAAAGAGTGTCCGCCAACATATGTCGCCGGGTGAATTCGTGTCCACAACAAAATGGTGGAAAATTCCAGCATCTATTGTAAAGTAGTTTTCATTACCTGTGAGTATGAGTGTCAATATAACAGTATGTACAAATATTTATACATCACCAAATTCTTGGTAGAAATAGTTGAATTCAGAGTTCCGGGACTTTTGAATCACCCTGTATAAGTATTGACTCAGAGTTGAAGAGTATGGTTCAGGAATTGCATGATAAGGTATAACGAAGTAAATTTCTCCGTCATTTCTGGTCTACGCCGGGATTCGAACCCGGATCCCCTCATTCCGGAATAAGTCACTCTACCAATTGAGCTACGCGGACGTTTTATTCTGATTCCTATCTGCCTTTATGTCGTGTGCGTCTTTCGGTCAGGTACGTCACATCTCCTGGTACGTTACAAAGGATAAAGAAGTTGAGCTTAAAAATGATTTACAGAAAAAGATTTCGTTAAGTACATGCGTTTTTGAGAACTGCAGATTTACCAATTGATAGAGCAGTTCAAAAGTAACAGATGCCGGCATGTGCCTTGGACAACATTTATCAAGCAAAACCCACATCAAATAAAAGACTAGTAAGCTTATAAAGCCTGCGTGTAGAGCATTTGGAAGAAACTGCAATTTTCAAGAGATTGCTATTATTTCTTAAAAGAAAAGACTTTAATCAATGCATCCTTCCAATTCTTGCTCATGGATCAGAGACATGGACCATAACTAAAAAAAGACATCCAATGGCTGCAATCTACTGAAAGAAGCAGGAACGGTGTATGCTTGGTGTAATCCGGAAAGATGGGAAGAGGGACTTATGGATCAGGAAAATGACGGAAGTTAATAACATCGTGGTCAAAGTAAAATCGCAGAAATGGTAGTGGGCTGGACATACTGCCATAGGAACTGACCACCATTGGCCAACTGAAACACTAGACAGTATTCCATGAGGTATGGAAAGACACATAAGAAGGTGGATGAATAGAATTCGGAGAAATGTCAGAGTGACACGCGGAAGACTGGCTAAAGTAGAAAGTTGTGGAAGAAATCTGGGGAGAATTTCGTCCAGGAGTGGATAAATAATGGTTTTTATTGAATGATACATATGAGTTGTGACGTACTGCAGGGGTGAATCACGTGTCAATACGGAAAATCTGTAGTGGTACATTTCTTCCGTGTAGCTTAGTTGAGAAAGCAACTTGCTCCGGAGTAAGGGGGCGTGATTTCGAAATCCGTCACGGACGAATTTCTGTTTTCAAAGAGTATTTATTAAATTCTGCAATATTGAAGATCCCTACTTAAACATTGTTAATAGCATCTATGAAAATGCAAAAGCAAACGTTACATTTTTGGTTGAGGGTTTAACGACCATTCGGAGCAACTCAATGGGATATTAGCAATCGCCCGTCCCTAATTTATGGACACTGGTTTCAGGGAAGGGAGAGGGCCAGTGCCTTAAGACAAACCCAGCAACCATGGCTCACCGAGATTCGAACCCAAACTTACTTGGACGATCAGTAATAAGCCAGCCTTTAGGTCACCAGGTCAGCTGGAAAGTTTTCGACTATTCGACTCTGCAATACGAAACGAAACCGGAAAGGGAGTGAGAAAAGGCGACACGGTATCTGAAAAGCTCATCAATGCGACGATGTATAAGATATTTCAATCACTGAACTGGGAAGACAAGGGAATAAAAATTAATTGAGGTTATTTAACACATCTTCGCTTTGCTGATGTTATTGTCAGTTCGGCAAGGACCCCTCACAGCTTAAGAGCATGATCCAGGAACTTGCTGACAAGAGTAAAGAAGTAGGCATAAAATGAACTTTTAAAAAAGAAAATTTACAAGAAACTGAAAATTTAGGGATTCATATGAAAAATATGGAGGTAACCGATATATCATTTACCTTCGATAACAGATATTAAGCGTACGCCACATTGAAAAAGGAATTAATCTGAAACGGCACAATTTTCGAGAGCAATTTACGATTATGTCTTAACAGAATAGAGTTTAATCAATGCATGCTTCGATTTTTTACTTATAGACCCGAAAAAAGCATTTAAAATAAAAAAAGCGTACAGAGGTATTTATATCTCTGTATGTTTAACCCCCCCCCCCTTTTTCGTTTTTCGTATGTCTCTGTATGTTTTTTTTTTCATATATTCCCTGCATTTTTATGTTTACCATTGCCTTGAAAGAACCTCCCAGTGGAGTGCGAAAGCTTGATGAATTTTTGTGCTTACTACACCACAAAAATAAACGGATTTAATGCGCTAAATTTTGACAAGAGTGAAAGATTTTTACTGCAAATTATATGAAAGGGATGATACATGTACTCCAGACATCATGAAAGGTACCACCAGTACCAGAGTTTTTCTAGTTCTCCTAGCAGAAGTTGCACATGCAATCAAGAACATGAAGCGGGGAAAAGCTCCAGGAGAAGATGGAATTACTGTAGACATCATACAAGAAGCAAGTGGAGAAATCGAAACAGTACTCGCCCAAATTTTCACTCGATTCCTTAATGAAGGGAAGATTCCTGAGGATTGGAACAACGCTACAATGATCTTGCTACATAAAAAAGGTGACATTGAGGATCTCGGAAACTACAGACCTATCAGCCTTCTATCAGTGGTTTATAAAATCTTCACTAAAGTTCTTTCACACCGCTTGAAGGTAACACTGGACATGGCTCAACCGAGAGAACAAGCTGGATTCAGGAGTGGCTACAGCACAATAGATCATATCCACGTACTGAGAGAACTAATTGAAAGAGCGAGGGAATATGAACTTCCATTGTGCATGGCTTTTATCGATAATGAAAACGCCTTTGATTCAGTGAAATCATCAGCAGTTACAATGGCTTTGAAATCGTGCGGTGTTAAAGATGCATACATTAATGTTATTAATAAAATCTATGAAAATGCAAGTGCAAGGATTCTGCTGTTTGAGAATACAGCACACATAAATTTGGAAAGGGAGTGAGACAAGGTGACACCATATTTCCCAAGCTCTTTAAGGCCACATTGGAAAATGTCTTTCAATCACTGAACTGGGAAAACAAAGGGATAAAGATTAATGTCGATTATCTAACTCGCCTTCGTTTTGCTGACGACGTAGTCAATTTTTGCAACTACCGCATCAGAGCTGCAGAGTATGATCCAGGAACTTGCTGACAAGAGTAAAGAAGTGGGATTAAAAATGAACTTTCAGAAGACAAAATTGATGTACAATGCTTTTACAAGAAATGAAGATTTATCGATTGATGGTGAAAAGCTGGAGATAACAGATACGTACGTTTATCTTGGACAGCAGAGATTAAGTGAGGGTCACATTGATGAAAAAATTAATCGGCGTATAAAACTTGCCTGGAGAGCTTTTGGAAGAAACAGCATAATTTTCAAGAGCAATATGCCATTATGTCTTAAAAGAAAAGTGTTTGATCAATGTATCCTTCCAGTGCTTACGTATGGTGCGGAGACGTGGACCTTAACTAAAAGAGACATACAAAGGCTGCAGACAACTCAAAGCAGCATAGAGAGGTGCATGCTTGGTGTAACCAGGAGAGATAAGAAGAGGAACTCGTGGATTCGAAAAATGACAAGAGTGGAAGACATCATGATCAGAGTAAAATCCCTGAAATGGTAATGGGCTGGACATACTGCCAGAAGGACAGACCATCGATGGACAGTCGAAATTTTAGATTGGATTCCAAGGGACAGGAAAAGACCCAGAAGAAGACCACATGGAAGATGGATGGATGAAATTCGAAAGTATGCGGGAGTAACATGGAGGAGACTGGCACAAGACAGACAGTTGTGGAGGAAGCTTGAAGAGACCTTCGTCCAGCAGTGGATTGATAATGGTTGACAATGATGATGATGATGATGATACGTCTCTTGTGCACATGCAGAAGCTGCAGACAACTAAAAGAAGCATGATAAGGTGCGTGCTTGGTGTAACCGAGAAATATATGAAGAGGCACCCATGAATCAGGAAGACATCATAATCAAAGTAAAATCGCTGAAATGGCATTGCGCTGGATACCTAGAGGATCTGACCACCAATGGACAACTGAAAATTTAGTCTGGGCAGGAAAATATCCAGAAGAAAATCATATGAGAGATGGTAAATCAGATGATAGGTGGTAAATGAAATTAGAAATCCTGTTTGTGTGACATGCAGAAGACCAGCCAAGACGTGCAGCTGTAGAAGGAACTTGGAAAGGCCTTCATCCAGCAGTGGATTGATAATGATTGATAATGAATAGTATACATACACAGACGGAAGCTAGGTTCAGCCAAGTTCCTAATCAGTAGAGACATTCAAGTTGCTTGGTCCCTCTACTAATGTAAATTTTCATGACTTGACTGACTGTCAGCAATATCTCGAAGAAGAAAAAACTCATGGGATTTGGATTGAAATTTTAACGACTACCGTGAGCAACTCGATGGGCTATAAGCACTTTTCCGTTCCTAATTTTTTTTTTTTTTTTTTTTTTGATTGGAGGTTTAACGACCACCGTGAGCAACTAAATGGGCTATAAGCAGTCGCCCGTCAATAATTTAGGGTCACTGGTTCCAGGGAAGGGAGAGAGCCAGTGCCGTAAGACAAACAAAACATCCATGCCTCACCGAGATTCGAACCCGGACCCCTTTCAGACGAATGATCAGAGGCCATCGCTTAGACCACTGCGCCACCGGGGCGGCATTCCTAATTTAGGGCCACTGGCTCCCGGGAAGGGAAGAGCCAGGGCCGTAAAACAAACACAACATTCATGCCTCACCGGGACTCAAACCTGGACTCATCTCGCTTAGACCACTGTACCACCAGGGCAGGGCGGTCATGGGATTTCTTTTTTTTTTTTTTTTTTTTTTTTTGATTGGAGGTTTAACGACCACCGTGAGCAACTCAATGGGCTATAAGCAGTCGCCCGTCCCTAATTTAGGGTCACTGGTTCCAGGGAAGGGAGAGAGCCAGCGCCGTAAGACAAACACAACATCCATGCCTCACCGGGATTCGAACCCGGACCCCTTACGGACGAATGATCAGAGGCCATCGCTGAGACCACTGCGCCACCGGGGCGGCGTCATGGGATTTCAGACATATTGTTCGGTGTAAAAAAACGTATAACGAGGAGAAAGAAAAACTTTTCATAAATCAACAGAAAATTGAAGTTTAGTACGTCACTGAATTTTTTAACCAATGGCTTAACAGTTTTACACCAGTTAAAAGAATGAGCTTATTCTGTTTTTTTATCTTCTGTTTATTTGTTCTTTAACACTTTATATCCTGACATACGGTCTGTCTAATTTTCCTTCATCTGCTCACCTAGAATGAGGTCTGACGCAGGGCGGCTTCCCCACTTCCCGAGATATCTTGTGACTTTTAAATATCTCGGAGTTCTATTGGTATTCAGACGAGTGTCCGCATTGAATTTCTACATCTCACTGTAGCACTCAAAATACTTATGATAAAATATCCCCAAAATAAAGCAAATGAATTTTATACAGGTTGAGCATTCGATATTCCGAAGTCCTAAAATTTTTTGGGAATCGATTGGTTTCGAATCGAGGATTGTAATTCATGATATGTGGTCTTCCGGCAAATCTTTCGATATGGACCGGGCTCCGTTCCGCAATGAAGCATGGGCTTGTACGCCTGTCCTGTGACTCTTGTTTCCCCCTTTCCTGAACTAATGGCTCCAAAAGAGGGACGAAAGACAGCCTTAAATACTCATGTTTGTTGTTAAATCGAAAATAAAATAAAATTTTCTATCGTTTCAGGTAGAAACAACACCACATGGACCGATTTAATGTGAATAAATGTTGTAAAGGGTTTAGGATGTTCGAAAACAGATTTATACCACTTAAAAATTGGATGACAAATTAACTTACTAGAAGTTTTCGAAAAGATGGAGGATAACCTATTTAAAGGACGCACTCTCGTTTTGGAATTCTAAGTATCCCAATATGCGTCCGTTTTGCCGTTTTTAATTCGTTTCCTATTTAAATACCCATTGGGTTACCATTCAGAAGAGGGACGCAACCGTTTTAAGAATTCAAAGTAACTCAATGTGACCATTTTGTCATTTTTCTACGTTTTGGTACTCACATAAACATTCGGTAATTTTGTAGAAAACGGGAGCGCTAGTATTTTCAAACTCTGAAAGACTCACTCTCTTTCTTACGGCATTTGGCTTCATTTCAGTACTTGAGCAAACATTTGATAAATTTTTCTGGAAGACGGACGTAATCGTTTTTTATTTTCGAATTCTAAGTAATCCAGTGCTTTCGTTTTGTCATTTTACTTCGTTTTGGTACTTAAAAAGACATTAGATAAAAATTTTACAAGACTCTCATTGGTTTCGAACTAAGCACTCATTGGTTTCGAACTCTAAAGAATCAAATTCTTCCGTTTTAACATTTTACTTGGTCTCGGTACTGAAATAGACATTTAGTAATCTTTTGGAAGACGCGAGTATCCATTATTTTTCAAATTCTGAGTAACCCAGTGTGTTCAAATTAGAATTTTACCTATGTTCGGCACATAAAAGAACATTTGGTAATCTTTTACAAGACGGATGAGGTCGTACTTTCGAACGGTAAGTTATCCAGTGTGTCAGTTTAGTCATTTTATTTCGTTTCCTACATAAATAGGCATTTGGTAACCTTTCGGATGACGGACGGTGAGGTATATTCTAATATATATTTACTTTTAGTTCTTGTACCTATGTAAATTTTGGTTCGTTCTCCTTTAAGCTGTTTCTTACTTAAGTCTACATTTCTCTCTCGAATGAGTGTCTTGTGGCAACCTGAACACAGGTCAGGAGTAGTATGATGCATGAGTTAAACAGATATAAGAACGATATTTAAAATGTACGTTTTCTGGCTTTCGAGCTGGTTAGTGTTCCCGCTGCCTTTGGTCAAATGGGCAGATGGTCTCTAGTTGATCTGCACCAACGCGTTGTTTCTGGACAGATAATTCTGCTGTTTCACGTTAAATGTTTTAAGTTATTAGTTAGATGTTTTGAGTATGTCATTTTGAGGTCCGAGTTTGTTGGAAATTGATTGTTCTAACGCTTTGAGATTAAAACATTACACTTGTTACCAATTTTTCTATACTTGAAAAGCGTTTCACGCTTGAAATAGTATGAAAAATTGTGCTAATTGTCAAAATGACCAGTTTTAGATGATAAAAATAAAATGAAGTTTGAGTAAGTACCGTCTTATTACTTGCCCAGCTGTTCAGTTAATCAATACTTAGTTAAGAAATCTCTGTGTTTAGCTATCCGAAGCATTGTAGCGTTCTTTAGTTCTTGAAATGTGTATATACAGGGTGTTCGTAAACTGGTTTTACAAAAGAAGAGGGGTACCCATCAAGACGAACAATATTTACAATGGAACCTAGGGTCGCATTCCACTCTGAGTGGCAGAAAAGAGTAAAGCTAGATGTTAAAATTGAACTTTCAACAGTGCAAAGAAAGAGAATTAACGACTTCATAAGTTGCACAATCCCATTTATGGAGATCAGGGACAGACTCAAAGTAGATGCTCGAAGTGGCGGCCATGGGTGCCGTTGAACAATTCCCACCGGCGAATGAAAGACTGAAGCACCCTCTCGAAGACTCTTGGTGTCGTGTTTATCTTGTCCGCTGCAGCAACGATTCTCGCGACGAGATCTTCCACGGAGTCCACAGGGGTCTCGTACACCAATGATTTCATGTGCTCTTAGAAGAAGTCCAGTGGGTTTAAGTCCGGTGAGCGTGGAGGCTATGCCACAGGTCCGCCACGTTCAATCCATCGTGCGGGATATGTGGCATTCAGGAAGTGTCTACTGCACCTTGATAAGTCAATCAGCTGCAACTGTCGATGCTGCGTCTTTTCTCTGGCAATTTGCGTACGGTAAATGCTTGACGGTGATGTTCTGGCGATGTGCTACTTCTCCGGCACGAAAGAAATGACGTCTGAGGTTACGACTTGTGCTTGTTGGACGTATATCGAAGTTACTATTTTCTGACACTCATAGTGGAATGCGACCCTAGGTTCCATTGTAAATATTGTTCGTCTTGATGGTTACTATCACCCCTCTTAATTTGTCAAAACAGTTTACAAACACCCTGTATTGTCTTACTGAACACTGCATACAGTCAGTATTTCTTATCTACTCATTTTAAGGTAAATAAGAGTCACTCAAATAAAATTCAAGAAATAGTTACTTACAGTTCTTTTTTTTGATTGAAGGTTTATTTTCACAGTAACAAGTACAAATCGTACATGGTTGACAGCATGCCAAATGATAAATTTACACATATATAGCCAGTGTTGATCATGGAGCACATTGTGAACAAGTAAACATCAAACGTGGATTCTACAGTATGCTAAATGACTGACCAATGTACATAAATAACCGGTGTTGGACAAGTAACAAATTGAAAGCCAGTGCCGAAAGACAAACATCCATACCTCACCGGTATTCGAACCCGGAATGGTCAGAAGACAACGCCTTAGACCACTGAGCCACCAGTTCTTCCTTACAGTTCTTCCTTTTATTCTGTCAATATCTCGTAAGCACTACTCATGGAAAAGCAATTCAGAAGAGCACTAATATACTACAGCTAATTAACGTAAGTTGGTAAACAGAAAACTTGATAAATAAACTCCAACACTAAATATATAACAACACAGCTCGAACAACGCAGGCTTAAAAGTAAACACCGCTTCAGCGTAATGCAGCTTCCACGATTACAACACCACACTGCCACATACACGTTTTCGCTGCTTGCTCCAACATTATATAACTCGTTTTTATCAGTCAGAATGCACACGTCATGCACTCTGACTTCAAGACTGTTGCCAACATACATTCAGCGAGTGAGGAAATATCACATTAGGGTAGAAAACGCTCAAAGAGAATGAACTCAAAATTTACACAGAGAAAGAAATTAAAAGGGAAAGTTAAATTGGAATATACGTCATAGCATCAAGTTAACGGAACCGAACCTTTCAGTCGAAGCTATTGGCCTAATATAATGTTTTATGGACACTATCTTTTCAAGGTGAAAATCCTCCAAATATGTGGCGTCAGTAAATAAATAAATTCATCGCTCTTTCCATGTTCCAGAAACACATAGCTACCGAAAAAGTGTTTTCAGCCGCCGCCGTGGAATTGGATCACGGAACTCTCGACAACCAGCCGAGCGCGTTATCTTTACACCACGGTGGCCAACAATCCACGGTGCTATGTGTATTTTTAAGTCAGCTTCTGACATCATAAATCCGTAAGATGGGCTCAGCTACTGAGACGTCTCCATCTGGTGGGCATTAACGGCACTGGCTATATATTATAAGAGTTAAATCCAAAGGGCGAGATCCAAGGTGAAAATCCTCCAAATACGTGGCGTCAGTAAATAAATAAATGCATCGCTCTTTCCACGTTCCAGAAGTGCCGTTAATGCCCACCAGATGGAGACGTCTCAGTAGCTGAGCTCATCTTACGGATTTATGATGTCAGAAGCTGACTTAAAAATACACATAGCACCGTGGATTGTTGACCACCGTGGTGTAAAGTTAACGCGCTCGGCTGGTTATCGAGAGTTCCGTGGTTCAATTCCACGGCGGCGGCTGAAAAACAATTTTTCGGTTGCTGTGTGTTTCTGGAACGTGGAAAGAGCGATGTATTTATTTATTTACTATCTTTTCATACAAAGTTACGTATATTTAACTAAGAACATTATGGGACGAATTCATGTAACCCAGTGCGTCCGTTTTGGAATTTTGCACTTACATAATTTTCTTACTTAAATATTTGTTAAGTCGGACGCACTCATTTTACGAATTTTAAGCAAACCAGTTCGTCTGTTTTTGCGTTTTACTTTTCCGGTGCATAAGCAGTTATTTATAAATCTTTAAGAAGACGGTCGCGCAGCCCTTTTACGAAGTCCAAGTAACTCAGTGAGATTTCGTTTGCAAATGTAACATTTCAAACGCTATTTTCTTTCATGAAACTTCGTTAATGATATGTCGACTCTTCTCTGCAGGAAAGACAATCTTTTTTTACACTGTGTATCGCAGGCGACAGTTATTATCCATAGCTCCGCCGTCCAATAACGGAGAATGGTAGCATAGCTTTAGTATAACTGCCGGGAGATCGGAAACTATCATTATTTGCAGAGGAAAGTCGCGGAATTGTTTGCACTTTCATGCCACCGTTTGCCTAACATGGCAACCGATAATAGGATAATAAGCGATGGATCGATTACAAAACCAGCCAAACACAAACTATGTGACACTTCGTTACCTTTGCCAGTTATATTACAGTTGTGCTCTCCCCAGTAAGGGGACGCGCGGATTTGATGTAAAATAACGCTTGCGACATCCAGTGTATACAACAACCCGGATGTTGGCTTTCTTGTAGAGTTTGCGAAGTTGCATGAATCAAGTAACATATTCATATTTTATTCAGCAATCGGAAATGATACACTGCTCAACATTGAAATTGTCTCACACAGAAGGAGATGTGCTACAAACATGCAAATCGCAGGGCGGGTGTTCTCACACGTCCCACACAGCACGGAATATATCGTATATGTTACAAGTACGTATCACTGAAACATTGAAACTTTTCAGATACGTTGCACAATGTAACAGCAATGTTTCAGAAACCTTGCGGTTACGTCAAAATGTCCTCAAACGTTACATAACTTTGGAACATAACCGATACATTACAGTAAAAGGCATTTGTTACTTTTTTTTTTTCATTGGAGATTGAACGACCACTGTGAGCAACTCAATGGCCTATAAGCAATCGCCCTTCTCTAATTCAGCGTCACTGGTTCCAGGGACGGGAGAGAGCATGTGCTGTAAGACAAACACAACATCCATATCTCACAGGAATCCGAACCCGGATCCCTTTCGGGCATATGATCAGAGGCCATCGCTTAGACCACTGCGCCACCGGGGCGGCCTTTGTAACTTCAACATACCAACTTCGTGTTACTGTTACGTATTTAAAAGGTATTTTTAACTTCATTACATTACTGTTACGTATTTACTACGCTGAACATTATAGTTTTAATAAACTTTGTAAAATCACAATAAAAAATATTACACTCGACAGCACGCTGTTTCAAAAGCAACAACAGTCGTATTACGAGTTGTTTACGTTTTTTTTTATTGCAGGTTGGAGGTTTAACGACCCCCGTGAGCAACTCAATGGGCTATAAGCAGTCGCCCGTCCCTAATTTAGGGTCACTGGTTCCATGGAAGGGAGAGATCCAGTGCCATAAGACAAACACAACATCCATGCCTCACCGGAATCCGAAACCGGATCCCTTTCGGGCAAATGATCAGAGGCCATCGCTCAGACCACTGCGCCACCGGGGGCGGCTTTTGTAACTTCAACATACCAACTTCATGTTACTGTTACGTATTTAAAAGATATTTGTAACTTCGTTACATTACTGTTACGTATTTGAAACATATTTTCGACATCATCATATTACTTTTAGGTATTTACTGCGTTGAACATTATAGTTTAATAAACTTTGTAAAATCACAATAAAAAATATTACACTTGACAGCTGTTTCAAAAGCAACAGCAATCGTATTACGAGTTGTTTACGTTTTCAGAGGTTCAACGCTGTCCGCTGTCCATTGGAAACAGTGGCGGCGTTTATATATTGATAACAAAAGAAATAAAAATCGGTCCCAAATGAGGGTGTCGAATTTCTGTTATACATGTGGAATAGACTGTATTTCAGCGAAAAAGAAGAGAAATAAAATAAAATTCATAACGTGGAACAGTACACTAATCAAATAGCAAATAGTAACACTATACTAGTGATCCGATTTATTGGCTTAGAAAATAAACACATAAGCGTTTCCAAGTTTTCGCACATCAACCAGATGGCATTTTCAAGGAAGTTAGACAGAAACTGCAAACTGAAAAATAGAACGCTTAACAATTTGAACGCGGGAACTTGACAATAAATAGATGCGACGTTATATTCATTTAAAAATACGAGGCATCACGTTGGTTGCACGCGGGATAATGGTAGAGAAAAGGCGTTACTTGAAGAATTGGTTCCAAATTCGTGGCAACTCGAGCGAGACACAATCATTGCAAGTATCGCTGTTGGTAATGATCTCCAAGGTTTCCCGAATGGCTGTACACTTAAGGGTAGAGTCCCTGGCTAATTTCTTTATATCATTCAACATAGGAGTAGCGGACTTCGATTTGACTTCTCTGGATAGTGCCGTGGCTACTCTACCGTATTTTGTGTCTCTTATATTCGTTGACTCTGATTCCAAACGAACGCTTGGTCATTCCAATGTAGTATTGTTTAGAGCCGTTCAGATACTGTAGGGGGATCGCATAAACGCCAGCTTCGCAGGAGAGAGGTGGTTTTTTAATATTTATCTTTAACATAGTATATAAAGATGCAGGAGACCTTGTGCCGACGCAGTAGTTCATCTTCTTGAGGGCGTTTTTGTTTTTGAGTTTGTAAGACACACTTGGTATGTAGGGAATGGAGCCTAAATAACGCAATTGCGGCACAGGAACATTGGAATGTTTGACTCTAGCATTTTGGATAAAGCTACATTTCTGATTCAATGAATATCCTGCATCAGTGTCTAACTTGATGACGTTTTCAATTTCCTGTTGTCTATAATCGGTATCGGAAGAAATGGCGAAGGCTCTTCGAATTCGAGAAAGAAAGATAGCCGTTTTGCATTCTGCGGGACATAAAGAGCTGCGGAGCATCAGGTTGGGGACGGACGTGAGTTTATAGTAGACTCGTGTACTGAGGCGGTTGTCAGGCGATTTCCTCAATAAAACATCCAGATCAGGTAAAGCGTTGTTGCGTTCAAGCTCCATCGTAAAATTGATCGTAGGATGTACATCATTGATTTTATCAAGGAAAACTGGAAGAATCTTTTCTGTGAGGCCACACAAAAAAATACGTCGTCTGCATAACGCAGCTAGCATTCCGCGTGCAACCAACGTAATGCCTCGTACCTTTAAATGAATATAACGTCGTATCTATTTCTTGTAAAGTTCCCGCGTTCAAATTGTTAAGCGTTCAATTTTTCAGTTTGCAGTTTCTGCCTAACTTCCTTGAAAAAGCAATCTGGTTGATGTGCGAAAACTTGGAAACGCTTATGTGTTTATTTCCTACGCCAATAAATCGGATCACAAGTATAGTGTTACTATTTACTAAAGAAAATCAAATTCGTCATTTCTGTAACCATGTGCCAATATGAAATTTCTCAGCTTTAAGTAAAAAAAAAACATGCTGGTATATTATACTAATACAACAACACAGCCATCTACTAAGATTTTACAAAATACTTTTTAGAATTTAAAAATTATAATAATCAAAACAATCACTTACTTTCAGATGATCTTGAATCACAAAAAAAAGAGGATTAAATATAATATCAACTAACTAGCTAACTAGAGTACGACAGTATCACCAAAGAACATCCCAGTAACACGTGGAACGACGACTACGAGAGTGCTCCGGTGAAACGACATAAATGCGCATGCGCATCCACGCCGTTGCCAAACCGAAAATCTGAAATATCGCCGAAATATAACATCAAGGTAGCAGTTATGTACAATGGAAACTATAAAACAGTAGTATTGGTGAATGCTGTTTTTAACGCAACTGTGATGTACAAAGAGTTATGTTCTAAAATAGATGTTGCTGAAACGTAATTGTAAGATATCTTTGAAAGTGTAACGAAAATGAGAGATTGTAACATTATTGATACATATCTGAAACGTTTTGTGCTGCATGGGGTGATATGTAAATTATGTTACACCGGAGGCGATGACGTCACACGTTTGTGCGATACAGGTGCTTGCAGCAACAGGGATGTGCGACGTATATTTTGAAAAATAACTTTCATTTTTAGTTCCTTTTCCTATGTAAATTTGAGTTTGTTCTTCTTTATACTTCCAAACGTAACGTGATATCTTCTCTCTCACAAGAATGAGGTTGGCAACACATTTGAGGCCTGAGAAAGTGACGTATAAATGTGATAAGAACGATGGATAAAAAGGACGATGCAACAGTTGCTCAGGTGGATGTGTGTGTGTGTGTGTGTGTGTGTGTGTGTGTGTAGACGTTCGATCGCTAAGATAAATGTGAAGTTTACCTGCTGTGCTATATGTTGGATCTACTGAAAGAGTACTGAACCAATAAAAGTTATCGTAAGTCTGACTTCTGTATATGTTTCGTCTGGCCGTAAAAGCTTAATTAGAGCTATTCCGTGCAACTATTGCATCGTATTCTTATTTAGTTCAACATTCCTTAGTCATGGTTTTAGACATAGCGTAACATCAATCTTGCTCACGAAAAAGATATTACGTTAAAGTTGTTAACGTGTGGTCACCGGTGTAGATATCGCGGGCGTTTCATATTTGTTGTTTGTGCTGGAAAACATTTCAGAAAAGACCGAAAATGCCGGACATACGCCGTCGGTAGGTTTATAGCCATTTTGATGCTTTTCAGACAGTAAGAATTGATGGCGTGTGTGAAGCGGGCTGGTCTACACGTCGTATCGCTGCGCATGTGCAAAGGGATACACGAACTGTTGAACGCTGTTGGCACAGATGGCTACAGGAAGTAAACTAGATAAAAACGGGTAGTAATACAGTAATACGCCAAATAACTAAGTAAAGAACGATAATATACGTTTATTGGCATAAGACAGCAAGCAACTGTTTGCAAGCTGTTAGCACCTACGGGTGCCTTCTTCAGGCTTAGACGTGGTTTTGAAACAACGTTAGTAATCTAAATGAATGAACAGAAAATTTAAATATGCATGTGAAATGCATAAAATGCATAAAAACGAGACAGCACGGGACGTGCGGAAACAGTTGAAAACGAGAAGAATCAGGTCCTTTCACGAGAGGCACGCAGGAACATGCGCATCACAAAGGCAGCTCCATTGACACGTCATCATTGCTAAACAAGATCTCCAGAGACTCCCTAATGGCTGTATCTCTATCGGTAGTGTATGGTGCAACCTGTTGCGAATCGTCCCATTGTGGAGCGGCAGAAGATGTCATGACCTCCCTAGATAGGGCAGTGGACGATTTACTCTTCAAGACGTCTCTTTTGTGTTCGGACAAACGAGTCGCAAAAGGACCTTTTGGTCATGCCAATATAAAACTTGGAATTTCCATTCTGGTATCGATCCTGGTACCGTGCCTGAAGATGGCACCTGTAGGTGCTGAAAGCTTGCAACCAGTTGTTGGCTGTCTTATGCCAATAAACGGATATTATTGTTCTTTACTTGGCTACAGGAAGGTTCGTAAGTGCTACGGAGCAGCAGTGATGCAGTCCGACAGATGTCAGCACGCCTAGAACGGCGGATTGTTCGACACACCCGTTCGTCACCAGAAAGCACCGCAGCCGACATTTGACGTGCTGTGTCACCGGGCCATGTACATCGCCATAACGACCTGAACTGGAAACCTAAGGTTTCATGTGGCAAACATGCGCAGTAGGCAACCGTTACGTCGACTGCCATTGCCGGCCAGCCATCGCAGCTCTCGTCTGGTTTGGTGCCGTAGTCGTGCGAACTGGGGTCACGAATGGACCACTGTGGTCTTCAGTCATGAATCCCGTTTCTGTCTGGGTGCTGACGATCGAGGGTTCCGTGTCTGGCGACATTCTGGTGAGCGGACGGATCCCAGTTTCATTTGCGACCGCCACACCGGCCGTCAGGCAGCCATCATAGTATGGAGTGCTATTGCGCATGACAGCAGGTCACCTTTTGTCCCCATCACGGGCACACAGACACCTGCACAATACGTGAGCGAGATTCTGCATCCCATTTTGATACCGTTCCTGAATGGTTCTCAGCACCCTAAGGTAACGCCCATGTACAGTGTACATACCGCTTGTGTCTCCAGACAATGTTTGCAACATGTTCAAAAACTGCCATGGCAAGCAAGATCGCCCGATTCATCACCAATCCAAAACCTGTGGGACCACATTTAACGTCATCTGCAGTCGAATCAGCCTGCGCACGACCTCAATGAATTATGAGAGCAAGTCAACCGTGCTTTGAGCTCCATTCCTCAATACGATATATGTCGACTGTATGACTCATTGCCACACCGTATTGCTGCCTGTACTGCCCTTCGCTGGGCTGCCACCACTTACTGGGGCGTGCGTATTGTGTTGCATTATGACATGTGATGAACACTGTTCGTGGCTGAAAATAATATCAAGGTAAGCCCTTATGTAGTCCTATTTGCGTACTTAATTACACGCGTCTCTTCTCACTGCTTCTAGGTGGGGCAATTTCAATATTGAGCAGTGTAATTTAAGTACCGAAACAAAGTAAAATGCCAAAATGAGAACACTGGATTACGTATGTTGTCGAACCCTTGTACAAAGAAGTCGAAGGGCGGTTTAAAAATAGGCGATATATGCGAAATTTGTTCTAACCGGAAAAATAAGATAAGGACTATTTTTTTCCCTTTTTTGAGTGGAGTTTTAACGACAACCTAGAGCAACTCCACGGGCTATAAGCATTCTCCCGATCCTGATTTAGGGTCACTGCTTCCAGGGAAGGGAGAGAGCCGGAACCTTAAGACAAACACAACATCCATGACTTACCAGAATTCGAATCCAGACCCATCTAAGACGAATGGTGAGGAGCCAGCGCTTAGACCACTGCACCACTGGGGTGGCGGCTATTTTTTGGCCTGTTACATTACATCAGATTTAAATTAGTCAGTCATGAAAAATTTATCAATTAATCAAAAGAAATTGATAAACAGTTAATGAAAAATTATAGGTAGCAGACGTATCAGTGAGATCTGCAATAAGCAAAACGCCACTCAGGAGGCGCAGTGGTCTAAGCGATGGCATATGACCATTCGTCCGAGATGGGTCTGGGTTCGAATCCCGTGAGGCATGAATGTTGTATTTGTCTTTCTGCACTGGTTGTCTCCTTTCCCTGGAACCAGTGGCCCTAAATTAGAGACTGGCGCCTAGCCCATTAAAGTGCTCACGAGGGTCGTTAAACCCTCAATAAGAAATTAAAATAACTGCCTAAAATTTGAAATTTCGCCACTTACATTTGATATGCTGTTTGCATGTTACGTCGGAAATAAGAAGCATTTTTGTTTGTGATTGGTGGTTTAATGACCATTGTGAGCAACTCAGTGGACTATAAGCAGTCGCCAGTCCCGAATTTAGAGCCTTGGTCCGCGGATCGTCAAGTGGTCAGCTTTCGTGACTTACACGGAGAAACTTGAGGTTCGATTCCGGTACAAAAACAGGTACGAAAATTTGAACCACTAAATATCCGCCGTGCATTGGATGGGCACGTTAAGCAGTCGGACCCCGGGTACTGGCCCCTCGCTAATAAATAAGGGCGCCTTCCTCCCCCTTTCTACCTCGCTTCCGTGTCACTTTCCTATCGGGCACTCTAGCCCAAATCTCCTAGCTTCCTATTTCTAAGGGTTGTTTAAGACCTGGGTTCGACACTCCCTTCCTAAAATCCTCTACATATGATCTGATGTAATTTAGAGCCACTGGTTCCAGGGAACGGAGACAGCCAGTCCCGTAAGACAAACACAACATCCATGCCTGTTCGGGATTTGAACTCAGATCCATCTCGGACGAATAATCAGAAGCCATCGTTTAGATCACTGCGCCACCGGGGCTGCTGTAAAGCAATTGTTGCTTGTTTTGTGCTCTTCGTAATGGCTATTTAGAACGTTTTCAAATTTCCTCTGACGCGGTGGTTAAGATTTTCTTAGAAGTAACATCTAAGATTTCCTAAAAAGAGAGTAAGTCATTGAAGGGTAGTTAAGCGAGGGGATAAATAATAGCATTTGTCCAGAAGATGTCTATGTGTGGCAAGCAGGCGGTGGAGGAGAAGATAGAGGAAGGTACTAAAAAACATCTGTTTGTTATGGGGTTTAATAACCACCATGAGCAACTCGATGGGCTATTGGGCGGCGAGCAGCTTAGTAGTCAACGTTCGTGACTGCCACGGAGAAACCTCAGGTTCGATCTCAGGCAGGTAAGAACGTTTGAACCACTAAATAGCTGCCGTGCATCGGATGGGCACGTTAAGCCGTCGGATCCCGGGTACTGCTCCCCGGTAGTAAATAAGGGCGTCTTCCACCACCTTTCTACATCGCTTCCGTGCCACTTTTCTATCGGGCACTCTAGCCCAAATCTCCTAGCTTCCTATTTCTAAGGATTGTTTAAGACCTGGGGTCAGACACACCCTTCCTAAAATCCTCTGCATATGATCTGATCTGATCGATGTGCTACAAACAGTTGCCCGACACTAATTTAGGGCTATTCGTTCCAGAGAGGGAGAGAGCCAATAGCGTAAGACAAACAAAACATTGATGCATCACCGGGATTCGAATCGAGAACAAGAGTGGAAGAATGATCTCAAGCTAGCGAAAAAGACAACTGAAATAGAGGGCGTCCCATAAGTCCTTGACACATTTTAAAAATTTATTAAAAAAAGACAAACTACTTCGGATAGGAATAAAGAGTTTTCAGATCTTGTAAGCATACTGCAATTTTTTTTGTATACTTAAAGAAACTTCAATATTTGCACCTTTTGTTGCGCGGAGTACATCAAACCGATGTTTAACCTCTGCCCATGTTCGTTCCAAAGTGGATTCTGTAATAGATGCAACTGCAGGAACTATGGGAATTTTCAGTTCGTCAACACTTTGCACTTTGGAAACATAAACAGTGTCTTTCGTATATACCCACAAGAAGAAATCTACAGGCGTGAGATCTGGAGAGCGGGAGGCCATGGGATGGGTCCATCTCGTCCCACCCAACTAATTGGGAATCCTATCATCATCATCATCATCATCCTCATCATCATCATCAGGAGTTTCCATTACCAATCGGATTTCCTCGACCATGTACACGGTCGAGTCACATTATTGTGGCCATCAGCTAATATCCAGAGTAACCTCCGTGTGCAGCGCGGACAGCAGCTAGACAGGCTGGGAGTGACTCAATAAGGTGCTGGAAGGTATTCACAGGTATGTGGAGCCATGCTGACTGCAGTGCATCTGACAGCTGCTGGAGGGTGCGTGGTGGAGGATCCATGGGGCGGACAACACGATCGAGGTGGTGCCACAGATGCTCAACTAGGTTAAAGTCTGGGAAATTAAGGGACCAGACAAGCACTTTGACGTCTTCCTCGTGCTCTTGAACCACTCTCGGACATTTTTAACTGTGTGACACGTCGCATTGTTGTTGCGGAAGATCCCATCCGCCCCAGGGAAGACAATCAGCATGTATGGGTGTACGTGGTCTGCAAGGATGGATTTATAACAAAATCGGCCCATAGTGCCTTCCGCAGGTATGAGTGGAGCCAGAGAATGGCACGAAAACATTCCCCAGACCATAACGCTGCCCCCACCAGCTTGTGTTCTTCCAGCAATGGTTGAAGAGTGTTTGTTCTCCGATGTTTCTCGCCTTATACGTCAACGTCCAGTCCGTTCGACGACGCAGAAAACGTGACTCATCGGAGAAGGCAATCCTTTACCAATCAGCGGAGGTCCAATTCCGATACTGCCGTGCAAATGTAAGCCTTTTCTGCCGATGCACCTTTGTTAGCATAGGTGCAGTGACCATCCGTCTGTATCAGAGACCCATACGCAGCAGGGTTCTCTGAACTGTCGTTTTAGACACACTTCCTGTAGCCCCCTGGTTCATTCGGCCAGTGATTTGCTCCATTGTAGCGTGTCGATCGGCCCTCACGCACCTTCGAAGCTGACATTCACCTCTCACATCAATGACACGTGGTGCTCCGGAGTTTGCGCGTCGCTTATTCGCAATGGTGCCATATCTCCAATCACGATATATTTAAACCACAGCAGCACACGAACAGTTTACTAACTTCGCTGCTTCAGATACTGCCACCCTTGGCCCGAAAGCCGATAATAATCCATTTTTGCAAATCTGATAAATCGCTCCTTTTATCCATGACAACAACGAGTGATATGTTTTCAAAATGCGTTCAGCACACCTTATTTACCCCCCATGCCAGCTCGTCCACTTCTCTTTCGGTCGCAAAATTCACCTGTATCTTGATATTTCATTATCGTATTATGAATAGCAGTCTAGCTCACATTCATATTTTTGCCTATTTTACGTTCGGAGTATCCGTCGTGATAAAAAGTCATTATTTGTGCCTTTTGAGTAACATTTAATGACGTTTTTGGCCCATTTTCCCCTGTATAGAAAATACGTACAAAGCCTCTCAGCTTGAAAACCAGAAGCAAACGGACGCTCGCACGTTTCTCCCAACTCTATCAGCAGCTGCCGCTGTAGGATGATGCAACACCGATAAGATGTTGAGTAATACAGATAATAGCTGACGCAATTGGCAGAAATGTCGTAATACCAAGAGGTAGTCTTACACGTTTGCAAATGTCTGTAATTTCGTTTGTTTGGTTGTCCTGCACTCCAATCATTCGTCCGAGATGGACACGTGTTCGCGTTCCCGATGAAGAATGGGTGGGCGGTGCGTTCGTTTGATTGTTCTGGCCTGCAACCATACGTCAGAGATGAGTTCGGGTTGGAGTTCCTGATGAGATATGGATGGTTAATGCGTTTGTCTGATGGTACTAACGTCCGGCTATTCATCAGAGATAAGCTTGGGTTCCAATTTCCCATGAGTCATGGATGGTTGCTGCGTTAGTCTGCTGCTGCTGGCCTCCAACCATTGATATGAGAAGGGCTCACGTTCGAGTTCCCGATGAGACATGGATGGTTGCTGTGTTTGTCTGATGGTACAAGACCCCGTCCATTCATCAGAGATAAGCTTCTGTTCCAATTCAACATGAAACATGGATGGTTGGTGCGTTTGTCTGCTGCTGCTATCCTCCAACCATTGATCCGAGATGGGCCAATATTCTACTTGTCGATGAGGCCCATATTCTAATTGTCTAATATTCTAATTGTCGTTTGTTTGCTTGTTCCGACCTCCAACCATACGTCAGCGACGGGCTTAGATGGTTGGTTCCTTTGTCTGTTGGCACTGGCCTGCGTTCATTCATCAGAGATCAGATCGTATCCGAATTCCCCATGAGTCATAGATGGCTGTTGCGTATGGCCTCCAACCATTGATCCTGTTCCTCGTGAGATATGGATTGGTGGTGCGTTTGTCTGATTGTTCTGGCCTCCAGTCATTCGTCAGAGGTAGGCTCGGGATCTAGTTGCGAATGAGACATGGATGAATGGTTCGCTTGTCTGATGGCGCTGGCTTTCAACCATTCGTTCTAGATGAACCAGGGTACGTGTTCCCCATGCGGTATGGGTGAGTAGTGCGTTTGCCTTATGCCTTATCGTATTCACTTCCAACCATTCGCCCGAAATGGTCCCGGGTTGACGAGGCATTGATGGGTGGTACGTTTATCTGATGGGCCTGGCTCTGAGCCCTCTCTGAAGCCAGTGTCCCGAATGCAGAGACGGCCGACCCCTCATCTCACTTGAAGATGCTGATGGTGGTCGTCAAGCCCCAAAATAAACAAAAGTCATAAAAAAAGTATAACTAAAAACGAGTTTTAGGAACCGTGTCTAAAAAGGCACAAATATCACGAATATCTCGTTTTGTCGGTAAAAACAGGCACACCATTTCAGCTGTGAAATTTAAGTTTTTCAATGCAGCTTCTGTTTTTACAGAGATACAAATATTTTTAATTAGTACTGCTATTTAGATAATTCGCTTTTGTTTTGCGTTCGCTATTCTTTTATCGTTACAGCATTCCCTGAAACAATTGGATTACATAATTTCTAAAACAATTCGGCATTCTATCCGCATTCCTAAAGCATTTGCATTTTGTTACAGGCGGAGAAAATTTCTTTCGTCTTCTATTTCAGTAATTTTTTATTTTCAACAAGTTGCCTGGAGGGGGGATTGCTGTTTTCCTAGTGTTACTCCTTTGTGAAGTATTCTCTCTCTCTCTCTCTCTCTCTCACCTTCCCTTTCTTCTTTTTTATAGATCGCGCTGCGAACTCCGGAGGAAAATTTCCTTTTTACGTGCGCCGTCGGATTATGAAAGCTTTTTGCATCTACTGCAAATACGTACGGTTACCTTTAATAAGCATTTATTTTTCAGCCTTTTAATAGGAATCAAGTAGGTACCTCTTAAATACAGATGACTACGAAAATATTGTTTGATCTCTTTGATTAAATGTGGAACTTTCATAAAGATTCCACATTATTTGTTGTTTCAACTCTCGTGAAGAAAAAATATTTTGGAAACGCAACTGCAGAAAGAAGCCTTTTGATCAGGATTTATTGCTGCAATTAAATTTTCTATCTCTTTGTTGGAAGTTTTCCACAGTTTGAAATGGAAGCTGTAAAAAGTAGTGTGCTCATCGTAACTGAACCTCGCATTGCTTTAGCACTGTGTTGTATTTTATTTACGCTTTCCAACCGTAGGTTGAAGAACCGTATATGCTCCAGCTTTGCCTGTCTGTCCGTCCGTCTGTCCGCACGATAACTCGCGTAAAAATGGATCGATTTCGATGAAATTTTAGCATGTAGTAAGGGACCACCTGGGGATGAACCCTGTTGAAAATGGGAAAAATGGGTTTAAAGGTCACGACATAGGAGCCGGATCCATTCCATTGCCCTTATGCGTCATAATTTGCGTAAATATGGTTCGATTTGAATGGAAGTGTAGTATGTTGTAGGGGACCACCTGGGAACGAAACCCAATCAAAAATGGGTGAAGTGGGTTCAAAGATCAGGACATAGGAGCAGAATGCTTTCCATTGCCCTTATGCGTCATAACGTGCGTAAAAATGTTTCGATTTCGATGAAATCTTAGTATGTGATAGGATACCATCTGGGGACGAACCCTATTGAAAATGGGTGAAATGGGTTCAAAGGTCAGGACATAGGATCGGGATCCATTCCACCTCCCTTATGCGTTATAACTTACGTAAAAATGCTTCGATTGAGACAAAGCGTTTCATGTGGTTCCGGAAGTATACTTTACCGGTTCTGTTGAATATCATCGAAATGGGGTCAAAGGTCGGGTCATAGGAACGAGATTTATTCTACAACCATTATCCTCATAACTTGAGTAATAACTTGAGTAATGATTTCTGGTATGCTGGAAAGCGTATATCATGATCAATGCATTGCATGATTTTACTAACTTGTTTTAATTCTTGACGAACCCGATGGTAAAATCTATACACTTAGCACATCTTTGTTTCAACATTGCAATAATCCTTGATATCTTATGTTCCTTTCGTATCTGGGCAAATTAAGCATATGTATATACCTTACGTTCGTTCAGCAAAGTCACGTCCAGATATTGAAAGAGGTCACGTGTCTGCGGTTCAACATGTAAACGGGTCGACAATTTGTTGCGGGTCAAACGGGTCGGGTCAAGGTGTTCCAGACCCAATTTGAAACCAGTTTTATTTCCGTTTTATTTTTGAAAAAAAAATGCGTACTTTTAAATTTTGTGTTCGATTCTGGTGCTAGCGGAGTGAAAAACGGCTTGTCATACAAAAATATTCCAGCCTCTTTCTTAGAGGAAATAAGATTTCCACCAACCGACGATACAGCGCAGACGCTAGTCTCACCGATACTATATCGTAAAATGATACTTCCTTTGCATTTGTTTTTAGTGCGATTGTTCGGAACAAGATAAAGGCAAATGACTGTCGCCTGCTTCTCTGGTGATTCACTCTATCACACCACGCGTGTCACATTGTAAGCCTGAGAGTTACTTTTCTTCACATCGCATCTTTTGCATTGAGCATTCAGAGGTTTTCGTTTGACGAGCAACAATTCCATTCCATTGCGGTTCATGTCAAAATTAATGCATTATTTGTTTATTTGGATTAACTTAATATTAAGGAGACTGAAAAAGGCGTCGAGGCCAACAAATACGTTCATGTTGAAAACAAAATGAGGAAGAGGGAATTCTGCAAGTTGTTTCATTACAGTAAGAAACCAGAATATGTTTCACAGCAACACCAATTTTTACAAGATTGCAATGAGTTGAAAGTTTTCGAAATGTGAATGTTGATTTCATGACTGTTCCTTTCTTCTGAGGGGCAATGACAACATCCACATTTCGGAAACTTTAACGCATCAGAAACTGGTGAAAATTTGTGATGCTGTGAAACATATTCTGAAGCTTGATACAGTATGTTATATAGAAAACAGCAAACACCGAAATTAAATGTACAACAAGGTACTTATCAAATGCTTTTACTCTAGCACCACCAAAAGTATGTGGAACAGCCTTAACACTACTGCGGAGGGGCATTTTGGCTGTCGCAGATGTGTTATATATATATATCGCCACCTCATCGAATCGTTGCCTTGCAACGATTCGATGAGGTGGCGATAGGTGTCTTGGGGTTTCTGGTACAATAATATCAACCACACGTCCTCCAGTACCAGTAAATTTCGGGGTGGTGGTGATTTAGCGCGAACCCGCTCTTCCAAGTCGAACCAGAAATGCTCGATTGTGTTCATGTCAGGCAAAATTGGAGGCCAGAAAACATTAACAGAAAGTCACCAGCATCTTCCTCGAACCACTCCTTGACGATTCTGGCAGTGTGGCATGGCGCATTATCCTGTTGGTAATGGCCATCACCAGCAGGGAATACATTTGCCATGAATGGGTGAACACAGTTGCCCTGAATGGGTGAACGTGTTCCGCAACGATGTTCAGATACCTGACAGCTGTCAGGGATTTTTCTGTTGGGATAATGAGACCTAACGTGCCCCAAGAAAACCTTTCCCACAGCATAACACCGCAGCAGCCGGCCTGTTTCCGCCTAACAGTGCATCCAGTTGCCAGAGCTTCCGTTGGTTAACGACATATCCGCGCTCGGCCGTCTACGTGATGCATCAAGAATCTTAATTCGTCAGACCAGACCACTTTCTTCCAATTATCCACGGTCCAAACTCAATGATCTTGTGTCCATTTCATGCGTTGTTGGCGATGACGTGCAGTAAGCGTGATGACCCGGCTGGGTCTTCGGTTACGTACGCCCATGCGCAGAAGGCTGCGATAGCCTGTGTGCTGTGACACATTGCCCTGATCACCACTGTTGAACTACTGGCGATTTGTCGCACTGTGGCTCTGCGGGCGCTGTAAACAATGCGTGAAAATATCCGCTGCTCTCTTGCATCAGTGAGCTGTGGACAACACACGGCCGGACCACGGTTTATCGTTTGGCCATCTATGCACGGCTGTGGATACGTACTCACCACAGCGGCAGCTGAACAACCCACAGCCGTGCCGTTTCCGATGCTGTACTTCCGAGGCGGAGTGCCGTTAGAATTTGTCCTATATCAAACTCCAATAAATCGGCAGCTTTTCCCATTCTGACTCCGAACACTCTAGTAACCGAAAGCCGATCCTCGGGTTGTATATATATCTTGCTCTGTGAACTTCACCTGCGCCACCGTTCGGTCTCCAAGCGCACTCATTTCTCTAGACTGGGGGTGGACATAATGGAAGAAGCTCATGGTGTATATATGTATATACACTATATTGACAACAGTCACTAGACACCCAGAAGAGAAACCCAACATAGCATTTATTGACATGCAATAGTACGGTGTCGGTCCATTTTTGACTTTAATGAACACGCTGATCCTTCGACACCTGCTTTCGACAATGTTTTGGGACACAGCGATAGGTATGCGCTTCCATTCAGTACATAATGCTGCCGCTAGTTGTTGCTTAGTAGTAGGTCTTGGTTCCACAGTTCTTATGCGGCGTTCTAATTCATCCCATAGGTGCTCTATGGGATTAAGATCAGGTCTCTATGTTAGCCTGTGCACACACGATACGGAATTAATCCGAAACAACGCCGTAACAGTCCTTGCTTTATGTCTCGGTGCATTATCCTGCTGGTACCTACAAGGCTCGGTTCCATAGTATTGCCACAGAGTTGCTAGGGCATAATTGTCCAGAACAACGAGGTAGACGTGCTGGTTAACAGGTTTGTTCACTATAACCAATGGGTCGGGACCACACCACGAAAATCACCTCAACACGAGTACACTGCCAGCTCCAAACTTAACCGTCCGAACAGTACACTGTGGTAAATAGCGTTCCTCCGCCTGCCGCCATACCCACACACGGCCATCAGACTGATGGATCGTGTATTTGGATTCATCAGTCCGTAGGACCCGCTTCCATTGATCTACAGTCCATGATAAATGTTCTTTACACCATGATAAACGAGGAGTAGCATTCCGCGTGGCGACGATAAGCTTATGAGCAGCCGCACGAACACGGTAACCCATGGAATGAAGTTCTCTGCGAATGGTACGTGTATACCGAGGTTCCAGCATTTTTACTCACCTGTACACTGAGGTCTTGTGCAGTACTCCGTCGATTAGTTGTAACGACTCTCCTGAGGCTTCGACGTCCTCTGTTACTGATTTTTTTTGGTCTGACGGTACGTTTTGCTTCTTCAGGCACGCCATGTATCTTCCACTTATTCAGTACATCCAAAACAGTTGACTTGGGTATGTTTAAACGTCTCTCGGTTTATCTTATGGACAACCCACTAATATAACAGCCAGTAATATTTCCTTTCTCAAAGTCAGTTCTCTCCCTCCGCGACATTTTCACTCAACCTCACGGTGCGATATGATCTCGGTCGGCTTCAGGCTTGTTTTTATACTGTTTGAAGCTGTACCGCGCATCTTAATAACGCAACGGATCCGTTCATTTGCTTTTGAAGGGATGTCCGGTGACATTTGTTAATATAGTGTATATACGTTTATCTAGCTATTCTTTCACGGACCGCACTTTGTGGATTGTCTACTGCTAAAGGAAATGGCCTTCACCGAACTGTTCCCATAATGTTGGGACAACAGAATGGTCAAAAATGTCATTACAGTCTGCTGCCCCCTGGCACTGACACCCTGGCACTGGAACCAGGGCCTTGAGCCAATACCAGGCCAAGAATTTGATGCCTACTCAACCAAACTTCGCATTTGGCACAATATAGTTGAGCAGGTAGCATTCACCTTACACCATCCTCGCCCAAACGCGTCCGTTGGGCAGCCAGAAGAGAAAGCGTGGTCTATGGTCTATAACTTCTCGGAACGCGTTTCTTCAGCTCCAGTATACTGAGCTTCGTACCACTCCAACCAACGCTAGGCGTTGATTTTGCTGATGTCGAGCTACTCAATCACGGAAACCCATTCTCCTTAGCTCTTGACGTAACGTTATGGTGTTAGCATTGCTTCCAGAGGAATTTTCGAATTCGGGGGTTAGTGGTGCAAATGAGGACAGGGGATCTTGCCGCGGAACCCGTTTAAGCAATCTCTGCCATTTTTGGTGGTCGACTAAGGAGAGATTGCGTTGTGGTTGCTTCTAGGCGTTTCCACTTCACGATAACATCACTTACAGTTTATTGGTGCTGCTGTATCTGGGTAGACATTTCCCGAAATGGCTTCTGGCCAAGATTGGATCCCATGACGGTGCCATCTTGAAATCCACGGAGCTCAGCCGTACGGCTCATTTTATCATCGAGTTTATATTAGGGTGGCATCACCACTGCTATCCACGCAGCTCTGGCCGCCATAAGGCACCGCCCGTCCTGCAAATGACGTAACATCCAGGGAAGTAGTTACTTTGAAACTACTGAAACCAATGGAACAGAAGCTTCGAGGCGTATGTCAGACAGATAAAATGAGGAATTCAGTAATCTTTATCAATTATACAAGCTTACTGTTTATCAACTGTATAATTTAGTTCGTTTCTGCCTGTATGTGCGTCACGCCAAAGATTATCTGTGACTTCAGTGTTGCCTCCATCTACACTGAAGAGCAATTGAATTAGAGATACCTGTCTAGAAAAGTGTAGCACCATCTTTCGCCCTGATGACGGAGGTGATTCGTCTCGTCATGGACTCGACAAAACACCGGAAGCGTTGGGACGCCGTATGGATCCACGACCCCTGAATAAGCTCAGAGCCTCTAACATCTCTCTCGATGGCATCCCAGATGTGCTCGATGGGATTGAGATAAGGTGACTTAGCTGGCCAAGGAAGCGAGGTCACGTCGGTGGAGTGTTCATCCAACCATTCGGATACAATTCGGGAGCGATGGCACGGTGCATTGTCTTGTTGCAGGATGAGGTCCCCAGTGGGATGTCGAAGACGCACAAATGTTGACCTGTGAGGGACGTTGTCACACGTACCTGGGGTCCCGTTTCAGTCCACGTAAACAGTCCCCAGACGAGAATGCCACCCCCACCAGCTTGAAGAGTACCCTGCTGGCAAGAAGGATCCATCGCTTCATGTGGTTTGCGCCGTACTCGTATCCGGCCATCCGTATGTACCAACGTGAATCTCGACTCATAAATCCAGGCAACATTTTCCCACATGTCTAGGGTCCAGTGGCGATGTTCCCGCGCCCATGCTAATCATTGCACTCTGTGATGTGCGGTCAGCAGCGGTACCCTCGTGGAACGATGGCTTCTGTATCCCATAGCGAGCAGAAGGTTCTAGGATGGTGTGGCTGCTTACACGTTTTTGTGCACTAGCGTTAAATTGCCGAGAGATTTCATGCACTGTGGCCCGTCTATCCGCTGTTACAATGCGAGCTAGCCGACGATGACCCCGCTCATCCACACGCTGTTGTCCACGGCAGTTGGCTCTTGCAGGGATGGTTTTACCGGATTCGATGTACTCATGGTGCACCCGTGACACAGTGGCTCGGTGCATTGTCTTGTTGCAAGATGAGGTCCCCAGTGGGATGTTGAAGACGCACAAACGTTGACCTGTGAGGGACGATGTCACACGTACCAGGGGTCCCGTTTCAGTACACGTAAACAGTCCCCAGACGAGAATGCCACCCCCACCAGCTTGAAGAGTACCCTGCTGGCAAGAAGGATCCATTGCTTCATGTGGTTTGCGCCGTACTCGTATCCGGCCATCCGTATGTACCAACGTGAATCTCGACTCATAAATCCAGGCAACATTTTCCCACATGTCTAGGGTCCAGTGGCGATGTTCCCGCGCCCATGCTAATCATTGCACCCTCTGATGTGCGGTCAGCAGCTTTACCCTCGTGGGACGATGGCTTCTGTGTAACCCATATCAAGCAGATGGTTCTGAATGGTGTGCCTGCTTACACATTTTTGTGCACCAGCGTTAAATTGCCGAGAGATTTCTTGCACTGTGGCCCGTCTATCCGCTGTTACAATGCGAGCTAGCCGACGATGACCCTGCTCATCCACACGCTGTTGTCCACGGCAGTTGGCCCTTGCAGGGATGGTTTTACCGGATTTGATGTACTCACGGTGCACCCGTGACACAGTGGCTCGTGAAAATCCCAGTGCCTGCACGACCTCCGAGATGCAGTGACCCATTCGTCGGGCCCAGACATTTTGCCCACGATCAAATGCGCTTAGATACTTTTACCCATATAGATACGTTTTACCCATACTGTGTCCGACTCTTACTGATTCCCGTCGCGTCACTCCTTATATTGTCGGATCGCTGCATACGTCATGTCGTTTTCGTTTACAGGGCCGCCCACAGCGTCACATTTGCATAACGCCAACTGTCTCTAATTCAATTGCTCTTCAGTGTAGTATACGCTCGATGTATTCTACTCTTCTAACTTGTCTACAGTGTTTGCCCTGCAACATGGGTTCTTTTATTTATGGTTGTAACGGATGTGGGAAAATCCACTGCTCAGATGTTCGGAAACCTTTTTATTATATTGTTTATGTTTTACTCAATTTTATCCAACACAATTCTTTAAATCATCTGGTACTTTCTGGGTTTCTTTGCATTTGATACCTAATGATCACGTTTTCATTTATTTTTTACAACTCTTCTCTACATTTTAAGCTTGTGATTTGTGTGTACAAGATGTAGCAATAAATTTCACTGACTGCATGATAAAAATTAACAAGGTGTAATGTTTAAGAAAACTTACTTTACTTTCCAAAATAATCCTTTTCCAGGATGCAATTAATTTTTGTAATCGTTAGTATAACTGCTGGGAACTAGGATGTGGGGAGACCTCGTTTTTTTTTCTTTTATCATCTGCAGCTTGTGAAAACAGAAGTTTCTCCCTGTCTCCTCACTCCGGAGTAAGTCGCTTTCGCAACTGAGCTTCACGGACAGAATGTCTCGCTGATGATTTGTCATCCTGACAGATGTTTTCACCTCTGTAGTACGTCACAAGCTGAGTAGCCGCGTTTGCATAAATTTCCGCAAATATCTCCTCTTTCAGTACTAATTTCAGTCGGGGTAACAAAAAGCATTCAACTGGGGCCAGATCTGGAGAATACGGCGGAATTCAATTTAATGCAAAATTTGGCATGGGTTCTTTGCTTTTTTTCTTGTTTATAACAACGTATACCTACATCAACTGTCGCAACACGCTCTTGTGCTACAACACCCTTTCACACAGCTACGTACTTGTTCGCTTATGCACTTGACTGCGCCACTGCAAGTCAGCGCAAATTTTACAGCATTTCTTTTTAAGTTTTATGATCAGGGCCTGATTTACGGCTAGGTCCGGAAGGCCCGGGCCTAGGGCCCCGCATTTTAGAGGGCCCCAGAATCGCAATGCAAAAAAAAAATTATGATTATTTTAGTACTTATTATCAACGGAAAAAATTGGGGAAAAAATTCTTTTTTGTTTTTCTGAAATTAAGATTAACACTTTAATTTCAAATATGAGTAAATGGATAAAGCAGGAAAATAGTATTGCTTTTCATCTGAAACTTGCAGATGAAATAAAAATGTGCTACATTCCTTATATACTATACACCTCTTGAGAGAAGTTTTGCATTGCTAAGACTCTGTGTACAAGCTTTGAGTATTTCATGTTGTGAAGTATCAGATTTTAAAATTACTTGGGTCTAAATTAAGTGAATTAATGAGCTGAATACTGTGCCTTTAGAGAGTGTGAGAATTATCCAGTTATGCTTGTTCGCTCAAATCTAAGTATCTTTCCTCTGTTAATAGAATAATTCTGCTATAATATTTAACGCATAACAATTCCCAGCAAAAACACAAGTGCTGGGAAACTGCTGGCCACCAGCTGGCAGTGATGGGTCACTGCTGACTGAAATCTGCCGCTCACGGCTCAATAGCGGTCCGTTGGTGGCAGCGCTATCAGTTGGCGAGCCATTGATGGCCCTGCACAATCGCCGTGAATTGTGGGCCTGCACGCAAGTGCCACTAGTGGCCCGTTGCTGGCAACCAATACAACCCCCAACAGCAGGTGGAAGTAACGGGACTGCATATGCGCAGAAGCAACACTTGCTGTGTCTCTCATGGTACCAGTTAGTTGAAGACGACACTATCGCCATCGTGCTATCAATATTTTAGTAGATGTTAAGAAAAAAAAATCCATATGTAGAGAGGCGAATTAATATCCTAATGAAATTCCACTTCGACGAAGATATCAGATTAAGCCATGAAATACACCCACTCCATTCCCATGAATAACAAATCATGGAATTGAGTGGGTGAGTAACAAGAAAAAATTTGAAACCGCTTGAAACAAATGTCCTGGAAAACCATTAAAAAACCATTTGTTGAAAAAAAAAAAGAATTATACGAGTACAAAATTTATTAATTGTTTGAAAGAAAAAAAAATCAACGCTATGTGGATATAATGTCCTCATCCATGGGTTGAATACACAAGACTGGGAGGAATTCGCTTCTAAAAATAACGAGAAGTAAAATAAAATATCTTTCCTCTTTAAAACAAATGTAGCTTTGGGCAACGGAAAGGAAAGATACAAAGTTTAAAATGTAACAGAATGAGACATGAAACCGGATAAACATATCCTAATTCAACAATCTCCTTTTAAGACGACAAGGACAGTACAAAACTTTGGAAAGCGACTCTAAGTATTTACACTCTTAGAAAATGAGTGAAGTTCCCTTAAGGTGAAAAACAAAACTATCGTTACGTTGTAAAAATAAATTTATGAATTATATGAAACTTACGTCACGTGGTTGCCGACTGCCACTACCTCGCAAACCAGCGGATCATATTAGGCTAGCCATCATTTCTGGCACGTGCTTGCAGGGCCGCTGAAGGGCCACTTGTGGCAGCTACTGCTTGTGATGGACAACTAATGGCCCTGTTGTGGCATATGACAACTGGTGGGGTGCCAACTGTTGGCCTGAACTGCTAGCCCTTCGGTTGGCCGGCCGGACATTTTACTGATGGTTCGGCAGCGGCAACATAGTGCTGGCCCAACAAGACTGTTTTTGCTGTGAAGTGATTAATTAGCTACATGGAAGTTCACCTTGCCTCCAAAACCAGCCTGTACCAAGTCCAAATAATGTTCATCGGTTATAAATAAAATTAAAAGGGGAAGAAAAACTTAACATCTGTGGACATAAGCATAACCAATGGTGGAGGGATGGGGGGGGAAGTCAAGACCTCCCCAGATTTTCAGAGTCTGGAATCCCCAATGTAAAAGACCCCCTCCCCACAATTTTTCAGGAATACGAGGTCCGATCAAAAAGTTCCGAGACTAGGCCGATGTACAACAAAGTACTTACGTTAACTAAATTTGGTTATGATCTTCCTCAAAGTAGTCTCCTTAGGCAGCAATACACCGCTGCCAGCGTTTTTGTCACTGTTAGAACGCTCCCTGGAGGTCCTGTTCGCGAATCGTGTCAAGCACCGTCTGCGATTCGCGCTGAATCTCGTCCACGGTTTCAAAACGGCGACCCTTGAGCTTCAGCTTCATCTTCGGGAACTGAAAGATGTCGCAGGAGGCCAAATCCGGCGAGTAAGGTGGGTGAGGATGGGTAGTCATGCTGTTGCGGCTGCAAAACCATCTTCACCACGTACTGACGAAGATTTTGACAGAGTTCGACATGGAGCGCCTTCTGTTCGGGGTTCAGAATCTTTGGCACAAACTTTGCAGCAATGCGGTGCATATTCAAAACCGACGTCAGAATTTCTTGCACTGTTTCTTATGACACATTGGACGATGGTAGCAATGTCTTGAATGGTTCTCCGACGATCCTCATTTACCAGTTTCCTAATTTTATCCACATTTTCGGGGTATTTGCTCGTGGACTGATGTTGCCCGACCTCTCGTCGTCTTCCAGTGCCGTTCTACCACTCTTGAAGCGAGACTGCCAATCAAAACTCATCGCGCGACACATTGCTTCATTGCCATAAGCTTGCCGCAACATTTCATGAGTCTCCATTCCCGATTTACCGAGTTTGACGCAGAATTTTATGTTCGCTCGCTGCTCTAGTTTACAGTTCATACTGAAATCGCAGCTGTGTTCTGCACGTGGTCATCAAATATCGTGTAGCACAGCTCCCGATGTTCACAGAACGACGCCACTCGACACAATGACTCATGGAAGGTCACTGCCCTCGACCGCTGCTCCCGAATCCGTGTACTGCCATCTGTTGGCGCGCTACGTACCTAGTCTCGGAACTTTTTGATCGCACTACGTATAATGATATAATGCATACTATTTTATGATGTGACCAACTAAATTTAATAATATAAGTTTGTAATTTTTTTTAGAATGCAAACATGTGTATTTAATAAAACAGCGATGTCGATTCCTAATAAGCAAAGTCAGTTCTACAACTTCGTAATTTATATTTCTGCCCTATCTATCTTAGTTTTACAGTTGTGTTCGCTAAGTTCTACGATTCGCCAACAGAGGTACCTATGTCGTGCCCATTAGATCGCGCCTCAGTAAATGCTTTGCTCTTGCCTGTGTGCAGGGGCAGGGGGTCCCAAACTCTATCTTATACAGTATGTATACAATATTGTATATATATGTATACGTATAATATGTGTATGTGTGATCGGACCATTCCCCCAAGATTTTGAAACATGGTTATGTAACGTACCAGGAGATGTGACGTACCTGCCAGAAGGACGCACACGACATAAAGGCAGATAGGAATCAGAATAAAACGTCCGCGTAACTCAATTGGTAGAGTGATTTATTCCGTAATGAAGGGATCCGGGTTCGAATCCTGGCGTGGACAGAAATGACGGAGAAATTTACTTCGTTATAGTTACGCCACTGTCTGTAGATATTTGCATTAATACATAATTGAATGCGAAAATAGTAATACTAAATTATTAAATAGTGTTTCACTTATCCGTCTATGTCTTTAAGTAGGAACATTAAGATTTAACGAAAGCGGATATTATTTCCTATTTTTACCCCCACAGTGTCCCATTTATTAACTCAACTTTTAAATTAATTGATAATATTTAGTGGTGACAAAGGTACTTACTCTTTCAAGAATGTGGACGGGGGGGGGGGGCTCATCTTGTGTTGTACCCAGGGCCCGATTCTTTGGAAATCGGGCCCTGGTTGTGATAGAATTCACCAAGCTTTATTGACTTTTTGCACGCTTTGACTTAAAATATCTCTTCTGAGAAAAATTATATTGTGTTTTGCTGGAGGTATTGCTTTGTTTTTAAAGCGACCCAAGGTTACTGAAATCCCTCGCCTGTATCGTTTTCTAGGTATGCGTTACTTTCAATTATTTATGCCAGGTAATTGAAAGAACTCATTTTTCATGTGGTTTTGTCCTCCAGGTTTATGAGTTGCTCAGTATCAATTTCCATTACCTGCTTTTCATTTATCTTTAAACCTCCGCCTTTTCCTGTCTAAGTAACTTGACATTACATTTATATGTAGTTATTATCACATCTGCAATCAGAACAATGTCGTTAGTGCGAATAATCAATCTCTTCGCTTCCGATCTTCTTATTTAATCGTCCCAATTATCTTTATGAACGAATTCCAAGACTCGGGTGAATAATTCAAGATATTAAGAGCACTAACGTACTACATGATACAGTGCTACTGAGGTGACGCATGCGCCACGTAAACAGTAGAGCAGCGATAAGCTAACCGGTATAGTTCAGCTGGGAGAACAGGCGCTCCGGAGTAGGAAGGGGTGTCTTTGAAAACACTACCGGCGAAAGATTATACGCTATATTGGAGCCAAAACAAAAATGAACCTCTTGGCCGTGCTGTTTGAAACTTTGTGTGGTGATTCTTCCACACTACGTACGTAACGAATACAAATTCCTTCTTTTGCAATGAGGTGGTTTTTCTAGCATGGTTGTCGGCTAATCCGAAACCTGCGATTTCGTGCTCCCACTTTTCTCAGGGGGGGGGGTGATGATGTAACTTTCAACGTCCCATGACGTAGATGACGTGCTACTGCGGTCACGTATGAGTCAAATCAGAAATGTTGCAGCGATATGCCTTGCTGGCGGAGTTCAGTTGGGAGAACAGTCGCGCGGCCCGTGTGGAGCAGTGATCTAAGAGCTGACTTATGAACTTTCGTCCCAGTAGGTCCAGGTTCGAATCCTGGTGAGGCATGGATGTTGTGTTAGTCTCTTACGGCACTGGCTTTTCCCCTTCCCTGGAACCAGTGGCCCTAAAGTAGGGACGGAAGACTGCTTATAGGCCAATGAGTTGCTCACGGTGGTCGTTAAACCTCCAAGCAAAAAAAAAAAAAACAAAAAAAAACCAACCGCTTCAAAGCAGAAAGACATGACTTTGAACTCCACCATAAGCAAAAGGTTTAGTTATGAAGTCGCCTTGTGTGTTATGATTTTACCAGTTTTATATCTTCTTTTCAGATTAATCACTGAAAACAAAACATATAAAGTATGCCGATAGAAGATAAATGTTAGCGCTTCACTCTTCGTAGAAGTCAAAATGGTGAGAAATTCATGCAGGTTGGCGTGTCAGAATATATAGAATAATAATAGACTCTTTTATTGGGTTGTCGGAAAAGTCATGACGTATTTTGGCATCCGATGGTGGTTGTGCTATTTTGGAAGTACTAGAGTCATGCGCAGCTCTGTTATCCCTGTGGCACTCGACAGGTGCCAGTTCTAGCTGCAGTCTAAAAGGAATAGTGAGCGATTTGGTTGATTTGCGGAGATTTGACATCAAGTTGAAGATGGAAGACCAAACTGTGCATTTTCGCCATATTTTACTGTTTTACTTCCTTAAAGAGAAAAACGCGCGTCAAGGTCGTGCAAAGTTGCATAAAGTGAACGGTGATAATGCTCTACAAAACCAGTGGTGGTTCGCAAACTTCCGTGCTGGTGATTTTGACCTCAACGATGCTCCTCGGTCCGGGAGGCCAACCGAAGTTGATGACGACCAAATCAAAGCATTGATCGAGTCAAACCCACGTTACACGACACGAGAGATTGCAGACACATTGCACATCCATCATTCAAGCGTTCACGACCACCTGAAGAAACTGGGATACGTAAGCAAGCTCGATGTGTGGGTTCCTCATGAACTCAAAGAAGCTCAATTGACGGCGCGTATAAACATCTGCGATATGCTCATTAAACGTGAGGAAAACGATTCTTTTTTGAAGCGACTGATAACTGGTGACGAAAAGTGGATTGTGTACAACATTCTGCTGCGCAAAAGGTCTTGGTCCCGACGTGCTGATTCACCTCAAACGACCTCCAAAGCAAACATTCATCAGCGAAAGGTTCTGGTCTCAGTGTGGTGGGATTTTAAAGGTGTCGTGTTTTTCGAGCTTTTACCACGGAACCAAACAATCAATTCGAATGTGTACTGTCGGCAATTGGACAGTTTAAACGAATCCATCATCCTGAAACGTCCAGAGCTCGTTCATCGTAAAGGTGTTGTGTTCCATCACGACAACGCGAGACCACAAACAAGTTTGATCTCCCGCCAAAAATTATTAGAAATTGGATTGGATGTGTTGCCATACGCAGCATACTCGCCCGACGTTGCGCCGTCAGACTTCCACTTGTTTCGCTCTCTTCAACAGTCCTTGAGTGGTATAACGTTTAATTCAGATGAGGCTGTAAATCAGCACCTTGTATAGTTTTTCGCCACGAAAGACAGGTCCTTCTATGAACGAGGCATTCTGCGTCTCACTGAAAGATGGCAAAAGGTTATCGAACAAAACGGGCATTATATCAGTGATTGATCTTTGTTCTTTCTATCAATAAATGACCTTTGCAAAACATGACTAAAATACATCATGACTTTTCCGACAACCCAATAGAATGAGAGCTCGCGCTGCTCTTTGAGTCCTGGAAATGTTGAAGAATTTTATGTTACTTTATCCAGGCCTGTAAACTCCTTGATTTTTCATATATTTGTGAAAGATCCTGAAATAGTACTGGAATGCTTTCATTCAATGAAATAAAAAGAAAAAAATGGAGGAAATGTTGGGATTGATTGCCTAACTTTGTTCTACCTCCATGCGACGTCTTTTCGCGATGACGTCACTTACTCCCATGCAGTGTGGAGACTTGGTGTTTTCTCAAACGGCGCTGTAGTGCAACATGTTTGAGCAACGTTTGCTTGTTTTTTCAGCAGATGTGTGCAGTGGAGTCACAACAACGTGCGGAAATCTTCCCTGGACTCCAAAATGACCCTTTCTTTTAGCACTCGCTTTCCTGATTGAAGGAGTTTTATTTCAAGCCTCCATGCCACCAGTGTGTATGGGAATAGATGAAGCAATAGGGAATCTTCAGCTCCATGGCCAAGATCTTTTATATACTCATTGTCATAAAAATCCGCGCACCAAGAAAACACCGTGCGATTGATTAACGTGAAACTCGGCGAATAGCTACGGGAAGGGCAGACATGCAAATGACTAAAGTTTCGTGAGATTCCGCGTGCCCTTGCGTCCAAGACCGGCACTGAAATCGCAATCATTGGTGCTTATAAGGCGACGCGCAGGGGACTCCACATTCATGCCGAAGTGCACGGTAAGAGTCAGGTGAGATCCCTGAGCGACAGATATGCCGAGGGGCCGCCGTAGATGTGTGTACGGACAACTGACGGAGTTAGAACGAGGCCGCATCGTCGGGATGAGAGAGACAGGGTGACCGGCGCGCCGTGTCGGCCACCATTTGGGCCGGTCGGGCACTACGGTGCTATCGTGTTAGCATCAGTGAACACGGGAAGGCACCCAGACACGGCGGACTGGCTCTGGACGACCCAGACACACCACCAGCAGAGCGGAATGTGGGATCGTGAGAGCGGCACGCAGAGATGCAACGACGTCCTTGTCCAATATCTATAGACATGTGACGGCTGTACCAGGGACTTCTGTGTCCGCCAGAACCATTTCCAGACGCCTGGCAAAAGCGAATCTTCACTCTCGACGGCCCTTACGTTTTCTGTCAATAACACCTGACCATCGTTGGTGTGGATTGCAGTGGCGTCAGCAGCGAGCAACGTGTAATGCTGCGGAATGGCGATGTATGGTGTTCAGCGACGAATTCTGCTTCTGTATGGGAACGGACGACCACCATGTCAGAGTCTGGAGGACCGCAGGTGAGCGCTACAATTCCAACCTCAATGTACAGCCCCACATGTCCCGAAATGTAGGCGGATGGTCTGGAGCGCCATCGCGTATGACAACCGGACTTCCTTCGCAGTGATCCGAAGGACGTTGACAGACGAACGCTACGTGCAGAAGATCCTGCGCCCCATGTGCTGTCTTTCCTGGAGGGGCGTTCCCTGAGCCATTTTCCAAAAAGATAACGCCCGCGTGCACACGACTCGGGTTTACCAGGACTGTCTACGTCATGCTTCGACGCTTCGGCTGCCTGCCAGATCGCCTGATCTCTTGCCCATCCAGTACGTGTGGGACGCCAGCTTTCTCCATGTCCCAGTGTTCGTGATTTAGAGCGTCAGTTGCAAGAAGTGTAGACCAATCTATCCAGGATAACATACGTCGTCTCTTTGACTCCATGCCGGACCGTATCACCGCATGTATCCGAGCACAAGGCAGTCCGACGTGGTACTGACGCTGTCCGAAATGTGTACCGTATGTCCGTGGGAAATCGTCCTGCTGCTGTGATATTGTAATCACTTTTGTCCTTGGTGTGTAGCATCTCACTACTAAAATTTCATTTCAATCCAACGCCTCCTTGGACCGCGGATTTTTATAATAATGAGTGTATTATTATCATTGTGCTAAGTTTTTTTTTTTTTTTTTTGATTGGAGGTTTAACGACCACCGTGAGCAACTCAATGGGCTATAAGCAGTCGCCCGTCCCTAATTTAGGGTCACTGGTTCTAGGGAAGGGAGAGAGCCAGTGCCGTAAGACAAACACAACATCCATGCCTCACCGGGATTCGAACCCAGACCCCGTTCGGACGAATGATCAGAAGCCATCGCTAAACCACTGCGCCACCGGGGTGGCGTGCTAAGTTTCAGATTGCTTCATATAAGTCCTGACTGCAGGAGACTGATATCTGCCATTCATGCAGCCAGTGTACCTGGGAATAGATGACTACGGAATAAGGAATTTTCCGTGCCATGGAAAAATTGTTTTGTATTATTATTATTATTATTTTGTTGAGTTCCAGATTGCTTCATAGAAGTCCTGGCTGTAAGAGATTTATATGTTAACTGCATGTTGCCAGTGTGCGTGGGAACAGATGACTATGGAATAGGGAATCTTCAGTGCCCTGGATAAATTGTTTTGTATTACTGTATTACAACTCTGCTGATTTCCAGATTGCTTCATATAAGTCCTGATTCAAGGAGATTGATATCTGGTCTCCATGCCGACAGTGTGCGTGGGAATAGATGACTACGGAATAAGGAATACTCGGTGCCATAGCAATTTTTTTTTATTATTATCATTGTGCTAAATTCGAGATTGCTCCTTATGAGTTTGCAATGCTCCTAGACACCCCACCACCCTCTCCTCTGAATGAACTTTTACCTGTCTTTTTGGGTTCGAATCAGGCTAGGATCGTAAGATGCGGTTAGACAGGCTCTTCAATTAACCAACTCAAAAAGTACTCATACACAGAAATCCAATTTGTAACTCTTCATAATATTCAAAAGTAAGTCTTAATACTTCAATAATTAGATTAGGCAAAACTTGCAACATTATTGCAGAACGACTCAGCAAGCACTTGACATCTTGCACCATCTATCGAGTTAGCCCGTTGTACACAATTCCACAATTGCATATATTATCCAACAACTCAAATTCGGTAAACACTTAGTATTTGGAACGTATTATCAAGTTCTCACTTTCAAGTTATACAGCAGTAGAATTTAACAATAGCACAACAAGAAAATTACTTTTACAAATGCTCAGCTTTCTAATTGCGGTCCCACCCTAAATTTCTCTAATCATACTCAATATACTCTGCCAGTAAACTATTAAGTTTTATTGAAATGAAAATAAATCATAACTCACGCACTGCATTCCAGAAGATTTCTTCATTAAACTTTTGAATCCAATTTCATGTAACAGAATTAACCCGCACATAATCCAGGCGCAATACGTCAAGAATCAGTTCCAATCAGAAGAACATCTTTCGAGTAAGGTCAGTATAACGCAGCAGATATCCCATAGATGAACCTCCAGGGCCTATCAGCTAGGTAGCCACCAGGACGCCATCCAGCAGAACCAACGGTACAGCCAAAGTTCACAGAACAGTATCTCGACCAGAACGTGCAATAACGAATTAAATTTCTCCGTCATTTTTGGTCCATGCCGGGGATCGAACCCGAGTCCACTTATTACGGAACAAGTCGCTCTACCAACTAAGCTACGCAGACGTTCGTTCTCGCTGCTATCTGCCTTTATGTCGTGTGCGTCCTGCGGGGCAGGCACGTCACATCTCCCCCCGAAAGAGGGCTGGGAGCATGGCCCACGGGTCAGCCGTGACCATGAATCGTTGCAGGCAGCCATCCGCTGTAGAACGTGCACTTGAGAACTCCCAGTCAATCTGGTGTGTGGAATGCAACGTCACACACATTTTATTTTTCGAAGCGTTGAAGAAGGGATTCTCTTATTTTTCTTGTCTCGCGGTGTGGAAAGAACATCACGCCATTGCGAGATCTCTAACAGCCGGGTCATCTGGGAAGTTCGGGCGCCATTATAACGAAGTAAATTTCTCCGTCATTTTTGGTCCACGCCGGGGATCGAATCCGAGTCCACTTATTCCGGAACAAGTCGCTCTACCAACTGAGCTACGCAGACGTTTGTTGTCGCTGCTATCTGCCTTTATATCGTGTGCGTCCTGCGGTGCAGGCCCGTCACATTACTTAGTCTCATCAAGGTACACAGTCTCATCCAGGCATAGCACCTCAGGAATCATGTTCCCTCCAGCAAGACGTCAGCAACAAAATGCCTTCCAGTAATTCCAGCATAGCGCAGCAGGTATTCATTCGACGAACCTCTAAGGCGTAACGACTAGGTGACTTTTACAACGGCAGACGGCAAGAATAACTTCAATCACACATCAAGCCAATATCACTGCTCTCATCGTTCCTTCAGGACCTTGTCGAGAAAATAGGCCAAAACCAAGATCCGTGGAAGTCGATAGAAATAGTGAAGGAAGCCTCGGACCCCGACGACTTCCCATCTCGCCTTCAACAGACGTCATCGCATCCCATATTTACATAACTTCACTACTGAACTCCTTTACGACAAACAACGTAGCTAACATTTACATGGCAAAGGGAAAGAAATACATAACAACAATTTTAACTTCCAACAAAGACACATTTGAAGAATATAAATTATACAATCGTACTTCCGGAACGCCAGCACGTGAGTGTTACCATAAAAAAAAGTACTTAGAATTTTCCTGCAATAAAATAAACTCCCAAATTTAAGTTTAACTAATTTTTAATATTACTTTAAACTAATATTCTATCCATTTTAAGGCAGTACATAACTCCAGTCAGTGACCTCATGACGAAACCCTACCAGAACGTCACAAGTTTTATACACAAATATTTTTATACGGGGTTATTTTGGCATTTCACTGAAGATGCAACACACACTGAAGACTATAACAGGAGAGCACACAATACTTTATAAAAATTCTAAATGCCCAATAAATTTCACCCCAATTTTTTTTTATTTTTTTTTTGATTGGAGGTTTAACGACGACCGTGAGCAACTCAATGGGCTATAAGCAGTCGCCCGTCCCTAATTTAGGGTCACTGGTTCCAGGGAAGGGATAGAGCCAGTGCCGTAAGACACACACAACATCCATGCCTCACCGGGATTCGAACCAGGACCCCTTTCGGACGAATGATCAGAGGCCATCGCTTAAACCACTGCGCTACCGGGGCGGCATCCCAATTTGCATATTGTAGATAGAAGCAATACGATTTGAGCAACAAATTAAGATCCTAGAATTCCTTGATGAACTCTTGGAAGCCGTCCCGGTGGCGCAGTGGTCTAAGGCGTTGGCCTCTGATCATTCGCCCGAAAGGGGTACGGGTTCGAATCCCGGTGAGGCATGGATGTTGTGTTTGTCTTACGGCACTGGTTCTCTCCCTTCCCTGGAACCAGTGACCCTAAATTAGGGACGGGCGACTGCTTATAGCCCATTGAGTTGCTCACGGTGGTCGTTAAACCTCCAATAAAAAAAAAAAAAAAAAAGAGAACTCTTGGAAAACCCTTTGTGACGTGCCTACCTCGCAGGACGCACATGAGATAAAGGCAGATAGCAGTAAGAGCATATGCCAGTGTAGTCTAGTGGATAGCGCTCCGGAGCCGAGAGTTGTGGGTTCGAATCCTGCCCATGGCGTAAACATGAAGGAGAAATTTACTTTGTCATACCCTGAAAATGTTCTGCGATTTCCTTTGCAAATGTTTATGAATCCTTTAGAAACACCGGCTTAAGCTTTAATTTTAACGTAAAATGTCTCTTACTGACTTAGATTTGCTGAACCATCTTATTATTGCAGTTCAATCGTTGCTGGAATCTTAATTAAACGTGGATCTCTATTTAGACACTTTAAAATTGATGGCCAGGATAAATTCTTATTATAGACTGGATCATATGCACTTAAAAACAATAAAATAATCACTTAAATTACACGAAATATGCACTTAAAATGAAAAATATGCAGTTTTAAATTTTATGTATTAGTCTTCGAATAAGTGCTATATCTATGTCCATATGGACATAGAAATGACTTTTTTCGAATACGAATTTTATGAATCACACACAAATTAATATATGATAAGGGGATAAAGATTAACGGAGATTATTTTAATTCGCCTTTGTTTTGCGAATGACGTAATAATTTTTGTAACTACCCCTTCAGAGCTGCAGAGTATGATCTAGGAACTTGCTGACGACAACAAAGAAGTGAGATTAAAAATGAACTTTCAGAGGAATACAAATGATGTATGGTGCTTTTACAAGGAATGAAGATTTTGCGATTGATGGAAAAAATCTCGAGGTAACCGATACCTACATTTACCTGGGACAACAGGAATCAAGCATAGGTCACAGTGACGAAGAAACTAATCGGCGTACAAAACTTGGCTGGAGAGCTCTTGGAAGAAACAATGCAACTTTAAAGAGCAATATGCCATTATATCTTGAAAGAAAAATTCCTAATAAATGCGTCCTTCCAGTTCTTACAAATGGACCGCAGACTTGGACCTTGCCGCGGCGGTGGCGCAGTGGTCTAAGCGATGGCCTCTGATCATTCGTCCGAACGGGGTCCGGGTTCGAATCCTGGTGATGCATGGATGTTGTGTTTGTCTTACGGCCCTGGTTCTCACCCTTCCCTGGAACCAGTGACCCTAAATTAGGGACGGGCGACTGCTTATAGCCCATTGAGTTGCTCATGGTGGTCGTTAAACCTCCAAAAAAAAAAAAAAAAAAAAAAAAAAAAAAAAGACTTGGACCTTAACTAAACAAGTTAGTAAAATCTCATGCAATACATTCATTAGGATACGCTTTCCAACACACCAGAAATCATTATTCAAGTTATTACTCAAGTTATGAGGATAATGGCTGTTTGAACAAATTTCGCTCCTGCGTCCTGACCTTTGACCCCATTTCGATTATATTAAACAGAACCGGTTCCTTATATCTCCGGAACAACATATTAATAAAAATCGCAATAGAAACAATTTTAGTTAAGTTATGAGGATAATAGCTGTGGAATAAATTTCACTCCTGTGTCCTGACCTTTGACCCCATTTCGATCATAATCAACAGAACTGGTTCAGTATACTTCCGAAACAACATGACAACGTTTTGTTGCAATCGAAGCATTTTTACTTAAGTTATGATGCATAAAGGAAGTGGAATGGATCCCAGTCCTATGTCCTGACCTTTGACCCCATTCCGCCCATTCTCAATAAGGTTCATTGCCAGATCGTCCCCTCCTACCACTTTACTAAAATTTTATCGAAATCGAACCATTTTTACGCAAATTATGAGGCTGAAGGGCAATGGAATGGATCCCGCTTCTATATCCTGACATTTGACCCCATTTCGCATATTTTCAATAGGGTTCATCCCCATGTGGTCCCCTAACACATAATAAAATTTCATCGAAATCGAAAAACGTTTAGGCGAGTTATCGTGGGGACGGACAAAGCTGGAGCATATAGTGTACGCTTCTTCAAAGTACGGTTGGAGAATGTGGAAGTTATTTCCATAATACTTCCACATTGGTGGTAGGGTAGAGTTATCCAGAACGTCGAAGTACACTTGATTGCTCATTGTTTGTGGTGGAATACACAACGGATCGAAAACCATCCACGAAAAACAACTCCATACCATGATGGAACCTCCGCCAAACTTAACAGTTGGAAGAATACAGTCCAATGAAAATTATTTGTTTGGCTGTCACCAAATAAAAACACGCTTATCAGATTGGAAGAGTGAAAAGTATTACTTATCATTCCAAAGAACAGCTCTCCAGTGGGTCACAGTCTCGGAACAACGGGAAACACATAACTCTAGACGGCGCTTTGCATTAACAGTAATGATGGGTGGCTTGTATGCCTCCGCTCCACCATAATAACCCACACTATACAACTCTCTGCGGATTGTTATGGTACTAACCTAGCCATTACAAGCATTTCATACTTTAACAGCGAGGGAAAACGCAGAATAAGAACGGGATTTCTTAACGTTTCTTACCGTAGCCCTTCTGTCACGTTACATCAGTTTCTGCGGCCTTCCTGAACTTTTTTTTTTTCTGTAGTTCCACAGTCCTGCTTTCATCTCTTCACGACATCACTTAGAGTCGAGTTTGGTATGTTTAGTTTAGTTTAGCTGCAGTGCTCCGTATGGAAACGTTACTCAAACGACATCCTCTGAGCAGCCCACACTGGTACTCAGAAAGTTTATGTCCGCGCGACATATCCGCTTCAAAGTTACTTATAATACGATAGAACATTTCAGCTTTATACACACTTGAGTCACATCATTGTGATCACCTCCTACTTTTGACGTAAACAGTACGTAGCCAATGAAAGAAGGCACCTGTCGTGAGCTGGCTTGTAGGCTATGTAAGGTGTGCTGTAGGCATTCTAAAAGCATATCACTCGTTGCTGTCATGAATGTAAAAAGCGATTTATCCGATTTGCAAGAATGGGATGATTATATCGGTGTTCGGGCCAAGGCTGGCAGTATTTCCAAAATGGCGCAGATTGTGAACTGTTCGCGTGCTGCTGTGGTTAAAGTGTATCGTGATTGCAGAAATGACACCATTGTGAAAAAGCGACGTGGAAACTGCGGAGCACCATTGATGTGAGAGATGAACGTCGGCTTTGAAAGTGCGTGAAAGCTGGTCGACACGCTAAAGTGGAGCAACTCATTGGCCGAATAAACCAGAGGGCTACCGGAAGTGTGTCTAAAACAACAGTTTAGCAAACCCTGCTACGTATGGGGCTCCGATGCAAACGGATGGCCACTGCATGTATGCTAACGAATGTGCATCGGCATAAAAGGCTTATATTTGCACGGCAGCATCGGCATTCGACATCTGCTGATTGGCAAAGGATTGTCTTCTCCGATGAGTCCCGTTTTCTGTTTCATCGAACGGATGGACGTTGACGTATAAGGCGAGAAACATCAGAGAACAACAGTTGATCAATCATTACGGACAGAACACAAGCTGGTGGGGCAGCGTTATATTCTGGGAAATGTTTTTGTGGCATTCTGTATGTCCACTCATACCTGTGGAAGGCAATATGGACCGAATTCGTTATGGACCCATCCTTACCGACCACGTACACCCATGCATGCTGATTGTCTTCCCTGGGGCGAATGGGATCTTACAGCACAACAGTACGATGTGTCACACAGTTAGAAATTTCCAAGAGTAGTTGGAAGAGCACGGTGAAGACTTCAAAGTACTTCCTTGGCCCCCCAATCTCCAGGCTTAAACCCAATTGAGCATCCGTGGGACTACCCCGATCGTGTTGTTTATTCTATGGGTACTCCACCACGCACCTTGCAGCAGCTGTCAGATGCACTGCAGTCAGCATTGGCTACACATACCTATGAACACCTGCCAGCGCCTTTTTGAGTCACTCCCAGCCCATGTAGGTGTTCTACGCGCTGCACACGGCGGTTGCTCTGGATATTAACTGGTGGTCACAATAATGTGTGGTGTATACGTATGTAGGGCAGTCAAAAAGTTGGACTCGCATGTTAAAAATATTTACATTTTGGGAAATGTTTTTACTTACTCAGAAAATACGATAGAAGAGCTATTTTTCTATATAATTGTCTATTTTATTTATCATACCATGGCATGAGTTTGTTTATCTTTTCTTGAAAAACTTGTCGTCCAACTTGCGGTAACTATTCTGGCGTCTCATTTTTGACGTCATGAGAATGGTTACATACATAAACATTTTTGACGTCTACATTAGAATGTTTACATATATAACCATTTTGACTTCTTCATGAGAATGGTTATATATATAACCATTTATGACATCTTCATCTGAATGGATATACACTGGCGTTCAAAAATTAAAGACGAGACGAATTTTCGAATGTAACGTCGTGCAGAAGTGCTCCACATCGACTCAAATCATACCATAAGATCCCCAAGATGTAAGAATATGGGACAAGTGAGCAAAACCGTCCAAACAAGGAATCCAAAGGATACAAAGGCACTTTATTGAAAAGGTAGCTTCGAGCACAACTGGACAGAAGACAGAAACGTCCATGTGACAGGCGGCTGGGAAGAAAAATCCAGTCTTTAGTAGGGGATATGATCACCCCTGACTGCGTTGCAGGATTTACAACGTCTGTCCATGCTGAGGACGAGGTTGTCAAGGAGCTTTTGAGGCATTGTGGCCCATTCCTCTTGTGGCGCCAATCGCAGCTGCAGAATCATTGCCGGCGGCTGGTGATGTGCTGACAAGCGTCTCCCGAGAAGGTCCCACACATGTTCGATTGGACTTAAGTCCGGAGACCTTTGCGAGCCAATCCATGCGTTGAATATCTTTACTCTCCAACAGGTCTGTGACAGCCACTATACGATGAGGTGCAGCGTTGTCGTCCATGAAGAGGAACTCAGGACACACAGTACCTCTAATCAGACGCACGTGAGGCAGGCGAACCTCGGTACAATAGCGGACACCAGTGACTGAGCCTCCTTGGAAGATGTGGAGGTCAGTACTGCTACCAAATATTACACCGCCCCAAACGAGAATTCCGCCACCTCCAAACCGGTCCCTTTCGATGATGTTGGAGGTGTGATTGCGTTTTCCCTGCGCTCTCTAGATGTGTTTACGTTCAGAATCGCTCGTCAGACTAAATCGGTTCTCATCCGTAAAGAGAACTCGACCCCATTCCTGATGTGTCCAGTTCTTGTGTTCCTGGCACCACAGAAACCGCCGTCTCCGATGAGCAGGCATTAATGGCACACACCGTACTGGTCGTCGTGCAAATAGACCATATTTGTGCAGCCTCCTGGCCACGGTAAAACGCGATAACGGACGTCCAGTTGTGTGTTGCATGTGCCTTGCGATTTCTCCTGCTGTATGCCGTCTGTCTCTTCTCGCCTGTAGGGCAATATATCGGTCGTCCGCCGCCGTGGTTGCTCGTGGACGATCACTGCTAAACTCTCGGACAGCTGTTCCTGTCGTTTGAAATGCTCTCGAAGCTCGTGAAACGAAGCTGTGAGCGATCCCGAACTGCTCGGCCACACTGGTCACACTTCGACCTGCTTCCAACTTCCCAATGACGCGACCTCGGGTAAAGTCATTCAGATGTCGTCTTCTGGATTGCCTGTTGGCCATATCACACGGTGGCAGCAACTCGACGTCGTCCAAACCGATGTACACCGTGCAATAGCTTTCACCGACTTGCTGAGCGTACACCGCCCGTGTGCTTTATACACTTCCGAACACCTCCTCCTCCTACGTCATGCTGCATATATGCGCATGCCCTACCGTATCGGACCCTAGTCTATCTCCTGAGTGTTATTTCGGTCCGTTCTGCCTGCTCGTTCCGCAGTTATGCTAATTTCTCCTCTTCGTCCTTAATTTTTGCACACCAGTGTATAACCATTCTCATATATATATATATATATATATATATATATATAGTGTCGCGTTGTCATGCAGAAAGACAATGCCTCTTGACAGTTTTCCTGGCATTTGATCTTTAATCGCCTTTATAAGCCTCTTAAGGGTTTCACAATTTGATGCCGCATTGGTTGTTATGGCTTTCAGCTTGAATTCTTAATGCACAATGCCTTGATTGTCGAAGAAAAGGATGAGCATAACTTTTCCGGCAGAAGGAACAAGTCGGCACGTTTTCGGAGGCAGAGAATGTGAATGCTTCGTTTCTGGTGAGAAGTGATGGACGCAAGTCTCGTCTGCGATCATGGTATGGTCCAAAAATTCACATCCTTCTCTGTGATAATGAATCCAAAAAAGCGAGAGTAGCTTGGAAATTTTGAGCCTTGTATTGTTCTTTGAGTTACCGAACACCCATCGAACACAAACGTTTTGGAACTCAAGATACTTGGTGCTGATGTGGTACATACTTCCATGCGAAATAGTCAATTCATCCGCTATCTCGTCCACAGTGATTCCCCTGTTTGCATGAATTGGTTCGTTAATGATATCCACGATTTCATTCGTCGTCGAAGTTGACGGTCTTCCTTACCGGTAATCGTCTTCGATATCCGTGCGTTCTTTCTCAAACAACGAACACCATTTTGTGATCGCCTGCCGCGAAAATGATTTGTCACCGTACACTTTTAAAAGCATTGCCGTTGAATTTCAGTTGGGTTCAACTATTTGGCACACAAAAAAAACCGTGCGGGGATTTCAAATTTGGACGCTACTTCCA